>CANUEZ040000157.1:1245000-1867500 GCA_948099385.1 Fasciola hepatica | reverse complement strand
TCACCGTTTGCTATAAACCGCCAATTTGGGCGGGGTTTTATTTCTGGCTTACGCATGAATGTGGTAAAAAAAGACCAGTGCGTTCTTAAAAATTACCAGTGGAAATCGGTACTGTGATTGTGAATCTTTCTGAAAGGAATAACGATCCACGGGAAAATGATGTGCTGTCTTCTACCATCGGCTAACCGAGTGATTACAATTTTTGGCTTGAGTGCTTTCAGTGGACCAATCAGTGAATAACTCTTGTCACAGAATTTTGAGCTTCACTCATATAGACCATATTCTCGACCACTACGTGTCCTCTGTGGTGGTGGTGGTGGTTGGGAGTATATTATTGTCAACAGTATTTCACTTATTTTACAGTCGTGCTTGCAGCTAAATGCGAAGTCCTATGTTCACTCTAGCTAGTTTTCTAAAAATGCACCTCAGTTTCTTCTACTATCTTGATATCTGTCTTCCCTGTCATGCAATTTCTCAAGAATGGAAAATAAAATCAACGACTCGCAAAGAAAGAGAAATTATGATCCCTTTTCACTCTAGAACACTTAGTTTCATAAAGAATCATCTTGTAACGTGAAAGTCACCTTTTGAATACTCTACCTTTAAAAACTAACGATTACTATTTAACAGTACCAGTAACGATATTACAATAATAGTTTTTTAGTTATTTTTATTCTTATTATAAGATGATGTACCGTATTTCTGGAAAGAGGCCAGGGCCAAGCAGAGGTTGCTGAGTGGGAAGGTGAACGGGGGTGGTTGGAATCGAACCCGGTAAATCGCCGTTCACGATCCACGATGATGACCGTTCGACCATTGCCGACCTTTACTTACAAAAGAGTCCAGTAGAGCAAGACAAAAAATGTGGAATAATTCATATTAGTCATCACTTTCGCGGGCTCTGTTAATCCAAAAGTCGGCGCGCATTATGTGTCATCACAAAAAAGTCACAAAAATACCGAGAAGTTATAGTTTGGGTATCCAAGTATAAATACTACAACGGAAACCAGGAAAAAGGTGAACCAGTAGTCTAACTAATTCAGTGTATGCGTGAGGGAATTGGACATAGACAAATTAACGACCACGGTTTCCGCACCAATTAGGATCATTTCAGCAAGATGGAAGCAGAAGTGTTTGGAGGGTGGATGAATTGCGATCACAAACCAGTACCCGGGTAACAACAGGACTAATCCGACGAATGATCAACCATTCCGTGAACATGAACAAACTTTGATTTCGCGGTTTTGCAACGATATGAAATGTTTTTGCTGGGTCAACTCGGTGATATGAATCCGACAAGTGACGTGTCACGGCACCGAACTGGTAACTTTCTACCTCGAAGACTCAACTTTCGCTGTGTGTTCATTCATTCTTGTTCAAAGATGGCGTGCTATCATTCTGACTTACATTGGGTATAACATGGCACCTGCGGAATGTGTCCGCAACATTCTGACTTACCTCAAACCACAGGCCCAGTTGATAAAGATAAGTTAAATTGGAGTTGGTTTGAACGTCCTTTCGGTCGATCTGAGTTACTGTTGAAGGGAAAATAATGATTCTCGTGTATTATCCTCCAGTTGATTGCACTGAAACAGCTCTCGGCTGCCATGCACAGTCGACCAATTATTCTAGTGGACACTTCCACCTCTTTGAAAGACAGACTGACAAAAACGCATTTCCTCTTCTCCGACTGATTTCTTGGTTTGAGATTTGGAAAAGAAATATGCATCGGTTGGTATCTCCGTCTCATTGTTACAAATGCTTTTGACTCTTGATTCCCCACGGATTATTTTGTACACAATCGTCGATTTTGTACGATTTTTCTTCTCTTCTTCTTTGTCCTATCAGGCCAAATGTATGCAAAGATCCGAATCCCCAACCGGTCCCGGTTCGTCGGAAATATCGGACACCGTACAAGAAGTTGACCAAAATTTGGGAACCGAATTGCGGATTCGAGGGCAACTGGTGTCTTCGATACAAACAACAGTAAGTTCATCCGTGTGACAGCCGGCCAACCTCACTCTCGGAACTCGTGAATATCCGGTACACTGTACAACGAGATGTTGTACATTGAATTTTAGTGCTTTTAGCTGAACATCTAATGATTTAGTGAATATAAAGGTGATCGTATTCTGGACACGTACTACCGGAACGGTATGTCAGCTCTTAGAATGAGTCACTGGCTGTGCATGAAAACATTCTGTCATTGATGACCGGCCGCGATCAAATGATCATCAGAGGATCATTTAGACCTTCTGGCCTCGGGTACGAATCCTGCCACTGCCGATCTCTTCTTCATTGACAGCGACCTTCTTTCTGAATTGTTCCAACTGTTCTTCATAAAAGATTGAAATTAGTATTAATATTATTATTACGTCAAATTATATCAACTCGTGACCTCGAACTCAACCGCCGGGTATAGTTCACAAACACCGGCTATTGAGCAGTTAGCTGGGTGAAATATAAGCTATTTTCTCATGGTTTGATTTTCTTTAAAAGTTCCGCTCTCTTCAGACAGGCCGGTAGGAAACATAGATTCCTTCTTACCTGAGGTGCTATTTAGATGTTGCGGGCATTTTTCAGATTGGAAGAACCCTACGGAGAAGACTTCATCTGATGGGAAGCATTCACTTTGAGTTAGAGGGGCCAGTGATGGTGTATCTCGTCAAAGCTGTCAGCCGCTGATGGGCTGTCATAGAGGACGAAATGTGAACAAACTTATCTCGGTGATTCAGATCGGTCTGGAATGGAGTGGGGTGGCAAAGTGGTAACACGCGGGTCTTCGAGGACAAAGGACCCTGGTTCAAACTCTGGGTGCGGCGGAGGACATGCACCACTGATAAGCTCCGGCAAGATTAAGCCCGAGTCTGATTCTCTTGACTGCAAGGCTGGTCCGATAACGGGAGGCTTGTGCTTGAAAGGTGGAGTCCAAATAACGGTCAACCAAGTAGATGTATCATCCGTTCCACGCTGTACTCGCGTGTGCATGTGAGATATGAAGGGAGAAAACTTGGTTTAAATTGGGTCACTTATTAAAGCAGGTGTATAGTAACCTCGATTTTGTACTCTGTAGTGCTGTACCGTGCATGAGCTAGACAGCCGGGTTTCATTCCACTGATTATCTTGGCCAGTGATAACGAATTTGGTGGCTAGTTGAAGGTGGTTGTCAAGAAATAATTAGCTCTGTCCTGATGGGAGTCTCGTCGTTGTGACTGGGTGAATGGATTTCTTGGGGCTGCTGACATCATTGACCATCGCTGAACCAATGGCGTATCTGTGTTCGGACAGCATAGTGGTTGGTGGTTTCGTTTGAAGTTACGATGGTTTCAGTGGAATTTGGATTGTCCAGTAGGAAAGACACTAACGGAACATCAGTGGTACAAGATTTCATTAAATGAAGAGTGTTTCATCACACCGTGTCACCGCACTATTTATGATTGAAAACTCACAGTAGTATTCGCGGTACAGCAATTTCATTGAACTAGTGAGGGGTGATCACTTGCAGTCTAACTCCCCCGATTCTCAACAAGGATACGAACTAGGAGTGCATGGCTAAGAGAGGTGAGTTCGATGTTCACGACGTATGACCGGGCATTCTACGACCAATAAGAGGACATACTTCCAGTATGACGCGAATAAACTTTGCAGTTGACCACATTGTAGGGATTAGTCTGTTGGGATCTGTCTGAGAGCTGGAATTTACTAGGCAACTGCCTCTCTTTATTAAGCGAGTATTCAACACGTGGTAATTTACAAGCGTCGACTAGATGATGCTTAGTTGCGTAGTCCAGATTCAGCTGACTGATCTCGTCTGTATCGGGTGGTGTGCTGTGGGTCAGGTCTCCTTTGTTCAATTTCGGAATGGCTTTGGCTAGTATCTGACCAAGTAGATAAATTGAATAGGAACTGTAGATTTTACGCAGTGAAATATTATTCACCATTCAGTGTGAAAAACCGGTAATAGCTGTAGAGCTGTTTCATTCGTCCTTTAAAGAAATCACCAGCTGTTCACATCCACCGCACTCCCAAGGAGACTGGAGCCCGGCGCGAACGGTTGTGAGTCGAACACATAACTCACCGGGCTATCCGAGCTGGCCCTCAGCGATTTTTTGAACTTACACATCACATGAAATAGTGCCCTTTCAACAGCTGTACAGTACTTCCATGATTTTCAGTGGTTTGAAATTTCACACTGCATCTAACTTTTTTCTACTCACACGATCACGAAGTGTTTGCGATCTCATTTCTGACCTAGGAGAAAAAACTATCGACAAATGTCATCTAAATTAAAATCTTGAAATTCGCTTGCACATTTCTCGTGTATCTTGAATTGGCTTGCCTCTGCTTGCACTGATCTTTGTCTGTTTGCATTTTTCCTCCTCTTGTCGTAACTCGTATTTGGAAAGGGTGATAGGAAATTATCCGCCGACTTTGTTGGTTTCACACATTTGCAAATACGCGGGACAGAATAGACACACCGTAATGCACCATGGGTGAAGTTCCCATTATTATCAGCAACAATGGTGAACAATTTCTGCAAGTGAGATGCAATCAGTCAGAGATTGCCGAAAATGATACACTGAGTAAGGGCCCCAAAACATAAACTCGAATTCCCCTTCTGCCACCCTTTCCGGCCTCAAGTCTTCAGCGTGCTATGATGATCGCTTGACCATCATATTGTTACGGTTGCCAAACGGCTTTTGTGATATGGATTTGTACTGCTCAGATCAACCCTAAATACTGTTTGTGTTGAAATATCCTTGAAGCCACAACTACATACATCGATAACTGAGCACACCAGGATTATGAAGTTGCATTGCCAATAGAACTATTTACGGTATACTGGCTCACATATTGCGAAATATATGGCACTCTAGTCAGTCAAAGTGCAAGCCAATCACGTTGCTTTCTGGTTGTATGAGAATGCCCTAATCACCTGGTCTTGTATGCGATGGACTGGTTCACTTCTGTGCTTATTGATGGACGCGAAGCTATTGTGCATTTCGCAGAGCACGGATGTGTTCGAGTAACCAGAAAATTGTCATGGTTAGAGCCGAAAATTTGATTTATTTCCGGTCCTCTAATCCTATGTGTTGCTCGAGCAAAGCTTTATACTACTCTCTTACGTCTCACCTCCTCGCTCTGAGCTGAAGACAGATAGTCATGGCACGGATTGAGGATTTAGTATAAATCGAGGCAAAATATATCATCTTACTCTACGCTCTTACACGGCTTCATCGGGCAGTCTGTGAGAGTGGTATGTCCAGGTGGTTGGACAATGCTGTCAAGTGACAACAATTGTGGTCATTTACGTTAATCACAATTAATACACAACACACGATTTTCATCGTACACGCTTTTGTAAATGCACTGAACAATTAATCTCGATCTGGGCTTAGACAACGGTAGGGTTGCGAATTCAGTCCACAGTCAGTTCACGCCTCGTGGCATGTTGTCACCCTCCGGGAGGTAGTCAAACAGCGATTCACGCTGATCCGTCGTTAACTGTGTATCCGGCATATCAACTGCCGCTTTCGGCGAAAAATTTCTGTGTAGGTTTTTTCCTCAACTGATTCGAAATGATTCCAGTCAAACGGTACACAATGTAGTTGTTCAAAGATAATGATCAAGGCCTCATCACGGGAACAATTTACCGTCTACGTGTGAAATTGTTTCAAGGGGTCGTCCCAGAAGCACTTTAGTGTGTAGATTATGTTTCACATTTCTTACGCTTTTAGAATAAGATTCGAATCGATAGTGAGGTTCCCTGCAAAGAAAACTTCTCCCATCCGATTTTGTTTAACAAAAGAAACTAGATGAATTTTCGATGCTTCCATAAAACCGAGTATCTGAATGATGACTTTGAAATAGTGTTGTTCAGTACTTGCGGTTGAGTGCAGCAAAAAGGACATACCTCCATAGCTTCAAAGACCTAATTTACTCTCCAGGATAAAATGAAGCTATGCTTTTGCAAAGGGAACTGCTTAAGTCCCCTAAGTTCAGACCTGATAATGTGACAATCGACGGTGATTTGGTGTCTACCAACCAGGAGGTGACTTCGTGTGAAAGTACTCATTTCAGGATGGTGATGATGGTTTGAGCGGGATTTTTCTGTTAGATTAATTTTTTAACAAATCCATCCGTTTTTGCTGTGGTATTATAGTGTTTTGATAAAAAGTGAATTAGAATATGAGTAGCCACTTGAAGTCAATATTCCCAGTGGTTATTCATCTTGTAGGATTCCTAAACTTTTTCTCAACTTTGATCCATTCGGATGGCAGACACTTTTTAGCTCCGGGGACATGTATGTATCCTTGGCCAAGTAGATTAGGAACAAAATTGGGTGAGTTGGAAATTTGCTCCATCGGATGTGAACAATTCGCTCATGCCGATAGACAGCAGACTGAGTTTATTGGCCATTCACTATGCAATCAATGGGTTGTTATCCTTTAAAAGTCAGTGACGAGAGAGCGCTGCCCCATGTACTGGTGTTGTTCAGTAAGCCACTAAGAGTCAGCTCGGATAGCCGGGTGATTAGGTGTTCGACCCACAATCGTTCACCCCGGGTTCGAGTCCCCATGGCGGCTCGGTGGATGTGAACAGATGAATCAGCTGTTCAGAGCTTCCGTAGTTTTCAGGTATGAGAGGAGCGTTAATAATGCAACTTGAATCATTTGGAAATCTATATGTACCATAGGAGAGTCGACTATATACGATAACGTACCCCATATTGTGAACGATGCGACCAAAATGTACAGACAGCCAGTTTGCGCAAAATAATTTGGTTCAAGCTGGCAGCAAGCACACGCAAGCTAGTGGAGAGCAAAAACTCACATGGTAATTATTTGAGACCGAGGGGCAGAGATTATCAGTTACAGCCGGTGTGCAACGTCGGGAAACGTGACAAGTGAAACTGGCCTTTCAGATTGTGAGACACGAGGGAGAGGCTCTAACTTCTCAAGCCAACGGATGAACCAGAGGGTCGGCTAACAGAAAACACTAAAGGGAAGAAGGGAAACACAGTTGGCCGAAATGTACTCGAAGCTCGGGAGAGAATGAAAAACACATGACCAAAGAAGTCAGCAGTACATGCGTGAAAACCTGTGTGTCCGTAAACAAGCTAGTTGGAGGGATTAAGATTGGAAAGCTAAGGCATATGCGCCATCACACGGTCACGGAAATAGGACGGATACAGACCTGGTCTACTTGATCCGAGCATCTGGATGAAGTACGGAATTTTAATTGGTATTGACAACATACCGGTCAGGCTTAACTCTGTCGACAGAAGGGGTATATAAGGGGAACACGAGCAGCCGCACCTAAACAGGTTCAGCTTACCACTTGAGAAAATACACCTGCGGCAAATTGTAAGATTTGCAGTAGACAATCTTTCACCAATCAAATGATCACGTCAAGAAATTGATGACTGGTTGTAGGTTTGTTTCACCCAGTTTTCTGCTCTTTTCCCCCGGACCTTTAAACGTGGGATCTCCAGGGTGGTTGCAGTCGGTTCAAACCCCAAGTTAAGCTGGACATGGGGAATAAATTTAACCGGATAAAGATAAAAATTACGAATGGTTGCTCCCGGAAGAGAAAAATTCGCATGCAACAAAATGCGAAACTGTAAAGTCGATTCATTCTCTTATCACATTCAAACAATCAAGGCGAAGCTGAGTGTCCAAAAAACATTTTTCCTACAAACAGGCCCCTCAAGTAAGAAGGCTCTGAACTGATCAGTGTTGCCACTGTTCGCCGGCAGAGAACAAACTCGTTTAGGTGTTATTCTGAATTGAAACTTGCAACTATTATTTCACATCCAAACTGTCAGAGGCCGAGCCGTCTATGGTCGGCTTCTCAAGGCATTTTCTGCATCTAGCCACCGAATCAAAAGTCAGATTGGTTTGTGCATTCTGCCAGACCAACCATAAGCATCTCAAGTCCTTTACCCTAGCTTGTTTAGCAACTGCCTTCAACCTTGGACAGATCTCCTAGGTCTCTCTCCCGTCACAGTGCCCAGTCCCTAGGAAAAGTCTCCCGTGTTTTATCGCAAAACACTGAGGCATATAAACTAGTTTTCCGTCATCAGACCTCATAAATCCTTGACACTGTAGTCTAACAAGCGGTGTTTCCACATGTTCCGTATGTTCCAGCTAGTATATAAGTATGTACAAATGCCCACATAACTTTAAATTAATTTTCCTCAGTACCGTATCCCACCCATTACCTTAAAAATCCTGAATTGGATTTCTATCTAGGAGCTATGTTTTGTCAAAACTTTACCTCTTGCTGTACTGGGGTCTTACGTAAGACTTGTATCTAAAGGCCATTGCGTTTCACATGAATGTCACCTATTGGGGTACATAAAGTACACAGAGAATAAATTCGCAGAGATTCACGAATCGGGTCATGGCTAGGATTTAAACCTGATTAAAAGATACGAGAGTTTAACTGGTTGGCTGAGCAAGGTAGTACGGAGGTTGAACGACTCACAGGCACAATAAACGATTATAGATTGACCTGACTCAAAGTTTGTCACAACTTCTCTGGCCCAATTTTCTCAACTTGACCAATTCGTTCCGTCACTTTTTTCTGTTTATCTGGTTTTTTGTCCCATTCCCCATTTTCCTCACTCAGAACGCAGTATCTGATTCACTACAAATCGGTGCTTAAAGTATCAGACAAGGACCGGTACCAATGTTGCTCAGGGTTCATCCAACTACCCGGACACGAGGGCTGTGTGCCAAGTACGTTCTTCAACATACAAGATGAAATTTGTCCATTATTTCCCCCATACATTTCAGATCAAAAAGATATTCCCACTCACTATCCCGACGTCAGGTAGGAAATTCCTGCCTTCATCGACAGCGGAAGTACAATCTTACTCCTAAAAACGACAGAAGCTTTCCAAAAAAGTTGAGTTGGACTATCCCAGAGAACTTCGCTTGTGTGTTTTGTTTATGTCTGTTTGTAGCGATTCTGAGCAGTGCTTTCTGATTTTCCACGCCATTCACAGCTTGCAAGGATACTGCGCAAAGCCCGAGTCGGTAGCCGGTGCTTTCGGCTTAGTGACATTTTTATAGCCTGATAATTTCCACTCGTCCGAAGGGCAAATATCGCGTCTTCTATTCACATGACACCAGAGTCTAAAACACGTAAAACAGTGTTCTCTTCCTGTCCGAACAGATGAATCGTGGCCGTTAGTTCGCATGCAAGCTCACTAGCACAACAATGAGACCACACGATAACTGGATTCAGTTTATTGATCATGCTCCTATGTCAAGTCTATAATCTCCGGGAGGGTTGGGTCTAACTTGCTTTGTGCGAGTTGACCTCATACGTTATTCGGCTCATCATTTCCATCGTGATCGTCGTCGTCATCGTCACCACCACCATGATCATCATCGCGACTTCGACAGTGATAACGACGGGGGCAGTTTTGCCTCGGTCAGACTGAAAATTCAATTTATTTTACGTCCGTTTTTTCTCAGTAGGACCCCAAGGCGTTTCGTTTCACTACGTATCTCGGTAGATGCACGTTTCCCCATATTCTATCATCCATGATTTGACGTGAAAAGTAAACAGGATAATCCTCCACCCCCTACCGTGGACTATCGAAAGTGCTCATCGTTTCCCGTGACTAGTTGTGTAGCCTTTGATGATGCGTTTATATTTCAGCATACAATTCGTGCAGTTCGAGTGGGAATAAAATTAGATTACAATTGTCCCCCTTCCCATTAGGTGGTATAACAAAAGCATAGAAAGGTCAAAGATGCCTGCAGTGTATGCTACCCGACCGGTACAATTTCCCGGGTCGTTATCAGTCTTCTTCCTGTGTCAAGTTGAAAAACAATCAAGCTGGTGTATTCGAGCGCATATATGTACATATATATATATCTATATTCTTTGCTTTATCGGGCTTTCGAGTGTGGTGTGTGTGTGCGTGTGCATGTGTGTGTATGTACAGGTGTGTGTGACTGTTTCCAAGCAAAATAACCAGACGAACATAACTCTGGAATATGAAGTCAACGAGTGATGCGTGAAGTCAATTCAATTTGCTCAAATCGATTTTTGGATCATGAATGTGCTCAATCAGAGCTACCCGTGGTTCAATCTTGGCCCCGTGCAGAACAGTCCAAAAATTGGGAACTACTTACTTCCCTCTTCTCTCTCTCCACTGCGCCAAGGACGAACAATGCGATAGCGATCGCCTTCGTTGTCGTCACCCGTGTCATCAGAATGACTGCCGCGATCGTCAACATCTGAAAGTTCATTGAAGCGCGGTAATGAAATTTGTCACACCACTGAGGTGGATAGATCCTGGTCCAAGAAATGGACACATTAGGTGCATCAATAGGCAAAACAAGAATCATCAGTCCAAGCGCGGTTATCTTCTTTGCGTTGATCAGTCATCATACTAGCCTACTCAGAGTACGAAATATAAGCCAGTTGAGGAACGCTGACTTAAAAGGTCATCTGATTAGCGCAGTAGGTGGGACCTGGGTTGTGCTCAGTACAACGACTGCAGTGACCACAAAAGTTCACAAAACTTACGCGGATAGCCGATAATCACGACTCTGAGACTTGGATTGGACAACTACGAAAAGCCCCCATAGGTCAAACGTGTCATCAAGACCAGCAACAGTGAATTATCGTTTGTCATCCATGGGGCTGGAGGTGAAAGGGTTTCGAACCTAGGACTTTAGATGTGATGGAGGCTTGTGCCACTAGATTGCCCACGAGAATAGCAGCTAAATCAAATGAGTCGAAAAATTTGACTATCATTTTATGTTATTAAACCATTCACTGGTCAAATAGTTATTATAGTAGACGTTGGTTGTAAGGATCCGGGTTCATTTCCCCGCCACCGTCAATCGCTTCCCCTTTTGACTACCTTGCATTAGCGGCGGCCGCCTTCCAGCACCGTCGTACCTCGTCGTGTAGTGGATAGAGAAACTAAAGCGAGTATATATATATATATATATATATATATATATATATATATATATATATCTGTTAGGTGGTGACAGTGGGATTCTTTCAGTGGTGGTGCTTGCCTTGCTTTCATTATTTACACTCATGGCGCATGTTTCACTGACCCCAGATGAACTACTGGTACTCTGGATATGTGAGTTGCCTAAAAATATTCTGTTTTCAAATTGACAAACAAGATTATTTACATCAGTTTCCAACCACGTGCATAAAATATAATGTGACGATGCAAAAATACATCAGTTATGCGATACGGACTAGTATTTACATCTGTTGTGATCCAGGCCAGCTTTGGACTGATGTTAGATCCAGTACAATATGGTGAATGAGCTGAACACTATTACTGAGTTGAGAATGGTGGTGGTTATGAAGTTGAATCCTAAAAGCGGTTAAGAAGCCGTTTCTCACCAATCAGGATAACTTACCTCGAATCCTAAACGAGGAACGAGATGTTCCGGCAAGGAGCATTTTTTACTCAAAAGATCTATCTGGAACTTTGAGTAAATGAAGTAAGAAGATGTGTAAGTCTCTCAGAAAGACTGTGAAGCATAGAATACTAGGGTATTTCTCTCTGAGTAGTAAGTGATACACACTTTTACTACTCGATTATCGACTTCTTATTCCATCTCGCTTTCAACTCGGTATACCATACACAATGACTTTTGGCACATGGCCAATTGTGGAGTCTTGAATAAGATGGTGACAGGGAATGCTTACCGTGTTTTTATTGCCACGGCTGTGGCTGTATTTCCCGGTCGTTCCGATGGGGCAGTTGTTAAGTATCTCAGATTTGAACATGGTGAAGATGACAATTGGGTTAGCGCTTTGTAGTACTGTCTGAACCATGAGCATTCAGCGAGAGCGTGAGATACAGGAACGGGTAATAGTTTGTCATCTGCAGAGAAACAGAAATTGATCATTTATCGTACTAATCACATTAAATTAGTCACATCTTTTTGTACTCACCCAGCGGAACCACATTTTCATTATAAAAACCAGTGCTTTTCAAGCCTTGGAGTTCAACGTACGATTTTCGGATTGGTCAGCATTGGCAAAATACTTCAAATTAATTATCTTTTTATGGGCTGTCTGGGAGTACACATAAATGCATAAAACGTATATTACATATATATATATATATATATATATATATATATATATATATAATTACAAATCATTTTACCTCTCAACAAGATAACCTCTGTTTAATCTGGTACTGTTTTCTCCACACTGTTCAGAGTCTAACTGCAGCGCGTACGTACAGGCCACAAAGCCTTGTAAAAACGGTGGCTTGTGTTATCAGCAGAACGGAATTGTTCGCTGCAACTGTCCGGCTGGATTTACCGGAGTCAACTGCCAAATTCGTAAGTCATATCCGATCGCGGAAATTCAACCATACCGTTTTCCTTCCACATCCGATTTCAACCGGTCAGATGTCAAACAGATACACGGATACACACACACACATCTAGAGAAGGAACTCTCAACAACTAATTGATATGTATTTGATGACTGATTTATCAGGTTCATTGCTTTTTCCTTTGGTTTCAATACTCGATCTGTTTGTGTCGTTTGACTTGAGTATCAACTCAATATATATATATATATATATATATATATATATATATATATATATGAGAAGACAGATTGGCGAACAAGCTCGTTTTCAGTGATTCATACTCATGCCATTACATCACAATATATTACGACAAGTTGAGGAATTGGACCAATTAGAGGAACAAGAAGTCATAGAGATTATTGGTGACATAAAAAAGGAAGGGAAATAATTATAATCCAGGCTTAATCAAGACCGGATGTGGATTGTTCCCCGCATATTATGTCAGTTCTCATCTGATCTGTGGCCTGTTGCAGAGTGGAGGGAGGGCCAGGGCAGCTTAAGAGCACACACAAATTGTTTTTGAGCACACAGAGGGGGGTTGTGTAGGCGGATGCCGACAGCCTCCGCAGTGGCTCATTGGGAATAATCAGTCAACTGAAACAGGCCAAAGACCCGGACGTACTAAAAGAACTTAACAAGTACATTAAGTTCTGTACGAAACTGGCACTGGCGAGAGCTCACGTTCAGTTTCTCGAACAGTGTATTAACGAATCCATATTTCCGAAGCAGTACTTTTCTGTGTTGAAAAGAAACCGGATATTCATATCGAGTGCAGCACTTAGGCGCCAAGCGCTTAATGAGCAGGATACTGTGCGTAAACATATCGTGGATTTAGAACGGACATTTTTGTCATCTACTCGTGCTCTTGATCAGTTAACATTGGAAGAGATTCAATCCTTTGACGAATACGTCCAGTCAATTATCCAAAAGCAAGTGAATCGGAAACGTGAAATACTATCGAAACGGATAAAAGGATCGAAACCAGCGAGTGAGTTCCCACCGAACCCTGAGAGCTTTGTGCACAATTTATCTGACTTCCAGTTAGACAAAACGTTGCTTGAGGTGTTATCCTTGGGACCCAAATTCTGCTGCCCAAGCAACCAAAGTAAACAACTAGACCTGGAGGTGGAATTTGAGAATCTTTACGCTCAGTTGTCCAGCTTACTCCCTTCGTCACAGGTGGCATTACAGAATTTCAAATCTACCTTAGTGAATACGTGCTACCAATATCATACGGCTAAGGCATCAACAAGTGGGCTATTAAGGACAGAACATATAAAGCGTCTGAGGGAATTGCAAAAGAATAATGACATCATTATATCGAAACCGGACAAGGGTGCAGGTATAGTACTCCTGAATAAGTCAGACTATATCACCAAAATGGAAACCATTTTGAATGACACATGCAAATTCGCGAAAATGGCAACGGAGAAGGACAAAACGCAACAAATAGAGAAGTCTCTATCAAACATTTTACGACATCTGAAACAAAATGACATAATAGACTCTTCTACTTTCGAACGGATTCGGCCTACAGGGACTATCATTCCCAGATTGTACGGATTGCCAAAGGTTCATAAGAATGCAATCCCCCTAAGACCTATCCTAGACATGTGCAATTCCCCGTACCATGGAGTGGCCAAATGGTTGACAACTCTGCTGGAACCGGTTAGACAGAAAATATCGAAACACAGCCTAAAAGATACATTCGAATTCATAAGTTGTGTAAAAGACCTGAATGTGAAAGAGCGACGGATGCTGTCTCTAGACGTCAGTTCACTCTTTACCAACGTTCCAATCGGTGAAACCATCGATTATTTATGTGACTATATCGAAAGCAACGCAATTGAGATAGGCATCCCTTTGGAAGCACTGAAACGACTGCTATTCTTCTGCACATACAACATTCAGTTCAAGTTCAACGGTCAGATCTACCGCCAAAAGGACGGGGTAGCAATGGGCTCCCCACTCGGACCACTGCTTGCCGACGTCTTTATGGCAAAGTTGGAAAATGGCCCACTTGAATCAACGATCCATAGATGTTGTTTATACAGACGCTATGTAGATGACATCTTTTGTGTGATCAATTCCTCAGATCAGATAGGTCAACTGTTAAGTTCGTTTAACTCAGCTCATGACAGCTTACAGTTCACAATGGAAACAGAATCAAACAGCGCGATAAGCTTCTTGGATGTTCGGATGAATCGTCATGAAGATGGTTCAATCAGTCGGTCCGTACACAGGAAGGCGACGTGGAATGGACAATACATCCACTTCCACAGCTTCGTGCCTCTTAAGGTGAAAAGGAACCTAATTAGGTGCCTCGTAGAAAGAGCGAGACGAATATGTTCGGAGGACACAATTGAGGAAGAACTCCGAACCGTGCGAAGGATTTTCACGCAGAATAGCTACCCGGACCGCCTAGTTGATAAAATGATGCAGATAGAGCGGAAAACTCTAAGAGAGTCCATGGTGAAAAGGAAGCCAGTATACATAACTTTGCCATTCAAAGGCGACGCGTTGGCAGAGAAGGCCCAGAGAAGATTGTCAGGCGTCATCAGCAAAACATTTTACGCAGCTAATCTGCGGATGTTGTTCCAATCCAGACCAGCAGTGACTTTACGGTTGAAAAACAAAATACCTGATTCTGCAGCCTCATTCTGCGTGTACTCATTCACTTGTTCCTGTGGGACAATGTACATCGGCCGCACGACCAGACGTTTGTCTGAACGTATCCGCGAACACCACCCTGCATGGTTGAACACTGGGGCAATTAAATCGCTCACTAGCGCAGTCGTTTCACACCTAGCTGAATCCAATCATACGGTTAACGTGTCCGAGGCTTTCCGTGCTCTGTATAAGATCCGGGGTCGACAATCAAGAAAAGCGAAATGTCGCATCCTGGCCACTGCGGAGGCTGTCGGCATCCGCCTACACAACCCCCCTCTGTGTGCTCAAAAACAATTTGTGTGTGCTCTTAAGCTGCCCTGGCCCTCCCTCCACTCTGCAACAGGCCACAGATCAGATGAGAACTGACATAATATGCGAGGAACAATCCACATCCGGTCTTGATTAAGCCTGGATTATAATTACTTCCCTTCCTTTTTTATGTCACCAGTAATCTCTATGACTTCCTGTTTCTCTAATTGGTCCAATTCCTCAACTTGTCGTAATATATTGTGATGTAATGGCATGAGTATGAATCACTGAAAACGAGCTTGTTCGCCAATCTGTCTTCTCATAATATATATATATATATATATATATATATATATATATATATATATAATGGTTTCAGGATTTTTCCATTAGTTCATGTCGACGGATCAATGAATCAGCTGTGATCAAAAAGATACGCATTTTTTATCCTTCAACCACGGGCTTTGTTGATCAGTGTGTTTATATGGATTGATTCAAAACCACTGATGATCGATTCGTCACGTAAAGCCAATGAAAACCCACGAGGAAACATGATATGCTCTATCTGGGCTATAAAGACTTAACACAAATGTATGTACTCACCCGTACTGTTGGGACCGGACCAGATGACGTCATATCTGTATTCCGTAAATGAAATATTCGACAGCTGAACATAGAACCCCCTGTTGAGCTATGCGTCAACGCGAACGCACTCGCAACACACATACAAGCACGTGCACGCGGTCACTCGGTGCACCGTTGCCCATAGTGTATGGGGCTACCTGAATTGGCTGCACAAAATACTCGGCAAGATAAAATCATGCGCTTTATGCATGGCATAGTGTTTGAATAACCAACAATTTGAACCGAAATGATGGTCACTTGTTGGAAACTTTTGAAAAAAGCGCACGTTCATCAGTCCCACGATTTGCACAATGTAATCTAGTCGTATTTGTCCTATAATCCCCACTAGATTAGGTGGTTCTTATCAGTCAGCAAGGGGTATTGTTTGGGCAATAAAACAGCATTCTCCACAGCATATTAGCTGTCACGTGATTAGTGACAGTAAAAGCAAACATTTCTTTCCGTGTGGAGGGGCACAAAGTGCTTGGGTAAGAGTTTTGATAGTAGGATTCGAATTTTTGCAATCAGCAGAAGTCACAATAATCGATAGACTAGCACTGTGGTTCCGGATAATAAGACATGCCCAAATAATAAGCCCTATCAAAAATTCTCAGGTTGCTTTTAGTAGAAGACCTTCTCTCCCCAAAATAAGCCTTAGTTGTTGACCCAAAAGGCCAGGCCTGACTGTTTACTCGGTGTGAACAACTTACGGGTCTCCGTTATTGCAAGATGGACCGAGAAGAAGGTGGTCAGAAGTATTCAAGCAGACCACATGAACTTAGTCACCGTTAATCAGATCCATCCTATAATAACCGAGATTTGTAAATTGTTTACACAGGGTGAAAGGCCAGGCAGGTCCTTTTTGATTGTCGACTGGCCAGTCGGATTAACGCCGCCATGAGTGCGTGTTTGAAGAGGTACGGATGTAGCTCACATATCAGTACATCACTCGGAGGAAACGAGGAAATAGAAATCTGACACCAACAGTTTCTCGTCGCTGTGATTGGATTACTTACAAGCAAGCAAAGAGCTTGGTTAAGGGCGGGGCTGATATTCAGGCATTTGCTCTAGCAATGGCTCCGCTTTCCGAGTCATCCTTGAGAGGATCCAAAGCACCACACCACCAGCTGGATAGCTTTCTTAAGTGACATAGAGTCTCTGAGTAGATCGACAATACTGGTAAAGCTAGAAGATACTGAAATTATGCAACATGCACTCACATCCAAGTACTTTGTTGGTGGTGTGGAATTTTCCAAATACCAACCCTCCTAAATGACTGGCATGGATGAAACTGCAGTGTTTGTGGGTCTAGGATTTCAAGCGACAGTTGATCGGACGGATACCTTTATCCCACTGGTTATGAAAGTGCACTTTCTCTCTGTAATTTGGCAGTTTATTTGGACGCAAGGTGAGCCTGAACTCTAATCATCACAATGGGCAAAAGAGATCAGATCGGACGTGTTCCACACGTTTATGTTATTGCAACTGAAGAAGTCTGGAGCACACAAGCAATTATCATGAAGTGGATCGGTTAAATACTGCCTCCAGTTTTGCGCGGCCATCAATGAGGTTCACTAATCTGGGAATCAGCCAGCACTCACCTAGCTAAAGACACGAAGAACTGCTTTGCAGAAATAAGAATAAGTCGAATGATGGTTCCCGCAGGAATGGATACATGTTTCCAGACTCATGAAATTACAATGAACAAACAGTACAAGGACCATTTGAGCATAGAAATCAACGACCACGGTCAAGCTAGAATGGAGTGAAATCAGGGTGGAAACCTTCTGAAGCATACTATAGAGGAAGTCGTGAGCTCGGTAACGGATTCATGGGATAAAATCACCGATGCTTGTGTTTTCAATGCACTGCGAGCAGGCCACGTGAACAATGAATGTTGGTATAAGGAAAGCTTCATCTGTGGACACCAGACACTGGGACCAATAGTTCTACAGGGAACGTAGTCACAGGAATTGCAGACCCGAATTCGAGGGTTAGAAGATTTCTGACGATATTCCAGAGGAAGATGACGTAACTGTATTTGAATGAACAGATTTTTCTGCTTGAGTAAATGTTCATCTGAGAAAATCAGACATCCTGCAAAAATAATCTCCAGTATCATTTTTGAATTAAAAGTTAACCCAAAACCGAGTCCTAATTTCCTCGGGATACACTGAAGTAGTTACAATAACAAGACATTTTTAGATTTACACGAGAGTGGTTCATTTGTTGGGCCCCTCCATTTCAACCGTTTTCTGTAGTAGACCAATTCATCGTAGCCTGGTTGGTTACCTTACTCTTATAATTCCCTTCAGTTCTTCTAAGGCCCATTTGTGAAGGGTTTTGGTGAGAATCATTCCGGTATTAGTTAGAATGGGACTGGACAACAGTGAAATCCCTACTCCTTGTTGTTGATTCATGAGAGTTGGGGAAATCATCGAATATGTATGAGGTACGAAGTACGAAGCTCGTCACAGCCGGTCAACATTGATGATCGATAGACAGTGGTCCACTGTAGGCCCAGTTCGTTACTATCTCTGACCTATTCATACATCAGGTGATTTTCCGCCCCCATTTTCTTGACTACTGGTATTAGTATCTCTCTGTTCGTGAAACCTTCTTTGTGGCTAGAATGTATGTCCCTTACATTCGTAAACTGCAAGTAAAACCTCGATTACTTACTTCGTTGGCTAAATCTGAAGGGATGTGAAATGAATGTGTATGGGCCACTTGTTTTATTTCATCCTTCGGCCAAGCCTGGTTACATTTGCAAGCGATCCAGGCTGATTGTCTCATTGTGTTGTCACTACGCGTAGTCCCGCGGAACCAAGTGGGAAACACGTATCCAACGAGTTTAAAAAACTCCCTCACCTTTCATATTAAGCTGCTACTCTATGAGATTGCACATTCCTTATTCTAAGGTCACAGTAAACGAATAAAATCTTTTGGGTTTACCTTTTTAAAGTGAGTCGAGTTACACCAACCGGCGTTGGTTAAATGGTGACCAGGGTGAACTGTAGATTCTTCGGCTGCGGGTTCGATTCCCGCGGGCATCGCCATCTGTCACTTTCTCCAGTTGGAAGCCTCTAACTGACCACGAACCCCTTCCTTAAGTTGTATACCTTTATTAAATAACAGAAAGGAAATGAGCAAAATGACTGAAGAAAAATGAACAAACAATGACCAACCCCATCGTGTGTTACTTTTGTTATCTCAAAGACGGCATGAGATGATACGAACGGGAATCAAATAAGAAAGGTGATTTTTGACCATGTGGAACCCCATGTATTTCGTAAACCACAAACGCAGCTTAATCACCCCAATTTGGTGCACATTATCAAGTTTCGGTACACGTCAAATGTATTCCGTGTACCCTATGTGCGCCTTGTCCTCACCCGGGATGATTCTAACAAAGTACATGAGCGAGCCCGGTACCGAGGAAACCAGGTGAAGGACAGTTCGCCTTTTGATGAAACGAAACGCTGTGATGCTCAGTTGCACGTGTCAAATTATGTATCTTTTGATACAGTTAACTATACAGTTAGCTACAAGATTATAAGACTCCACTCATTTCCCCTTATACATCCGCTTTTGTATTCTCCAGTGAAACCTTGCCTGGTTAGAACGACTGAAAGCCCATTGCGATGTAGAATATAAAATTTCACAACAAAGATAACTTATTATGAGCTAATCAAATCCGGATATGCGGAAAAGAGGGTGACAAAAGTATAGGACCTCCCATAACTGGCCTACACTACGTACTACTTAAAATCCTTCTGTTTGATGGTCTCGATACATCTTCTCGGTACACTTCTTACAAGACCTGTGATTGTTCCTACGACAGTATTCACTCATTCTCGCCTAATGGTGGTTATCGATTCACTCTTTGACCGGTAAACCGTGGAACAACCGGCAAGCAAGTACGCCCCGTACGTCCTCGGTAGGGTTTAGATCTGCATGACTGCATGACCTTGAGTCCAGGAAACAAGAACCGACATCTTATAGAATATGACCAGTGGACAAAAGCAGTATCATGTTGGAACATGCTGTCATCTTGTGATCTGTTGGTCAAGAGTGGGAACGAAACCTGTTCCCACGTAAGAAAATACGCGGTGGAATGTTCTGTGCTCTCGAGTATAACTAGATCAATTTGGCCGTTAGCTGAGAAGGCTAGCCGAAATATCATCGAGCCCTTGTCATTGTTTTTTGACAGAAAATTCTTTCTGCTCTTCTGATTTCATACCAGCAATAACTTTAAGCATCTGATCCATTCAAATTATTATTATTTTTTTCACTAAGGTGGACATTTTTCCACTTGTTAGTCCGTGCTACATGCTTCAATCCATGATAAGCGTGGTTATTTATGAAAAGCTTTGAGAGCAGTATTTCTTTTCATTTTTTGGCATTTCATCCATGGCGTAGCTTTGTGCTTACTCTGTAATGTTCATTTCGTAACACTGACTCTGTTTAAAACTTTCAGTGTCGACACGGAGCATGTGTTATTGGAGACTAAACGAGTTAATCTGTGTCCATCTAACTTCGTTAGTGTCTTGGGACAACCCATTGGCTTTCTAGGCGCACATCGCTCCTTACGTTCAGGATACCATCGCACTAACGTTTCACGATCTCTTGCATGATCCGGCTATCTCATGCAAACTGGGTCCCATTTGGTAAAAAGCAAATATTTCACCCTTCTTTCCGTGTGACATTGAGCGGACAAAATTCGGTGTGAGTTCTGTAGGGTGCATTAGTGCAACGAAAACGAATAAGGGTTACCGGAGGGGGCTAGACAACCAGGATGAACCACGTGCTCCGGTGCACACGACTCACGGGATCCCGATTGTCATTGATCTTGTCAGGTCCCAAATCCACAGACCAAACTAATTGATTTTTTGCCAGAATCAATGATCCGTTCGATTCTGCGAAATCTTCCATGGAGTAGTGCACCGTAGTAGGGTTCCTATTTTTTGTCACTCTCGTCTTTTACGTTTTCTGCTCTAATTGGCACACAGTGTAACGAAGAGGGCAGGACCGGTAGGAAACACCTGTACTTGGGCGGTCAAACAAGTCAAGTCGTTGAAACTTGTACAATCGTTTGCATAACCTTTTTTCTCTAGACCGCGCTGCAGCAACGTTGATCCTCTGGCTGCCAGAATATTTGGGCTGCATTCTGCTCAGTTGCCTGTGAGTATTGGCTTGATTCTCTTGTGCAACATATCGGTCCGGTTGATTCGATTGTTCCGGTTGATGGCTCGATCAATAGCCCCACACACGGGCTATCCAGCGGGCTGCCTGAGATCCTGCTGCGTTCCATCTACTAGTCCGTATGCCTGTTTTTGTCTGCTTCGAAATGCTTCCGACGCATTTCGCCGTCTGTTCTTTGGTTTGTGGCTCTCGACTGATTGACCCGATAGGTTTGATATTCACTTAGTTCTGTTACTGTGGCATCCCGCGCTACAATGGTGCATAGTTTCGTTCTAAACTTTAGTAATGCCGTAATTTACCGTGCAGTCGGCCTTTCTGACCAGATATGTTTTTGTTAGAGAACACGGAAGCTGAGAAGTGCAGAAAATGAGGGTAGAGGGTCCTATGCTTCTGTTGTGCATTGTATCAAACTGTGATGTATGAGACGATAACGGTTACTTTCATTTGCAGAAAAGTCGTTCTATCTCTCGGCCGATCCGTTTCGGTACTGGTTGCTCAGTCTAACAAGTGATCCTCCGGTTAGCTTCTCTAATAATTGTCTCAGACAGGTGGTGCGATGATGGACTGGCTTCAGTCATTGTCCCAACCCGATCAAAATCTTCTCCACCTAACGTGATATAATCAGGTGCCGTGAAGTAAAAACGCCCGGGATTTAGAGAATGAATTGGACTTCACGGTAAATCTTAGAATACGACTACTGATCCGTGAGCAAGCCGATACCGCAAATCTTATTGCGGTACTTTTCAGTATCCCAACATTTAAAGCTCATCTTCTCCTTTCGGTTAGTTCCGGCCTTTTCGCAACTTCTCATTCATGTTAGTGGTAGTGGTAGTGGTAGTGGTAGTGGTAGTGGTAGTGGTAGTGGTAATAGTAGTAGTAATAGTAGTAGTGGTAGTAGTAGTAGTAGTAATAGTGTCTATTCACTTCTGTTTCATTACGTAATAATGGTACAAAACTTCAGGTAGTAGGTTGCAGCGAATTTGGGGCTGCCAGCTAGGGAGTGGCCAGCGACGGCTGCAGTGTTGTTTGCTCATCTGATGTCTGGAAAGGGATACGTGAAATGGTATCCACTTGACACTGTCAGTGACTCACTGTTCATTAGAAACTACCAGCCAAAATGATTAGTAAGCCTTAATTTTAGAACAGCCAAAAACCAAATGTATTTTGACAGTTGGTTGGGTTTTAATGTCACCTAAAATCCACCGAATTATTATATATATATATATATATATATATATATATATATATATGTAATATATATATATATATATGATGATGATGATGATGATGATGATGATGATGATGATGATGATGATGATGATGATGATGATGATGATGATGATGATGATGATGATGATGATGATGATGATGATGATGATGATGATGATGATGATGATGATGATGATGATGATGATGATGATGATGATGATGATGATGATGATGATGATGATGATGATGATGATGATGATGATGATGATGATGATGATGATGATGATGATGATGATGATGATGATGATGATGATGATGATGATGATGATGATGATGATGATGATGATGATGATGATGATGATGATGATGATGATGATGAAAATAGGTGGACACGTTATCACCAAGGGCAAATGAATTTTATAAACTGTTTCACCGGATTATGTCCATTCTCTCAGAAGTTCTTAGTCTGCAGGTTCTTTGCCCATGACATGCAGACATAGTCAGCTGGGCGAAATACTATCGCCATTAAACCAATCGAAATTACTGATACCAACATTTTGATATTTAGCAACTAATCAATTAGAGCTGTGAGGGTATGGCTTGACTCATCGTTGGTAGACAATGAAATCACTTTAGCAGCCGGTATGTGAGCACCTATTCGGTAACGAGCCCAAGGTTCGAGACAACGGAACCACGAACGACGGGGGAGAGCCAGTGACGTGGATCGATAGGGTGAGGGATGAGTCTCGTTTCCTTTTCTTTAGCCTCAACGCCAGCGCATTAAAAGGCTCGGCCCCCTGGACCAGTCGGACTAATAATTTGTGCGTTGACCGGGTATATGGATCAGCGTCCTACTTAATCATTGTTTTGCGCCAATAAACCGAGATTGTTCCCAAGCCAAGAAGCGTTCTTTCTCTCCTTGGTGGGCCAGTTCAGAACAGGGGACACATATGGTACACTGCCTTATGTTGCCAATGACAATATATGCTATGCTACAAAATTAAACTTGGCGTCACATTTCAATTGTGGAAATTAAGTTGGATAGATTCAACAAATGTTTTATTGATCCAAAATCATCAGCAGTTTCTTTGACCTCAGAGGGATCTGAGCCCTTTCGTGAACGCCAAGCAAGCTGTAATATCGTATGGGTTCCACACCGGGAACTTCAGATATTGCGTATCGGAGATATTTGGATTACTCATAAAATTGAAGTTACCCTTTGGGTTAATTCAACAGTTATCAGTTCTGTCAAACCATATTTCATAATGAAACGTGTCCGTGCGTTCACCTGGTAGACGTGATACTTTGGAAAGTCATACGATAGCACTCAAGTTGCAAGTTAGTCCACAATGGCAGAAGCCATGTTCTCATGTAATCTGCATGGGTAAACGGCATGATTCCTTTTAGGAGAAGTGCAAAGCCTTCCCTACAGCCTTGTAGCTCAGCTGGTAGGGTGCATGAGTTACTATGAGGGGAAAATTGAGTGACGTCCATGTTACGGTTCTTCATCTCAACTAAGCCGACCTCTTTTTTCATCCAGAGGAATTTAAAAAATTCTCATCGTCTCGAAAACTGATATGAGGTGATAAGATTCAGTTTGCATGTCATTCAACGCAAGCACAGACCCTGTGAGAGGGTATGCTGGGACGAACCATATACTGAAACAGTGATCAGTGTTCCAATTTGGGGCCAAATCGGATTCTGTACAGATGAGTATTCTCTTGAGAGTTATCTTTTATATCTTGTGATCCAAGTCATTGGGATACGGTTTCAGTCGATCTTTTCTGTGTAATCAGCTCAGAAAGAGCAGAACATCCAGTCAGTTAGATTCATTCGGACCGAACACAGCTAGAGTTAACGTTTTCTGCCACCGATCAAATTATCGTCCGCGCGAACAGTTTACATTTAGACCCCAGATCTAATCTCCACCGTCAATGTTCACCTAATCCTTTCGGGCAGTCTGATTTTTCTCGACCCTTTGAAAAGCTGTTCCATGTAGATGAGACGATCACTGTTATTATCCTCTAAAGGGTGCCCAGTACAGTGGACTGTTTCCGTAAGCATACACAACACTGTATTGCCTCTTTTATCGTTTATTACGGGGACACACTGGTCGTTGTATCTGACATGTGAATAGTCAGCAGAATAGACACTAGAGGTTTCATCTTTTTGGTGGTTTGGAATTTTATTCATCCGTTTCTGACTTACTGTGTTCGGATTTCCATGAGGATTGTTTATTCAATTCTCCGTTGATCAGGTGAAGTGATGTTGTAGAAACTGTGCTTTGGAGAATTTTTTTACTTGTGATTGCGGTTCTGATGCTGGATGTCATTTACCACAGAACAATGAAACAAAGGATGTGATTCAACTTCAGAAATCTATCGTATTTTACATTTTCTGATTTTCTACTTATGAGACATTTTCTCGAATATGAACTGAATTGCATCGGTTTTTGTTCCGATCAAACCATTAAAGTGGGTAATGACATAGTCTGAATTGTTTCTACTCCACTGGTTATTTAACAGGTAATTAGCTTATACGGCTTTCGAAGAATAAATTATTGGTTGAAAATTTCAAATTTATTCTCTGCATACGGAACTAAGCCATTAGCTACAGCTGATATTGAACTTAAGTCTTTATCAGCTGGAATAATCTCTGGCTAGCCGAGTGCGTGCAGTTCCCCGTAGATCTACACACCTTCAACTAACTAAGAAAGTGGTCTTCGTGGGTGATGTGACCGATCTGAGATAAATTTACCTAACAATCGGTGGGAACACTTGGCTGCTGGGATCAGATTAAGGAAAATCACTTATTCGCATACTCTGAGAGAGACAATCAGTTGCGTAACCTACATCAATTGGGATTAAACTTTTGAAATCAGAATAACGCTCGTAATCGCCGACACGTTGTCGTAAAGCTATTTTGTAAACCACTCATCATCGTCATCATCATCGTACAGCCTTAAACAGTAGGGCAAGCCCCACTGACCACTGCCTTTCTCACCATGTTGCACGTTGAATTAGAATGTATGAATATACAAGATGGACAGGAAGTGGACCTACACTGGTGGGAAAAGGAAACAACGCCCTAGTAGCCAACACAGGGAATACACAGGCTAACTGTACAAACACACATAGGTCAATCATTCTGATTCGATAGAAAGTGACAACACGATCAACACTGTTCACGGTTTGCTGCCATATCCTTCAGTGTCTCCAGCCAACTGGTAGACGGATCTTTTGGACCCCAACCACGAAGACGTGAGGCACCTACTTTTCCTAAACTCGCTGTACATTTTCTCATTCCTCGCTGCCACGTCATCTGTTGACCTCCACGTGGTTTTTTCCACTCCTGGGGAGGAACGGAGAATAGGATACAGTACGGTAGACGTGTGTTTGACATACGTAACACGTGCCCCAACCAACGAAGTCTACTAAGCTGGATACGCTGTGACAGAACGTTCTCTGAATTAGTACCCAATACTCGCTTTCTGACCTCATCGTTGCTTACTCGGCTATTCCACCCAATTCTAGCGACACTACGTATCGCTAGGATTGGGTGAACCATTCATCATGAACGTCTGTATCTCATTTATAAAATCACTCATAATCAGCTAGAAAGGAACAGTGTTCAGGATCAGAAAGTTGGCCAACCCCAGGTTGTAAAATGATGAAGAGTGTTGAGCTTTACCACTAAACTCTCACGACGGCTTTGGGTCATCTGCAGACTCTTTTTGTTCTGAACCGCTCCACTAACTCCAGTGACAAGACTAATTTGCCTTCGAATCATCTCGTTTTATTATACAAAAACGAAAGTTTATAACTAATACATGGTGTTCATAGTTAGGTCCCGGCCTGCACACCCATTGGCTCGCCTGTTATTCACAGCCAGCTCTTCTGAGTGGTTAGTCTGCTACCAAAAGCAGTTGGTTGATTCGGTTCAGATGACATTTGGTATCTGATTGGTCTTTCGGTCCTCTTCGCCTACTTCAATCTTGTCCTCGATTCAGGACGGACGAAGACGTGCTTATTGCTTGCCAAACCATAGCTCTATCCGTCTATTGACAGTGTGCAGCTGCATTCCCTCACATTTTGGTTAACTTTTCTGAAACTGTCATGGAGTTCCTGTCTTGACTCAGCTACAATCAAGGATCCCATAGAACTGGACCTAGTTGTTTAGTCAAAGTTTTCCCCGGAATACATCAAATTTGAAGAAGGAAATTATTGCAGGCCACGTAATTACCAGAGGACCATGAAAGAGAATGTATGTGTAGAAGCCATGCTGCTGAGCACGGTGAAAGTGCTTCGAAATAGAAACGTGTCAACTCCCGGGTGTCTGTCCAAAAGAGATCCGTTCAAGTTTATATTTACTGTAGTAACGCATGTAAGTAGTATATAGCGGGATGGGTAGAGTTTCTTGGAAGCAAACTTACACCCTAAACGTGACAAAAGCCGACCACAGTGTCGTAGATTTCGAAGCTAGTTGCGACCAACCCACAGCTATGATCCCCCAGCGGACTGTTCCATGAAGAGAGTCCACGGACATTCCGGCTGGATGAGTGAGTTTACTCTAGAATTTTGAAAAATAGAAATGTATAGGAAGATGAGTAGATGTTATTTAGGATTTTGTCCGAAATGGAAATTATAAAGGGTGCAAACAATTACGCCATTGCTTCTGCTTCCCGTGTATTTATTGTGTGATAGGAAAAGATCATAAAGCGTAACTATCAATTCCGTCAAATTCATCATGGATTAAATAATTCCGCATGCATTTTCTAGCACCACGAACAAAACAATTTGCATAGATATGCATGAATACATCTATACATAAACACACACATGCATACGTACATACATACATGCATACATACATACATACATACATACATACATACATACATACATACATACATACATACATACATACATACATACATACATACATACATACATACATACATACATACATACATACATACATACATACATACATACATACATACATACATACATACATACATACATACATACATACATACATACATACATACATACATACATACATACATACATACATACATACATACATACATACGTACACTCACGCATATGTACGAAATGATTTATTTTGACAAGGCGATTTACTTCCGTATGATGCGAAATAATTTGAGGAATGATCGTGTTAATAGTTTAGATACCATTTCTGGCCAGTTTTGCCGATCACTACACTATTCATTCCCATACTGGGTGCAAGTTTTTGTAATCTCTTCGGCAATTTACTCCCACATAATTCCCTGTTTTCTCAGACAAATCCTTTATTCTGTTCCAATGTGATCTTTCTTGTCCACTATTTTAATAGAGATCGACGACTGTGCCTCCGGTACAGGTGATTGTCAGAAAGATTGTGCAAAAAATCCAAAGTCAAAGGTTTGTCGATGTCCGGCCGGCTATTTTCTAGCTCCCGATCGTCGCAGATGTCTCGGTGAGAACTGTGGTATTTTTCCGTTTCTGTACGGTGCTGGCTGATCCCTCTGTGAATCCGCGTGTTCAGCTCTGACGCTGCTTGCCTGCGTGTTGTCCTTTCGTTAGGATCATTTATAAGTACAACAGTGACGGGCTTTACTAGTCAACCCAATCTGTTACATGCTGTTCCAGGAGAGATTTCGTTGTGCCGCGCTAAATTTATACTGTTTTGGCGTTTTAACGACAGCCTAGCAGTTGCTAAGATATGCGGAACAATATACGCCCAAGGTACCGAACATCAAATTGTGGGTTTCAGTAAGGTCATGATCAAAGCAGTCAAGAACTACATAAACTGCAAAAACCTCAACGTTAACAGCTCTGTAGATTAGAGTCTGTCCAGCGATTGCAGTTCAGTCGACCGACATGAAAGGTTTAGGGTCCTGGGTGTGGGTCAACGGCGCTCCAGTCAGCGTCCACAAAGTGTCATCGATTAGTCAACGTTCGGTATGTGGTTCAATAAGGCAACACAAATCGACAACTTTAATCGAACTGAGGGGACAGGTTCAGTCCACTCTTGGGTCAAAGAGTTTTGACTTCAATATCCATGCTGTTTATAATAACTTTATTGTGTATTCCGTCGATATAGAAAACAATTTCTATTTTAAACGAGCCCTATAGATTAAAGTTCTCAAGGTAAGATTCATTGTACACTGAAGACTGTTTACAGAATTAGTTGGATAGGCGTTGAATATTGCACTGTAAGTCATTTAGCGAAACGCTGTATCGGCTACCGTCACTGGTACGCTCGATCTTTTCATTCAGAATCTTTGACTGACATCCGTTAGGCAGCGATAACAATGAAGTATGGTTACTAGGGTCCTCGTTTCTTCTCCCCGGTCAGGCCACTTGTTGCGCACTTGAACTGAGCTCAACCCGTTTGCAGAACTACTGTACTACTTATGGATTTTTGGAAAAAAAGAAGACAAAGTATTATCGTTTCCTAATTTGTGTCACTAAGGCAGAAACAGAGTAAACTAACACACAAGCACGCAAGCACAGGATTATACGATAATCGAGCTTTGGTTACTGTTGTACACGCACGCTCACGCAAGATGACTTGTTATACAGTTCAGGATTAGACATAATACCACATATTCAATTCCGTAGTCGAGCAATAGGGAACCTTGGTCTTGGTGGCAAAACGTGTCACTTACACCCTCGCAGGATATGGAGTTAGCTTCCCCCACACGTTTGGACGAATGTACAGGCCCAGAGCATAACAGTGCGTGGTATCCTATAAGTCAAGTATATGCTACGTGGGCCAGGGACTTCATTGTTTTATTAGAGCACGGGTGGCCTTCTCGAACAACGTGAAGACATGGAAAGTGAACAAAGGCGAACCCATGGACAGCAAAGGAACAGACGAGATAAATTTTCTATGGAGGGAGAAGTTATACTCTCAAATAAACGGTGTGTTTAGCACACAGTTGCCATGACAAAATTTCCATAGGAGCACACGACCGATTTCGCAGTTAGGGCCGTTCATCGGGTATGCATACCCATGATCACATTTGCACACTCTGTCGGTATTTTCTTCACCAACTTCTAATTCGTGCTTCAGGAGTGTGATCAGATGCTTGATGTGTGTAACATTTCGATAACCCCTACCAAAAAATGTACGAAAGATGACAGATCATATTTGTTATCTTAGATCAATGATAGGTTGCAGTGATCTCATCGTTGATTCCAAGTGAATACCAACATACTGGTCAATTAATGATCAGTTAATTGATCAATATGTTACCATTTACTGTTGTCCTTTTTATTTCGCAATTGTTCGCCGTATTTCTATCGCAACGTCACATAAAGACCAACTCTGTTATGAATGTGAAGTGGGTTTAGCCTCTTTATATTTTTTCTCTCCCGTAAAATCGATTTTCACCAAGATATCGACGAGTGCAAATACAAACGTGGTGGTTGCATGTATTTCTGTGAGAACCTGCCCGGGGGATACCGGTGCGCTTGCCCGTCCGATATGATGCTCGCGGCGGATAAAATATCTTGCATTCCATGTAAGCTGAATTTTTCGTTCATTTCAAAATTCCAATAACCTGCTATGGACAACCTGTGCTTGTCCGTGTATCAGGCAAGACATTGGTGTTTTATCCAGTCTATCTCTGGAATTGTTTTCCCACTGTAAGTTTTCAGTCCGTAGTGTTATCTATGACACCTCGAGAATTGAAGCACGATCACTGACGAATAAGAGATTTTCTGGGCTTAAGGGATATTTTATGGAATAATTTCTGAAGATGGACATGGTATTTTCTCAAAGACTTGAATCTGTGTACAACAAAATATGAGTAGTGAACAGTTAACAAGTCATTCACAAGTGGACTGAAATCTGTTTCCCCATGGCTTTGTAACAACATCCAGAAAAATCAGTCCATCTTTCACTTTTTGACTTAGCCGACCCCAAAGCTCGAGATTTGTGATCAGGTGACAATACGGAAGTTCTTCCGTGGATTTCCAAGTATTTAACGATGCGTGGAACTGAACTTGGCTTGTGCGCAGTCCCTCGACGAATGACGACGAAAGACATCCCTTTAGTTGGGTGGAAAGGAAGACGCATGTTGGCAGCCGGAACTGTCCACCTTTTCATTTAAATAAAATAACCTGTCAGGTACCAAAACAATCAGTTCATAGAATGTAAACCACGAAATCAGGCAGATCTGACCATAGCACGAGTGGTATGGGCAAGCAAGTGGAAACATAGCTGAAGACAATTCGAACGAAATTTGATCGTAAATGATGATACCTCCGGAAAGTAAGTTATCTGGGCTGCGAAATTTTAGACTGAGATTCCAGCATCCAGACACTCATGCATATGCTCCCAGGCAAAAAACAGTCAAAACCAAGGGTATATACTGTACTGAAATAACATACACCGTGGCGTTTCTGGACTACTCAGCTGGTTCCAAACACTCCGTTCCATTGCTGTTAGATTGAACACTGTTTAAATCCACTCATACGTTGACTAAAACACCAAACAACCGTAGAATAAAATTTCCATCTGCTGGGATAAATGGAAAACATATCCGTAGAATAAAGCTTAAGTTCCCTTGCAAACAGCTCTTTCTACTCATTGGAAGAGAAGAGCATACCGCAACGCGGTTTAGCGTGTGCACCCTTAATTGGTGGACAGTCTCGGTCTCAGAACTTCCCGTTCATACAGAAATAAACAGTTCACACGACAACCGCGTGACAAATGGCTATCGTTCAGTGATCAAAAGTTTTACCATCCAAGAATTTCTTGTAAGGCTTTGATAAGAAAATTCAGAAATGACGAGATGGAGAAATTTTTGCTTGGCTGGCTGTCCATTAGATTTCCCTTTTCAAGCACAAACCTCAGGTCATCCGATCGACCCCTCACCCATAAGCTCCAGACTCGAGTCTTGCTCTTGTCAGAGCTCATCAGTGGTGCATATCCTTCATCGTATCCATGGCCTGAAACCGGGCCTTTTCACCTCGGAGGCGTGTGTTACCACCGCTCTAACCCTCTTCTGCCTGGCTGATCCGAACAACCCGGTTAATTTGGTTCACTATGTCAGTCATCAATGCCTGACAGCTTCTGAGGGAGATACGGTCACTGCCCGTTTACTCCAAACAAATGCTCCCCCCCCCCAAGCCAGGTCTTCTCCGCTGTATGGACCGTTTTGCCTATACTTAAATCTGCTTCGTGTTTGGTATTAGTGTGTAGCTTACTGTTACTTGCGAGCAGAGTATGAGATTGATGATACTTTGCTTGGCTGATGGTCCTCTGGACTTCAGCTCGCAATTAATTGTAAGATATGTATAAATAGAGAATTTGTTAACAAAGTGTCCAGTCGGTTTGTACGGTGTGATGAGGAGTGAGGTGGAGACCATCATAATGTCGTCTCACGGAGCACTGTCGAGTAATTGTGACCCGGAGGTCAGTTGATCCGCAAGATCACGAATGTTTGTATGTGATGTGATGTGACGTGCCTGCTTGCGTGCGTGTGTGTCGTCGCGATCTCAGGTCATTGAAGGTGAAGGATATGCAGTAATCTGCATGATTATGAATTTTCGAAAACAGTTGTTCACGTGAACATGTGTTTTCAATGGTAATACGTTTTTCCAGACCTTGATCCGCTTTCTTCTCCCTGGCACTGTGACGTAATATCGGATCTTTGTGATTTCAGTATGATTATTGTAAATCATTTTATAACCTACCAAATTGCTTTCGCTCTGTTTCATTCTACACACTCTCCTCATCCAAACCCCATCTCATTCACCCTCCCCCCCCCCTTCACCCGACGCTCTGGGCTCCAATCGGTTCAGTTTTCGATCCATGTAAACATCCACCAAACGGAGATTGTGAACACATATGTACCACATTGCCTGGCTATCGCTATGTATGCTCTTGTCAACCCGGATATCGACTGGCAGATGACAAGAAAAGATGTATCGGTAAGTGATCCTTATTCGTTTGCAAGTCGAGTGCTATAATTTTCTGATTACTTGCTCTCAAATGAGAACAGTTGAACGGGCTTGCCCCGTAGCCACGAGAACCCACTGTACTACTGGTGGGCTAATCGATAACCTGGACACCGAGACTCGGAGTGGAAGGGAGCCATGTAAGGTCCCAGTAGGTGAAGCACTCTAACGAGCCGGGTGACAGCGAACCGTCATCTGCCATCCAAGTGACAAACGACGGCAGAACTCGAATCTTTTACTTCCCAGGTGTTGAATGCTGATATCACCCGACCACCACGGGTAGGTTTTTTGTTTTCACCTGGAGTTTGAGATTTTAGCCAGGACAATATTTCCGAAGTCAACGGTAACTGCATAGAGATGGTCATGATTTATCATAATGGTAGTTCATAAGAGGCCAGTACAAATGGGAACTAGATCTATATTAATTTCGGAGGTAAAGAGGATGATGTACAAACCGCTGGACCGATGCGTGAAGACTAACCAGTAGGCACGCGATAATCCCATCAACACCTGTTTTAATTCAAAGACTTTCGATTTGTGGTCAGAAACTAAACTAATCCCGAGTAAAAAAGACATAAAAATGCAGAAGGATACCCCTTCTTACACTTTCATCGGTCGCCCAGTTTGGATATTGTCAACATTGTACGGGGTGTTCTTCGGGAATTCGTACGCCTCTGGACCTAAGAATTTATAATATTACTACTGAAAACTGCAGCAGTAGCTAAATTTCGACTTTTTCTGAATTCTCGCGAGAAAATAGCTTGGAATTATCCCTTTGAGAAAACGGTGAATGACTTAGCCATTTGCAAATTATACATTCTAATATGCTTCTTTTCTAACTGCAGAGTAATCGGATACAGTTACCTATATAAATTGATTAGACTATTGGTGGTGTATTAACAAACATGGACTCGTTTATTCTGAACAAACTGTTCATCTTGGTCAGTTTAGCGATGCATTGCGTAGAGCCCTCCAGTCGAAGCGCGCCCAATGTAACATTTTGTAAGCCTTATCCCATCCCTTTGCCCGGCGTTCATCGCCAATCTTTTTTGCCGAAAAATCACCTATATTCACTTTGGTCTCCAGAACATTGCAGACTTTAATGAATTTATTCTGTTAGTTTCGACCATACTGTTAAGATAGAATTGTCAAACAAACTGATGCTCACACTTATTCATCTCATTAGAAACGTGGAAGAGATTATTATTCCTACATGTACTCCTGACAGAAGCAATTTTCAATCAGTCAGAAGCAAGTGTCCGTTCAGTGGCATTTTGGTTTTTGCCGAAGAGGTACTTGTTACCGAGTCCTTTGATACTATCCGTGACGTGTGAGATAGAAGGTAACAAGTCTAGACGTGCAGCGTATTCTGATGACTAGACTTTCAGATGGGACAATTGGACAAATCATTCATCATAGAGCAATGTGAAGTGGACAGTACATTCAATTTCCAAGTTTAGCACCAGTAGCCCACAAACAGGCTTCAGTCAATGCACTTTTCCACAAATCCCATATAATCTGTGGTGTAGATCTGTTGCGGGAGGAGAAAAAGTTCATAGGTACATTGAGATTCGCAAAAGAGTTCGGCCTAAGACGGCCAAAGCGGACGAAGTTGAAAGGGAACAGACGAGTTACGATTATGTTACTTTAGCGCGCATAGCTAAGGAGACGAATGGCGTAGGGACGCGGTAGATAACTACAGTCAGGAATAGGAAGATATTTTGCTAGTAGTCAGAAAACCAATGTCATGAGCCCCAGAAATGTTCATGCGAGCCTGCAGAGCAAAGAGTGCGGAGCGAGAAGCGATCAGGGAGGTCTCGCAAAACAGTGTGTCAATTTGGTGGTCGAACCAGGAGCAGCTTGGTTCGGAAAGATAAAACAAGGTTCATACAAGGGGTGGCAATAAAGATGACTTCCAGAAACGAATGCAATGTCACTAAACTACCGTTCAAGATGATCATTTGTTCAGCTGAATAAGCCAAAATCTGAAGTTTACACTGAATAGCACCTAATTTCAAATTTCGCTCATCGCCGAATGATTAAACCTCCTAGCTTATTCACATGGTTTCTCGGACCCGAATGCCTATAACGTCAGTGTAACATATGGCAGATGGAACATTTTTGGTAGCAACGTTCCTGGTCGTTATTTCGATTCATCGAGAAGGTCAGAAGCGGTTGATCCTGTGAAGATCTAGTGTGACACATTTGGAACTTCATGGACCTAAACGCGAGCAAGATGTGATTGCAGCGCTCCAAAAGTTTGGGTTTTTTATTCATTTTTTATACGGAAACTTTGGAATGGGGCAATGCAGCCCAGCAACAATAATACAAGCAGTACTGATCTTTCTATCCTTCGTTTATTCACCATACAGCTTCAGTAAAATGTGTTTGAAAGGATACTCTGACAGTTAGAGGCGGTCAAATGGGCAAGTCCACCAGGGTGATTATGTCTGTGTCAACACTCTGATGTCAATAAATGTGACAAGTTTTTAGGTAACTTCCGACCTTTTGGAAGAATTTTGTTCCTAAGCCGAGATGTTCTCAAACTTCTCTGGAACAGATCCAGCGTCACCCTGCCTTCCGTGCGCGTGTGTATCTCTAGAGTGCGGGGATAGTAAAACGATCATTACTGCAATTTGAAGACATTTCTGTCTACTCTTTGAAATTCACGGAAAACTGCACGTCACAGCCTTCATGAGGAATTAGCATCATTTGACTAGTGAACGATACTGAACTATCCTGTTGGATTAAACTTTCGTTTAAACAGGGCGACCACTGAGTTACATTATGGTGTGGGTGAGACTCATTCATGAATATAAAGCAACTAGTATGAATGTCTATCCAAGGTGAGAATACAGAATCCGACTGCTAACTTTTCTGGGGAGATATTGCCATGTTTTTGGAGACGTCATCTCTTTGCTTTCGTAGGAGCAAAGCGGAAGAGTCTGTTTCTAGTCACAAGAACCCTCGGTACCATCGCCGAGGAATGAAGATCTTTCCCCCCCGGAAATTTGAACTCGATCAGATTCTACAATAGCAATAAAACTTTGGAATTAAAAAAACTAGTAAGTACAGTGGAAGTAGAGGGGAGATTACATTGGAAGAGCATGCCGAATCATAATGGTAGAAACATATGGAATAGCGTCGTGTGAAGGTTAGACTGTCCCATTTTTGCATTGAATATCCCGCGTTTTTTGGTTCAGTGCAAAACACGTTTAATCAAAAAAGTCATAGCCTTCGCTAAGTTGACTCCATTAAATTATTTCGTATTTTTCGTTCACGGTTCTGCCTCACAATGTCAATCGCCAAATCAGATTTTCCCTAGGTTGGTGTGAACTTCATGCTGGTATGATTGTCTCAGATCTATACCACTTGATCACGTGATCCGCGACTAAACACATTTAATTTCCATTCGGTTTCGATAACTCCAATTCGGTGAGCGTCAGTTCAAGAAAAGCAGCAGAAGAATATGTCAAGAAATCAGAAATCTCTTTAAAAAACACATCATCGGCGAGGCTACAGTTTGCTTTCGTCCAACCCATGGACAGGGCATTTTTTTAACACTAACCAATGACAAGGCCCTTATATCCCAAATAACAGTGCAGTCAACACTCATGTGCCCATGAGCCAATCAGTCCACCACACCTCATGGCTCATATCGACTGCTAACAGACAACCCATTGTTTACCCTTTACACCCACCCGACTATCCATCAGATGTATGAAATACTGTGGTCCGACTTAACCAATCACATCTGCACACCACACTGGGAAATCAGTAACAACTCCATATAGGTTCATGTTTCCCTGCCTCATGCTATACAAAGTATTGATTTGTGGTTACAACTGAATATAGTTCCCCACTTGTTCGGGGTTACTTTTCCCTTGGGATTGGACGATCTGGGAATAACCGACCTTGGATAATCCAGAGGTTTTGTTCATCCAGTGTGATGCTTTTTAGCAGTCCGCGCTGAATTATTACACGTACAGAATGTTCCGAGTCATTACTCACATTTCGGCATCAGTAGACACCTAATTTTTCGCTCCGTTTTCATGTTTACATAAACCTGTCGACCATGTCTGTCTTTCTGTACTTTTCGTGGTCTGTCACAACTGTATAGCACAGGACTTATGCAAAGAGAATAATGGCGGTTGCCAACACGATTGCCGCACTGTGAATGGAGAGGTCCGATGCAGTTGTCATGACGGGTATCAACCGGCACCGTATGATGCGAAGAAATGTGTGGGTAAGTATATATATATATATGTGTATGTATGTGTGTAAGTGTAAGTGTGACTATCGACCGGAGCCCAACATGCTCTCATTTTTTCTCAATGCATCAATTCTCAGCTGGCTTGTTTACTTGTGCTCAACCTGCATGAATGTCTGATAAAACAGCGAAAATCGCATAGTCACATTGTCCATTAAGACTCATGGAACCATCAAGAAACAGAATTATGTATGGTATTATACACCAACAACTGTTCGAACAAATTGGAAAGCAGAGCAGTCGCCTACCTATAGGTCTTTGCAAAACAATGATTGCAGTAACTGCGCTTTTTATTACGTGATTGCACATGAGTGCCGTGGAAGGGTTACATACGCCATAGCAACGAAGGCTTACTACATTATTAGGGATAACCGGCAACTAGACCCTGAGACTTGGAGTGGGTGGAGAACCACATAAAGTTCTGATAGGTCGAGTGTGGTAACGAGCCGGACGATAGTGGATTAATGTCTACCGCGCAGTTAACTGGTGGTGTCGGGAATTTGGACCCCTGACCTGTGAGGGGATAATAAAACTCTCTAATCCACTCGACCAACACCGATAAACACGATAATATTTTTGGGAAAATATGGATTTAGTGACCGTCTACGGGTAAGAAACAGGTGCTGATTGTTACATCAACCGAGTCTGAATTTCTCCGCATCTGACTGATGCGCCCAAAATTAACGCAGATGTACTATGACTCACTCCACATTATCAACGATCAACTCACTACTGAGGATCATGGATTCACAGTAGCAAAGCTGTTTCATCATCATTGATGAGCATCTACTGAGCCCCCAATGGGACTCGAACCCGGGTTGAAAGGCAGCTACCTCGTCAGTAGGCTGTCTAGGCTGACTCTCAACTGTTTGTATCAGTGCAATAATATTACTTTTTAGTCACTCCCTCTTACACGGAAACAACACGCTGTTTGTAAAGCGGTCGATTCCTATGACAGACGACTTCTCCGTAGGGGCCCAAGTGAAACGGCGAGATTCTGTTGGAACAATCTCTATAGTCTGACCACTTGATCGACTTGAGTAGCCGGAAATCTTACTCGTATGCAAAATGACTCATTGTCATTGTATCGGATTCTGGTCCAGTAGTTGAATGACTCGTAGTGAACAAACCCCGAACCCCTAGTCAGAGAACGCGCAACTGGTAGATTACGCGTACTGTAAACGAATAACAGTCAGGTGATGCTGATTGCCACCCCAGTTGGTGCGCAATCCGGCAGCAATGTACAGAGCAGTCAACGGGGATCAAATCCCCCGGTCAAAAGGGGTAGCAAGCTCACGGAAGCAGGGTGGAGAGCTAAGGCGAACAATAAACAAGGGAGCAGGAAATTATTGAAGCAGGTGAGAAAGAATGACCAGTCACGATCAGTAGTTGGCTTTAGTGCCGCAGGGCAGTCCAAGTCATGGGACAGAAAAGCTTAGGAGGGGAGGAAAGAAGACGGCCCTGAAAAACGAAAAACACAATGGTTGATTGAACAGACGGTCGCAAATATGAATTATGATAACGAATACGTGAACACTGAACGACAACGAAGACGGCGTGAAAAACCGTGGGTATATGTGGTAAGAAACCCCAATCAGAGGGTTTGATTAGACAGACTCTAACTCGAGGAGCCTGTTTATCAATGAACGGGACAGCATATTGGGACCAAGGGATGTGCAAGCCGTGACCGGTTACAAAACCGTAGGTTACTAGGACGCAGCTTCAGAGGATAAGGACAACAATGGACCAAGAACAGGCACAGGTCAGAGATAGAAGACATCTATTTACACTGTCATAGAAAGAAGATTAGAAAATTTAAGGCACAATGGGAGTGGATAAACAGATAAGCACGTGGGCGTGTGGACGAGTCGGATACAAGTGCGATCCATCTGATCCCAGTTACTGAGTCAGAAGCAAGCACATCAGGCGGTAACAACACTGGAGAAAGTCTACAGAGTTGGATGGAAAAGTGCATGTGGAAAATAACGACAGTTGACGGGGATTTGGTTCAGCGTGGGGATTTCAGTAAGTTAACTGGGGGATCGTGTGCAATTGTGCAATATCAAAAAGCTTCAAGGATGAAGTAGTTGTACAAATGGTGCTTTCAATGACGAGTCGGGCGTTGATACTGCATAACGAATTAAATCACATATTTTGCTTGGCTGACTGTCCTTTGGACTCCACCTTCCACGCACAAACCTCAGGTCATCCGAACAAACCTGCAGTTGGAAGCATCAGGCTCTAGTTTCGCTCTTGTTAGAGCTCATCAGTGGTGCATATCCTCCGCAGCTTCCATTGTTTCAACCCAGGTCCTGTCTTCTCGAAGGTATCCCGTACTGGCCGATCCGAATCACTAAGCTATTTTTCTTCAGATGTCATCTCCTATGTTTGATCGGATGACCTGAGGCTTGTGTGTGAAAGATGGATTCCAAAGGGCAGTCAGCTAAGGGCAGTATCATCAGTCCCACACATTACTCTCAAGTAATTGTGAGATATGTACACAAATCATATACAAATTGAACCTCCCACTGCGTACTCAAATATTTGGATTATTGGTAGGACCTTTGGATTTTCAAACCTGAAATCGTGGGTTCAGTTTTCCATAACAAATGGTCTGTTGATAAACATAACAGTCCAACTGAAAAGGCCTTTTCCGACACCTCCAAGGCTTGTGTACAAACAGCGCAGTTTTCGAAAAGCACGAGATAACTCTGGTCGACTTTCGAGATCGTAGCTTCGCTCATTTTCTACGTCAATAAAATACTGATATTGCAAACGTGGGTACTTGAAGCACCGGGTGCCCTTTATCCAATCCATAAGTACATCGTTTTCGTTGCCAGATAACTAAAAAACTTTGATTGCTGCTTTCTTATTGTTTTCTCTCATTAATAATTTCCCCACGTAGGCTGGACGTTCAGGACTTTATCAAACCGTAGTCTTTAAACGTAACGAATCACGTGATTACGTTTCAGGAAGACAAAAACCGACGGTTTATGCTTTTCACTGTCCAGTTTACGTTAACCAAAATGAAATCTTTACATTTCGTTTTTGTTCCTTTTAGACGTACATCTCCTCATTTGGACACAATAATAATATTAGCTCACAGTGAAAAATGGTGTAGTCAGAGGGGATGCGGAACCCGTTTTTCAGAGTAATCTATTCTGATTGGGATAATTTACTCAGTGAAGCAACTGGAACCCCAAAAGAATAAAAATGATATTAAATTGAAGAACAGGATTTAGGACATTTCCGCCTCTGATACCCGAAATAATCTGCCATAGTTCAATCCTTTTGGTGCTATTTACAATCGTGATATCAGATTTGCAAAGATTGGTATCAGGCAGTGTAGATGCCTGGCTTACTATTATGAATCCAATGAGATATTACTGCACGGTTGTTTGTGCATGGGACTGCAAAACCTCCCAACATTCTGTACTGTTAGTTTCAAACGTTAAACTTTAGGTTGACTATCTGTGAGATGATTACCAAGCGGTTTGCCTGCTGGAGTCCTTACTTGCAACAAAGCCCGACTCTTTGGAGGAGTACAATCTTCATGGAAACAGAGATTTACCTCTGCAGCTGACATCTTCGCCGTAGAGACCTGATTTCAAAGAATACGATGAATACCACGTAAACTGTAGTTCCATGCCGAGTGTGGGTTGTATAGAGCCAGCCGGAATGGTCGAAAAAGATCGAGGCACAACAGAATTCCTTTTGGGACTCCGTGAACAGAAGCTAAATCTGATTATTCCCAAAAAGAGCAGACGAATGAACTGTTCCGCAGAGCATCTATATATTTCTGCTGGGTAGATGGTTGAACTGAAACACTGCCTGATGAATTGTTTAGTAAGAATTATGAATATCCGACTAACGGAACATTATATTTAGTGGATGTAGTTTAGAACTACTGCTTTGACTTCCAGATGAATGCTGTCACATTTCAATCAAATTATATATTTCTATGTCACACGGCAATAACTGATATCTCAGTATGCAATAGTTGTTTATTCATTTTGTGTGCAATAATTAACTGGTCACAGACGTAGATACGACTTTTGTTCCCGGTTGCAACATGGGCTGACCTTTAGGGACGGAACTATGAATGAATACTGGTTCACATGGATAGACGGAGACATTTTCCCCCTCACAGTTACACATTCGTCCCCCTCCCCCCGAAAATAAAATCCTGCCCTCCACTTCGCCTATATTCTTGTCTTCCGAGCTCACTTCCAGGAACTTTCTTCCATTTTACTCCCATCCTTCCATCCCCTGATCGGCATGGATTGTTGTAGATATCAATGAATGCGCACAAGACAATGGAGGCTGTCAACATCAATGTCGCAATGTCGATGGTTCATTCAGCTGTGAATGCAATCCCGGATGGCAGTTGGGCAATGACGGGAAGACGTGCTATCGTGAGTTCTTAGCACAGATCAGTCACTGTGGACCGCACACATGCTCTCAAGCGCACACACGCACATATATATATATATATATATATATATATATATATATATATATATATATATAAAGCACAACCATAGAAAATTAACTACTTTTCATGAAAAGCAGATGGTCTGGAAAATTGAGTGTTTTGATAAACGGTCTGAAAGGTTACAATAGGGTTCACTGTGCACGAATTTGTAGGCGACTTATTTTTAATATTCCCATCACAACAGCAAAAACGACAGATACGAGGCCCCTGTAAGGGCATTTTGAAGATTCCAGTGATTATCACTAGAAAATCTACTGGTATTTTCGATACCCGAGAGCCCGACTACACGAGACGAAATCAAACCGATGACCTTTCTCTTGCCAGGCAGACGCACTATCAGTTGAGCTGTCACGGTACCTCTATGTTCGCAATCAGTAGCAGAAGAACACGTAACTGTTGCACTTCATTTGTTTGTAAGAATGTAAATGCAACCCATTTGTAGCCGGCGAGTAAGCGTCGACCAAGCATTTAAGCAAGCAAGTCAGTGAATGAGCAAACAAGTAACTAGCTGAGCTACGTGTGCTATCGCTTGCAAAGAAGTAAGGTCATTCGAGACGCAGAAAGATCAATCAACTAATGCTGTCCGTACTCAAGTATAACAAAGGATCAATATCAGACAAACTGACTTCCATGCATGAACGGGATGTTGCTTGATTTCCCGCGTACAATGTGTGGATTTAACCAGACACAATAGGTACGGCCAACCGAGTGCGAATAACGCAAGTGAATATCCGATGATGCACAACACTAATTCCAATGATACACCGCGAACGTTTTGGTTATATTCATTTGACGATCCTCTTTGGTCATTGTTAAACAGGGCAAACAACACAAGGCCGCATGAGATCCAATGCGACTCTCTGGAATATTCACATAGATCTGCTTATTAGCACGAGAAGTCGGAATCTTATAGATAGTGGGAAATCCACTGGTTGTTTTTGTATCAATCTGTGCCTTTCAGGTACACCTTTCGAATATCTCCTTTGTGGCAGTAGATATCATCGACGAGGGTGCTCGAAATTCACATGCTAATTCACCCAAGTAGTTAGGGGCTAGATTGGAACTTTGGGCTGTCTTCATCCGGTTAGCCCGTGTAAACACAAGGTAGATACGTTTCGCCTACTGCTCACCATCCCGTATGTTTCGGTGTTGTGAAAATTTACCCGGACAAATCGTTTTCTTCGTGTTGGATTTCTCCTTTCTAAATGGGCGATATTAAACCATAACAAAGGGTTAGAAGAATGAAATTCTGTGTGGAATGGTACAGCTAACTTTAGTTCTGCGTCGATCTACTAGGGTCAGTTGGAATTGTGTGTTTTTCGTTACAGTACTTTATTAGCCCGAAGCTTAAAGGTTGAAAACAAGTGATTTGTCAAGTGGGATTGATTTTACGAATCAGAGATAGAAATCACATGAAGTTATTTTGCCACTGATGCTCACTCTGTGGTGTAAGTAATATCTACAGATGAGTAGACACAGCTTCTCGGAAGCGCAAGACCGATTTCGTGATTGTCACCGCTCGTCACGCATGCACGTCTGATACTTTTCTGTCCATTCGTCTCTTCATAATAGTACTCTTTTCATTTTTGTGAGCTCAACAACCTAATTTATGCATCAGGAGTTTGGCTGAACACACCTCTCAGACTAGTTGACTGACAAATCATGACAATGAGTCGCTGATAGTTCTATGTGGGTTAAACGCAGTTGACCCCGAGAACGAAGATATCACGGCTGTGAGTCGAAATATTTGACGTAACCAGTATCTACATGCAATTGGTCAAGCTTTCTTGGAAGCTCACGACAGGAATAGATCTGGAGTGTACAAGTATGAGGATGAACGGACAGAGGATCTTTGGGTACGCGCATCTGATGAGCAGCAACAACCGCGACACCGGACATGTTTTTCCACAAAAGATTGATCTACCACCAAATATTTTAACTCACTACCGCCGTGTCGTCGTTCTCGGGGTTAGCGGCATCTAACTCACGTAGAACTAACAGCGAATCACCGTTGATCCCTCAGCAGTATCTTCTCACAATTCTGACGCACAAATTAGATTGTTGTGAAGAAACACCTACGGAGAGTACAAGTACCAGAAGGAATAGAAGGACAGAGGAGTACCAAACACGCCTACCTGGTCGCAAGCTTCAGAGACTCTTTGTCCACTCATCTGCAGATACTACTTACATCAGGCTTACCAAATCACCACCAAAGTCGTCGTTTCCGAGGGTAGTTGCGTCTAACTCACATAGAACTAATAGCAAATCATCCTTGTGATTCCTCTATGAACTCTTCTGAGAAGAGCATCTACCCACACTTTTGACGCACAAATTAGGTCGTTGCAAATGCTGATCCAATTAGAATTACTTCTTTTTGCAGAATTGTCGGCCCATAATGTGCCTCGCAGAAAGAGGTATAAACAGCGCAAATACGCATGGTGAACACTATATTATCTCGAGGTTCGGCAGAAAACTCCTGGTTGAGTGCAAGCTCGCCCCAGGAAACTTCAGGTTTATTCCGAGTGCATGACCTTCTAATCAGGATTAGACGAGCGTGAATAGTCCAACATTCGCATGGTTCATGTGATGATGCAGCTAAAGGCTCGGAGAAAAAAGTTCGATATCTCACCAAAGGAGAAGACAATATGAATCTTTCAGCTCATCGGACAGGCTTTTTTGTGGCACACACTCCCCGGATTGGTGTAGTGAAATGAAAAACGATTTGCCTCCGTAATAATGGCGAACAGTCTGAAAAATATGTAGTGAGCTGAAAGACAGTGCTTCCAATACAGATGATTCCATTTGCAAAGAAATAAAGGGGCAATGCAAGAGTCGCGCGTTTATTCAATGGAAACATCTTCCACAGCATTCCAAGGCGCCGTCGGGAGGAATGATAAAGTAAAGCAGATGATTCAAAGTCCATCCGACACGATTCCGGTGCTAGGCTCCAACCAAAGGTAGTCAAGGGTTGAATTGGCGAGGGAATTCAAGTTTCTTTGCACGTCATTTTGATGGTCGATTTACTACATTGATGAGTGTATGGCATGCATGGTATACTATCAACCACAAACAAAGAGTTTGCAAAGGCTACCACTCCCGGATTAACGTGGCTGCGGCAAGATACGGTCACTCGTGTCTATGGAATGCTATCAAAGGCTCCTTAAGCAGTGTAAAATTCGGGTACTCACGCACGAAATCTTTTGGAATGTCTCGCCAGAATTTCTTCTGGAAAGGTTACCATTTTGCGAGATCATGCTCCATGTCATAATCCACAAGAGTTTGTGTGCATTTTTTCCGCGGACATTTCTATTCGAAGGTACACTTTTACAATTGACTCCTAAGATCTTCGATCTGGAAGTGGCTGAGAAATGATTTTCGTTATTAAAAAAGGTATTGAACTTTGTGCGATCTGAACTTTGGAGAAGAAAGTCTAACACCAGGTTTGTGAGTCCTATGCTCAAAAGCTTGAACGAAATGACCTAGAAAAAAGGACACTGCATCGTATAGGGCTGGTGTTTTTCAAACCGCTCGGGGTCAGCCCGGATAGCCTTGTGGTTGGGTGTTCCGATCACCATTATTCATCCTGAATTGGAATCCGATTGGGGTCTCGGTGAATGTAACAGCTGCTCAATGGGTGCTTCTATGGTTTTGAATGGTGAGTTGAACGTTCACAGTGTATGATAAATCATAGCAATGTAAAATCGGATCTCCTATCACTCATACTCAAAAAAGGACAACTAATGGATTGTGAGCTGAAAGATCATATTTACCTCTACCAAAGCTGTATCATTTCTTGCCGTGGTCACATCCCTTCATATTTGTACATGAGTACAATGTTTTACAAGGGACGTAGATTATTTCCAGAGCCTTCAGTATGTAGGTAATTTTGGCAACACCCGAAAATCAATTCTTTATGTATACCAGGTAATCTCTTTGACTGCATTTTGAATCAGTTCAATCAAATAATCAGAATAACGGAGTTGTTTGTACTCGTGGACTTAGTGCAAGCAGAACTGAGCTACTCAATCTAGTAAACATTGTTTTGCTCGATGATAACGGATTTTGATTGAAATAGAATGGCAATGGTTAGGATTATAATACTTCTTTTGTAACAAGATGACTATCAGACTCCGTTTTCGTCATCGATTTCACAAGCTACCTATCTGGTTGCCTGTGCTCAGAAATCCGTAATATGCTCAACAATTTTATTGCGCATCTGAATATTCCCCCACCCCCTCCGTGCCCATTCGTTATGCCTACTGGCATCGTTGGATAAAATATCAGACTGCTTTAGGAACCCGGGTGAAGAGTTCCAAAAATCCCCGTGTTGAATATCTGCGAAATCCTGGTGTTGTATAATTTGGTTTAACCTTTCTGTGCTGCTTTTGATTACAAAGATATACTGTGCTACTTAGCAAATACTTCGTAAGATGTGATTTGACTCGAGTGTTATTTACAATAATCGGGCTGGCTCTCATTAATAAACCACTAACAGGACCGCCGGCATAGGTCAGGAACTTGGGCAATTAAATCTATCATGATGTCGTTGATGGTCTTTCTCAAGGGGGCAATCTAACACTTCTGTTTCTGGGCTAACCTCTGGTAAAGTTAAAGTTTACCTACTGATGAAGTTATCAGTAGCCAAAATAAAAATTTGAAACTTCGAAGGATGTCAGAGCAGATGGACTCCATATACTCACTGTTCGACATTCGAAAAGACTTCCTCGTTAGTCACTTGTACAGGTGAAACAGTTGTCTATGATCATCTCTACATGAAATGCACACTATTATGATATTATTTTGGTTGATTCAGTCTCAAGTGGAAGTGTTTCGGAAATATTTTCCCCCTGTGAATGACTCTCATGTGAGGAAATCAAAGTGTTCTATGATCACCTGGAACAAGAAATGATCATCATACTATCCGTAGAATTCAATAAAACAACTTAAGATTGCATCACCTTACTAGGTTTTTGGCAGTTTTGCCCCGGTCAGATCAATTTGTTATATGCGAATGGAATCAGGTGTTTTTCTTGCAGTTCCGGTACCGGTGACTTTCTCAGAAGCTCCTAGTCAAGGATTAATTTACCTTCAGTTTTGGTATTTCCTACAAGGCTGTGGTAGTATCGGGATCTGGTACAAAGTTGTACATGCTTCCTAGAATTCCATTTGCTGGGCGTCATCCTAGTTGAAGTTTCCGGTGTCCTACCCATATTCGGAAACCGAGAGTCCCGGAGAGTAGCTCGAATCTAGTGGAGGCGCCACATCAGCAATGCTGAGGTTTGAAGCTCAGTGCTAAGCACACGGAACGAATCACTGACGGTTCGCTAAAACTCATCAGACTGTTGCGCACGTCCCCAGGTAGGATCCCTCAACACTCCATCTTCGTTGAGGCTCTTAGTGGTTGTATGACGAGCACTGGTGACCAGTTCATGACATGTAAGAGAGGTATGAAAAGCCTAACCAGTGGACTTTGCTATGTAGTGTAAGCCGGCTTCCTGGATGAGAAGGGGGGAGGGGTGGCAAGAAATCACCCTACTCTATGGTTAAACACACAGGAGGATACGGTCAAGCGTCACTATCAGTGGATCTTTTATGTTCACCTGTCACGTTCATTGACTTGAAGCTATTATTTATCATTCGTTTCAAACTTTTTTCATAGTTATGATTTCTGATCGCGATTTGAGACTCCTGTTGAGTGATACCAAACAAGACCATCACAATTGGGGCAAGGTTAATGGCTGTTCGAAATGAACTGAGCTTTTCTAAGAAAATGGTGACAAATTCGGTGAACACGATTGCGATCCAACAAAGCAAGAAAACTGTCCATAGTGACCCTAACGTAACAGTAATACTCGTAGTAGGAAACATAAGCGCACAACAACTTCGAGCAAACTCCTCTCATTACAATAAAGTTCAGTTTGTATCACATCTGAACTCTCCGACCTCATTGCCCGTTCTTTGTAACTTATTCAACTATCTCTAAATATATGAACCCGTATTTTTCTGCCTTGTACCGGTACCGTGAGCTTACTTACTTAAATCCGTCCCTGGATCAGCCTTGTATTAAGTGGCTTCCAAGATTGACTCTTCTTAACCGACGGTGGCCAAACATTCATGAAGATCAACAATAGACATCCTGGTTCCTGGTTCAAATCCTTCCGTCACCGGTCACTTTCCCCTTTCGGCAATTTTCGATTGGCCACTCTCTCCTTCCATAAGTATCGTGTATTAGTTCTGCGACAAAAATGAATAATTGTTATCACTAATATTATTACTAGTCAAGAACAAATAATATATTGTATGTTAGGCAGTTTCCAAGTTCACTTCTATCAAATTGAGTATTCCCTCATCGGTCTATTCACAACGGGACTGGTGATCAACTTTAGACTGAACTGACTCTCGTCACAATATTTCAATGAAGCTATGTGAAAATCCAACCTGTCACGAGCACTGAGCAATGACCAGAGTTAATGGAACAAATATTACAAAACTGATCCATAAGTGACCTTTTGTTTACAGGCTTGTTCTGAAATTTGCATCCTTGTCATTCTAGGAGTCCTTCTTGAGATGAGTGATCCCTGTCAATTCGGGAACGGGGGTTGTACGCATATTTGTCTGCGCACGGAACAAGGCACGGCCGAATGCGCCTGTAATCCGGGCTATGACCTGCAGGCAGACGGACGAACTTGTCGAGGTAAATGTGAACCGAACGATGGATTTGTGTGTCAGTCTAATTTACATACTTGATTATGGTTCATGGTTGGTTAGCTAATTGAGAATATTGACCGTTCCTCTAGGTTGCTTTCGATTGTCACATTTGACAAATTCGTCTCGATGGTGACTGCACAGTCGTTAGAATGAATTTTACATCTCGAAAAAGGATAATCTCAATTCAGCTGTCTTCGTAATGGATTTGGCGACTTAAAACTCTTCATCATCAACAGAAGCTGTGATGGTTGTGGTGGTAGTAGTTATTATTATTATTATTATTATTATTATTATTATTGGTAGTAGTAGTAGTAGTAGTAGTAGAAGTAGTGGTAGTAGTGATAGTAGTGGTAGTATCAGTGGTGCTGGTAGTAGTATTAGTAGTAGTAGTAGTAGTAGTAGTATTGGTAGCAGTGGTAGTAGAAGTAGTAGCAGTATTAGTGTTGTTCTGCTGCTTCTGATCGTCAATCCGCGCTGACGATATCACCCAGACCCGTGAGGAAACGTTTGCAATTTAAACGTCAAACTCAGCGATCGGAAGCCGTTGAGCAACATTAACCTGAACTACAATGAACACCAATTTTTAGGACTATTTAGTAGTAACGCTAGTAGTAGTAGTAATATTCACTGCTTTGATATTAATAATATAACAACCAAGAACTAAAAAAATAGGCAATGGAATATCCACTTGTATTTTTTGCGTCCGGAAGTTCAAGTCGTCATTTGGAATGGATTTGTGCAGATGCTGTACTGGCTCAACTATTGCGGTACGGTCATCGGATGTGGACTATCACCAGTTCGATTCTGGCTCACGATTTGTAAATTTGGATGCAATAAACGCAGGTGGATATTCCGTTGTCTGTGTGCTCTGGCTTCTTGAGTCACTTATGAATTCTAAAAATAGAAGACTTCTTGAAAGACGGAACTGTTATCATCCTCGAAGCGTACTTTGGGTTGATTTCAGTTGGACTCAAGATGGGCTGATTAAGCCTTGAATGGCCGTAAGTCAACTTTTATAATTTTGACATCCGTCTAGAAAAGGTTTAGCAACACTTCGTGAGTACTTCTTGGGGCATAAAATACATTTTACCGACTGAAGCAAAAGGTAGAATGATTCATACATCAAAGAATATTTTGAGGGTAAATAATACGTAGATGAAATATTATTTAAACAGTGGTGACCAAAGTCAATGCAACTTCCAATTTTTCTCCTTATTTAAGTTTTCTTAACTGATCTGTTACACTTACGGTCCATTAAATGTGCATGGTCTTGGTTGTTAGGCTATTTTCTCATTGCGCTCTTGGGCTTGAATGTAGCAACGGGAGCATAGCTCATGATCTCAAAGAGCAGTATCAGGATTGACAGGCGAGCCCAAGATTCAGTGGCTCCCTTATAAGTCCCTAGTAGATCAGATGTGGTAACGAACTGAGCTACCGATGGAAGCGGGATTCGAACTTTGGTGTTGATAAAGCTTTACACCGCTTGAGAATCAGCTTATACAAAGAATCCATGAAACTGCAATCCAGTCCATGTACTTGCTGTCCACCTCATATTCTCCCTCTCTCCATCCACCCCTCTCTCTTATAGATCGTGATGAGTGTTTGACCGGCGAAGCAGCTTGTCACGGTCCTGCCGTGATTTGCACAAACGAAATAGGCACATACCGATGTGAATGCCAGCCTGGATTTCGATTGGCTGCCGACGGACATTCTTGTCAAGGTTTGTTGTTAATTTCCCGAAATCCGGCTTTCTACCCGAATTGTGAACCGCCAGTTTGTTTTTCTCATATGGATGTATTTACTAATATATTACTCTTCTTGATGCAATTCACTTTCGAATACATTAACTAGCGACCACAATCTCGTCTTTCTGAAGCTCAGCTGTGACCAGTCCACAGAGAACAGTCAGTGAATCACAGTTGTTATTCCCCGAGTGGACTCTTCAACGAAGAGCATCTATTCACATTCCTGCTGATAATAATGACGTCACAATGTGCAATGTAACTGTGTCGTGTCCATATATGATGAGTGGGCGGAGGAGTCCCGGGTACTCATATTTATTGTGTTAATAACCGTGACACCGGTCGTTTGTTTCCGGGAAACTTTATCCATCCATCTCCATACCACTGAATATATTATAACCCTCTTTTTTGTTGACCTCAGTGGCTGCCATCCATTGGTGAAAACTCCCACTATGAATGAACCGTATTTTAGCCTACGACATGATGACTTGACAGTGTTTTTACTCTCAGTTATTCGAAGGACTGTAAAGCAAAAACGGGTTTCTAAGCTGTCATATGAATCAAGCTAAGATACAGCAAAATAGTCCCAGACCTAAGTCGTGTTATGTTGCTTTATAGGTCATCCCTTTGTTAACATGGCCTCAGAAAAGATTTTCTTTAATTTCACTCAGCATAGGGCCGTTTCTTTGTGTAAAGAAAATACTCGTTTTGCAGTTATCTCTAACGACATTTCAAGAATTGTATTAGAGGGTTTTCGGTCAAACTGTAGGCTTCGATTCGAAGTCACTAAGTTTGAAGTATACTTTGTCAAAGTGGACGCGCAATCTTGATAATACGAAATTTGAGTAGTCTTTAACAATGATTTCAGTACCGAACAGCGACTCAAACACCATGCTTTTATTCGATCCTTGTTCGGAATCGTTGGTAGTCCAATTCCCAACCGAGACTCGGACATGCAGTACAAGATGGCGGTTCGCACGCATTACCTGCTCAATGATCCCAATTGGTTTTTAACAGCTTGCTTCTCCTCGACACTGGAGGAATCCTAGAAGCTGAGCAGTAATTTGATATCTGTCGGTGATGAGTTACTCCATGAACGTCTTCAATCTCCAGTCATTACTTAAATGTGGTACTCCCTTGGAAGACAGATCGCTCCTTTTGTGTGACTCTATTAGCATTCACGTCGATAAAGAAATTAACCTAACCAGGTTTTCTGACTACCCTATTGATCCTTGCTCATTGGCTGTCACGGTGACACATGCGCACTCACCTTGCATCGAACAGAATCGCTTCACTCGATCACTCCTCTCTTCACAATGGACGGCTTTGCTTGACCGTGTCGATTGCATATACTGTCCGTACTTGTTCTGTTTTTGGCATTTACACGTAAACAAAACGGATTTCTTGCGTACTGTGGATTAGGTGTCCAAAACCAATTCATGCTTCACCGCGACAACTGATGAAGCGTTTGTGATTTAAACACTGATCTAAATATTGAATAAAGGCATTGGCTTCATGATGAATCGGTAACCTAACTGACAGAGCACACACACCAAACCTGGTGTGTAATATTCTGATTCCAAAGTCCACTAAATATGCCATTCAAGTAGAACTTCAACTTTAACACTGTATCATATGAAGCCCATTTTTTTTACCGGTTTGAAGTGTTCGTAAGAGCTGATAGGGTGATGTTGAGAATAAACTTCGACAGACCAATTAAAGGAAAAGCTATAAAATACTAAGTTTGACATTATTATTGCTGCTTACTAGAAGTTTATATTTGTAAACGGCTTGAACTAATAGATAGCAAATTTTTATTCTTGTATTTGACAGATATTGACGAATGTCTCAGCTATAACGGCGGATGTCAATACAAGTGTGTAAACACACCAGGAAGTTTCCAGTGTTTGTGTAACTTGGGCGATGAGCTGAACCCAGATGGACTCACATGCTCCCGTGAGTACGCATCGATTGGAAATAGTATCCTGTTCTACTTGACTTGACTGCTGGCTAGTTGGTTGATCGGTTTATTTATTTATTTATTTATCTGAATAATTGATTAACCGACTGACTAATTGATTGTTTGGTTGATCGTTTGTTTGTTTGTTTGATTGCTTGATTAATTAATTAATTAATTCTCCTTCTGTGTACAACGAACACAAATGTAATTATTGTTGACTCACTCAATTGTTTCACTCAGTGAATCAGCTCACTCTTTTACTTTCTGCTTTATTCGATCTCTAACTTGAATTGCTTCTAAAACATGGCGTGCAGTAAGGCTAGTTAATTTTCAGTCTATTGAATTTTTCTTTCCAGCATCACATTTGTTCAGTTCTGCGCCCACTCATTATTACAGCTAGAAAGACAGAGGGCATTGCTGCAAGGCAAGCGTGATTTAAAGCCGGGGGACAGTGATACGGTCGCATGAGAAAGTTAACTATCATCTGTGGAGTTTGAACTCCTACCTGAAGATTGTCAAACAGAGAGATGTCGCACATTTCTGACGCCTGTTCAGGAGAAAACTTAAATAAAGGGTTCAATAAATCCAGATAAATGAACTCCTAGTGTTCCAAAGCCGGTTGTCACCCTGCTTCTTTTGCGATCGGTTTAGTGTGGCATCGCCCCCTCTGTGAATGATCATTTATTGAAACCTGAACCCGCAATCAGAAGTGGGTTCCCATAGCTAATTTTCTAGTGGTCAGTGCGAAATTGATGGCTGATTACTCGTTGTTTATCGGCAAAACTCTACCCACCCGTTGTGGAATTTCCTCATGATGGAATCCGGCCGTGGTCGAACGGTCCTCTTGGAAGGACTCAAACCGGGCTCGAATCTTGATTCCGCCACCGGTGAAACCATTGACAACATCTAAATGGGCGCAAAAAATCCCGTCCTGAAATATTGTGCTGTTTTTAGATAACGAAAGGAAAGAAACAAGTTATTCTAATTGTTCAAATATTTGGTGACATCGAGAAGCAATTGACTGTCACGAGGAGATAACAAATAGTTGTAAAGTGTTTGAAATGCTGGTGTCAAATGTGGCATAATCTGGCCGATAGCTCAATTTGCCTTTCAGTTTAACTCAAACAGTCTTGTTAAGTTAAAGCGAGTGAAACATGGAATTTCCTTGTTAAAACTACTCAGACCTTGATTTCTCTTCGTTAATTGATTTTACGTAATGTCCCAGTATATGCTGTTTGCAAATAATGATTCCATACTGAAACAATGAATCCCAATGAGTATCAATGTGGGCGGGACTGACAGCTGTTACCTCTAGTTGGTTAATGAAAGCCTTGGCACCAGGCAGATCTAATGATTTTCTCGACCGAAATCCGAGATCATCTTGCACGAAGTACCTGGTGGCTGTTAAACAAATAGGTGACCCCATTTTTCACTCCAACCATTAGGAAGTAGTTGCCATCCGAAACCCCCATAGATTAGCTAATTCTTGCCAGTTGGGTTGCTTGACCCAGCTCTATGGGTCCATAAATGGCGGACGCAATGAGTTCATCTATCACTCAGTGGATTTCGTTTGCTTCTTTATGCTGTACAGTGCCGTACTGTTTGTCCCGTAATTGACGCTCTAAAGGGCATCGCACACAGGCTGTTAGCCAATCAGATACAGTGCCTGGGGCTGTGGGTAACTGAGACAAGCCACGGACCACGTGTTCATCTGCGTTCAATATCGGAGTTCAGTTCACATGTGGCCTAGAGATCTGATGGTCACAATGACCACGGAGCAGACAGGTCTTGACTGAAAACCGAGTGATCGATTAGGTGCACCTATGTGTGTGAACAGAAGTGCACAAGCTAGGATCAGTAGCAAATTGCAACGAGGTTGATTATCGATCGCGATGATTTTGTTGATTGTAAACACGCCAGTGGAATGAGAAAAATCAGCCGTTTTCGAATCCGTAGGCACCCTAGGAAGTCGAAATTGCCAACTTACTACTTTATTGCTTGTTAGTAGGCGACTCATTGTAAGAGTTACGAAGCATAGGTTTTTACGTTACTTATATATATATATATATATATATATATATATATATATATATATATATATATATATATATATATATATATAATGTCAGTGAGCACAGATTAACAGATTTCATCGACATTACAAATTTTAACTCACACAACTGAGGTTACCTAATTGGTTCAGAATGCCCATAAAGGTGTTGAACTAAGTAACTACTGCCTAAGATCCAATTAGTCCCCAGGACAGATCAATCGCTACTCCTTTTTCTGAACAACGACCTCTTGCTCTTGAGTAGGTAAATGCTGTTGACAAAAGTAAGCAAAAGTTAATTTCTTGGCTCATGTGTACGTAATGGTCATCTTCTCCCAATAGGTTCCACGAAATATGTCAGGGATGATGCGTCTCAAGCGATCTTTGTCGATTCTCCGGGTCAAAACAGACGACAAATTAACCTGAACGGACCCCACTCATCGACCATACATGCAGTGCAGACATTCTCGAAGAAGCACTTTCTTCTGGATGCAAGTAGGCTACCACCATTTATGACTCATGGTTGCACTGTGCGACTATCTTTTTAGTCGTCTCATTGTCTGATTCTACTTTACCGGATCAGTAACATTCATCTCTATTGCCAATTTTTTCAGTAATGATGGGTGATGACCCCGAGGTTGCCGTGTCAGAGAAGACCCTCTTTTCCGGTTGGTTTGGTCCACGGTCGTCTTTGGTGTTATCTTCCCGATTTTCTGTGTTGTATTGACTGTTTTTATTTACTACCCTCGGTTTTCTCGCGCCGGGAGTCCCCTCATACTGCATGAACATCCAAACGACTGTCTGACAGCTTGTGCATCCTTTAAGTTTGTGAGCTTTAATTGAGAACACATTTATAACGGGGGTGAGAGTGAATCGCTCTGATGCTGACGAATTATTCAAATCCAATACAAATGAGACTGATAGGCGACAAATGTAGTGTTGAACTGGGGCAGTCCACTGAAAAAAGACTGAATAGCCAGACATTTGTCGAGTAGGGCCTCATGATTGGTTTCACACCCCGGTTAGAACAGCTATTTGGGCTTACATTCCTCTGTTCAGTTCATTCATTCGCCTTATGCACTCGGAGTTGAATATTCGACCGCCAAACCAATTATTCTTTATGGCATACTTGCCCATAAGTGCAGTAGAAGGGGCGCACAGTCAAGGTACCGGAGCCGAAATCAGTTCGGAAGGTATCGAAAAAAGATTTGCCACGTGAAGCCCTCACTGTAAGTGTTTAGTGATGCGTAGCACAGCTTCGTTGGAAAGTCGTCCGACGATTTTTCGGTTCTCGCGGGTAAACTTTCTCTCCTAGACTGAAAAACAATGGATTGTAAACCGGTCTTGAGAAAGATTACGATCCGGGTGGCAGTGAGCTATTAACTTTGTGACGAAGAGCTGAGAATGTCGAAAACAAAACAGAAATAGTGATACGGGAACTAAGTAAGTTGATAACTTTCTGAAGAGACCCAATGAATACTGATTGTATTAGTCGTGGAATCTTTAATTTTCGAAACCTTACTAGATAGAAGAGTAATAAGAGCACTGTAATTGCCAATGAAATCACTGGCAGAGATGTCTCAGGTGCTTAAATATCGAAGTAGTCTATGGTCAGCTCATCCCACTCATCCAACTTATGGTACCACATACTACTGAAACAGTTGCTGATTTTTATTTTGGCCATTTGGAAATGTTACCTTTTTTGAGTTTGTTCAAATGTGCATGCCTAGATTCAAACACTACCTGTCTGTTTTTGCACTATGATCAGCTTCTCGTTTGCATGTGTACGGATGACTGTGTAAATGTGGTCTTTAGACCAAAATGATGATCATCGGGTGAAAGTAAATTTGTCTCTTCTGAACTCACAGTGGGAAGACGGTGTCCAACAGGACGCTTCGGTGAGAATTGTCAACTCACTTGCTCCCATTGTGAGAACGGAGGTCGATGCAATCGGGACTTAACCGCATGTGACTGTGCTCCCGGGTTTTACGGCCCGGTTTGTCATGAGAAATGCCCTAAGGTAAGTAGTCCCGTAAAAACCGCTGATCTTACTACAAACTGATAGAAAAGCACTGCCGTTTTACTGTGGGGGCTGATGAGTGTTTATATATAGACCCCCGAAAATATGGCTGATTTTTCAGTTACCTTTTTAATCAAATTCTGCGTGACCTACTTGTTCATCGCATTAAATGGTTTTGGAAATTTGCTCTGTACCGGTCTGTCGGTCAATGGTTGTGTGGCTCGCGAAAGACGAATTTCGAATCCTTAGTTAGAGAACACGAATTCGGTCATCTACACGTCCTCTTGAAGAATCAGTCAAGTACAGGCGAATACGAACCTCTAATTGTGGGCACTCTGGCCGTAAGGTACAGATCATTCACGGAGCTTCAAACCATCCGTCAAATGGAGGGTGGATACAGCGTGTGGTGAGTCGAGAGCCAAGTCACACGATAAATAGGGAGCAAGCAAATATGCGACGGACGGTGAAACATGACAAATGAAGATCAGTGTTTTGCGTGGGTCTGCGACGATGTGGAAGGAGTGGTTCAATTTAGGGACACAAGGAGAAAAGTGACATCATAGGCACAAGAATCACAACAAGCATGACGGAAATGGAGTCTGATTACAAGCACATAACCAATGGCTGCAATAGAGTCGGCATGGAAACCAGTGGATTAGTGAACGGGAGACACGGAGGAATCGGAGGTTTTATAAATGATGAAATCATTTGAAAACCAGGAAGTCAGCAGTAATCAATACAAAAAGGCTAACAAGCGGACCGTGCACATTAACGAGTAGATGGTACGTAGATAGTTACTTCATGACCACCCGGAGTTCGTGGAAAGTACATGGGAGAAGCGCAGGCAGCGGAACCTAACTGAGTTTGGCTGGAGAATTTCAATACGTACATCGTCGTATCTGGAACGAAAGAGAAAAGGTTCTTGATAACTGGTTTGTTGGGCAAAAGCGGCATACTACCTGTGTCACGGGAACACAACCGGCAAAATCGACCAATGCTTTCCCTACTTCGTTATCCCTTCAGTCACGGAGTTTGACAAATAGACTCACAATAGAAATGACATGATCAGTATGAATAAGAAAACGGAACTGGAATGAGACTTGCTTTTCTTGTCGAATAAATGGAGTACATCAGCTCAGATGTAAAAACGAACCTTTCATAAATTGTTAATTCAAGCGAAGTGAGTAAAAGTGCAGACTTTTACATAAAACCTTCATCGGCTGTTACTCAGAACGAACGGTTTTAACTACCGTTCGTTACTGTAGTGCCCTGATACGCGAGGTCTTTCAAAGCTCTCATCGCTCCATCCCTTTTGATCTATCCGTAGTCTGTTCTCCTTCAGTCAGACAGTCGACTCAGTAGCTTTGTTATGCCTTAGAAAAGTGGAGGATTGATTGATTGGTTCATCAGCCTTGCAGGTACTACAGCTTTCGAAGAGTAAGCTTGACTGGATTCTTCCTCTATGTAGGCTGTCACGCAGAAGGATGCACCTGTCAATGAGAATTCAGCTCGTCTGTGATGTCAGTTCAAGTTGCGATTACGGGTCATGAAGGAGCAGAGGGACTCAGCGGCGAGGTGACGAGTGACCGCTACCAAGGCAATCACTTATCTGTATTTGGAGACCGATGCAATTGGTGGAATCACTTGAAGTTGCATGGGACTCACTAGAAGTTGTCTTGACATGGAGTTACAATGGCTTTGCTTGAAGTGAAAATGATATGGATCTGAATATCACATTCTGAGACAGATGGCGGCATATTGTAAGTGGATATAATCTAGTACAGAAAGGGCAGGTAAGAGTGGTGAGTTACACCGATGACCAACTAAAGGTACTCAGTTATGTCACAACAATCATGAAGTGGTGTCCCCGTCGTGCGGGACTCTGCTGACAGGTTCTGTAACTGATTCGCCAAAGACTGGATGAAGCAGCTTCTTATCCACGGACTTTTTCATTGTGAGATTTTGCATCACTTGACGACTCATTTCACAACAAATGGAATAAATGAATAAAAATAAGGTCGTGAATGACACAATGCTACGAACAATACCCACATAGTCCTTTTGAAGACCCCTGTAAAATGACCAACTATCGGGGCAAGAAAATATGTGAATTTTTCTCCCATTACAAATCAGTGGATGATCTCAATTGTGATGGGCAGGATCAGTTATCCTCAGGAGTCCAGCCCACCGGTAAGTGAAACCCGGTAATCACGTATAAAACAAATGTCCCTGTGGCACAATGATTTGGTTCAGGTGACTTAAAGACCAGCAAAGGTGGCTTATCCGTGACGTGTAAGAAGGGTATGAAAAACTTGTCCAGACCGTGTATGACTTGTTACGCTCTGTGGATGAATTCCACAAGACCCAATCAGTCGGTGGTTAAAGACAGTGAAGGAAATGGTTAGGTGTTGCAACTATTAGTGCTCTTGTATTCACACACCTTCAACACCTATTTGATGCCAGTATAATTATTTGTAATTCCCTTCTTACTTTTTCATATGCCTGACTGCTTTGATTTCTTGATGAGATTAGTGCTGAAAGGCAGAAAACAGGATCGCCACACTCCGTCTGGTTGCTCAAAACTGCAAGTAGGTATTGCGTAGACAGGCGAGTTAAGATTCTCCGAACAATACGAATGACTCATTGCCGATCATCATTTATGCATATCCGGTATCTATCTGTCCACCCATCCTCTCCGAAGAAGTTCTCTTCACCACTGTTCTGATCGGTCCCACTAACTCTAGTGAGAAAACTTTTCTGTCTCCACATAATCTTGTTTTATTATACAAAAACAAGCTGTTCAAATAGGATAGTAGGTGACCGCAGTCAAAACCATGGTACTAAACGCGTTGATCCAGAATGCTTCAAATAATTGGGTCTTCTGACTGTCTCCTTTGGTTACGTCCCCGATTGGCTGATTTCGTCCCGGTCGGTTAAAACCGTTGTGGGCAGTCTGTTGGTTGATTTCGCTTCGTTCGGTTAGGACAACTCTTGGCCACCGATTAGTTGCTTCCACTCGGTTCGTTGGAAGCAGCTGGTGGCCGCTGATTGGATGAGTTCGTTCTGTTTCCTGACGAACCGATTGGGTCGTCGATTTGGGGTATAAAATAACGTGCTGTCTGTAAACGGTACTAGGCCGCCTACCGATGAGTCAGCCAACACTCTCCCAAAAATAGTCTTATTTATTGTTCAAACTGAACTGCGTCTGAAGGAGCAACCGACTTAAGCCTCGTGGAGTCACTTAGTGTATTGTCCTCCGTGATATGTGAGTCCAGTTACGTTACCCGCCGTGGGATTCCGAATCAGTCTTTTCTTTTTATATTTCCTCCCCAGATGTAAGTATAAATGTGGGTTTTAAACGTTTTCTACATGTTTTAACCTACTCTAACAGTACTTTCTTTCCAAATCTGTCAGGGACGTTGGGGAGTTGGATGTCAAGAGTACTGTGACTGTATTGAAGATATCCCTTGCGACCCACACACGGGGCATTGTCAGTGTCCAATTGGACGTCACGGAGACCGATGCGACTTGTCCGGCTGTCAGCCGGGCTATTGGGGACAAAGTTGTGATCGTCCCTGTCCGGACAATTGCGGGACTAGTCGATGCGAACGAGAAACTGGACAGTGCGCATGCGCTCCGGGCACCTACGGTTCTCGATGTCATCTGAGCTGCCCCGAAGGCACGTGGGGACACCTGTGTCGACTACGTTGTCCGGCCGAATGTAAAGGACCGGGTAAGAAGAGCAGAGGTTGTCATCCGGAGGTGAGATTTCATTCTCTTCTTTTCTATGATATTTTTTAAATTTTTAATCAATCCCCAGGGATGTTCGGTAATCTTTGCAGCAGAATTTCAATAACGGTATCCCTGTTGTTCTTGGCTTGGTTACTTAGGGCGTTTAGTGGGGCCCGAGAATACGGAGACACTCCAGGAAAGTTGCATTGAATAACACGTAGCAATATGATAACAGTCGTCTAGCGGAATAACAAGGGTACATGACTCCGGGTTCGGATAAACTTAATTAGTACAGTCAGTAATGAAACACGAAAGGATTTCCCTAATTCCACTCTTACGCATCCCACGACCCACTACGTGCGTCGTGCTAAGCGCAGATCGCAAAGGTGATGACCAAAGACCAGAGACGGTGTGAGTATGATAGCTCATGACTGACTGACGGGCAGATGTGACGGGACTGGTGTAAGGGTCGACTGCTGGGCTAGAACCGAAAAGGGCAACAGTTCAAACTTCCGATGGTGTGGTTGCTTCCAAATGTTAGTTATCGTCGTGAAAAATGAAACAAAACATTTGAGCAACGATTAGAAAGTAAAAGTGCAACCGAAATTGATAGGATCAAAAGCGAGAAGACAATCAATACTTTGCGTCTGTTCGTATACGGAAAGAGTTTTGTCCTGAGAACAATATCACTTGAAAAACGTACATGATCCCCAATGAGAATCGGGCAGATAAAGACAGAGAAACCTTCATGGTCATTAGATATACATAAAAATAATAAATAATCAAGGTGCGAGATTGTCTGGATGGATACACGGACGGGGGCTGTATCAAAGAACCATTAATTTGACTACTATTTTTTCTGTTATGGACGAAGTAGGATCACGGGTGTTTTTCAGACATTCTGGCAACAGATCAGTCAGTTTTTAAATTTCACTACCGTACCTTTCACAATCGTTCAGTAACTAGTGATGAAATCATTTTGGATATAGCTGTAGTTACCACACCAGTTTATCTGTTCCTGTACCCCAAAAATTTGGACTATTTCCCTGCAGTCTATGGTTACATTCTAACATTGGTTTGTAATTGACCCCGTAGATATTTCAAAGAGCAACTGTCAGAGGCTTTTCTTCACGAACTTTCATCTATAGGTTGTACAGCGTTCAGTTTTCCCATGTGGTATGTAAAAATTGGATTTTGAACGGTACTCAGAACTGCAAACATTTTGTGCTGCTCAGTGGCACCTCCCAGTCAACTGGGCAGCGTATTACACCATCATTGTAAAATACAATTATATGTAAAGCTTGTTTCATTGCATAATTGATCTTTACACTACTAGCAGATAACTGGAACACGTAATCATTGAGATGAAAACTAATATTAAGGTTGACTGGTCTTCTTCTAGCTAGCAGTTTCTGTACTCCATGGCATGTGATTTGTCAATAAAATTGCTAAGAGTTTTGCAGCGGCCCTCGGCTGTTCGGTATAAATCAATACGTGAACAGTTCTGTATAGCTGAAAAAGATGTATCTGCACTGACATTCAATACAGGAAGCTTCATCTTGGCTTGTTTATCAGATGTTGCACCTTATATTGCCTCCATCTCCCGGATAGAGTTGGGCACTTTGATCGTGTCGCGAAGACTGATGTGGCAACAGGAACAGAGATGGCTGTTGAATTGATGGCGTCAGTCAACCGCCATCGACTGACGTTACTAGCTACACCGCAGACAGAAATTGACAAAGCTAATCCTACTGAGGACAAAGCGGACCCCCAGAAAAACTCTCACCAGGGTTAAGAACTTCGTATCAGGACTTCAACTGGGACAGTTGGGCCAAAACATCATGAAGGACATATGACCAGAATGGGGTGAATTACGTCGTCAGCATAGGACTTGGTTTTTGCCGGGCATAGGCTTGAAAACGAACAACCTAAACGGTCGTATATTTTTTGTCATTTTGAGTTGTGCGGTTGTGTTCATAAAGTCGCGTCTCTCAAGTTGTGACTGAGGGTTTCAGTCGTCGCTTGTGGCCGAGCTCTAGATGAGGCTTCAATCGTTTACACTTATTTATTGTGTTTGTCTAGAAGGGGATGTAGCTAATTACAAACAGCTGGTAAGACCAGCTGACCGGTTGCATTGGGCTTAGGATTTCCGATACTCCATGATTTTAACTAAAAATGTCCATCTATTAGTCTCCGCTGGTTGCAATTATCGAAATTCCTTCTGTAAAACGTAATTTCGCCTTTACTCTATCAATCCTTATCTTGATTATTTCATTATCGTTGTCTGTATCCATATTGCCACTTTTAGACCGGAAAATGTGTTTGTGAGCCTGGTTATCGAGCACCGGAATGTATATTCCCTTGCCAGAGAGGTACCTTCGGCACGGACTGTCGTCAGACATGCTATGACTGTACAGACGGTTGTGATCCCGTGACCGGTCGATGTAATGTGCTTTGCCCGGCCGGGAAACGTGGTCCAAAATGCGACGAAGGTAAGTGATCCCAATTTGTGAACACTAAGTCACTGACTGACTGACTGACTGACTGATTGACCTGACTGGCTAAATTCTTGGACTAAATGATCAATAATTGACTAACTAAATGCACTAATAAACAAAAAACGGTCGATTGTTTGATGGATTGATTGAATTGCTCGAGAAAATAATTGCTGACCTGGAAAACAATTGTTTTTTGTCCACAAGCAATAACTTAACGTGATGTGCAAACTACGTGACAAAAGTAGAGAATTTTTTGTGTCATAAGGTCATTCAAGAACATGGCATATGTGCAATAGCTTACACAATCCGAAATCTAGCCTTCATTTCCTTGTCTCTTTTAGATTGTCCCGATGGTTACTGGGGAGCTCAATGCCTCAAACAATGTCAGTGTGGCATCGATTCCACCGGGAGACCTCTGTCTTGTAATCCACTTACCGGTCACTGCGTCTGTAAAGCGGGTTACCGGGGAACGCACTGTGACATTCGTAAGTTGGTCGCGTAAATTTCTCTCATCAATCATTACCGTCTACGATGAAATAGCAGGACGAATTCAGTTCTCAAAGGAGTTCGAACAATCCGATTTGCCGTGTTGAAAGAAACACGGTCAAGTGCACAGGTGGAACAGCATTTGAAATTCCTGGTAGAGCGCAATGGATTGTAAGCGCAGAATAACCTTATTGGTCAGAGTGAGGAGAAGACTGTGAAATTGATCTTCATGAAACGTACCCATGTTTATCCGTCTCGATATTAGTCAATGAAATAGTTACGCATACCTGTGCATGCACAGTTGTAGGCGTTTATGTACATATGGACACCGCATGCATAGCCATACCCATCCAGACTTAACACGCTTAAGCCATTTGGTTAAACGTACAATAGCCGAATTACTAGTCATTGATTGTGTATGTGTGTGTGTGTCTGTGAAATAACTAAAAAACCCGAGGTCAACTGGTAGCATCGTTCATGACAAAAAACGAAATTTTCTGTTGCATAACTCTACCATTCTGTCCATTAGGACAACCGTGTTGGTTGATTAACCTACCAGTCGTATTCGTACGCACTGACCGAGTTGCTTCAACCAATCAGGCTTTGTCATGAAACTGTACATGTTTGTGTGTTTGTCTCACGCCACCCTACTGAAACAGCCTCGTTCTCAGGTGCCTTCCGTGCATAACTTTGACTGTGGGGTATTCGCTTTCCAAAGTTCGGAGAATGGATTCAACGACCATATGTCTACAGTCCTACTGTGAAGTTAACTTGTTTAATTGTTTGAAACACATCAAAGAGAGTAGCATTTCTCAGTGGATATAACTGGATACATTACAGTGATCAATGTATACTGTGGGACATTCAAATTTTAACGAAATGATTCATCGTAAATAGTAAGCACTTGTAAATCACCACGGAAAAACCGATGGAAGTACTTTCGTGATGTTTCATCCGGTCAATCCAAATCCACCGTGAACCAACTGAGATTAGAACCCGGAATTTCGCACACAAACCTATAGACTTGTTGTTCTGAATTGGCCAGTTGTTTCTAAGAGCAAGACTTTCCTGCTTCCGAACCATCTCAGTTTATTATTGCAGAAAATCTTGTTTAAACAGGATGTTGGATGATTGTAACCAACTACTGCACCAAACGAATCGGTCCGACTAGTTTTTGGGACCATCTATTCTGGTTGGCTGGTTTACAGCCAGTAGCTGCTTGACTGGTTTCCTTTCTCTGCTCACCGATCTACGCAGTTGATCTTCTTTCTTGTCGCACATGATTCCGTTGATGCCAGTTTTGATCTCAATTTTAGACAGATAAAGCCCCCGCATCTGGTCTCCTTTGGTTTGTTGGTAAGAACAGGCTGACTGCCGCTGGGAATCAACGGATACCCTCACACTACTCGTCAACATTGAATACCATTTTACCCATCCGTTATTGGATTTTGACGGCAACAACTCACCACCCATATAACAATTGACCTTTTCGAGAATGTTGCTTTCTGCTTTGGGTCTTTGTGAAAATGAAGGTATTGTAAACAGCCTATAGCATTAGGCTACTTAATGAATTTGAGTAGTACCACGTCTGAACCGTCAAGGTACGGCTGTACAAGCGCAGTTGCACGTGATTAAAAGCTGTGGTTAGATGCTCACCTATTTCTCTGAAGCTGTTTTGGCCAGTGTCCGATCCATCGAGCAAGTGAGATTTGTTATTCTTCTCGTTACCCTTATTTGCTTCAGAATTCATACCATTCGAAATTGTGCTCATCTTTCGAACTAACATGACTAATTCGTTATGATAGGTTGGCAGAAATGAAAGCTGTCGTGCAAATGAGAAACTGAACATTATGCTTTCGACTCATAGGGCAAACGTTTAAATGTGGAAAATGCCGATGAAATTTCAAAATGATAAATTATTCAGGCTTTTCTTCGCTTCATTAAAAAAATCTGAATGTCTGTACAACCTCAAACTGCAAAAGGTCGGAAAATGGAGAAACCTTCTCTAACGGACAATTGTTAATGTGGACGTGCTGGAAACTAAAACGCAGCAATATGACTCTGACCAAACTTGATATCAATTCACGAACTCCAGTGAAGTTCAAACGGAACGTTAAAAATCCCACGGGTTTAGCTGTGTGAACAACAGCTTGTAGGTCATCGGTGAACGGAAACGATCTCACCGTCAGGTTATGTGGAGACAGATTGCTTGATGACTGTACACAAGAAGAGATGGTGCATTCCTCATGGAACAGAATCTATGTGTTTTCCTTTTCATACACTCTCCGCCTAAATATCACTCACCGTTTGCACAATGATGATCAAGGTGGTGTTCAGTGGACTGTATATTACTCTATGACGATAAACAACGTGATGATAATGAAATTAGTTGCAGTCACTATGATAATACGCATTCCAGAAATAGGCCTTTTTTCGCCTCCCTTTGGGTGGGTTTTTTGACGACTGCCTATTTGTGTTTTCCAATTCCTTCGCTTCCCTGTTTTCAGGCTGTGAACTAGGAACATACGGTCCGGGTTGCACAAAAAAATGCGACTGTGGCCCCGGAGAAGTGGGCTGCGATCCGGTTACTGGGTTATGCCATTGTGCGGACGGGACAGTGGGAATTCGTTGTGGAATGCGTAAGTCGCAGGAGTGGGCACCAGTCAGTCAATTGATCGATCGATCGATCAATCATTCAATCAATCAATCAATCAGTCGATCGACGAATCAGTCGATGAATCAGTCAGTCAGTCAGCCAACTACCCAATTAAAATCTTCATGTTTTAAATCTACCTGAGATTTGGAGCTTCGTAAAATTTTATGAAAAATAATAGGCACATATCGTTTTATTTCGGACAACCGGTGCAGTCTAGAAAAAAGATGCAAACTGTACTCTGTTTCTGTCTGCTATTTTTGAATTTGTCCCTCCGTGAGTTAATGGTTGAACGGAAAATATCTATCACGGCTTCTGTTATCAGTTTCAGCTCGCTTAATCTGACCTGAATCATTCTGAAGAAAGATATTGCCAGAATGGTGTCGCAAATTTTTAAGCCGGTGGGTCATTTAAGTTCTTTTTTTCTCTTCACACAGAAAACGATCGCTACATTTCCGACGAAGAACCGGGTAAGCCTGTCACTTAATCAAATTTCAATGAGTCTCTGTTATGTCTCCTTATTTAGTCGAAATCCTGAAACTGATTTCATATTTTTCTGAATCGTTCAGGTTAGAAAACTAATGATACAAGGCACCGATTGGCACGAGTAGCCTGGATCTTAGTCAATAGAAAATGCACTGCATTTTTCACATCTAAAAGTCAAACTCTGCGAGTGGGAATCGAACCAACGACTTTATGCTAGCCGGGTAGATGCTGTACCAGCCGAGCCAAAGCTGCAAGGCCAGCTGCGTCGAACTTTTGGATATGGAAAATGCAAGTGGATTTTTCATTAGCTAATGATATTAAGTTCGGTCAAATCGGTTGGATGAAGTAGTTTTCAAGATGAATATATTTTATCTATTGTACTCTTGGAGAAAATTGGACCAGACAGAAAGAAACGCATTTGTATTGAAAAAAACCCTGGGTTACTTCATGCCCTTGACTGATAATTGACTGACAACCAAAATGGTCGGTCTACTCATGAAGAAATGGCTCATATTATTTGATGCATCACTAGAAGGTAGCTTTATCCATTTCGCTTCTGAAGATACGAGGTGACAAACCCTGGTGTCGATGGCCTTCCTTTCAGGGGAACAGCGCAACTGATTTTTTTCCGGATGGCAAGTTACTACTGCTAAAATATTCAGTACCCAAAGATGGAGAGCGCTCTGTTTATAAAAACTCCAGATGTTTTGTAAATTAACAGATGGGCTATACAAGTCCTTCTCAGTCGATAAAACGGAAAAAATATTTACAACACAAGCGTACTCCGTTACATTTTCGGAGAAGATGCAAAGAAGGTCAATAACTGGATTGAGCAAAAAAAGGGCGCAAACACAACGGCTTAGCAAACACCGGATTTATTGATTAGGAATGTGGACGAATTGCTGGCAACTCTGATGTTTGGGATGCGTTCCGAAAAATAGTCCGTAATTCAAGCCAATAAACTAGGTGAGCCGCCAAAAGAAAGAGGTTTTTTGTAGTAACGGTGATCTTGGAATGAAGTCAAGAGGGCTGAAGAACAGCCATGAAATATACAACTGACAGATTTAACTGAGTTGGTTTGGAAATTTATGGTTAGAATGAACTAGACAGTATACGTAACATCATTCCCTTTGACTGACATTCCAGTTGAATGCGTACATGAATCCTGTTCACCGAAGGGTAAACATCGATGCACCGACACTTCCATGACGGAATACCTCGGTTAACTGTTTGGTAGGAAATCACAGATGAAGGACACCATGGAAGAAATGGTTTCATAGCACAAACTGCGGAAACAACAACAAGATCGGTTAGAAAAGATGGTGCTCATAGTGCGACAGTTGGGCTTTTCCATTAAAAAGCCACAGTTCTGATTTAATTTTCTGGTACAACACAAAACAAAATGACATGATACATTACTCTCATTCCACGTGGTTCGTCCGCACACCGTTAGGCAAATTTGTGCAAAATCCTGTTTCGTAGAGTATGATCAGAAAATCGATGATATAAAACAAGGGGCTAATGGACGAGGACGATAACGGCAGAGTCTGGAACAACTCTCGGTGAAGATGAAACTCAGTTAATTTCAGGATGAGATGTGAAGTTGTCATCTGATGCGCCAGTTGGTTCTCGTGTCTAGTTGAATCAAATTATTAAAAACAAAACAAATGCACAACACATAGTAGGCCAACCCGACGGTTTGACCATTTCGACACACTTCTGTGTCCATTTTGAAGATATCCGTGGTGGACAAAGGGAAAAATTATGGCGTTCTTGATCATCCGATTAGGGGTACACTCCATTGGACTTTTCTCTCCCATGGTAGTTGTCCGAATGTTTACTCTCTGAAAGACTTTCTAGCTATAAAAGCTGAAATTTGACCGTTGTGAAGCGGACATAAAATTACCGGACAGACAGTAAGTACATGGTAGGCAGGCTGGCTCACTGACGCTAACAAGACGCTTCTTGGCTCCAAGTCAGTTGAGAAAGCTAAGTTGAACATAGCTTAGTGATGCAATGCAATGGCCCGAATCGATCGTACGTGCTCTGTTGCAAGCTCATTTTGTCTCAATTTTTTAACTATCAAATTGAAAATATGCGATCCATATCAAGGAGATAAGTGACTGGTGAATTGTAAATGCAAGCAATATTGACTGGATGCAAGCGGCCCAGTAATCATCTGACTTCTGGCTTAATTTGTGTTCTTGTCTCAGTCTTGGCGTCCAAGGTGGCGCCCGCGAGCCTACTTTGAAATGTACTTTCTGATTCGCTTCCGTGAGTCCTCGCCCACTCTATCCGGACAACAGATGGGCTCTGGTTTGAACTGATTCCGGTAGCTTGATAGGGAGGATGAGAAGCCTCCGTGCGATCCAAAAATCACGCGAGGATCTCTTCACTCAAGTGAAAATTGTACCTGTGATAATAACAGCTGTGTGGATTGGTCACTCTAACAGAAATGTTTTTATAAATTTGGTTTGGAAGACTCTGACTAATGTCGAATTGAGTCAGCCATTATGATTTCATCTTGCTCTGAGCATACTTTTATTCCGGGTAGACAGAGGACAATGAACTAGATTTACTAATTATGTGAACTTGCGTGTGATGAACACGAAACCGTCAAGACCTTCTTAATTGCAATTCTGCCCGTTAACTATGATGGTAGAAACTGAAAATAGAATATAAACGTTGCGGACGTACGGCTTTCTGCATAGTTGTTAGCTGTTTTCGTTAAAAGTCGGCTTTCCGGGAGTTGCCGTTGTTGGAGCATTTGTATGGTCAGAAGGTTGAGACTGACCGCCGATAGCAGCGGCTCGAACGGCTCCCGTTGGTCGTACATTTTCCTGACCTCTTTTTCAATAATTACTGTTGATTTTGTCATAGTTCTGTTCAAACTCACTTAAGAACGATGGCGATGAAGTTCAAAAACCATGGTTAGCGCGGTATCGAGACGAAAATTTTGTCCGACTATTTTTGTAAACCGCTGATTTCGTGTGTTCTATCCGCAGGGAATTTGTGAGTAACTAATCCGATTATATGGCGCATTTCGAGTCATCTCACTTGAGTGTTTACAATTCAGATAAGAAATAACCTCCCTGTCTATCCACACTGTTGCTTGCTGATCGATAAAATCTTGAATAGTGGTGATTTTCTCTGTCGGGGTTGCGTATCCCGAATTGCGTGAATTTCAGCCTGTCCTCCTGGTCGTTGGGGTCCAAAATGCACGAAAACCTGTGACTGTGTAAACGGGGTGGAGTGTAACAAACGAACAGGCGTGTGTGTCTGTTTTGCCGGATTCAATGGGACCCGCTGTGATCAGAGTGAGTTGATAGATTGGAATTGTACGATAGAATAGATGTTGTGTCATTGGAAAACCCCTCTTGACAGTTCATCACAAGTTTTGTTGGAATTTGGATCATCGACCGTTTTATTTGAAGTAAATTTATCTCAAATAAAGGTTGGAAATATAAAATTCGACACAATTTATACTCTGTCCTGAACTGTGAACTGTCCCACTAAACCTAGCGAGAAGACTCTTCTGCCTTCGAGTAATCTCAGTTTATAAGTATAAAAATGACAGTTCATAATGGATGCTTCGTGGTCACAGACAAACCCTGGCCCGCACACTTATCGACCCACCTGTTATTCACAGTTAGCTCTCCTGAGTGGCTAGTCTGGGAACAAATCCAATTGGTTTGTTTGGTTCAGATGACACTTGACATTTGATTGGTTCTTCGGTCCGCTTCGGTCGCTCCACTCCTGTCCTCGATTCAGGACAAACGAAGACGTGCTGGCTGTTCACCGAACCATCATGCTGTCTATTAAACGAACCAGGGCGTCTGTTGACAATGCGCCAGTCCACTCCCTGACATTGTCTGTGGTGGTCTGTATGCAGCTGCAATTGTTTCACCTTAGTTGCCATGATAAATTTATCTGAGGCTTCAAAGTCTGACATTTAGCAACATGTCGAATGTGACTAGTTTTCAAAACTATGAAATTATGGTTCGTCACAGGTGGTTATGGGCAATGACGATGACATTTTGATTCTTCCAAGAGCAGTTCTTTTTGCTGAAGTGTCGGCCACATGTGTGCCTCGCAGAAAAAGCAAAAGTGATGTAAACATATTTACACCCTTTCCCATCAAGCTTTAGCCATAACCCGCAGTCCTTTGGCCCCAACCCACAATCCTCTGGCCACGACCCACCAATTTTTAGCCACAACCCATCATTCCTTAGGCTTGACGCACAAACTTTAGCCCTTGTTCGTTGCCGGGATGGTTAGAGATATTTTGAGCGGCTAGGATGGATAAATTCACCCGACCATTCCTAAGATAATCTCACCACTATTTTTGTGTTGCAGTGGCCGCACATATGCTACGCACACGCATGCATCCACAGTCCCCCCCCCCCACACACACACACATACATACACACACACACCTGCAATAACGTGTGGACAGTTGCCTCGCATTTCGGACATGGTTAACTCGTCGCCTGCAGAATGGAATATACCTAACCGTACCCTCGATGGACAATGGCTAAAGGTTTTGCGTGAAGCCTAAAGAATGATAGGTCGTGGTTAAAGGATTGTAGGTCGTGAACACAGAAAGGTGGGTCATGATTAAGGGATTGCATGTCGTGGCTAAGGAATTGTGGGTCACGGTTAAAAAATTGCCAGTTTTGGCTAAACCTTGATGGGAAAAGGTGTGGAGAATAATGAATTGTCGCGCAGGTCTACGGCGAACTCACGGTTGACGGCAGGTTTACGGGAGAATAAAATCAGTATATTCCTAATTGATGAACTTCTCATGAAGGTCAGGAGCCAGATTCAACAAATGTCCTTGGTTTTACTACGTTGGAGAAATGTTCACTGAAAATGGGAAATTTCCTGCATTAGTAAACAGGAAAGGGAGGGGGTGGGGGTGGGGTAACATTGTGGGAACCCTTTGGGCTGGTTTTCCTGTGACAAAAATCGCTTGAAATCTTACCGCAAATGGCGACATGCCTAGTAGCATCATTCCTGTAAAAGTGACACCGCAATAAAAGGTGCTGGTCGAAAATTCACCACGTCCTACTAGGATAGTGGGTTTTTTTTCATCACCGGGATAAAAATCACTATCCAAAGAGTAATAGATTTCTCGAAGGTGAGTTTCCGGTAAATTTCTATACACCATTGTAAAAAAGGAGTGGAGAAAGGTAAGCTGCTTCAGCCTTCGGTCTATACAAAGCCGAAATCATACCACCAAAAAAGATGATCACGTAGTGCAATACGGGTGGAATTTAAGTCGCATCGCAAAGCATTTTTGGGCTGTCGATTTGCTTTGCACGGTCTAAGGCTCACAAAACGCGCCTCGTAATCAGAAACTGTTAAAGAAACTCGTTCCAGTGACTTCGAGTTCGAAAAACTCATTAAACCGATTAATGTTGCCGAAGTGGCGTTGGCAACAACGACCGAGATAAGGTGAAAATCATCAGCTCAAGAATAAATGTGTCCAGTCTGTCAGATCAGATGGTCTTTAAGGAAGTCTATCTCGCTCTATAGTAATGCACCAAGTCACGTATCACAAAAGGCCGAAAACCCCGCGTTTTTTTTATACCTTCACCGTAATACAATCAAAGATTGTCCTCATAATAGCCCGGATTTGAATGTGTGAGAGAAAGGAGTTAGTACAATTTCTCTGCTTTTGATTTTACAAGGCCAGGGTTCAAAAAATGTATGAAAGCGTTGGACCAAGTCCGAAAAACAATATTTTGTTTCTTTCATAGTCCAGTTACGTACACTTGTTAGCAAGAGAACCAAAAAGCTGAAATCCAGTTAAATGACAGAATCTTTCCATGGTTGATACGTAATTAAGATATTTATAGTAAACAAATCAAAGGTATTATACGTATAGTACAATACACTCAACCAAAGCGTCATAACCCAGGGCTACAATCAAATCAAACTTGAAATGAATTTGAAGTGTCTATCGGTTTATGTCAACAATATGACGGTTGATTCATGACATACTCACAACTAATAGGTTCTAGTGATAGCTCTCATTTCCCACCTGTCGACCAGGTGTACAACAGTTGTGCAAGCTGCGTCAATGGTATTGAGAGATTATCGATTTGAAGTCCGAAATAGGACAGGCATAGAACAAAACATAGAAAGAATGAAGCTCATGGACGGTAGCCAATTCTCGTCCGAATACACCTAAGGGTTTGACGTGAAACTGGACAAAACGAAACAAAACAGAACTGGCAAAACCAGATCAGTTTTATCGATCGCAATCTCCGTTTTTCAAATCAAGGATAAGAATTGCCGCGGTATTCCGCTACACTTGTGCGTGAGATGATAACCGATTAGTTTCGTGTTTTCGGAATGCGTCATTCCGCATCACTTTCGTTGGTACTCATTACACTCATCGGAATAATGAATAGTCGAGTTGCCACCGGAAAGAATCCCAGTAATATTTTATTGACTCATCCTAGACAAATTATTTTGGATAACTAATCAATTCGTTTTGGCTGCCTAGTCACGACAGCTAGCGAAAAAGATTTCGAACTGATTTAAATACTACAGTATTATATTTGTTGAAACATCAAAATCTAATTTTTCACTCTTTGTCCGTTCGGTATCACCCTTTGTCTGCACCCTAAATTGTCATCTTTTTTCAGAATGCCCTGAAGGAAAGTACGGTCCCAATTGTGTAGAAACCTGTGCTTGTGTGCACGGGGCTTGCGATCATCGTTCCGGAGCATGCGAGTGCGAACCGGGTTGGCGAAACATGCTGTGCGATCGGGAATGTGCTCCAGGATTTTATGGGCTCGATTGTCAGCATCGATGCAATTGCACGAACGGAGCGGAATGCAATCCGGCAACTGGAGAGTGTCGTTGTCAGGCCGGTCCGTGTCTGATGCGTGATAAAATAGATTTGTATCATTACTGTTATATTACTTTAACTGTGATGATTGTAGCAGTAGAAAATAAAGTAGTAGTGGTAGTAGTAGTAGTAGTAGCAGTAGCAGAAGTAGTAGTGGTAGTATTAGTAGTAATATTAGTAGAGGGTGGTGACCATGCGTGGGTTCGAATCCCGCCGAGGCCAAAGACTTTTCACATTTGGATCACCTCAAAACATTATCAAAATCTGCCAAACATCAATACAGAGTTTACTTACTCGAAACTGATGCAGAAGGACGCTTACGTGAACGTTTTCTTCTCATACATGATAGCATAAAGGTAGAACTATATAATCGTGTATCTACCATAACTATCAAGTAGTGTCATGGCTCTAGGACAATAACCCTTGTAGCTTGCTTTAATGCGACAAGTATTATTGCTCAAAATTCAGACAAAGTTCTATTTTTGCCACTACCGGTAGGCCACAATCGTGACAGAAAATGAGCCTCTGAGCGAAGACAAAAAATATTCATTTGGATTGAAGTAACCCATATTTTAATTTTTTAAAAATTATACCGTTCATGCACAGCAATATTTATTGGATCTGCCTTCTTTCTTCAGGACTTATCACAGTTTCTTTGTCAAAGAACCCACCAAGTTGGTTAGGAAATGATTCTCTATATTATGCTCCATCACGTATTCCTTTTTTTGACACCAGTGGCCAGTGAGCGGGGAATCCACTAACTTCTCCCTTCAGAACAGGGAACTTGGGTTCGGTTACTTTTAAATCTAGGCCGTTGAGGATAACTGTCTAGACTGGACATTGCAGTCGTACATACTTTCACAAGTATAAAAGAGGATGATGAATTGACGGATGGTTTTTGCACGACCATATTTACAAACCTGTAGTGAAGCATGACATGCGACTTTATCCATAACTACTACTACCCACGCAAACGGAATATTTTCTTCGAATTCGGCAAACTTTTCAGTCATAAGGGTGAATATTTCCCCATCGTTCGAGGTGCCTTTAATCTAAGTGCACTAACAAAGCAGAACACTTTTTGAATTGATCCTGGCAAGATTGGAAACCCCAGCACGGTTGCCACTTTTGGATCATTTCAGAAAAAAGTTGTCAAATCTACCAGACACCAATATATAAAGCCAAACATGTTTTATTCAGATCCAAATTCATAATACTGATTAGTATGATTACTTGATACTCGGTTGGATACTTGTTCAGGTAAATTTCTTACTACAAATGTTTTCCTCCCAACCTTCCATGACTAATCACAATTCAGACACTCACATGAGAAACAAACCCATCGCCAAAATGATCGACCTCATGATCCGAGACCCCTGATGAAATCACTACGTGTCCTCTTTTGTTAGGTGTTCAATGCGGCCTTCGTATCACGTGATACTAGTCGCATTATTAGGTGCCGCTACTTCATGTACATCAAGGGTAAGAGTGTATAGGAATAGTCTCGAGCTGTATCATAGACAGAGATTTCAGGAATTACTTTTTTGGGCTTATTGCATATAAAATCATCCTATTCATTCGATAGGATAAATCTTCCATCTCTGAAATGTGTATCTATAGAGTTGTTCTGTGATTTGTCATATGATTGGTGCTCCCGTTCACGTTAAAACACTGAGCAAGATCCGTCACAGAAGATTCAAACTCACTAGCCTTTGGAATTCTACTATGATGCCCTTTACGCAGGTGCCGAGAAGAATGAGTTTTAATGGATCTTTCCATTGCTTTCATGACAACAATATAAGCGATTGACAAAGCACACTCAAGTGACCTTGATGTTAACGCTCATATTGACGGTAACTGGAATTCCCATTTTTCTGTATGTTTGACAGTCATCGTTAGGAAATTTTAAACCACATATGACGTGAAATCTACGAACTATGAAAACATTTCTTTTGGCATTATCTTACGGCTACAATTACGAAAACATTCGGGCTCGAAAACCCACTTCAGATGAAATCTTTAAATGAGCAACCTTTCCAAATATAACTTGGGTTTCACTTAGTAATCTTATTCTATTTCCATTTCTAGGACGTTCTTAGGTTACCTTGTTCAGAACATTTTACTTTGACAACCAAGATCACATATGTTCAACTATCCATAACTTGGTAAAGAATCCACGCAAATGAGAGCAAACCTTCATCAAATTCACGTCATCGACTAATGTTGTGATATACCTTAGGTAAATCGGGAAACTTGAACCACGTACTGAAAAAGATTTTCAACGCATCACAATCGATTATGCCTGTAGTTGTACTAGTAGTAGTAGTACTAGCGTAGTAGTGGTAGTAGTATTGATTTTTGTTGTTGCTCTTATTGCCGTTGAAAGGTCCCCAAGCAACACACACACACACACACACACACACACACACACAAGGCTGTTGGGCGACCATTGGGTTAACTTTGGGCTAAAATGACTCGTAACATGTGCATTGAACGACTGCACAAAGGTTTGTGAAATTTTACAAGAAATATGATAATAAAAGTACCACAATATTCATTTAAGTATATCTGCTTTACAAAACGGCATATTTTGTCTTACAAGTTTTTTAGTAAAGCATTTGTATAATAAACTATCTGATCTAAAAAAAAAGATTTTATCAGTGGTAATTTAGTGATTTTGATCGAAAGGATGGGTAATAGGCAAATAGACTAAGGAATGAGTAGTTAAGATGGATTAGGAAAAGAAAGGTCCCCTTTTCCAGTGATTTTTTCGAACGTTGAGCGTAGCCCAACTCGCTCCCAATTAAAAGCAGGTAGCGCTGCCCAACGTTTCTAATGATGTAGCCCAAAGTGGCCCAACTCGCGCCCAATCGGCAGCGCGTTGGGCGTGCTGCTTGAGTCATGCGTCCTTGTCTTATACAGGTTTTGGTAATTGTGTTGAGCCGCTTTAAATTTCCCATCTTTTCTTTTTGTTAAGGTTGGTACGGAGTCACGTGTGATCATTCCTGTCCCGAAGGAAAATTTGGGAAAAACTGCGCAGAAACGTGTGACTGTGCTCGAGATGTGCCAGGAATCCAGTGCGACAAGGTGAATGGTCGCTGCATCTGTCCGCCGGGCCGTACAGGACCTAGATGTGCAGAATCTTGTTCAGAAGGATTTTGGGGTGAGTCGTGCTCTCGCACGTGTGCCTGTCTTCGAGGTGCCTCCTGCGATCCGGCCACCGGAAAATGTCATTGTGGGCCCGGATGGTACGGTGAAGCATGCGAGCTGTCCTGTCCGGAAGGACGTTGGGACAGAAACTGTCAACGAGAATGTGAATGCAGTGGAAACTCGAGAAATCCAGTCGGTGGTAAATGTGATCGTTTCACGGGAAAATGTCAATGTCCAGAGGGTTTATCTGGACCGAGGTGCCAAGAGAGTGAGTTGTTACGTAACTTGCGGACTGTGATCTGGATAACACTTTGTATTCTCCTTTTCCGGAACACGAATTGAAATATCACTTGACAAATATGATTTGATATCCTCATCTGCATGCTGCTACATCAACCGGATACTAAATGTGGAGTTGTGTTTGCAATCGTTGGGACTTTTTTAGTCAGTTAATTCCGCAGCCTAACGACGAAAACACTGTGGCGTACCGTTCACGTATAAGGTGAAATTGATATCGGATGTCGGAATTCGTATCGGGAAACGCCATCGAACCCCAGTGTCTTCATCAGGTCATAAAATCAAAACAGGTGAATGTCCCACAGTCCGTCGATTCTCCTCCGGGTATAAGTGTACATATCCCTCTTCCTTTTTACGCTGTTCCAAACGCTGACAGTTGAGTCGTAGATGTAGCTTGTAACCAGTTCGTATGTGACTGCTGTCTAATAGCTGTCATGTTGCACCTTAATCTCATTGCACCTCGAACTACCACTCGGTGTGTGCCGGTGTTTTTCGGTGTTAGTGCATATTTGCATGCACCAGCCATGTGCAACGAACCGTTCTCTGTAAAATAATTACGTTATCTGAGTAGTAGGAGATTAGATTTTATCGAATATTAGATTCATCATGCAGTGTAAACGCTTAAACAATTGAAAACCACGGGAGTACCATATAACTTCTTCATCTTTGTTAGGAATCATCAGCAGTGCACATCCACCGAGCCCCCCAGGGACTCGAACCCGTAATGGACGACTGCGAGTCCAACACCTTAACCACGAGGCTATCCGGAATGGCCGACAGCGGTCTATTGAACTTATACACTGCATGATTTAGTGCCCTTACTACACTGGCTTTGAATGTTGGTGGAACGTTTCTTGCACAGCGACGGATTCCCATGATGGAAGGCTTCTCTGTAGGGGCCTAAGTACAATGAAAGCAGTCCGTTAAACAACCTACAGAGTTTGGTTACTATATAAAGGGTGGGAGATTAGGTTTCATATAAAGTGGATATGCATAACAGATGAGTCCTAACAAGGGTAAAACAGCTATACCGTGCTTCCATGGTTTTCAGTGGCTTGGACGTTCCCACCACATGATGAATCTCATTGCGTAATTAAGCAGTTATTTCCTAGCTTGCTTCTCAACCAGTCACGGTTCATTTTGTTCAAAACTATTACCTGCTTTCGATTTTCAATTTCATGATTTAGTCTTGTTTTTACTGTCATCCAGTGTTCTGGTGCCTGAACAGTATTGCAATGCCAGGCGCCGTAAAATTGATCAACGTGACCAGTTTATCCACAATAAGCGAGTTCAAATTGGTGGACTCACTGTGAATGATGTCCCTGGAATACATAGAGGAACATATACGATCAACTTGTGGTAAAATAAAGCGCTTTTGAAGCTCTGATTAGCAAATCTTGGTTTCTCGTCATCATCTCAAGCGGGCAGTCCGACGCATTTTTTCTCGTTTTAAATCCGAAAAGTTCAAATCTAACTACTGATATCATGCTTAGTAGCCTACATAGAAATTCAACCCTCACATGCTGCTGTTCATGGTGCACCATAGCACGAATGAGTATCATTAGAAGACCAGTTACGGTTGAACATGAATGCGTGGAGTGGTCCGGCACACACTGACTCGACTGTATTATTATTGCAAGCGGGGTTATCGGGTGAATGGTGCGTGATGCTTGGTGAAGAGAGAAACAGTTTGAAAAGTGGAAGTGACTCGTTAATATAGTAGTAGTCTTCAGACACGTCAGATTATGAATCAAAAGTATTGGACCGTTTGAGTTATAGACCTTATGAAAAAATTGAAGAAAATTAGTTGAACGCTTCCTTAAACGAGACAAAAGCCCAAACAAACAAATGCCCATCGGTTTTGAAAGAAAAACTTGAAACTTCTTTGTGGTTTACTTTATCAGACCTGGGAGATTTTACGGATTGTCAGAAATTTACAAACCTGGCATGCCAGTTCACCTGATAATGGACTACACACCTTGTCCAACTTATATGTTAGCCAAATACCTCGGCAGTTTTTTAAAACCTTATCAAAAGATGATGGTTTGTCAAATAAATGACGCTTTTGATTTTGTTCTTATTCCCCAAACTGTTTTGCTAGAAAACGACGAAATCACAGTGAGTTTTGATGTGACATTCATCTACACGAATGTCCCCATAGAGAACATTTTAGATTTTTTACAATCCATATTGATCCCAGAAGCTTCTTTGGAAAGAAGTTTGTTGAACCCGTCTGATATTGTTACTGGCGTGGAGCATTATTTCACTTCCACCAACTTTACTTTCAATCACACTGCATACAAACAGACTGATGGCTTGAACATGGGCTCTCCTGTGTCACCCATTGTGGCCAACCTATTTCTACACCCAATCTAATCCGAGGCATTGACTGCGTTCCACAATCCTCCACGGACTTACGTCTGGTGCATCGACGATACATTTGAAAGTTTAAAATCGAAGCACAAAGAAGGCTTCCTTCAGTGTCTGTACACGCGTTGTGGCTCATTCAAATTCACAGTGGAAACAGAGAGCACTAAAAAGGTTATCAATTTCCTAGACTGTTACTTAAAACTGAGTGACTCCCAGACTTTAGCAATATGCATTCACAGAAAACTTACACACTCTGCTTCGGCCCATCCAGACCGACAGAGAAAATTACCCGAACGGAATTGAACAACTACTCGACAATCGCGCTCCACTCTACAGCCAAAACCGCATTACCAATTACGATATCACTAGAATCTTCCAATCGCATTTCCGTACATACACGGAACGCCTGTATGCCGAAACGTTGGCAGCTACCGCCCCGCATACCTCAATCGAAAAGACGGATCAAAGATTCCAGGCTTATGGACGGCACTTACATCACTGATGAATAAATATCGCAACGGTCACAACTTCTCGCTGACCCCAAGTAACCACGCCACCACTGAGCGAAAAGAGACCCATCCCCCACAATCACAGTACACGTACACATACACACACTTTATATATATATATATATATATATATATATATATATATATATGTATATATATATAAACATGCATACAGCAACAAACAAAACTGGTCTTGAGAAAGTTTACCTGCGGTAAACGGAACGTCGACTGACTGTCATCTTTTCTGACAACATTGTTACGGAACACTAAACACCAATCTATAATATATCACACGGTGCATCAATTTTTCTATACATTCCGAACTGATCTGGGTTCCAATATCTGAGTAATCTTGGGACATCTACCACTGCTGGATGGGGCTGTTGGTTGAAGAAAGGCTTACTGTTTCCCGTCGGGCAGAGGAATAAAAACACATTACCATGCCAGGACAAAGGCAACTGTATCATTCAGTATGTCAGGCCCGAACGAGGTTCAAAGTGTATCGGAAAAACGATGTACCCTGTAGTGTGTTAAACGAGGAAATATAATGTCAATAACACGGCGTTGTTCGTGGAAAGATTATGAGCCGACTCTTAGGTAACGGTGGGTAACATTTCTTAAAGCAGTTTTGCCACCAAAAAAGAGAGGAAGGTTACCCACGGTAACCGAAAGGTAAGCTCTTATTTTTTCCACTGACAGTGTTGTGTTATTGACATTATATTTCCTCGTGCAACTGTATCATTTTCACTTGGAGTGAAGCTGTTGTAACTTCAACTGAACCACACGTAACTCCCAGTGAACATGCCAAATTTTTCACAGACACGGTAACATGCAAACCACATATCAGGCCGATCAGTCCAGAAAGCGGTTTGGAAGATTTAGGACTGACTGCATAAATACGTCGAAATAAAAATAAGATCTTGTTTTGATAATACGAAAAAGTATATGGGTGAAAGAGAGCAAGTTTGGTAAAACACATTGCAAAACAAAGGAATATACAAAGTGTAAAACTTCCAAAGCTTTGGAATTTGAGGGATAAGGCAATGTAAGGCGCATACACAATTGATGAAATGAGAAAACCAATAAGGATTAGTAGACTCAAACGGTGCACAGATTTGAATGATTATTCGGGAAGACTGGACAGAATAGGGCAAAAATACATTCAGAACACTTGAAGAGTTAAAGAAGAGACCACTCTGTTCAAAAAGCTCACAACATTTGAAGATTATCGAATAGATGCCACGCAGTTACTTGCGAGTAGTGTGTGGGATTGACGAATCTTTGTTTGGCTGACTGTCCTGACCTGAGGTTTGCGCATGAGTATTGGAGTCCGAAGGAGGTGAACCAAACAAAGATTATCGGATAGGTTGTTGAAGTCCTGTTTGTTTGATATAATATAACAGCCCCGATTTGTCTATGATAGAGGATTTATTTTCAAAACTGATGAAAAATTGTTAGTGCATTTTCTCCACGTCGGACTACGGAAGCAAAAATATTCAACGTGAAGAAGTACAGGATAGTTAATGGTATCATAGCTGGGTTGGTAAACTCTTGCCCCAAAAAGCTGAGGTTCAATATAAGTCAGCATGTTATCAACTAGATAATAGTATGCAAATCAATCGTTATGATAGAAGTTTACATCTAAATGAACCCCCCATTTATGGTTCACTTTCGCGCTTGTTTGAGTATTAACGCCATGTACGAGATAGCAACTTTGTTGGATTATTCGTGCTGTGTTGTTCATAAAGAGGAAAGATAGCCCGGAATGACTCTGTATTTATTATTCAACTTTTGATAGATGTATGCCACATAAAAGTTCGTGTCAGGAGACAGATAATTCCGAAAAGCCATGGTTCCGTTTAAATCCCGACAATACCTGCAGTCGAACGAATTCAGCAGGTTTAGAGGAATGCATGAACCATCACTGACACAAATCTGTTGTAGGATACCGCCGATGCTACGGGCTTTATTCTTGTGAAACAATGCCTGGGAGTGCTTCTGTGTCCTTTTTGGGCGGGTGCCTTGTGTGAGGGAATGGGCCTAGCACGCTGCTAATAGACGGCCTGGTTCAATGAAGCGGACAGCACGTGATCGGCTGACCAGAATCGCCGACAAGGTCAGAGCCAGTTAGGCGATCAATGGATTAGTCAGCGATTAACACTAGACCAGAGCCGAATCCACCGATCCGGCCCAGCCACACAAACCAGCCAGACGGGTTATTTAGGTCTATCAGTAAACCAATAGGCTTTTATGCACGGTTTCGGTCATGACGGGCGCATATCTCAAATAAACAATGTATTCTGTACCAATAAAACGAAACGATTCTGAGACAGAACTGAGTTCTCACCAGAGTTAGTGGGACGGTTTAAAACACCTTAATCTTGCCTCGTGCGACTCCCAGTGGTGATCTAGTGCTATAAACAGGTAAAATTTTCTAGTTCTGTCACCGACGGTCATATTGATGGTATCTGTTGGATTTATCATAATGTTCAAAGTTGTTCACGCTGGCGGGACTCAGACCCACGCACAGAGGCAACCTATGCTTTGGTGCCTCGTGTGTACCCTATCAACTGAGCTATGAAGCCAATGAGTTTAGGACTTTTTCGAATGGATCATACCGTTTCCTCGCTTAATTACAGTGGCACATGGAATCAGCCACAATGGGCAGAAATCCGCTTTCGTCCGACTGGTTATCATGCCTGACCCATTGGGACTTTATACGGCCTTCCGCTCCAAGTCTCAGTGTCATATTGCTGATCATCTGTGATATTGCAGTGGGTTCTTCGGAGAATGTGAAAGCAAGTTGATATGGAACGACCGTTGGGACTGGCAAAACAAATTATCCTTGGTTTATTGCATAATGATTGAATTGGTCGTTGTCTAAGAATACCGAACACGTGACAAGACGCCTGTCCAAAATGTTCGCGGAACATTATACAGCCTCCCCTCGGAAAGGTGCAGTCCGAAACCCAATCAGAGCTATCCAAAAACAATTGGACGACAGCCAACTTCAAAGTAGCCCTATAATCACATTCGATACGTTGATAGCAACACCCAGGCCTCTCTACAAGCCACTATACGAGCCGTCTCATTACATCCGACGCTTTGACGATTAAAATCCTGAAACCCGAATTATGCAATCAAGGAATCCTAGTGCAACCGTAAATTTTTCCATGATCATAAAAGACTAGTGTTCTCGATTCTGTTCCTGGCACGGAACCCTACTCTTATCTAGCACACGAATAACTATGAGTTCTTCAGGAGAGATTAAAGAAAAGACGTCTACTTGTCATCAGACGGTGTCGTAGAATGTTGAAAATCTTGTTTTCAAAGACTAGGGAGAATAAAAAGTGTTATTATGCTAACATTCGGGGGAAATAGTTGTAAACAGTTAGACTTGACTGATTTTGCGTTCTGGAATTGCCCACGAATGCCAACATGAGATGACAAAGGAAGTAAATTCTCGGCGCAAAACTGAGTGCTTCATTACTGTCGAAGGCACTCCCCCCCACAGAGAAGTAGCTTGTAATACTGATTAAAACCTGTGTTGTAAAGAGGGAGCTCGAGAGAGGAAAGATATTCTGCAAACGTTTAGATGGTCTTAGACAAAAGTTAAACTGAGTGGATAAGTGTTTCATCTCCGGTAATATTTTACGGACGACGTAGCATGTAATAATAAACTTGTTTATCATCGGATTGTTTTTTTTTCATTTCACTGCCTGCGTGTTTGTTACTCATTCTGAACGAGCTACAATATATTTCTAACACCATCCTTATCAGCTGTAGATATGATTATCTCACCTCTTTAATAATTTGGTTATGATTACTTGATCATAGGATGCCCTCCGGGAAAATACGGACCTGATTGTCACTTGGCATGTCGCTGTCACCAGCCGGGTTCACGGTGCGATCCAGTAACCGGTGAGTGTCATTGTCCGGCTGGTTGGACTGGACCAGTTTGTGAACAACCTTGTCCGTCCGGATTTTTCGGTCCGGAATGTAAGCATCGGTAAGCTTGAAAACCTAAACCGTTTTCTTTCTCCGCGTTAACGTGTAATATGAGTAGAGTTTTATTCGTTTAGTTCAGTTCAGCTTGCATAGGACCTTGTGTGACTTGAACCAATCGTGTGTCCAGATGACTATGCCCTCCTCGAGTTCCCGTAGCTTGTTAGCTTCTGTTTGAAGAACATGATTTGTCGGAGTAAAATCTCCAACCCAGCTCCGGATAAATTATGTCATGAAATACCGCCTCCCAACAGTAATCGTCTACACCCTAAAAAAATCTCAATGTTGTGCCATTGATAACTCCCTTAGGGAGAGCTTGTCTTACAGCGATATAACCCAACTGGTAGACAGCTTGGCCCTGGGCTGGAGCCTTGAATGGTCTTTTGCAGAAAGCAGGCTCGGGTAGAGAAGGTGCCCGGTACAGGATTTTCTTCTTCAACTGTTGCCATCCCACGGGCTAGTCCCTGCACTTTAGTAAGGCATTTCACATCCTTCTGGAAGTATGACGCATGTGCCTGCACGCGGTGCTCAAGTTTTGGTCAAATAATGGCTTTGTATAGAGGCATGGAAAATGGAAAAATTCCTTACTAGCCTTCTTTGTCTTCGCTTGAATCTGCTTGAATCGATCGTTAGCCACAATAAGAAAAAATCAACGGGAATCAAGTTTGGTGTACACTCATTGTCTGACTGAGCGACGGTCAATAGATAAGAAACAGCGAACAACCTACCAATCGAATGTGTACGTGCTATGTACAACAGTAACAGTCAGAATTGTGGCTTGCTCTCTGATGGGCTTAACTGTTGCTCACAGTACCATCGGTAAGAACCGTGGGCCGTGAAACTGAGACTTAGGGTAGAGAGCACCTCGTAGAGCTCTAGTTGTCTGAGTGTGTAAACCACTCGGCTACAGATGGCGGTCAAACGGTCTTAATCGTGGATTTCAGACGTTGGCGTCTCGATTTCGAATAACGACACCGCGGTTCACTTCCCTACCCGACAGCTTTCGATTGGCCATGGCCCCACCCAGAAATAATTCCTTTTGTTGTATAGTAAATAAAATAAAATGGCTAGTAGTGAGTGGATTCTTAAATGAGTACATTTGAAGGGGCTTGTTGTATGACACGAGGGAGCCGGGAAATTGCGATCTCGAACCTTTTGGATAGATAAACCAGGTGAAATTTCGATAGATAAAACGTGCTTATTTCTCGAGTGATAGTGATTTTGTCTAACACTAAATTTTGGTCTCCTCTAATGTGGTTCAACCCATCTTACCGTGAATTATTTGTACCACTGAAACAGTGGATCGACCAAAATAACCGCGCCATTTTCTTCAACGAAATAAGGTAATCGTAAATCCTGTGCTTCGAATTGTGTGTGCAGTTTGACTCGCTTATGAGCAAGATAAACATGACAGAAAGAAAGCAGTCAAAAGTGAGCTTGATGAATTAGCACGTGAGTAGATGTCAGTCAGTCAGTCAGTCAGTCGGTGAACACATTTAACAGTTAATCACTGATGAGAGAGGGGCACGACGATTGGTTGGTTAGTTGGTTGACCGATTGATTGGTTGGTTGGTTGGCTGAATGGTTGTTTGACTGCTACGTTGTTTCGATGTTCGTGACGTGGCGTATCTAATAGTGCGTTCGACCCAAGCTAACATGCAGTCCGGAGGTGAATGGGCTGGGTAAACGTATGGGTTAAACTAGCCCTTGTTCCAGGTGCGTTTTTGAGATTCAGTGAACTTGATGAGGGGATATTTTGCTCGAGAGATCTTTCTTTGACATAAGAAAAGTGACTGTAGCTAGTCTAAATCTAAGGTGTTTTTCCTCGGTCCAGATTGAGGTTTGAGGTTATTCGGAATATAAGCACAAAGAGCCTGAATCTTAGATAATGAAAAATCCAGCTGCCTTTTTTGCACCATGAAGTTCGACGCCGCTAGCCGGCAACCTTCAGCTCGCGGCCTTCTGGCTTGCGATTTTTAATTTCCCGATGCGAAAAGCGCATGTGCATTTTCCGTTATCTAAAATAACTAGTGTTGACTTTTGAATGACAATATCACACGTGCATTGATGATGTCACTCAAGTGAGTATGAGGACTATCGGTTTCCTATTGTCTACCTGGGTGAACAAAACCATACTTATCTGCTGAACCGGGGCCACGATAAGATAAAGTGTTTCGGTTCAATAACGCCCGAGAGAGTGCTTAAAATGATGAATGCTTTTCGAAACAACACATCAAGACCATTCAGGAGTACATACTTTATCCGAAGATCTTCGGGAACTCAGGTTCAACATATATCACTGATAGAGTGAGCAAAGCCGTTTTTGGAAGCACCTTTTGTAACCTTGTGGTCCACCTGCACAAATGTAATTTTCATTTTATGAATGACTCTAACGAAGACTGGATTTCCCTATAAATGCGCAAAAAGCATCGTTATGCCACGTTCTTGCTTGATTTATCCCTCAAAACAGATGTACCTGTGCGTCCAGTCGGCCGTGTCATCACGAGACCGGAATGTGTCGTTGTCCTCCTGGAACCCGAGGAGCTCAGTGTCAGGAAACTTGCCCGGAAGGTCGATGGGGGGAAAATTGTCAGAACGAATGTGTCTGCCATGAGAGAAATCCGAACATGATTTGTGACCCGGTGGATGGGTCTTGTCACTGCCGCTCGGGATGGCAGGGGCCGAGTTGTGTGAGCAGTAAGTAACGGCTCTAGTCACAGATCAGGACCACGGTATGATGATTTCATTGATCTCGATCATTCGTATTCGTAGCGGCCGGCTATGAGTCACGTGTTGTTTGAGAGTCGTGCATCCCAAAACTAAGTCGAGATTAGCGTCATCTTTGCCACAAGCAGCGGGCCAGTCAACAGCTGACGGACAAAACAATAAACCAAAACTGAAGCCACTGTACAAAATAAACGAGTGATACAGGTAAACAAGAAGGAAAACGCAGCCAACGCGAGTGGAGGCCGAATGCGACCATGGCTGCCCCAAGAAAAGTCAAAGTTAAAGTTCAGGGAACAAAGTGGACCGATTAGAAGTATATTCGCTGAATTTACTAAATCTATACGCTTTGATTTGTAGGAGTAAGTCAAGGCAGATCGGAATCACAGACATGTGCCTACTGGGGGTAGCGGAGAAAATTCGTATGCGTACACACACACACACACGCACGCACACACACACGTCTATAGATAGACACGTACATACATATGCACCCGTTGAGTAATAATTCCTTTTTAAGGGTTCGGATTCCTACACCTCCTGTCAGCATTTAACCCACTGAGATTCCTCGTGGATGATCGCTAGAAGTCCAATGGTCAAAGTTGTCTGTACTTCGTCAGAGACCAGCGCTTCCTGGATTCACTTCATCCACATAACAATCTGCGAAATACACATCGATTGGCTCCTATCGTGGATGTATGCTCAGTAAGGGCCTAGGTGAAAAGTTGGCATTGAAAAGCTCCAGGCAATCGACCGACGGGTGCTATACACCTCACACTGACAGTAAGTGAGCCACTTGAGAGTCACTCCGGGTGGCCTAATGACCGACGTGTGTGACTCACAATACTGCACACCGACTAGGATCTGAGGTCTAGTCGCAGCTGAACTTATCGAAATACTTGGACTGGTAGAATGTTGTGAAGTGACTCCGACCCCGCACTGCGTACGCCACAGTACCAGGAGGTTCAGGGCTGCAGAGTTCCTCGTTAATTTTATCATGGTACTCATTCACATATATATATATATATATATATATATATATATATATATATATATATATATATATATATATATATATATGTGTACCGTACAGTGTCGCGTGATCTGCATACCGAATGACCACATTTTAGTTGTAAGTCTGCGCATAGACACTGCTATACCTGATTTTCGACCAGCCCAGAGGAACACTCGTGCAAAACGTCAGTTCTTCAGAAAAAATCCGGTTTACTGTGGCAGCGCGCAACAAAGAAATCTCATATTTTGCTGATTGCTGGGTTTGAAATATCCCAAACAAAAGTCTCCTGCCGGCCAATCAGGAAAAGCCATTGATCCGGTAAAACAAAAACGCCTAACCCATGTTGTACTACAGCGCTTCCGTAGGTTGCACCGGTGGGATAAGCGTTGATATTACATAACAGATTCGTCTGTATTACCCGTCTAACCAAATGAGATGTTTGGCTGGTCGTGTAAGATTCAGTATATGACCTTTTCTTTGTATGCGGTTCCGTAATTTCGTAAGGTAAACGAAGCTGTCACTTGGATCCAAATGCAAGCAAAATTGTTTTCTCTGCACCTAAATTATTCTTATGTCATAACACAAATTAGCAACCATGTATGTTTTCGACGCTTCGCCGGTTAGTTACTAACAAAACCATATCCCCCTGGTTGAGCTATCGCGATACGGCCAGTTAAACGCGAATAACGCAAGTCAATATCCAATAATGCTCAGTCACTATTTCCGTGACACACAACAACTGTTTGATTGTAATCACTAGGCCAGCCTCGTCGGTTACGCCCCAAAGGGACGAGCCGCGTGGCTAATTCCGTCTCCTCGTGCTAATCGTAATTTCTTCAAATAAATCAAAAGACACTTCGGATCTTTTTCAGCCATGTACTATTCGCCCCATTAGGAAGCGACTGACGAGACTAGTACAGTGGCTAAAACCAAAACAGTTCACGTGTATTGCCGAAATAGTGGTTTGTGCATCATTGGATTTTCACTTGTGTTATTCACACATGGAATGGTGGCACCCCTATAGCCCAGCTGGTAGAACACCGGCCGGGTAACCGGAATGTTGCCAATTCGATTCCGGCTTGCGGCGTTGGACTTTTGGATGCAAAAAGTGCAAGTAGAACTCCCACTACATGTATCACTCCGCCTACTCGTATCATCAATACGTTCCACAACTTTATACATTACGGAAAATGGGTTATGAGTAGAATCAAGGGGATAGGTGACAATAGCAAAATTCATGTGTAATTAGTGCCGGTCGGGGCACGTTTGGGTGATAATTAATGTGAGAATTGCATAACCACTTCACGATGGGTGCTCGCGTGTGTTTGTGTTTGCTTGTGTGTGTGTGTGTGTGTGTGTGTGTGTGATGCGGGTCGGGGAAGGATTGTGCTACTATCATGCGATTTTACCAGATCAGGTATACTAACAAATTAGAATTTGTAAAGGAGCAGTAGGAAATTAGATTTGTAGAATATGATTCATCATGTTTTAATAATACTCAACCCAATGATTAGTTGATCGTTAATACTGTATGATGAATCATATTCTACAAATGAGCATTTGTTAGCTCAACGAGGAGTCTGAATGGTGTGGATATTCGAAAGTCCATTTGACCGTACCTTGATGACTTAGCCGGTAGAGTAACTGACCGATAGACGGACGATCTCCGGTTCGTGGCGTGGAATTTCAACAACTTTTTTCTGGTAGCACTGAAAGAGATAAAAGACGGAATATTATTTGAAAATAAATTTTCTCCACCCACTCATATGTTCTGATTCTGGGCTCTTTGGAAGTCCAAGCAATAAAATTTTTAAAAAGAATTTTTATTCGTAGTTGGATCAAATCAGAGATTTTAAAGGGATTTTAATGCAATCTTCATCTGCTAATGGGTCTACAAAGATTCTCAGAAGTACACGACCGGTTCCGCTGTTATTCCCACTCATCAGATATGCTGCTCTGCCCATCCATTCCTTCTGATACTTGTACAGTCCCTAAGTGGTTTTCTATACGACAGTACAATTTGTTCATCAGGAGTGTGAGTAGTGGTCGTGTGCTCCCGAGAGACTTTGTCCACCCATCTGCAGATACTACTTGCACCATAAATACCAATTCGCTACTGCCGTGTAGTCGTTTTTGAGGTTAGCTGAAGCCAACCCATATAGAACTCTCAGCGAATCGCCGTTGTGATTCCTGATGGACAAATTAAATTGTAGTGTTCAAAAAAATTGCGAAAGTATTGCTCAAAAGTAGTTTTGATTTTTGATAAAAGGTTGAGTAGCCTTCTTGCGAAACTCGTGTGTCCGACCAAATGATCTTTATTTCACTATTTGACAAAAAATTGCTGATATTCGCTAATATTCGATTTTTTCAGGATGTCCAGCCGGATACTTCGGCACCGATTGTCAACATCAGTGCAAATGTGAAAACCACGGTCTCTGTCATCCGGACAATGGAACATGTATTTGTGCTTCAGGTGAGAAAGACTGAGAGCAGTTTATCGCTTCTCAATTTTCGTTAATTTACTTTATCAATTTTTTTTTCTAAATGCATCTGACCGGTTGGCTGATTGGTTCGCCGGCTGACGGGTTCATTCATCAATTCATTCGTTTATTGACCAAAGGCTTTACCACAAAACGCGGAATTATTCTTCTCTCATCAGGTTTCTACGGCGAGCGATGCGCTTTACCTTGTCCTAACGGATTCTATGGGAGACAGTGTAAACAGCGATGTGGATGCATCCATGGCGAAGCATGTCACGGCGTGACCGGGGCTTGCTATTGTGCTTCAGGATATCGCGGAAGGCACTGTGAACAGAGTGAGTTTCTGCGTCCTTTTTTCTGTTTTCTTGTCACAATGGAATTTTCTACCAAGAAATATGAACCACCTAGTTAAAAGTTTCCCTGAAAGATTCTTTCAACTGAACTGCATGGCATCTCTTCACTTCCTTTAATTCACCATACGTTAGCCTGACAACTCCCACGAATATCAAGTCGAAATGTCCAGCTGCCCAGTACTACCTTCTTTTTGATATTGGTCTGACTTCACTCTGCACTTTCTGAGTCATGCGCCCACTCTAGAGAGAGATAAATATTATATGTATATGTATATATATATATATATATATATATATATATATATATATATATATAATATTATATATTCTGTTGGCCGGTCGCCTTCACAAACTCGCGCAGTGACTCTCATTCCCGTGCTTTTCAACATACACACACTCACATGGAAGGGATTCTCACTGTTGACCTCATACATGTAAATGCGGTACTTAACATTGCGGACACATACAAACGCGCGCTCATTCACCATTTGGGTATGCACTAAGTTCGTGCACGCACATCTGGTTCGGATAAGACACGTGATGTTAATTGCTCGGTCTTGCGTGCAGCTACCCCTTCTAAACGTTTAGGAACGTTGCAACGAAGACGATTCCAATGCACGGATAAGTGGAGCCCTTTCAAACAGAAAAGCGAGAAACAAGGCTGTAGCTTCAGGACCGTCCGAATAGATACGAAACATTGTTCATTCGGAATCTGAATGATACAAATTCGTGCATATGAGATGAGTACGTGTTTCTGTAAGCACTATCAAACTACGGCTGTTTCGCTGCAAGATACCGTTCAGAGTGACGCAAGTGAAAGCCCGGTTGAATCCAAGAACAGATTTTATCACTATGAGACGGGTCACGACTGAAGTCGTTCACGTGTCTTGCCATCTGCCCGTGTCTTATCAAACAACGTGCTGGTACTATTAGAGGTCAAGTAAAATCCGCCACGAACCCAAGAGTAATTTTATTAGTAAGTAGTTCCTTCTGTAAGTCCAAGCACTACTACTTCATGAACTGACTGTGCATTGTATAATCACTTCAACGTTTATTGTTCCCCTTTTGAAGTCATGATTCGTAAGTGTCATTGTTCTGGTGGCGACAACCTGATGGTTTTTTCGGCTGATATTCGATGGATCCAAAATCTAACTACTGTTATTGTTATCAGTAACTAAAATAAAAATTCGGCACTTCACCGGTGGACCAAAAGTTATCAAATACAACTACTGCTGACAAGGATGCGTTCTATTCACTCTACTAGAAAACCGATTAGGAAACTTTCCTAAACTGCCATGAAAACAAATGTGTAGCGAAACGAGTCGCTGACACTGAGCGCATGACCAGAGTTGTTTAACAAACAAGTTCACGCGTTGGCATAGTCAAGTAATCGACTTTCCAACAACCTAGATACTACCAATCGGGACGCGCGGGTGGTTGTCAGATTCACCGGGGCACTATGAGCAATGGACTACTGAATTGATGTGCAAAATTTCTTCTTCCCTCTTGGGAGGGGGTTCACGGTAGTGGCTGTTACTCTAAAGTCGCTAAGGCATAAGGAAACTTTAATCCCCACTCATTTCTTCTTCTTCTTCCTTACTGTTACTCGTAATATATCCCTGTGGATACTAAGTGGTTTACATGGAAATAATTTTTGCGGTGATGGGGCGGTGGATTTTGATAACATGAAAGACTGACCATTTTAATGGATCCCTTGGACGATTGTTAGTGGCTCACTACAAAGTCTAATGCCAAGAATAACTTTGACGGTTCGTTTTGGATTACAAAGGATCATGGTAGTCGTAGAATTAAAGGGAATTATTGGTACCTGCCTGAGATAACTGTGTATCAAGACACACTGTCCAAGTGACCCGTCTCAGAACAGATCCACGGTATGTCGTGCAGAGGCATTACACGGGATTGGAAAAACTTCAGCCGGTTGGTTGAGCTGGTGGTCTATCGGCCGGAACAAATTGAACACGAGTAAGCCCTCGGGAGCGTTCTATTTGTGCTTTAATTACTTGGCTGTTTGAAAGTTGTCATGTTCATTTGCCTTGCTGTACTGGTGTGTCTTGAACTCTTGTCCTAGACAATGTTAGGTTAGAAGTAATTCTAAAAGGGTGCGGTAATTTAATGAATGTGCCTTGATACAAGTTTAGGGCACCAGATGCATGCACTCGGTAACTTTAAGCGTAGAAGATTAATGCCAGAGGTACTGACACCTAAGTCAGTAAGCACATGAAGTAATTCTGATCTAACAACGTAATCAAACGCTTCACTATAATCAGAGAAACAGGCTCTAACTACTTGACTTTTGTGATCATTAGATGATAAAACAGTTTGGGTGAGAGAGGCCAGGGCATCTATGGTTGATTGTTGTCAGCAATATGCAAATTGCTTGGAGTCTATCACATTGATCTAGGTAGACAGTCTTTTCAGCATAATCTTTCGACCAATTTAAGGGCTACGGATGTGCAGGCCGTCTGATATAGTTTAGACGCACCCATTTTGGGAACTAGAGTGATAGAAGCCACGTTCTAACAATTGGGAATAATATCACTACTTGGACATAGGCCAAAGAAACCAGAAAATATAGGGGACTGCGTACTCGCGCATTTCTTCTGCAAGATTGGTTGTAGGAAATCTGAACCACTTGCCTCATTTGCACGGAGGTGAGCGAGATCTTTTTATACATCCACCGAAGTAGTGTCTTTCATGGTAGGGTTCTGATTGAAGTCGGTATCGATGTTTCAAATGACTGGTGGGTATGAGTCAAGAGTAAAGCAACAGTTACTTTCAATAACGTCTGCCAAGAGTGACCACTTATTAAAATTTGCACCACCCAGGTGCGTGATCATCTCTGTCTCCATGTAGTGGCCACTAGTGGTTACTGATTCAACTTACACTATATTGATTCTATGAAGCTCAGTTCTGATAGATTTTGATATATCTCTCACGATACCGTCGTCTCGTAAGAAGCTGTCGCTTCAGCCGAGGGGACAAGTAAAGGTCGGGTCGGATGTACAAGGTCCCCATGCGACAGCCGACATTGAGGCAGAATTTAAGGGACTCAGGTGCATATTCACAAGACAAGGGGGTTTGGTGTGAAAAAGTATGCTTAGGTCAGAATTGTCAACTGCGTCTTTGAGTCACGAGATATTTTTTCGTTGACACTATCGATTGAATGTTTTACGGTCGCAGCTTTGAATGAAACATGTATGTTTGCTCTTGGAGTAAATCATTGGTGAAACCCCTAAAATCACATGATTAGAACAACCGCGTGGGGACTGATAGGCAATATGAAACGAATCCGGAGTATTGACAAGGCCGAGCTTGGCGTCAAGTCTGGTGGGGAAGGTGACAGTATTCTTCAGGCCAAGGGATGCAAGGGAATCTCCGGTTGGACCTGTTAGAGTTTCCATGGACAACACATAGCGAAGAGTCAAACAAGTTCGGTAGATTTGCACAAGCAAGACCGGAGAGTTCATCCAGTTACGGGAGAGGACAGACTGGAGATATGTTCATGTTAACAAGAATGATAGACATGTGATGACTTAAACGTTTAGGTTCGCACTCTAGAACATGAAAATTATCACAGTCCTAATCACAATAACTGAATAAGATTTGTTATTTTAGCCCGGAGGGAAGGTTTCACATTATGCATACTTATGTATTCATCTGAATATTCAGTCAAAACACTTATCAGTGCTTTGCTGCTTATAGGGATAGTACCAATCACACCTTCGAAGGTGGATCGTCTGTCAAGGTGTCATTTGGTAGCACGGAACCCAGGTAATTCATACGGACAAACACATCCATGATATCATAAAAAGCTACCTTCCCATACTACTGTTGTAAAAAAACAAATTCCGATTTCATTCAAGAATCCACCTGTGGCATATTTGGCTGCATCGACTTTTCGGCAGAAATAGAGTTGACGCTGAAAAAAACCAAGCTATCGCCGGTTCAATTCCGGCTCGCGGCGTCCGACTTTTCGATGTGAAGAATGCAAGTGGATTTTCCAAAAACATACGATTCAGGCTCCTCGTGCCAACAATACATTCTCTGAATATATTTCAGTGTCCGATGGATCACGTTCATCTGTGTGCTGTTCGTCCCATTGGGAAGTGACCGACGAGGCTAGCCCAATGATTAAAACCAGGATAGATACTGTGTATCATTGGAATAGTGTTTTGCGCACTATCGATTATTCACTTGCGTTATTCACACCGAATTGTTCGGACCGCGATAGCTCAGCTGGTTGAGCAACTGCCCGGTATGCGGAGGGTCGCCGGTTCGGTTCCGGCTCGCGGCGTCCGACTTTTCAATGTGAAGAATGCAAGTGGATTTTCCAAAAACATACTTATTGATGTCTTTCGCTGATTTAATCTATGCCATTTCTACTTTTGATGCCTGGATAACTTCATCGTGAATGTTTTGTTGACAGGCTCCGAAAGAATGATTGGACCGTGATCTACGGGTAAAATATCCCGGGAAGACTTTGTTCTGTTCTGTCCCACTAGCTCTAGTGAGAAGACTCTTCTGCTTTCGAGTAATCTCAGTTTATAAGTATAAAAATGACAGTTCATAATGGATGTTTCGTGGTCACAGACAAACCCTGGCCCGCGCACTTACTGGTCCACCTGTTATTCACAATTAGCTCTTCTGAGTGGCTAGTCTGGAACGAATCCACTTGGTTTGTTCGATTCAGATGACATTTGGCATTTGATTGGTTCCTCGGTCCGCTTCATTCGCTCCAATCTTGTCCTCGATTCAGGACAGATGAAGACGTGCTGGCTATTTGCCAAACCATCATGCCGTTTCCTAAACGAATCAGGGCGTCTGTTGACAATGTGTCAGCCCATTCCCTCACAGATTTATGACAACCACCAGGTTACATGTTTGATGAATAGAAGATCTTCTTGGTTGTGCAGAGGGTGGTTCATGCTCTGCTTCACAACCGATCCATGGAGACACGAACAAATCACTTGGTTGCAAACATCCTGATCGTAAATTTCGTTGATTTTAAGTGATTTTAAGTGGGAAATTTGTTAAAAGGCAGTGAGTGGTTGATCTATTAAAAATTTCTTTTGTAGACTTCTTTCTAAGTGCGATCTTTAAAAATCTTCCTCCCTAACAAGTTTTTTTCGGTAACTTTTAGGAAGTCTTGTAGAAGGTCGAAAACCACGGTGGGTCATTTTATCGAAACTTATCGATTGGTAACTATATACTACGCTTATTCACATGTCAATTTTGTCTTTCAAAATTAATGGCTACCAATGTAGCATGCGCCCGTGGAACTTACGGTCCACAATGCTCACATGAATGTCCCACATGCATCATCAAAACCCCCGCGGAAATAGAGAGCCGTGATACGGCTCTCAGGCCAACCTTCAGTACTGGAACGAGCAACGGAAATCGTATATCCCGTTTCGCCGTAGACTCAGGAAACTTGGTGGCCACAATGTGGCGCGCAAGTTCCATGCAAACCGAAGTCACTTGCCATCCACAAACCGGACAATGTCCTTGTCCACCAGGTACTCGGGGCCAGGATTGCAGTGAGATATGCCCACCGGATCGATTTGGGCCAATGTGTTCACAAGTGAGTTTGGGTATTCCATTGTCAGTATCGTCTTTGCGAATCACGAACCCCACATTACAGTGTTCTGATTTTCGTTGCTACAATGTGGTAACACCTAGTAGGAATCGGAATAAAGCGAGGGTTAGAGGGCGAACGTACAGGGATGAAATTACAATGAGTCAAAGGAAAATCAAAACAACTACCGCAATTTTTTTTGTTTTATGGTTTTAAGCATAACCTCACGAGTAGAACTTACCATCCGAACAAGTATGATGGATATTCGCTCCTTAAACTCCATTGCTCAGACGGTATGTTAAATGCGCAACACCGTATTTCACTACCAAGCGCACGCGCATATTCGTCAGGTGGGCGCCGGGTGACTTCATGGGGCTTCTCTGCTTCAGTTGGCAGATGCCCTGTGTTGTACTTCGAGTCAAAGGCGAACACAGTACACGTCCTGTCCGTTCATTAGAGAGTCAGTCAGAAACCACGTAAACGAGCAATTAAGTAAGTCATTTATGGGCAAGCGCAGTCAGTATATACGATCGAGTGCGGCCAAGCGGGGTTGTTCAGCCGTAACGAATCAACAGGAACGTATGGCTCAATGCCGAAGTCTGATTGGCTGGCGCAAACCCGCCATGGTATGGACGAAGTCACGGTGATGTTCGTGCGTGCGTGGAAGTGGGCGGTATCGACTGACGTGGTAATGACGTAGTCAGTAGATCGATCGATGGTAGGACCACACAACACTGTACTAGCGAAATTTGGACGGGAAAACAGTACGATCCGGCAAGACTTGAACTCCTATACGGGGCAGCTGTTTGCACTGGAATAACTCCCATCCGGATTACGCGCACCAAGAACTGACGAAACGATTGTAGCAAGTACAGTCAGTATCATGCGCTATCGCACCCCTGGGGTGTTCGTAAAAGTGAATGCATTCCAGGAACTGTGACATATCGTGTGTTTTGTTCCGTCCCCCATGCTCCAGTAAGAACTCACCTCTGCCTCAGAACCACTTCAGTTTATTAGCACAAAGCAAAGAATATACGGATTGCTCTCACACTCACCCGCTCGTTGCACACAATGCATTGGTCCGACTGATGTGAGCGGCCGCACCTTGAGGCCTGAATGCCACTGGCAGGATTCGTCTCGTGTGTTGATTCACGCCATCGATCGTCTGTCTTGACATTCGTGGTTTCGTGCGCTCGGTAGAAGCCGGTGCTGACGCACTGTCTGCCAGCGAGATAAAATCGTCCGTCGAACGATGTGTCAGGCCATACCCTCACATCGTGTTCGTCACCAGTATTTACTTTTGTAAATGGTGTGAAAAATTACGTGGGATATTTAGGTCAGAATAAGTAGGAACGATAAAAGCTACCTACTTTTCGTCACTTGGTTTAGTCCTTCTATTACGGGTTATTACTTACTAAGTTTTAAGCCGAATTGCCGGTTTGTTCATACGGTGGTCAAGATTCACACAAACCGGAAGCAAAAAGAAATCCTGCAACAACGAATCCGTCGGGTTGAACCACTCTTCGTGAAAACTGCTTTTGGAGTAGCTGAAATCCCATTGCTGTTTGAAGTAACTCTAATAGTCGAATAATTCCGTATTGACTACTCAAAACATGTGGTCTTGAGTAGTCCTAATTAGCTATTTGAATGCAAATGTTCGTACGAATTCAAAGTAAATGCTTGAGTGTCTTTCCACAAAAGCTGAAGCATTCGCAAACCCTTTTGATAAGGTTTGCATGAGTATTCTTAGCATTCTTTATTAATGTGCTCTCAAGCTATTCGAATGTTTACCTTAAGCTTCTCCAACTCAAACATCGATTACATTCCATTCCCTTTGCCTTCGCACTATCACCTGAGCTTTGAAAACCCTCAATTCATCTTCTGTTGTACCTTAGAACCCCCTTTTGTACCGAAACCACTCCACGCCATCCAGGTTTGGTCCCGTTGAAATAGGCCTACTTTTCTCGAGTTACGGATTTCACCTACTTTGCGGCTCACGTCGATCGAATCAGTTATGCGACCCGTCCGGTTGACGCACATGCACGTCTGGGTACATACCATTTGACTCTGGCCTTTCGTGTACTCAGTTCTTCAGCCACAACCTGCCATTCTTTAGCCACGACCCACTGTCCTTAAGTCTTGACCAACCTTTGGAAGCCCTAAAGTCATCAGCATGCAACTTCTGTACGATCCTCGTGGCTTTCTTGTAAACGATGCTCTCTAAAATGGGGAACTCATCATGCTTTTCCCTCACAGTGGTAAGCCGCACAAAAGTCGCCCCATTTTCTGCACGGAACTTTTAATTAGTTTTGAGGTGGCATCTTTCTTGAGAAGCACCAGTGCTCAGAAAATATTTGATAACCGTTCGATCGGAAATAACGTCGTAAACGGTGTCCACTGAAATACCAAGTGACTTATCCACCGAGCTCCGCTTTACACAAGGCTGATCAGGCGCATCCAGCACATTCCTTTCTCCTCTGATGGACAATCGCTTGGTCATTGTCATGTGAAATGCCACCGAATCGCAGTCCCGATAGCTGTGCGCGTTCATCACAAGTGTTATCCAACCAATGAACAGCACCAGGTGCGCCTCCCTAGCTGAGACATAATTGGGTGAATGCGACACTGCATGTCCGCTGGTCAGTGACCAAGCCGGGCATCTGTAAACCATAGGGTGAGAAAGTAACCTATTGCCGAGGGTAATTACACGTTCAGCTCTTACGCTATTACGTATACGGCTGGTTTGGGTTTGCCTAAAACGGCGAAGCTATTAGAAAATGCGACGAATTCAAAGGTACGATATAGCAGGAAATTTATTGTACGTATTGTATTGGTTTTAAGTGGCACACACTCGTTTGTATATGATGTGAGGGATGGTACAATTGGCAGACAGTGTTGTGACAAATCACAGATCCATCTGGTTGTATCCGAACGATCTAATTCCCGAGGTCTGACTTCATCTGATTGGTGGAATCATAGACATGATATTATAGCGCACTGCGATGCCTGCAGAAGCATGCAGATCACCATCGATCTATCCGCAAAATTTCCGAAACACTTGGTGTGAACCTGTAGTTTCGCCGGTGGATAGCATGTGATACCAAGGGGTTAGCAGTATCCATGCTTGGGTTCGAATCTGGCAGAGGCAAGCAACTCTTGATATGTGGATCAATTCATCAAGGCACTGGCGAATTAAAATATTGTCCATTGAAAATAATTGCTCCTTCAAACCCCTAAATACACGATCACGTCAAATTTCTCGTGAACAAGGGACCAAATAATCAACTCATGTGGACAAGATATGCGGCTCTGCTCCGAGTACGCTCAGAGCCATTCGTCGATCGTTCGGGCGATTATCTTTTGTCACTTTCAAAGCGTTTTCCATAACTGGAATACGGTGACCCTACCGAATTTTCCTGTCTTTTCAGAAGTAGCTAGACTGGAAATAGTGCAGCTTGCCGCCACCCGTATCGTTGATGAATTACAGTGAATTAGCCATGAATTTCGTATCCAGGCTCCCGGATTGTTTTCAGATAACCAGCGGAAAGTTAGAGATAACCCCATCTACACCAGGTGCGCCACTCGCGGAAACTTGGGACCGAAACTGAGGCGGAAGTTTCTCCTTCGAGAAGGTCACACAAGTAGATATCCGGTTACACTTATGAGACAGTAAGCAATGAGTCTGCCTCCACCGTCTGCCTAGGTAGATAACTAAATTAGAAAACACTGTATCAGCTGAAGTGGTGAATAATATGAATTACCACACCTCAAGGGATATCTGGACGTCTTTTTGAAGGGGCCACGGCGGGATGCAAGTTTCTGAATCCATATCTCATGAGTGGGGTGATGAGGCTCACAAGAGAATGTTTCCATCTATTTCCGTTTGAAGATTGGAAAACTGGAGTTAGAAGTATGTGGGTATATTTGTGAGTATGTATCATTGTGCATAACTGGCTAAGGTTGTGATAAGTTCAGCTTGTTAGTCGCAAATCTTTAAGCCCAAAATTTTAAAATATGATTGCTTATCGATGTAGCCCTTATAAGTTAACCTAAAGTGACGTGAATTGCACGGTACACAAAGAGATTCTCTTTTGTGGCGTATATCTTCCGCTTTGCATGTATAATGACTTGAAATTCTCACGATCAAAATTACCAGTATTCCTCTGTGACATACACAGTTATCTTAACATGAAGTGCGTTCTTTTTTGTGTGTGTTTGGTGGGTGATTCGGATATATCTGTGCGAGGCAAGTGGGGCTACGATTTTCTGTCCAATCAAGAAAGAGTTTAGAAGGTTAGATACATCCCTGATAGATTAAAAAATCATCCCAATGCAACCGGACTGCATGGAGATCGGCCAGTTGTATCGCATACTACCTTGTGTATAAACGAGTGCATATGCATTAGCGTGATAGTAAAAGGTATTCGCAGCTCCAGCTTTCTCATTTCGGGGTAGGCCTGGTTCCGGGCTTGTGCTTCTTCACTGCCTACAGTTGATGAGTTTTCTAATCAGAATGTTCCAACTAACAGGACGTGTCAAAGAAGCTCCAACCCAGGATTCGGTACGCGACAGAATCGCATGCTATATTCGGAATTCGCTTGGTCATACAGATATACTCAACTGTGCTAATTGACAAACTACAATTCGACTAATCACAGCTGACTTTTGCCGCATCTTGTCTCTGTACTTCTGACCGGCTGAGACATCTCGATGTCCGTGGCCGCAAAACTGTACTGCACAGTGTCCCGTGAACTGCATATTAAATCACCATGATAGGACATGTCCGAGTATCGCGATATCTATGCCCAAAATTAGAAATTACAACAAAACCACGTACAAACAAATCACGGTACTCATGCACAAGCATGGAATAAATTCAAGAAGTAATGTGTCGTTCTCCCGATAGAAAATGTTCCTAGCATATACTAAGTAAAATAGCAGCGCAAAGCGGACACAAGCAGAAACCATATTCAGCTCACCGGCCCAAGGAAATAAGCAACTTGGGGTGGGGTGGGGGTACTTGATATAGTGAGTTTGTCAATCTCTTCGTGAATTAGTGAGTTAGCTGTGCCAACTGGTAGAGTAACATCATTTCATTTGTTGCTTATCCGTATTTCAAGTGGATAGGTGCCCATTGATCACATTTATATACGCCCACCGTGGATTACGCAGATCGTGCTCTCGATTATTTGAGCTTATCCAACTGAGCTGTAAACGAATCTTCGTGACGTTCAGCTTACCATTAATTCAGATCTAAAAAATTGCCTACCCCGAGGTCTTTATGAATTGCTTGAAAGTGGGTGCTTCTCAGTTCCAACTTAAAACTGTCTGTTAGAGAAAATAAAATCAACTATGGCTCACTATCAGTGTCTTTTGAGGACTTCATATGCAGTAAAATAATTCCAATCACAAACCTCCACAAGGAAGTTGAGCGATCTTGTGAGAATTATATCTACCCTGACGGTCAGGTGTAATGCAAAAGCTCTTACTTGGACTACACGCTCTAGGAAACGACAAGGCTAGACGGGAATAGCGGGAATGTATTCTGTCAGATATGCTTGGTAAAAACTCTTCTACTTGCAAAAAGAGGCATGCTCTTGTTGGCAGACAACGTACTGACCAGTCACAAAGCGATTGCGCTCTATCTACACGATCTGACTGTCAAGATCAGGCTTCACCTGATTGGTTGGGCAATGGAAATAAAGCTATAGCGTAATAAACGGCGTGCGTAGGCTTTCGAATCACTGCAGATCACTACAGATCGTTAATGTGCGAAAGCTGAGGCGTATTGGACAACAGGCGTATTCAGCTCGTACGCTGGAGACCCTTGACATCGACATATGTGGTGTTCAAGAGATTCGCATCCTAGACTCCAGCTAGGCCGTTCGACTGATGCCCTCATCCAATCCTTCTGCGAAGTTTTACCAGCGTTTGTCTGGGGACCCTGAGGCTGCGGTGGCTGGTCTTCCTAGTGTAAGGGCAGCTCTCAGTGAGAAGGTTGAGGCTGTGCTACTTGGCTGAATCCCAGTTGACAGTCGGCTGTTCGCAGTGAGACTTAGAGGTTCGTGCTAAGTAACCAAGCTTCTCTGTAGACACGAGTTTTTTGGCGTCTCGGATTGTGCCCCTACATATTACAGCCCAGAATCAATCAAATATATCTCCTACCAAAAGTTACACGACCTCCTACGCATATCAAAACTGGGTAATATGGTGATGTTGGTTGGAGACCTGAATACTAGAGTCAGTCGAATGAGGCGCCTTTGGAAGGCCCTTCTGGCCTTGATTCCTGTCGTTCAGAAAACGAGGATATGGCTGTTGGCTCTGTGTTCAGATCATCTCCCGTTTCTCGCCACTATGAATTTCAGACGTTCTAATCGCCGGTACGCCACGTGGCGTCAGCCCTCTTCGAGTCAGCAATGGACCCAGATGGACCATATCGCAATTAGCTACAAATAACGAGACTGCATATAAAACTTCCGGTCACACTCGAGCACTCCGCTTGACTCCGACCACGAGTTAGTCTGCACAAAGCTATCCACGTCCTTCGATGGGAGTCCCAACTGTACGAAGCAGCAGCGGTTAGATTGCGATAAGCTATCAGGTCAGTCTTTCCTCGGAACTTTCCGAAACATTCTATCTGAAAAGCTAGGATCAACATCATCAGATGATATCAACCAGCACTGGCCGCTTATTAATAATGCTTTGTTTTCTGCTGGCAAAGTGAATTTTGGCCTGACTCGTCGTGTCGTGACACCCTAGATTTCTATTGAGTCTCTACAGCTTCTTGGTGCACGCCAGTCCATCCCAGTTAGTGATGAGCATGATGAATTACGGCTCACTACGAGACGTGATCTCAAAGCAAGCCTGTGTAGGGATCGCGAAATATGGTAGTCTCAAAAAGCATCACAGATGGAACTTGCTGCTGCTAAGGGGAATTCCCACAAGCTGTTGTACCTCATCCGAGCCATTGGGTGTGAGTGAAACAATATGTTTAACTGGCGGTTCGCTTATCCGCAGTTTGAAAAGACGTCTTGTATGCTAGGAGGAGTACTTTAAAGCATAGTTTAGGTGTTCTCCAAAGTATGCCGACGATATCGCCCTGTTGAGAAACAGTTGACAAGTAATTCAACACGCACTGGATTGCTTGGAGATTGAGGTGTCCAGATATGCTATATACTATGCACCTTCAAAATGCTAGGTACTTCTTCAAGACTGGCAGGAGTCTGTGCCTGCACTCACTCTTTGTGATGATCGCTAAGAGGTACTCAGTAGCTTCAAGTACCTCGGGAGCTTGATCACTGCTGGTAGAGGTGTTGGGGAAGAGATCACATCACGAATTGCGAGAGCCAGAGCAGCTTTGGCGAACCTGCGCCATGTGTGACGCCGCAGTGACATCTGGCTTCACTTCAGGGGAAGGGTGCACAGTGCCACAGTTTGTATTGTTCTTCTTTACTGTTGATAGACTTGGCCACTCCGTCTTGAAGATGCTCGGTGGCTTTCTGTATTCGACCTCTGATGTCCCCAAAGCATTGCTCGTATCTGATGGGGACATCTGGCGAGCACTTACGTGGTTCTTCACCGTGTGTTCTGTGCTGATAGTCGCACCTTTGATACTAAAGATACACTACACCAAACAAGTAAAAAGCTGTAACAAGAGGACTGTGTTGGAATTAAACACCATTACTGAGAGCATCCTTGTGATGGCTAGACTTCAAGTCAGGCTGAGAAACTGCACACACAGCATACATCTAAAAAGCCAATCGGGAGCATCACATGTAAGTCAGCTGATAGGGGTCACGTGTAGTACGCTGAAAGCCGTCTTTAGTGGGGTTACACATGCACAACCTGCAAAGACAGGAAGAAAACTCGGTGAGCCGGAGCTCAGTAAGTGCCTAAGCAAACATCAACTCTTACATCGATAAAGATAGGCGTGACAATCTGTCTGATCGCGTTACACCACGCTCTTTGATAAACTCGCGTGTGTGACGAGTGGTTAATCCATTCTTTTCGTGTGATACAGTGCTCATTGAAGCCGACTGCATACCAGAACTTTTGAATCTGAAATCTTGGACATTTGTATTGTATTGTGCTGTATTGGGGACTTCTCTAAGTTAATGACGAACATTTCAGCCATAAAAAGGAACGAAAACGATTACCGTTAATTTGGAATAATCCCAAAAAGTGGTCAAAAAAGCAAACAACCAAGACTCATGTTCAACCACCGAGACTGATGCGAAATTCACGCATGCTTAATAAGACACTATAGAATTGCGATAAATATTCCTACGGGACGTGATGAGTCCAAACTCAGAACGCGTAGAAGAATGTAAACGACTAACAGACAGATCATGGCAAAGGGAATGAGTGAATTCTGTGAGAATCTTCACGGCGAATTTTTCACAAGGAAAAAGTATTGATCCCAAATTGTGTTGATGAAAGAGTCTGTGGGAATCCAAGAAACACGACTGATAATAGCCAAACCGCGAAGTGGTGAATGAAAATCCTTTTTAAGTAGACCGTGAAAAACATTACAGGAGAGAAGTAGAGTAAGACTGGTAGAACAAATTGGTGAACAAAGGAAATGATGACAGTGTGTGCTTACAGTAACACTTGAGTACTTGGACTGACAAGTAATCACATAGTCGATATTCTTAGAAGTCGTACGTGATCAGCAGTGGATAAGTCACTGATATATGCGGAGATAAGATGGGGAGAAAAGAACGGTATCCTGAAGAACACCTGAGTTTTCCATTAAGGAACTCGACGAAATTTTAACTACTATGCTACACTGGGTTCTTTTGGAAAAGTTGTTTTTTAACCACAAAACCAGGGAACACCGAAGAATAGTTGAGAAAGACAGTGAATCGATTTCGTAAGACTATTCAGGCTTTTAGAAATGAAATGACAAACTGAAGCAACTGCTTCCAGACTGCACCTCTCGGGTCTGTATGCAAATGGAGAGGCATCAACGGGAGCAGCAATGGAGGGGAAGCAGTAGGCTGAGGATAGCGCACCCAGTCGGACTGAGTGCAGAGGCAGTGACAGCTATGGGACGAAGACGTTTCGACAAAAAATGTTAGAAAAGGAATGTTTGGGGACAGGAACAACTTTCACGGGATTCCAGGAGGCAGGAATAGCACCGGTATCAGTGAATTTGTCGGTGACGGAAGTCACCGTTTCCGTAAGACGACTTGCTCCAGATACGAGGAGGATGGAGTATAAATCATTGGGGTCAACAGCGGAAGCCGTTCTTGAGGTTCAGGGAAGCCGAAAGACTTCTTCTGAAGACAAGAGTACAACTTCGGAAGGAACAGAGAGGGTGTAGGATAGTAGGATGTCCGTGGATGGGTGATGAAAAACAACATTCAGACTGTCGGCATCTACATTCGATTTGCTGGACCGGACCCGCTGACCACAAAGAAGCTCTATTCCGTGCTAAATAATTTTTCTCTTTGCGGTACTTAAAAATTGGTTGGGAAAGACTTATTCAACCGTTGTATCTCCTGGCTGATCAGAATAGAGTGACTTTTCACAGAAGCCTGATCACAAAGCTTGTAGGCTTGTTTTTTTGCTGCCTCGGGGTCTTACCAGCCGATAAGTTATCCTGCAGCAATTGGAAAATACCTTTTCCCTGGGACAACACAATTCGAATATTGCATTCAGTGTCATTGTAAATAACTCTATGGTGTAAACAGGGCAATCAAAAGAGAACTATGAAGGTATAGTAAAAAGGGATCATTTAAGAAGAGCAACGTCCACCGGTGACAAATTTTCGGTACTCACCTTTAGTTGTTTCGTCTTGACGAATGGAGAGCAAGCAGACAGTGAGTAACTTCTGAGTCTAACGGTAATAAGAACGTGATCATTCACTGAAGAGGGAGCTTTCAATAGTAAGTATAATAACTCGGGATGGTTTTTGGCTATTCTGTCCAGAACCGCGTTACCTATGATTGGCACAAACAGATCACAAACAAAAATAGAGTCGGGGATGTGTGAGTGCATGATTAAAGGTTTTGACAAATATCCATAACCATTCATGAATTAAAGGAGCCAGAAATGACATAGAAGAGTCAAAAATTATTTTATGTCTCTCTAAGAGCAAAATGAAACTATATACAGGTTACTGAGTACCGTGCCTCGAAAAAGAGAGGATTTTTGGTGAAGTTTAATAATGATGCGGTCCGCGCCATTCCTAGAGAAATAAAAGGCAATTTCAGTCTTCCCATATCACTCGGAATTGATGTAGGTAACCACAGTGCCACCTGTTCTCTTTCGGCTTTGCTTCTTGTCTTGACGAGAACACTCGAAGTTCGCCAGAAGAAAGAGCTCGTCTTCAATACTTTCATTTAACCAAGACTCTAGTATACAAACAGCTGACGCATTCTTGTGGATTCGACAGTTTCGAACATTGGTCACATACGGCATTTTTCCAAACAGGGATCGAACATTGGCACCTATCAAGGCAGAAGCCGTTATCTTCTTCGGTGTTGTGCGACTAAGAGTAGACCGTCAACGAGCACGTTTGCGTTTCGTTACCCGGCACAATTTCGGCTAACTTGCATGAAGTCGTCTTGTAGATGCTGAAATGGAAAGTAAAGTGTCTGTAATCTGAATGAAGGTTCCATCTGAGTAACCCATTCGGGGTGAAGTCGATTGATGATGAGAATAATTCCAGACTGATAGTGACTCACGGCACAACAAACTGTACCGCAACCAGTCTTGGGGCGGGCATTGCTCTGAGTGGCCTTCACGACAGATTTCGTTGTTTTGCGTGTCTGATCGACTGCTCCGTGTTGAATCAACTGAATAGTTGCAACAGGGGAGGACAGTGACTGGAATTTTTCATGACTGTTATGATCGGCACGAAATCACAAGTTGGAGAAGGTTTCGAATCGTAACTTATGAGCAGAATATAAGTGTACATATATGTGAAACCTTGACAACGAAAGAATGAAAGTACTAGCCCCAAAAGGGAAGTGTATTTGGAGCCATACCATAGATTTCAAATTCTCTTTCTATCTTCTTTTATTTGTGTCATCAAGGTATGCACTTGTCAGAACGGAGGGAAATGTTCCCCTGTAACCGGTGAATGTCACTGTCGCCCTGGTTTCTACGGTCCACTTTGCCAACATACCTGTCCATACGGTCGGTACGGGGTGGGTTGCGCAGAGGTTTGTGACTGTTACAATACACAACCATCCGAGTGTGATCCCGTCACTGGACGATGCCGTTGCAAACCAGGCTACACTGGGGATCGTTGTGAAGAAGGCAAGTTTTACTAAATCAATAAGTGTTCAGACAGAATGCGGTCATGCATAAATGAAATATCAAAAATGCTCATATGTTACGGGGTCACTGAGGTCCTTGTCAATTTTACTGAGATTTGAGATCCTAGCTACTCTGAATCGAAACACTAAACTTTACGAGTTTTCAAGGCTTTCTAATCTGGATGTACTTTCTGACAGCTCTGGAATTCGTCCACGCCTCAACAACTACTACCAGTGATTGTCTGTCACTTTTCTCATCATGTGTATGCTCAACAGTACAGTGTGTGAGAGCATTGAATGACACACCGTCGATAGACGGCCTAATTCCGTTCACGGACCGCGCGTCATCACCTGTCAAAAATCGATGGCAAAGATGAGGCAGCGAAGAGGATCGATGACCCAATCAGTTCGTGACAAAACAGCGAAGTCAGCCAATGGGGTTTGTAGGTAGAAGAACCAGTCAAAAGACCTGGTTATGGAAAATGTTTCGGACCAATGCCTTTCGTACAATGATTTGGCCCAAGTTACCTGAAATTCTATATAAACTGTCAGTTTTGTTTTAGTAAAATGACAGACCCTCAGGACACAGCCTGAGTAGTCTGGTGGTAAGGTGTTTGACTAGCAAAATTTGCACTACATTTTTCAGCTGATAACAGGAAAAATAAAGAAACTAACTACTGCCATCTCAGTCAACACCCAGAATAGAAATACGAAACTCCCGGGGTGTGTCGGGAATTATCGAACACCCTGTACACATTTTGTATGCTCCCGTACACGCATTTCCTTAGAAATGTTTTTGAAATTGCTGATAATTACCAAATGTACAATTATACCTGGACCTCTAAACAAGCCTGGATTCAAATACATTTGTCCGAAAAGTGAGCAAATAAATCCGTTGAACTGCGCGGTGGTTGCGTCTACTGATCAAACAAACTATAACTTAGTGTTTGTAATACTCGGCTATAAACACCTCGCGACATAAGTTTCCAAGTTAACTAACTGGCAAATCACGTGATTGACATCCCCAGTCCCGGAGACCTTGAGTGGTTCCGAACTCATTACCATTTGGGCTACCATGTTCCGCTGGAAAAGACTATCTGAATTTGAGAAAAGGCGGGTATTATCATTTCATCAAGACCAATGCTGTTTACATGAAATGGCTACGACGTGTAACACATTAAAAGGTACCATACACTAAAACTTGAAAGTAAACTACAGGACTTCAGTAAAGAAAGTACGAAACGAATCAATGACAGAAAATCAGTACTGCATTGGATGGCTGTCTCTACTCATGGTCGGAATGAACTCGTATGCAAGATCCGTGTACGTATATCAGCACTCGGAAACATTATCTTTTTCCTTTAATAACTCTATATCACCAGCCGTATCCGATGTTTGAGCACAGTAATGCCTCCACTCACGGTTCATGGGTAAACAAATTTTGCTGACTGCTCCGTGAGATCAAGGTCACTACATTGCCGGAGTGAAACTCCGATCTCAAATCATTGAAAAAACTTTGGTAAGTTCTTACTCGGGGGATTTCCAGAGATGTCATGGTGTATGGATTGACAGTCTAGCTCATAATCGCAGTGAAACAAGAATGAACTGATGTCGGTAAGGATGTGCTGCAGCCTCTCGTGAAAGTCAGTCTGAGAATATGTCTGCCGTCGGGGAGAATTTTCTTTTTTCCTCGATACTTTTGCTTCAGTACAAGGATTTTGATTGAAATTCGATACTAAGGTTGAGAATAGGACCCTTTAAAGTCTGGTAAGAGATGGGATTCTCAGAGTAAGTATAGGTGACCAAATGATGGGAACCAATAGGTATGGGAGTAAACTTTTCCCACTGAATATATTCGGGGTTCTCTCTGAGCCAATGAAATATGCTTATGCGCCAACATATTCATCGGATGCACTCTAAAGAGCTACTTTAACCACGAATATCACCAATTTTAGCATTCGTTTCTCTTATTCTTAGGACCACTAAATGGTCAGCAGAGTAAGCTCTTTCTACCACGAAACGCAAGCCTGAGGCTGACAAAGGTTTAAACCGACACCGTTTGAATTTCGGCATCTCTGATAGCCGATACATGCGCACGATTTCTGACCCCGTCACGACCTTATTTAAGCCCGGAGGCTAATGACCTTTTGGAACTGTTGAGATTAAATCTACTAGCACTATCGTACTTACTGCAATAGCTCGTACTCGAAACAATGTCCACAGTCGGCTTTACTTACTACAAATTCGTTTATATAAAGAGCAAGGCATGCTAGTATTGGTGGGCAATGTACTGACCAATCACAAAGCGGTCTGGATGTATAAGGAGGAACTGACTACCAGGATCTGACTACTTCTGATTGTTTGAATCCTGAACAAGAAGCCATAACGTTCAGAAGCGTTCGAACCGTCCGTGTGTCTGTCTGGACGCCTTTTTCAGTGATAGAATTTTGAACCAGTAAATTTCACTTTTTGTCAAACGGCGAAATATAACCAAATGGCTCTTGTACGGATAGCATGCCGAACCGTGGCTGTTTGGTGGCCACTACGCTTAGAGTAGCAGACCAACTGAAGAAAGAATACATTGTTATTTGAAAATAGCCTCATGAACCGGTAGAAAAAGGAACGGATCCAAGGTGAATAACAAAACGCCTGTAAATTCTAAGCAAAAACCACGAGTGGCACAACACTCACACACACAACAAAGGCGCCACTCGACACTGTACGTACTTACCGTCGGTGGCTCACTTCTTAGTTGATTTTCCTTTAGTAAACCTTGCCCCGCATGCAACAGTCAGTGTATTTAAGGATGCCTAATCATGATATCTAGGTTGCAGTCCCCGTCCCAACTCATTCGATGTGAATGAATGACACGTAATCAGTTCTAACAAAGATGAAATAATCATTTGGCTTGCATTAGTGAGTTGAGTGTTATGCTACATGATAAATCATCTCATCGATTTAATTCTGATCAAATCATTTTTTCATGCTCACTCGCTTGTATGCGAATTTGTTTCACGTGAGTGGGACAACAGGCCAGCTAGGTTTTCTCAGAAAACATTGATCAACATACGTTTGCTTGACTTGACTTGACTATTCGTAAGTAATGGCCCATTATGAATCAACTGGACTTACCGAGTGAACAAGCATAGGACCCGAGCGAATCACACAGCTTACCACGACAGTGACAAAAAGTTTTTGGTATCCGAGCCATTTTCCAATTATTCAGGCCTACCAACTCACCATGGCACAATAATTTATCACAAAAACCGCATTTTGCGACGTACTAATTGTTCAGATCTGTCCCACTAGCTCTAGTGAGAAGACTCTTCTAGCTTCAGATTATCTAGATTTATTAGCACAGAAACAATAGCTTATATAAGATCCATGGTGGTCATAGCCAGATCCTGGTCCACCGGTTACTCACAGACAACTCTTCTGATTGATTTGTCTGGTAACAAACCCAATTAGTGGATTCCGTTCAGAAGACAGTTGGCATTTGATTGATCCTTCGATTGCTCTAATTTTGTGCTCATTTCAGGACAGACGAAGACGTGCTGGCTTTTCGCCAAACCATCGTGCTCTCTGCTAAATGAACCAAGCTATCTGTTGGCAGTAGGCCAGCCTATTCCCACACACTAATTACGGAAACTGTTTCGTAAATTTTTGCAGAACGGTATTTAAAATTGTTCCAAGCCATAGTTTTGGTAGTAACATTCATATGCTCACATTCACTTTTCTTTAATCATATTTAATCTGCTTGCCCCTCTCCTTTTCTGTTTCCATCCCGTTGTCGAATCTGCTCAACTGCCACGCACCCCAAACCCCGCGTGGTCTGCTCCTGTAACAGTATGTCCCCGTGGCTATTACGGCGAGATGTGCGCTCGCGCATGCTTCCAGTGTGAACACTGTCATTTCGAGACGGGGCAGTGTCTGTGTGATTTGGGTCGATTCGGGGAGACGTGTGGCTCCAGTAAGCCGTTTCCCGTTGCATATCAGGTCCTGGCGAATCGCGGAGATGGAAAAGCAACTGAGCACAGCATCGATTCCGGTGGATTAATGTTGTCTTTGTGTGTTTGTGCATACATGTGCCATCGTTGTAATTTGTTTCCTGCATGTCTGACAAAACGGTTGCCTGATTTAACTCAATAACGTGTGGGCACCAGTCTTCGGAAGGGTATAACAATCATCAAAGATCATCAACCCTGTCATTGCCGATCACATTGGGGGTAGATAGCTAGCTACTGTCGCTGGTTATCACTTCATCCCATGTTTTAGGATCATGGTTTCTAGCCCTCCCTGATAAAGCTATAGGCTTTTGCCGATATGGTGTACACCATCCTCCCACTGCACACATTCACAACCACGTAATACGAAAACTCAGAATACTAGGTCTGCATAAGACCTTCCAGTCAGTCCTGTGACAGGCGAGCAAGTGGGAGCGCTTAAAAACAAGGCTTAAAAAAGGTGGGACTTATACACAGTGGTATCAGTACAGTGCAGCCTATATATGAAGCTCGAACGCATGCAGGTCACTCGTTGTAAACAGGCCAAATAGGGGGCATATGAATGTAGGTGATTGAGAGGGACCACAGACAACGTGTTCAGCTGAGTTCAGTGTCGAAATTCAGTTCACTTGTCGCCCAGAATCTTTAAGACCACAAGGAACAACCTGTGATTGAAAGCTGTGTAGCTGAGTAACTTTGTTTGCGTGTACAAGTTGGAAACTGCAGCGAAACTCGCCGAAACAGATTACGGATCCACATGGATCTACTGATTGCAGACATGTTGATGGGACAGGAGAAATCAGCCGACTGGCACTTCGACCTTCGTCCTGTAAATCAGCTTTCAATCAGGACTTATCATCCCCGTGGCCCTTGTGGCTAGTCTTTATGCGAAAAGTGAACTGAATTCCATTACTGAACTCACCTGAGAAAGTTGTCTGTGTTTTGACACAGTCGCCCACGTTCCTATGCTCCTTACCTGATGTGAACTACGTGAGAATGGCTTGCGTTCGATCGTTGCATGTGAGACGTACAGTTTTTAGATTGCTGGCTGCTTGTCTGTCTGTCTGTCGGTTCGTTTGATTTGTTGGTCTGCTGGTTGGTATAAGAGCCAGTTGAAGTAAAAATTGAACCTTAAGAATGTGTGCACTATCATGTACAATGGGTTTAGCCAGTTGTCATCTGTCATCCCACGTGCCTGGTCCCAACTTCTCACAATCGCCCATCATGGCAGCTTCATTAAACAACCCTGAACCTACTGGCCTGTCGCATTGTCTACCGCGGTCTAATGGGGCTCGCTCGAGTTTCTAGGGTGGAAAGTTTTCCGGTTTTGCAATGAAGCAAGTGATGATAATGGTCCCCACCCGTTGTTTCGGCATATAATCCGAATGTCTGGCAATATTCAGTTAATTTTGGATAACCACTTTAGACCCAGATAAATTCCTTCCAAAGTAGCATATCACAAACACTTGCAATGGGACTGAATAACGTCAGAGATCATCTAATGATCCGGTCGATATATATATATATATATATATATATATATATATATATAAGCAGTAATGGGCATGAGCCGTACGAAACAATTCACTTCAAATCACAGTCGCTATACATCCGAGATCGCCTTGAAACTGTTCGTAGAGCCGAGTCCAGTGCTGGTGCATGATCTCAGGGAGCAAGTGCTGTTTGTGTTGACGTGGTAAATCAATGTTGTGCTCAGTTTTGTTCCTTTCTCGATTCGTGGGTTACCAGTATTGTTGACTCCGTTCCGAGAACTGTTGTCAGTTTTGATTTGCATCTTACTATTTCCCACACAGCTTTTCATATAGTACGCTGTCAGTTCGTCAGTGTCATGTTTGCATGTTCGCATGTTCGCGTGTTCGCATATTCTCAATATTTTATTGTTCATTCGTAGGTTAGTGGATTTTACTGACCAAAATAGTTTCCATTATTCCTTTATTATTAGGCAATTATTGAGGATGAAATTTCGGGACCAGTAACTCTCCCTACATATGACCGATTTATTTTTCAGGCGATGTAGAATTTCATACATGCATACCCGACCAGGTCACGGCTTTATCTTAGACATGACTGACTGAATTTCTGTCAATCGAATACCTCATTCTCTGATGTACCGAGCACGAAATTCCAGGAGTGGCTTATATGGCTTCGAGTTGATTGTGGTACGCTCCGCACTAAAGGCCTTGGTCTATTTAACGAACGTGGTGTCACGTCTGACCGAAACGCTCGCACGCATAGACTGGCATGTGCATGCGGGCACAGACGCGGTGAGGCGATAGCTTCACACTTCAAACACAGCGTTGACGTTAGCCCCGCTGTGACTTTGGCAGTACCGACCAATCAGCTGCCAGTTCATAATCTGGCTGTTTGTCTCACAGCCAACATTTGTTCAGCTCAGCATTAATTCAAAACGAGATAGAGAACCCAGGTGACTAACCATGACTCATTGGTTGCAGTTCGTGAACGAAAGGCCGGGAATCGCTATTACGAACAGGCTTTTGGTTGAATCAGCTCAAATTGGTTGAACTGTACAACGGATACTCCCTCATTCACATTTACAATTTGACGGTAATTTTCAATCTTCTCTGTAGAGTACCTAGTCTGACCCGCTATCTATTTTCCATTTAGTCTTTATATTTGGAAAAAATTTCATTCACACAAAAGGTTAAAGTCGGTTTCGAAGGCTCTTATCTCGCTTCATCTACCCAAGTGATGAAATTATTTGATCAGTAAAAATACGGTTGTATGTCTTGCTTGTTGTATCACGTGGCAATCTTTGACCTATTCGTTCCACCCTGTAAGCTGATTTCTTTCTTATTTTTCTGTACGATCTATTTATCTTTATTCGCTTCCAGTTTGTCCAGACGGTCGATTCGGGGACGGATGTTCACAGACTTGTGATTGTAAGAATGGTGCTACTTGCACGCCTTCTACAGGCACTTGTCAGTGCTATGCTGGTTTCATTGGACCTGACTGCTCCTTGATGAATGGTGAGTGAATATACCTAGTAGTTGACTGACTGACTGACTGACTGAATGATTGACTGACTGACTGACTGACTGACTGACTGACTGACTGACTGACTGACTGACTGACTGACTGACTGACTGACTGACTGACTGACTGACTGACTGACTGACTGACTGACTGACTGACTGACTGACTGACTGACTGACTGACTGACTGACTGACTGACTGACTGACTGACTGACTGACTGACTGACTGACTGACTGACTGACTGACTGACTGACTGACTGACTGACTGACTGACTGACTGACTGACTGACTGACTGACTGACTGACTGACTGACTGACTGACTGACTGACTGACTGACTGACTGACTGACTGACTGACTGACTGACTGACTGACTGACTGACTGACTGACTGACTGACTGACTGACTGACTGACTGACTGACTGACTGACTGACTGACTGACTGACTGACTGACTGACTGACTGACTGACTGACTGACTGACTGACTGACTGACTGACTGACTGACTGACTGACTGACTGACTGACTGACTGACTGACTGACTGACTGACTGACTGACTGACTGACTGACTGACTGACTGGCTGGCTGACTGACTGACTAGCTAACTTCGCACACTGGTCAACTGCTTGGCTGACTGAATCAGTCAGTCAGTCAACATGAATGTGACAGGTTCGCGATGACTTATTTGATGAATCGAGTGGTTTAAATTTTGACAGACGGTTTATTTTCCGTATTCCTGACAAGAAGAAAAGTTATCCAGGGTGAAATAAGAGAAGAACATCTGATCAACTAATCTTTTAATTGTGTGGTCATTGCCAAGACAACGTGTTTATCCTACTGGTTAGTGTTTGATCATGATTCATTTGGGTGCCACTCTCGTATTCTTCAACATCAATAGCCACGAGTAAGTTCCTCCGTAACGAATTTAACAACGTTCATTTTTACTCCATTGCATTTTCACAGCCATAGTCTTACGAAGGTATCGACGTTAATATCAAACTGCAGGGAAATTTGGATCCCCATACCTCCGCTCCTTCCCCTCCGAGGACTGGTAGATCAGACTCCCGGAAAATTGGATCAGAAGCTCCGACAACGATCGGTCTAACAAATGTCTATTTTTGTCCTCACCTGTTCGCTCACTGACTCACTCGGTTGTTGGATGAGCTGTCCGCCCAATTCCATCTGTCTATCTCTCGGTTCAACCCGACTGACTTTTCTATTCAGCTCATGCCCTATAGTATTTTCGTGCAACTTTGTTTATTTAGTGGCCATCTGGTTACTTGACCAATTCGACTGAATCGGACTCAACGGAGCTACCTACTTACGCATTCAATTAAGATTGTTTGAACTGTGCGAACCATTGCAGTCGACTAGCTGAATCTGTCTTCCTTAATCCGCTATGGAAAATCAACCAGTTTTAATAGTATATTTATGTATATACTTATGGATATGCATAAGCTTTAAATTTCACGTTCATCGAACAGACTGACATCGAGAACCAAGGGATGCTATCACCCATCTGAGTGGACAGATTCAAGCTGACCAGGAGTCTTCCTCTCAGTTGACAAGTTTCCCAAGTCCTGAGAACTGGCACGCTTGTCGTCCCTCCTCATCCCATCCAGTTCTGCTACCACGTGGTCACGGTTACTTCACTTTATTACCTTCCCACAAGCTGATGCTAGCCTCTGACCTCCTAAGCCAAGTGCTTCCATTCCCCGTTAACGCACGGGTGGTTGCTTGGACACCTTTCGTCCGGAAGCGTGTTATCTACTCGCATCCAGTTCATATCGTCAGACTACAACACTCTTGCATATCATCGACTTTAATTCCGTCAATGCAGTGTGTATAGACTATGCCTAACTACACGTGTCGAGACAGACTTATTACTACGCGCCACCCGCTATCACTACGGAGTTCCACATACATCGGATTTTACACCAGCATTATATATATAAATATATACATATAGTTCGGTCATTTTTACTATAGCTATTATGAAACATATGTTCTTATATACACGACAATACGAACATGCATATATACATCCAATTCTATTTTTTAATGGGACTTATTTTGACTTATTTTGGAGAGGATCTTTTGTGTTACTAGGAAGTAAATCTGACGAGTAGTGTCTGTTTGCTGACCTCATGGTATAGTGTTATGTAATGAATTTTCTGATTCGTTATCTACTGCCTGGTGGCCTACTAACAATGTTAAAATGATCGGTTTGTTTGTTAGTCGACTACGTAACTGATTCATTCATTGAGTTACTGATTGGTTCATTGGTTGACTGGCTGATGGATTGTTTTCGTAAGTTGATTGATGGGGTAATTAATTAATTAACTAATTAATTACCCACTCATTTAATTTATTGGTTGGTTGATCGGTTGATTGATTGAATAATTGGTTGGTAATCGGAGCGTATCGGGTAGAAATGTATTATCTGTGACCCTGCTTCATTTGGCCACGGATAATGGTTACTTCCGATCCAATGCGACTTTGCCCACTTCCCATCTCGCACAGATCTGACTATGTCCAAGCTGTTTGTCTTGCTAGTATTTAATTCGATTAAATGGTGATGTGAATATTACACAGTTGAAAAGTATTCGCTAGTCCTTGATAGGAAAACTGGTAAATCAAAAACGTTAACTGTTCGTCGAAATCCAGTTTGCTTAAACATGCTACGATTACCCAAAAGCAAGACCAGACCCACGGAATTATTCCGAAAAGGTAAAGAGCTAAATTTGAACTTGGAGGCACCCAGTAGGAAATGACTAACGACAAAACAAAGCGAGTTATTCTGACTGGACTTACTGTTGTACGCATGATTATTTAAAACCCAGTACGCATCAAATCTGTCGTTCAGCACGGGAGTGGAGAAGTTCCAAATACTGAAAAGCGCAGCCTATACAATGTGTTCTTCGGGAATGGGTACATCCCTAGAGCTTCAAATGTTTATTACTACTATGGAAAACTTGAGCAGTAGCTAAACTTTGACTTCTCCTGCATCCTCCCGAGAAGTATTGCGTTGCATTGCCCGCTTGAGTAAACGGTGAACAACATCGAAGTTTGCAAATGATACGGTCAAAGGTGCTATTTTTAACCACGAAGTAATCGGATAAAGCTACCTACACAAATAAAGTAGACAATTAGTGAACTCGTTCATTGTGAATAAACTGGTCACGCTAGTCAGTTATGCAGCACCTCGCGTAGAAAGCCCTAGTCGAATAGCATATTGTGTAGTATCTGATCAGCCATATGTCATCTATTAGCACAATGTTTACCACCAACTCGTTTGTGGTTTGATCTCGTGGATTCACTTTGGTCTTCTGAATGTGAGAGACCTCAATTAATCTAGTTCACTTGGAACAATGATTGATGGCTCGTGGATTGTGGCTATTCTCTGATTACCACTTCTCAGCAGCAACCTCACTAAGAAATCAAAATAATCACGAGTATGACAAAGTGAGAGGAGGACTAAAAATAATGATAGCAATATAATGACCAAGTTGTGTGAATACAAAAGCCTCATTTGTCATGATGCGTAGCCGTATCTTCTTGCCTACGATCACGAGTGGACCCAGTCAAGAGATCAATGGGCTAGTTAACGGTCAACATTTGTCTGAACCAACTTGAGCCGAATCAACCAGTCCGGACGCAAACAGACAAACCAACCGAACTGGCCGTCTAGGTGGATCGGTAGACCAATAAGATTCTACGCATAGTATTGATTATGATCAGCACATATCTTACATTAACGATATATTTTATACCAATAAAACGAATCTTCTCACTAGAGTTAGTGGGGCAGTTCAGAACACGCTCTAACACCCTTAAGGAATAAGAGCGGTTATGAATAGCGTACGATATATGAGTGATACTTTACGAGGGAATTATGAGAAACACAACTAGAGTTCGTGCTGACCGTTTAGCAGCAGCAGCAGGAGCAGTCCGTGGATAGGTACTGGTGAACCAGCTAGTTATTTCAATGACGATGCTATCACGTTTGATGACCACACCTCATCAACCGGTCGCTCGTCCCAGTCATTCCACTGTTGGAGCAGCTTACATTCTGACTGATTGAACGGTGCTCCTGTCAGATGGATAGGTCGAAATACTAATTACTGCCACGGTTGTACTGAGATGAATGTGTGGCCATAATTAGCAGAAACATACTAGTGTTGTCAATCGGAAATCTCGGTGACTACACGAATCTTTAGGACTGTAGGATTTTATTACAATTCTCTTGAGTTTAGTGAAGTGAAGTTGAATAGAATTTGCCAGTATGTCTAGTATTCTCCCAAGTTGCCTTAACTAACACCTAACCGTAACTATCGCAGACTCCTTCAACAAGGACTGTGTTCAAGTTTGAAACCAGCACAGATGACCGTGCACACAGCACCATCAGATTAAACGCATTCGGCCATAACTATCCAAAGTGGTTATCGCATTTTTTTGACTTCTTGAGTGAAGTTAATGTCCGGAAGTTGATACTTGTTAATAATATTCGAATATTAGTTTCTTCACGGTATGCCGAGTATTGGGTAGAACACAATAACCAGGTTAAACCAATAATCAGATTGGTGAAGTTCGTCTTACTGGGTAGCCATATATCACTTACCAAGTGCTGCTTCGGCGTTGACAGTACAAGCGCCACTAAATGGACGAAAGATATTGAGGGCCAGGCCATTGTGTCGGACTTCCACGAGTTTCATACAATCAGTTATCCTGGGCAGGAACATACGGCTACGTATCACGACAAATGAGGCTTTTGTATTCACACAACTTGGTCATTATATTGCTATCATTATTTTTAGTCCTCCTCTCACTTTGTCATACTCGTGATTATTTTGATTTCTTAGTGAGGTTGCTGCTGAGAAGTGGTAATCAGAGAATAGCCACAATCCACGAGCCATCAATCATTGTTCCAAGTGAACTAGATTAATTGAGGTCTCTCACATTCAGAAGACCAAAGTGAATCCACGAGATCAAACCACAAACGAGTTGGTGGTAAACATTGTGCTAATAGATGACATACGGCTGATCAGATACTACACAATTTGCTATTCGACTTGGGCTTTCTACGCAAGGTGTTGCATAATTGACTAGCATGATCAGTTTATTCACAATGAACGAGTTCACTGACTGTCTACTTTATTCGTGTAGGTAGCTTTATCCGATTACTTCGTGGTTAAAAATAGCACCTTTGACCGTATCATTTGCAAACTTCGATGTTGTTCACCGTTTACTCAAGCGGGCAATGCAACGCAATACTTCTCGGGAGGATGCAGGAGAAGTCAAAGTTTAGCTACTGCTCAAGTTTTCCATAGTAATACTAAACATTCGAAGCTCTAGGGATGTACCCAATCCCGAGGGACATCGTGTACATACACTTGACGTGACCAAGCAAAGCCGAGCGGAGTATAACCTAAGCTTCCGAAAGTTCAGGATTGATAACAAGCTAGACGATAGTCCACCACCAAACTTGATAGGTGCTGACACCTTTGACCTCCGAGGCTGTAAGTTGACCGATGTTGATCGAGTGGTTTAGAGCGTTTACTGTCCACCTCGGAGGTCAGAGTTTCGAATCCCACCATCACCGGTCACTTTGGCAACGGACAGCTATCCACCATCGTCCGACTCATCACCACACCTGACCTATTGGGATCTGGCGTGGTTCTCCTCCTAAAGCTTCAGGACTTGACTGCCGGCTATCCGTAGCAGTGCAGTGTGTCTTTGAGGTGATGGGGTATAGCCCCTTCATTGCACTCACACGGAAGCATGTGAGGTAAAGGAATAAATGAGTCCTAGAGCACCAGACTGCCACTGTGCGCCGACACAGGAATAGACTGACTGCTTTGATAAACACATTCCTACTCCTCCTCTTGTTGTCTCTTATGGAATACCACTGGCATCCTTGAACAGAAAACCAAGAAATCGTAGACAAGAGATCTTGGTGCAACAGAGTTAGTTCAACGAGAACTGTCAATCCTTCGCGACTTAATAAGCACTGATGACTGTACCGGATTATAGCATAATGACCTGGTTGACCGAACTGTCAATAAAGCCCGGAAAACAGATTTAAATCAACGGATCGCCATTAAATTGGTATCCTTTGTGAGCAGGTACAGAGTTATAACCTTGAGTGAAAGCTTACTGCTTTCATTGATGACAGAATGATAGGTAGCAATGCCTCGGACATTTGTGAGGTTTGGTTCCAAAAGGAATCGCGAATGTTTGGTACAAGTCACAATAGTTAAACATAAACAATTCTGCAGGGTTTCTCGAGAATTTTGTCAATTTCTCACATCTGTGAGGAAGTTGCAAATGTAAATTGGTTAGTTGGTTTTGCTAACCCATGAATACGCGAATGTATCAGGTATTACTCAATCGGTGTTTCATCACAGGTTCGTAGGTTTCTTCCCACTGTCAGAGACAAGCCAAAACACTTTCGCAAGTTATCTGAATTGTCCCCACACATTGTCTGCCTTTGCAGAAAAACTTGAGACCCAGTGATGTTTGCCTCCTGTGAGAAAAAAAATTTAAGGTCTTAAGAAAGAGTTTCTGTGGTTGTTCATTTTGCATCAGTTGATGTTGGTAAATTAAAACAAGTCATTGACGATGAAATTGGAGACGTTTCAACGGTCAGCAAACAGTTTCACCTACCTCAGAATGGAGATTTTTCTAGAGAGGATACACCTGTGAATCGTGTCCCAAAAATTTCAAGGGGCTTTTCGTTTCCACCGGAAGTAAATATTTTCATTCCTGGTATGCACAGTTTTTCTGCCAGTGGAATAAAGAGCTAACGTGAGAAAAAAGAATGAATAAAGTTGGAAAAGTACTTTGGTCTGCCATGGACGACGTGGAACAACTGAGGGGTCAGATTGTTGATAAAACTCTCTCAAGCGGTCAACTTGAAACACAAATTACGAGGGATCGAAATCTGACACCAACAATGAGCTGATGACTGTCAGCTCTGTTATCGCCAGCCTTACTACCAACACTGATCATTAATCCATATGTGTTACACATAAACTCGGCCTTCGAATGATTCTTTCATGGCTTCCTGTGCAATCGACCGGTGGAACAAGAACCGGTCACCCAGAAGAAAAGTAGCTAAAGATTACGGCTCACGGAAGCAATTCAACAAAAGGAAGACGATTCTAGTAGTTATTTTTAGATTTATTTGCATGTTTTCCCTGTCTGAAAGACGATCTGTTCAATATGCTTGATAGTTTACTTTGGAGCAGTGGAGTCCGCTTCGTACAACAGACAGAAAGAAAGAGAACGTATTGTAAGCAAAGTGGCGAGCGATGTTGCACGATGAATATCTCAGGCGGTGCAAAGAATAAACTCAAAAATAGGCAATACACCTAAACGGTATTTTGGGGAAGTAAGGCTTCGCCCGAATTTTGTGAATCATCATAACGAAAACGTACACCTTCCTGAACAGATAAAACAGTAATCAACTCTCAGCCAGTCCTTGATAAGATTATAATAAATTGCTATTTAAATTTACCAAATTTTCATAACCTACAGGTTGTTTGTATTGGGATTTGATTGATTTGAGCCAGTACCGAGATAGATTGTAACAATTGCGATGGCACTGTAAGTAAGGGGGTGTAAAATTCCAACGAAAGGGATAGTTATGCGTCACACGATGTATAACTGAGTTGGAACAGTCTGCGCAGAGCCATTCAGGATTACCTAAGGGTGATTGTGTGAGGGACTGACAATCCTTTTTACGAGGGTTAGGACTCAGCTGGGCCTGACAGTTTCTAATATTTGTTTAGCTGACTGTCCTTCTGACTCCACCTTTCACGCGCAAACCTCAGGTCATCCGACCAACCTGCGCTCGGAAGCACCAGACTCGAGTTTCGTTCTTGTTAGAGCTCATCAGTGGTGCATATCCTCCACCACACCCAGGGTTTGAACCCAGGCCGTTGCTTCACCTCGAAGGCGTGTGTGTTACCACTGTGCCACCCCTCTCCCGTCCGGGCTGATCCGAATCGCCAAGGTAAGCTTGTACAAATGTTAACCTCTAGGACAGCCAGAGATGCCCGACAGCTTTGAAAGGAGACACCGTACCAGCCCCGTTAACTCTAAGCGAATGCCTCCCACCAAGTCAGGTCTTGTCCAATGCCTAATAAAACAGCAGAATTGTACAAACCTGTACGGGTTTTTAATGATAGTGAGGTTTGAGAGTTGGCATTCCATTAGGGAATCAGTCCGAAACAATCAGGGCCTCGAGCGACTTAGACCAGTCCAAATTTGTGAGTTCCGAACGGGTTTTTTTTCGCGTCCATTTAAGTCCAGTTTAAAAACCGAAAACGACTATGTTTGACTGACGTCAGCCTTAGAAGCCGCCCAAATCTTAGTGACGGCGTATCTTTTTCAACAACAAAAGATGTTTAAATAGATAGCATCATATCTTAGGTTTTAGAAGTAACTCAATATTTTCTATTCACGAAATAAGCATGCAAGAAGGAGACGGTCTTCACTGTTGTTAGTAAAAACAACTTTCTAATACCAAAGACTCATCTTAAGGTTGTGATTTTTGCCCAGAAAAACAAGGTTTTTTTGTTACACACTAAGTGAATTGCAGTAAAATGGGTAAACCTTGTGACTCGAAAACACAGTAAGACGAGTCTGTGGGGAGCATTCGCGCCATAACCAGTATGTTGATTCCGCTTATTGAAGAAGAAAGGTTGTAGCCCGGTGGTAAAACAGAGAGGAAAGAGGAGTTTCATAACTTAGCCGTCCGGGTGGGAAAAGAAGACCGGAAGGTCGAAGTCCGAGATCGAGCTACAGTAACCTGATAAGGGTGACTGACCGCCTGTGCTCGGGATGGTTTTGAAAAGTAATGGAAATATGAACAACCAAGTCCAGCTCGGAGGAAAAAACCTCAAAATGATAGCGCTAAAATGGGGACAATGAAGCAACTGTCCGGTGACGGGCAAGTAACTGCAAATTGGATGTTAAAACTGGGTCATTTACCAGACGAATGGATTTACTTTGGACCCGATCAAGAGGAGATAAAGAAGACGAAGTTCCACCCCACAAGTGACAGCAGTATTCCAGTGTGGGTAGAATTTAAGCCTTGTACAATCAGAGGAGGTGGGTTGATTTGAAGAAACGTCTGGCTCGGGACAAAAACCTAATCTTGCGAGCAGCACGAGAAGATAGACAGAAGACGATTGAAAGACCCAGGAAAGACATCAATTTGGAGGAATGAAACGAAACCGAACTGGAATCTAAGAGGTGAGAAAAGTAATTATCTTTTAGAGAAAATGGGAGAAGGGATGTTTTAGAAGCTTTAAAGAGAACACGATTTTGAAATCTCCAAGAGGAGATCGGTTCAAAGTCCGAACTGAGCGATATTACCGGGGCACAACGGTCACGGTCGATTTCGGCGGTGGCATGGCGAGAGGTGGGATACGAAAAGGAGTAGTGAAGGGTGGCCTCATCGGCAAAAGCGTGGATGGGGTTGCAAGTGGTGAATTAGAGATCTTTAGAGAAAAGCCGAAAGATGGCGGGTGAAATTACAGAACCTTTGGAAACCGCAGCATTCACGAGAAAAGACTATGGTTGTGCCCCGTCGACGCGAATGGAGAAGGTCAGGTTACTCAGAAAACTAGGCGTACACAAGACAAGAGCTGGAAGAAAACCCAAAAGTGGACGATCTAGACAGTAAACATTTATGCCAGAGGCGGTCAAAAGCCTTCGATGTGTCCAGTGAGACCAGGTGTGTTTCTCTGTGGCTATCGAGTGCCGCTGACCAGGAGTGCGAGACCGTAGCTAGTACATCACCGGTGGAACGACAAGGTCGGAACCCTTATTGACTATCCTTTAGCAGTCCTTCACGTTCGAGGGACGGTCACAACTGGTCGGAAATTATGGTTTCCATGACTTTTGAAAAGACAAAAATGAGGGAAATAGGACGGTAATTATTCGGGTCGGAGAAGTTGCTGTGTTTGTGGGTAGCAAAAATTACGCTTTCTTCCCATGGGGCGGAAACACATTAGATTGAAGAGAAAGTCAAACCAGATCAGAAAATTAGTGCTAACTCTGAAGCACACATTTTTAGGACTATAGGTGAGATACCGTCCGGATAAGGTATTTTATTTTGGTCGATTGATTTTTAGGTCCGGCAGACCTTTCTAGTTGTGATAAGAGGAAGAAAAGTACGGCTAGCAAGAGTGGTCGGAGGAGAAATAATAGGAAAGTTATGCAAAGTGGAATCAGAAGCAAGTCGGCAAGCAAAATCCTCGACTTTCTCGTGGGGTTTACAGACTAAAGAGCCAGAGGAGTTAGAGATGGGCAAAAATTGCGGGGGAAACAGATTCGGCAAGAGACCAAATTGGTCAACTACCGCTAGCTGAAGAAGCTAGACGTTCGGCTTTGTGGCGGATTAAAGGAAAGCGAGCTTTTTTTCTGGCCTGCACGAAGAAACTAAGAGATAGGGGAGTATCGGAGCGGTACCACCGTCTGATTGCTAAGTTCTTTAAGCGCGCAGCTAGATCTCAGATATCAGCAAACCACTCAAGACAACGCAGTCTGCCGGGTTTACAAAAGTGTGGAACAAGAAGAGACATGCCTTGGAGAACAGGCTCAGCAAAGTTTGAAACGGAGAAGGGGACATCTGAAGTGAAGCAACCGTCGTTTCAGGGATAAAAGGCTAGTGAATCAGGAAAACCCTCTAAGTTTGACAAATCGTGACCCCAAAAGGTGCTTCTGAAGTTGTACGTAGGAAATGGGTGAGAAAAGATGGTGGAGAAGGTGATAAGACAGAGGGCCGGTGGGTCGAATGGAGGAAGGGAGGTGATATCACTGAATAAGAAGGGGAACGAAGTGAGAAGAAGATTGAAGGTATGGACACGGTCACCAGCCCCATTGGGAGCGAGTGTGGGGAAGCCAGCGAGTTGACTTAGATTGTTGACGAAAGCGAAAGCTTCGGTTTCGCGCTCTGTAGCCGTAGAGTTCCGGAGAGTGCAACAGCCGGTTCTTATTGAGGTCATTAAGTCACCAAGAATGGTAACTTGGCAACTGCAGTCTGGTGCGACCAAAATCTCAATTCCAGAAGACAATAAATCAAAAAGTAAGTGGTGGCTACTGTTGGGAGAGCGATAAATTTTACAGGGAACCGGAGTTCCAGTCACATGAGCTGGGACTTGCGGTTGGTGTTATTTTGAGCATTATAATATTCGCCATGGTATGCTTGCATTAACCTGCCAGAAGTGAGTTATGTTTCGCGTACAATGAACCGCTTCCGATGTTTCATATTCTAATCAGTCCAGCATAAAAACTATCTTAGTTGGATGATAGCCAGATGGAAGGCAGTACGTGGTTTCATCGATCACAAAGTTATTTGGGTGAAAGATAGCATAGTTTTTCTTACTCTTTTCTCTCTGATAGATTCAAATAGATTTATCTACATGATAAGTTACAGACTAATAAGAAAATGGACCGGTGGTGCTCCAACGGTTGTCCCAATGGACTCTGGGCAATAACAACCCGGGTTCGATCCCCGCCACCGAGGGTCATTTCCCCACTAGGCTGTCTTTCATTGGCAAACCTCTGATGGCGGTGCATAATCTGCTTCTGTTGCTGACTCGAAGAGAGCGGACGCTACGCAGAGTACCGGCGATTAGAGCCTCTGAAGTTCTTACTAGAGAGGAATAGCGGATGATCAGAGCGCACAGCCAAAAACCGTTCCCCGTTTTCCGAGCAACAGAAATCTAACCAAAAAGGACCTCCCAAATGCGCCTCTTTCAACAACAACCGATTCACTCTAACTTTCGTGTCTCCCGTCAAAACCACAATGTTAACTCGGTTTGCTTTATGCAAGGGGTCTTGTAGTTTGTGATAGAACTTATCTCTAATTGCATCTGGGCTGCAATCGGTGGATGCCTAAGCGGAGACAGCAAAAACGTTGCATCTATCGGGACAGCGACGAACAAACCTCTATATCTCACTACGCACAACCGACTGCTGAATGGGATCCAGTCTAGTAGCTCCGCCTCAGCTCTTTCACGGAGTGCAATGCCCAGGCTAGCGAGATCAGAAGCCGCGGTCTCTGGGTTCTGAGGAAGACGTAAGTGGAACCCCACGGACGGATTTGATGTGGGCATTATTCGAACGATGGAACCGGAGTCTTGAGTGCGGATCTCTTGGATGCAACACACATCAATGGCAAGGGCTTCAAAAAGAGGAGCTAAACCTGCGTGTTGTCCCTTACTCCTCAAGATTCGCAAGTCGAATGTGTCTGGCTTGACTAAGCATCCAGGACGAGGGAGACCATCAGCCGGTGGTAGTGGGTTCGGTGAGATTTGGAACCTAGTCGAAGAAGAACGGGAGACAATAGGGCCAAGATTTTCCCCAAATGGGTTGCAGCTGATACAGACTAATGATGATCCCGTCAGGTGTAATATGAGGGAGAATGTTGGGAAGAAAGAAAGAAAGAGGCGATAGGAAAAAAATTTTGTGCTGTGTAAGACAGCGATCATTCGTGTGCATAGTGGAACATTCACTCATTGTACTAGAATCTCTTGTGGTTCAAGCCAAGTCAAGCCAGTAATAGCCATATACACCCGACTGAGAGGTTTTTCAGCATTTACCACATATCCGTGGATATGGCTCTTCGGAATGGAGAAATACGTACGAATTATGGTAGTTTTCATTCAAGCAAGCAGTTCCGTAATTCTCTGGTAACTTTCCTTTTATGAACAAGCAGACGATCCTGATACGGAAAGCAGAATTGTGCAGAAGTGCAAGCAAGTAGAAGTTTGAACTTTTGGCGCATGTATGATGTGGACGCAGATTCTTAAAGTTCGTTGTGTATAGGATGTCTGAATGTATTTTGGAAGTGAAGTGGCCATACCCAATGTAAGGTTTATCAGTGATAGTGTCAGGAAGTGTATTTGTGGATATGCCGCTGCACTTAGAGATATGTTTTATGGATCTCATTATCAAGATAAAATCTCTCTTCAAAAGGTAAGGGAAATGAACTGGAAAGGAGTACACCCAGTGGGGAAGAAAGCATGCAGCCACTGTTCTCCTAGTTTTCCCCTAGTATATATATATATATATATATATATATATATATATATATATATATATATATATACGAAGTTATACAAGGTAATGAGGATAGAATACGTACTGGTTATTCTCTTCCTGTCAGCTGGTGATAGGCGTAGTCCTGGAGAGAGTAATTTCAGTGCATGCCGTTGGCCGGGTAGATTCATTTTCCACCATAACCCATAATAATCTTGTATTTACTATTCACAAAGTAGAAAGTGAAGGTAACGAAACCCGTGTTTGCCCAAGGGTGCAGGAAGTTGCATCCATTTGCTAAACTAAGTCCAAAAGACCTCCAAAAACTACTGAATTTCTACGGGTTATATAGCTTACAATGATGATCGTCTGATCGCTGTCGGTATTGAGCTGAAGACAACAAGACTTACACCAGAGCGTCGTTGGCTATTCGTGACGGGGATCAATATCTGGCGGATTCCGAAACCCCCGGGAACAGCACTATAGTGACCGGATTTCTTGAAATCAAATCAGAATACACACGAGATGATCGGTGCGAGCGATCGATTTTTTGATGTGCAAAGTACAACAATAGTATTGGCAAAAAAATGCATATCAGAAAATATATGAGGTTGAGATGCAAGTAGTGAGTAGTTTTCATAAGTAGACCCAATGCTATTAGGAGACGTAGAGTCAGATCGAATGCACGATTGCTAAAAATCCATAGTTAAACAACATAATCAAAGTTTGCAATGGAATCGATCAGGCATCCACAATGATTTTGGTTGCGTGAGAATAAATGTTTCGTAACTGAGCTCATACTGAACTATGCGAATTTCGATTGATCTGAACCGAATTCATCGTGTTGCGTGCGAGTGTTCTATAAGGGGTGTACCGGCTAGTCTGTGTGCTGAAACCGGAACCATGAACCGAGGATGAGCTTGATCGGAATTGTGCACGATTGCTGGAATGTAAATGGACAACAAGACTGTTCAGTTTTCCCCTTGCTTTTGAGCAACATAATGACTGTGTATGACGAGTTAGTGCAACACTCCTATCTCCTTCTGAAAAAGATGAAATTGCTTCAGATAATATTTTATCAAGCAATATCAATGCTCAGTCCATCATGGAAAACCCGTGAAAGCACTGAAGTGTAGCTGTTCCATCTGATTTGTTGTGAATTAAAATGCTCCACGGCTTGCTGATCGGATCTCAGATGAAACTTGTGGTTGTCATGTAGGATTATCACTCCCACTAGATAATCTATCACCTGTCCGGATCGGATTTCAATGTTCTCACCTGGTCTACTAGTTCCCGGAAGAGTACGCCTCTGCTTCCTAGCCATTTGGATTTATCAGTATATATGTCAAAAGTTGGTTCTTCAGGAACCGTTGATAATTTACCGGTGGTTTATAAATCAATATTAACCGATGAGATTACTCGAATTAAAATGTGCTAGACAAAGTCGCTAACTAACCAATCCGGAATGTCAATAATGTGGTAAAACAAAAACACATCCAACATTGTTGATATAAGACACTGGGTAACAGTAGCCAATTGTTGCTCAAGACGAATTGGTCCGATCAGTTTTTCGGACCGTCTGTTCTGAGCGGCTGATAATACGGCGAACCACCGCTTCACAGATTCCATTTCTCAACTTTTCGACCTACGCGGTAGGTACTTTATACTATCCTTGTGATTCCGTCGACTCAGAGCCTTGATCCCGATTCTGGACAGGCGATGGCTGCGCGCCACCTGAATCACAGTGATGGCCCTAACAAAGACAGACAGTGCGTTGACCATGAACAAATCAGTACTCTCACAGTCGACGATCTGCATCACGTTACCATTGCCGAACCCGTAACAACTTTGCAGATGGCTTGACTTGTCTTAGCCTCATCTGAGCTCCTACTGAGAAGTTCATCCGGTTATAGTTCAGTCGGCTTTCGACAACGAATTGAGATAGCTCTGGATTCGATTTCGTTGACCATTCAAGAGCCACATGGAATTGAAAGGACTGTGTCCAGACGAGCCAGCCTACACAAACAAGCAGATAGTGTTAGAACTTCAGCATACAGAAAGATGACCCAGACAATAACAGCGTTGAATCAAGACGCCATTTAGGGAGTGAATCGCGCCAGTACGACAAGAAAGATGTGCGGAAAGAAAAGCTCAGCACCAGCAGGTACGTGGCTAAAGTTGCGCACACAGCATGAGGATCGATCACGGTGGAGTTCGGGCGTAAAAATAGATTGGGTAAAAGGTGGTACGTCCCTGATTGTTATGAAATGTTTAGTTTAGCTTATATAGTTTTATTTTCCACGGTTTACCTTCACTTTACAGTAAGAGTCAACAGCAGTGTTGGTGAAGTATGGTGAGCCACCGTGAAATAAAAACGAGACCTTATTAAAAATTAAGATTTTAATGGGTACTGAAATGATACGACATGCAAGTAGAACTCTCAAATAACCACTACCGTGCCTTGTTGCTGTTTTATCTTGTCTGTTAGGAATAATTAGCATGGCATACATGCATTAGCGTCTACATAAGTAACGCTCGAAAGGTCACCGCTCACAGGCGGTAACAAGACACGTAAAGTGTATGGGGCTGTGAGCAGCTGAGTCAAACCACAGACTACGTGTTCAGGAAATACGCTGACACTGATCAGTGACAAATTGCCTGGGATTCTCTTGAGACTTAAATTCCACGTATGTCAAATATGATTTCATCTCTAAATAAGGTGCATCGTAGAATATCGCGACTGAGATAACAGTTGCAAAACTGAAGGCGACGACCTGCATCTTCCAAGCACATCCGTTGCAGATGACCCCCGTAGAAGCCAGTGCAGGCACGAAAGCGACTGATAAGAGCAGCTTGCCAGTGCTCGGTTGCTTTGTTGTGAGTGTCCTCGAATGTTTTCTGAAGCTTTCTGTAACAGACCCTCTGCTGGTGACCGCTTACGGTCGACCGAACTTCATTTTGTCCTCAACCGACTCCGTTTCTTTGAAATGGCTCACTAGCCTGCGTGCAACTGATGCGGCTATCGACTTTCTCTCCGTTTGTTTTCGATTGAAAACCTTTGGGGTTTCCTTCACATTTCTCTTATTCTGGGTAAGAAGACAGACCAACTGAATTCTCCCAGACTGGCTTAGCACGGCTGCCGTAGAGAACGGCTGATTTTCATTGTTACAATGAAGTCCTTGCAATTGACAGCCTCATCGCAATTGACAATCAAACTCGCAGCATTTCACTACTGATCCTAGCTTATGCACACGCGCGCACCCACACAGACGTACTCACCCGGTCGCTCGGCTTTCAACCAAGACCTGTTGCTCCTGGTCTTTGTAACCGTCAGATCTTTAGTCTACAAATGAACTGAACTCTGGTACCGATCGCTATTGAACACGTAGTTTGTGTTTTGTCTCAGTTGTCCACGGCCCCTTCCACATTACCTGACTTGTTATCGCCTGTGAGCGGTGACCTTTCGAGTATTACTTATGAAGTGCGGGTAAGTCCAGAAGTGGCTCCCAGGCTATAAGCACGGTTATCCAGATTTAGCACAGACCGTGGTCAACAAAATCACGTTTCCCTCTAAAAACTCTCCGCTGGACGAGCCCCAATTGATCTAAGGGGGCGATGTTGTCTCTGTAGTCACGCTTGCGGCGGAGCTGATTGTCGTTAACAAATTCGGTTAGCTGAACGGGATGACTAGCACAGATGCTCGAGCCATTTGGTGCTTACATGCGCATCGGCTAGAAAACGGTCTTATTCAGTGAATACCCATCTTTAATTATTTTTATAAATCAGAGATTGAGCAGGCCTCAGAGCAGAGAGAGGTTCGGTCAACCAGAACAGATTAAAAGCAAAACTGAATCACATCAGGTCCTGGGAACTATTCGAATCGGCTCTCGGCGAACTGGCATATTTTATTTCATTAGGAATCCTACGCATACTTTAAGTTCACATCGCAGCCCATAAAATAAGGGAGTGTCACACCAAATGTGACACAACGATACTAAACAAGGATGATGCGTGTAAACTAAGATTTGATTTAAAGGGATTTTAATGCTATTCGAACGACAATTCGTTCAGTGGCTTAGTGTCCATCTTTTGAGGTTCGAATCTCTATTTTTGCTACTGATAATAATTGCAGTAGTTAGATTTTAAATTTGAAGTGAGTCGATGAAGTTCCTTCGGATTGCCCCCTCATAAAAAGACTGAACAATCCTTGTATTCGCCAACCATAGCTTCAAAAGTGCTATATTTAACAACGAATTGGTCACATAACTGGATCAACTTCACTATTTTCACAACCTTCCTCGCGACATTTATCAGTTAATCCTATCAGTCTGCGTTGGTGATGCTCGAAAACGACGATTCACCCCCGGCGTACCATTGCTTGCTTCTCGTACCCTTCAACTAGGGAGTTCTAAATGAAAGGTTGTTGTCTTTATGCTTTTGAGTAACTTTTGCATTTTCCAGGTAGTCTTGATTCCCCGCTGGTTAGCCCGCTTCTCGTTTACTCAGTCTTCTTGGTGAACATGTTGTACCCTAGGAAAGCGAAGGCGCAACCATTTAGGTCATCCGTCATAGTAGCACCCAGAAATCTCACTTTTCATCCTGGCTACCATCACGCTTTTCTGTAGTCCTTAGAACCATAGAATAATCAACATAAGAAGTTACTTTGGTAAAGAAATTTACACCCACATTAGCTTGTAGCTAAGCTAGTTCCATGGATACCGACTCTATCTAAATATTTGGCTCCATTCCCCCAGATTACCGTATGAGTAATAAAAAATACTAATCGGTAAACACAGTCACTCAGGTTGTTTTGACCCTGGAAGCGACCTGTTAAACTTCCTCTGACCGTCACTGCCCCTCTATCCTGAGTGAGGCTTTCCTTTACTGTTCGGATCAAGTTACGCTGGACAGCCTCCAGCACGGTGGCTTGAATTCCACGGCTCACTCCATTGATCCTGGTCTTTGGACCTATGAGGTTCTTCGATTTCAGGCGACAAACCAAACTCTTAATATGGCCTCGAAATAAAAATTCCAGTAGAGTTAATTCTGGAGAACGTGACGAACATGCTGTTGGCCCTCTCCGTCCAATCCACTACCGCCGAACAGTTTCATCCAGTCATTGGTCACGGCTGTAGTGTTGTGTGGCGGTGCTCCATCCTTCTGGGCAAGGCCCAGTGACAAGACCCAAAGTCATACTGTTCTCATAATCACTAAATGTCTCCTTCATCGTACTTTCTGGTTCATGGAATTCATCTTGCACGGTACTGATACAGATGAAATCAAACGAGAACCGTGCATTGAGTTCAAAATTGTGGGAACCTCATGGGGATCGAATTGTCAAACTGGTTGCTTTAATACCACTTAAGAGGCAAACTAATGCTGAATAACTGAATTTTTTGCACTGGATAAAACGGGAGTTACGTTGTACCCATACTGACTCTCTTGGGTTTCTGTTCAATCGCGGGCTAACCTTTTGTGAAACAGGAGTTCTTGGTGACAAGTAATGTGATCGACGTTAGAGCACTGTTCGTTGAGTGTAGTTTATAAGTTTTAAGAAATCACGTAAGTGGATCACTCATAGAAGTAGCAAAATGCACATGTCTGATTGGCTTCTGAATATATTTCATTGTCATGTCGCGTCCTTTAGATTAAAATATTCTACAGCCTAACATATTTTATCGGGAATGTACCCTGTGGGATGTACGTATGTACTAACGCATGCACTTGTTGAACTGTATCGTTTTCACGCCCACACTCAACCAATATCGGTTTGTGCCGTAGTACATTACAGTGGTCAAGTGTTTACAGGTATCGGTCCTGTTCTTTTTATTCAGCACACCAATATTGTTGGATTGGTTCGACTGGCCTGACTGTCTTCACTCTAGAGCTAGTAGTTTGAGAAATCTTCCTGTTGTCATGGCTACCGTTGCGATCTTCCTCCTCGGTAGATTTCGTTCTATATCTTGAGGGCTGCTCTGAAACTAGTGCCATCTCCTTCATTTGTGCACATGGATCTCTAGTATTTGGCATGATTACCTTCAGATTTATCCTTTTCAGTTACCATAGCAACCACCAGTACATTGTGGCAAGTTGGACTAGTCTCATTCAGAACAAGAGGACACTTTTTAGACCTTCAAGACAGACGCTGATCATCTGACCGTCAAATTTGGAGTGATTTTCATCCCATCCGACTGGGCGAAATGTCACTCAACTCGATCGTTATCACATCGCCTTCTAACTCCGCGATGAATAATATTAACCAGGACTTACCCTCGACTTTTTGTGCCACCCAACTGCAACAATCATACTTTCAAAAAAGAAACATCAGTTTACTTCGTGATTACCAGTACTACACTTGCCCGGTCAGTGCCACGCCTTTTCCCTGAGCTCGCTACAAAATGTGTCCTCCAATTTGCTAGTCACAGAGACAATTATCCCCGCATGAGAAAACATTTATCGGAAGTATGCTTTGTCACTTTTCATACATTCACGTCTCGTTCTCCCTTCCGAACGTGGGAGACATTTAGATGCTTGCTTTTGGCTGGTTGGCGAGTTGGCATGCGGTTCGCGTTGTATAGCCGAGACTGCTCTGACAACAGAGTAGGGCGGCCACGAAGATGACGGCATCAGTCAACCAGGAGTCATAGACAGAGGATAACGAAGACGAAGAAAGGTGACCATTTCAAAATCAGCCAGCTACGGGTAAAATGCCTTTTGCTAACAAATAAACGGATCTCAATAGAAGCATGCAATAAAAAGTGCTCTACAGAGCCAAAACCAAGGGTGTGGGGTGGGGTGGGGAACTTTTATTCCGAGTTTCTTTCGACCCCGGAATCAATTTGCCCCTTGTTTACTTATCACAAAAGAATACACTGAGGTCTCTGTTAGTTTTTTATCATCTCGAGTTTGAGAGTTATAGTTACCAGCTCTACCCTCTCCCTCTATCTGTTGAAGTCGCTGGTCATTCTCGTCCGACCGCTGCGTTCACCTTCATGAGCAAAAGCTTGTCGCTGTTGCACGAGTAGTATAAAAGCTAGAAACAAATTAAAGAGAAATGAAAGTATGCCGTTCACAAAGCTCTCGTAGTTTCGGGCACGCCTTTCCACTGCCTTCATTCACGGGCTGTAACGCCCATGTTGATTAAAAATTCCTCTTCTGCTCACCTTCCCATACTCTATGACCAATTTTGGACCGCCTTCTCTAACCTGATTCATGCTGACACTGTTTTGCGGTCGACAATTATTCTACTCTTGGTGCACTTACTTTTTCTTCTTATAGTTGTGCTTTCTTACTGAGATTACTTTGAGGACGGTTGGTACGGTGGTGAGATGCACTGATTCAACACAGTTTTGTTTTATTACTCCTCGGTTTCACTTTCTCGCTCACGTCGACTGACCGTAGACGTTCAGCTCGTTTACGCTGATTTTTGGCTGCCACGCTCAGGAAACTGTTCTTTGGGCCTGATTAAGCGTGGAGAACTTGTTCTATTTGTTTGGACTTCAGGACAGGTATTTATTATTTACTCTTTTTGGCCAACTGTTCCCCTTTTTACAAAATTGTGTCCTATTTTTGACTACCTTTTTGGCTGGATAGTGACTGAGGCTCACTGTCAAAGGTATGATCGTGTTTGTACTTATATTTTTACTCGCTAATAGTACCGTAGAATTTGCAGAGCAATCGTGTTCTTGATTTGGGTTCTGCATCGATTTGGGCTACGCGTTGCTTTGAGGCTCCAAGGTGCTGTCCAGAACGAGTGAAGCTTATTAGTCGGTGAATCGATAATTGAATCGTTGGTCAGGCTTCACCCGGACCAGGACTAGAGCGTTTTGGTCGTTACACGGGTATCGAATGAGATGATGATATGTTGGTTTATACGCGCTGCCTAAACTCATTGAGAATTTTGCCAACACTGGGAATTTTCTCCGATTTATGTTCTCAAGATCAATAGGTTAGATATAGGTGAATTGAAATTTTGTGCGAAATCCTATATCAGTGAAAGGTCTACTATACGATATAGTCAAGTACTTGATCTACTGGATATTCACAGTGTGTTACAGAAAGTCAGTTTGAGAACCCAGCTGGAAGCCATGGCTACTTTGACCACAGATTTTGAAAATACACAATCAGAGCACATTCAACGGTCTTCTTACTGTATTGCAAATACGTATCGAATGAGTAAACTATCACACGCATCACATACACAGTTTATTTACAATCATACAGTTAGCATACTTTTGATGATAACCATTTCCAGTGTTTGTCTCTTTCGAACAAAGATTGTTGAACAGTCAAAAAGTCTTTTTCCCCTTGCAGTCTGCTTCTAGGTTGCATACCTGGTCGATAGAATTGTTCTGGGTTATGCTCAATACCTCCGGTCATTTTGAGCGTAATTTAATCGGGCGTAATTAGCTCATCATTCATTTCGAACTTTGTCCGCTCTTACAGCTCCTGTTGTCTTCTTTTTGGGGTGTGAAAAACACAAAGGCACACTTGAAAAACATCCGCTTTCTCTCTCACTGTAGATACCCGTGAATTCGGAAGTCATCCGATTAGGCCAACAAGTGTTAAGTGGTCGGTGACGCTGAAAGCGTCACCGACCTCGTGGATAGGGCACACGTAACTAATTGAACCTCAACTGGAACGAGGTGGGAGGTAGGCAGAGTGAGAGGGAGGGAGGGAGGTAGGTAGGGAAGAAAAAATGCAATTAGGATATCAGTTAAAGGTGGACCGAACATTTATCCTACTGCTGTCACGTGCGAACGACAGGTGCCATTCGCAATCCAACCTGGATTGATTTGTATCAGAGGCAACCCGCCTGTACACAAGAGACGAAAGTCATGGCCACGGTTGTGTGTGTGCGTGTGTGTTCATCTGCTGATAGACTCGGTCCCACCAGCCACCAGAACCTCGGTGTAAAATAACGAGATTGAAAATTTACTCGGACAGGAAGCAGTGGATTTCCGAAAAAAGCATGTGAGAAAGGGGAATTCTCCTTGGGTCAGCGAATTTCGCATTTGCCCCGGCGATCTGATTGGACGAGTACGAACTGGCGAACAAACAGGTTCACATGGCAGCGGACGCGTCCGAACTGACACGCTTCATTCCCGCGCAGTTCCATCAATTAGGGAAAAATGATGCCTATCAGTTAGATTTTGTGTCTGAGCGAAAGTGCCAGAGAATGCGTGAATTTAGGGCGGAGAGATGAGGAGCGAATGGAAAGCGCGTGAATGGCAAAATCTTTTTTTCCAGAAGGGTAAATGATATTTCACAAATTACTCCGAAAATTCACAGGCCCGCATGAGGCAAAACTTTCAAGTTGTAAAGTGAGACAAAAATAATACGTTACTTAACGAATAACGCTCGTTGCCGTATGGATGAATAAAGATACGATTCTACTCTCAAAGTCATTACTCTACAGTTTTATTTTAACATCAAGAAAAAGTCATTTGTGGGAGTTGATCTTTGTGTAAGTGACTACTTACTGACGTCCAGAACCAATTACGGAATGAATGTTACACTACTTACTATGGTGGCGGAGTATGCTACTGAGAAACTGCGCACCCACATAGCCTGAAGATGAACGTATATAGGTAAGAATTCCCAATTCGGTAACCCGACCGAGTTCAAACAGTTCCACTTTTGTATCTGATGATTAAACAACGCAACTCAGGCTGTTTAATGTGGTTTCAGACGTGACAGCCGCACTCGAATGCTCTGCGAGATGTTGGCACTGGTAGTCAAAAAATCATCTTGTGGATAAATTAAATCGCCCACTGCTTACACAGACTCAGAATTTCATTTTACGCTTTCCAGATAACAAACTCGTCCCTGCATTAGTTTTCCGTTGATGGGGGCGGGGTCCAGTAAATATTGCATAAACAATATTTTCAAAGCAAACTCTGTTGAGAAGAAATTAGGCAACTGAAAATCTCAGCCACTCCTTACCCATTACAGATTCTGCGCAGATTCCGGAATTGAGAATATGCAATCGGGCTGATTTTCACGTGTTCAAACAAACCAGTCAAAACTGTACCACTCAGGCCGGGGGTTACCATGGAGACGAGTACAATATTGTCAAGGCAATTGTAAGACAAGAAGAAGAACAGATCGAGCAACGGATGTGGAGAATTCTTTGTTTTATTGCACTTATGAAAAGTTAGAATGAGAAGAACGTGTTGAAACAAACTATTACTATCGTACTGGCGGCAAACTTCACGCTCACTCAATGTGGTTTGAATGAGAGGTAATTAATTTTTCGGTAAACAACTCGTTTGATCAAGCATTCAAGCACATGCAAACACAAATGCCCATAGATCATGACTTCTTAGGGAGAGGGGTTAGAATCATAGTAACTGGAAAGAGGGCAACAAGAGAACAATCCCCCCGGGCGAACTTTACAGTTGCCTTACCTCCTATCCACACGTCATCCGGTTCAGGTCCGACCCCACCCAGTCCGCATCAGGACTTGATTCAACCTCACCATTCTTTTCAGCCGGTTGCCGTTGTATTAACGTGATTCATATTGTTATCATTATTACTACTTTATTGCTTGGTATCGCTGCTTTTCATGATCATCTGAACGTCCCCTCGCTCGCGCCTCGCACAATGAGTTCTGTTTACACTTCTGTCGGTTTCGTGAACAAAGTCACCCATGTGTTGGAAATTTATTCGCTGAAATGGTGTGTTTGTTTATAACGCCTAAAACTAGCCTTTTATTCCCCACTCTTTCAAGTTTCCGTATTTTGTCGACGCAAATTTAACCGCCCATCCACCCACACACACACATGCACACACACACACGATTGACACACGCGCCCGAGGAAATTACTAAGGTCTATAAATCACTACCATTTGTTGAGTTGGAAACGTTTCAGCACAAGTAGACCACGCAATTTGCTGGCTTGCTTCGCGAGTTACTTCCAACCGATTTGGGGACGGTGGGGGGAGGGGAGGGATGAACGGTGCACATCTTGCCCATAATTGGGCTAGGGTCACATTTAGGAATGTTTAGGCGTGTGTTTGGGAGTGCGTGAATCGAGCAATTTTGGAACACGGTCGGAACAGGAGAGGTGAACAAACGAGAGTGAATAAATTGTTACGGATTTCACCGACACTTCGAACTGACGGGATCCCCGCACGCGCACATTTCCATCTGGTGATAGTCTGGTGTCCCGCTTGGGAGATCTTGCCCGCTTGATTCATGACTCCGATGAGTACGAAATGTGTCAACTGTAAGAACATGCGAGGTCAAAACGAAGTGAGTTTATCGATACCCGTACCAATTTTAGTTTTAGTAGTGAGATTCATGAGGTATATGAAATGATTCATCACTTAATATCAATGCTCCACGGATAACAGAAAGTTTATGGGTGCACTACAGTACAACAGTTTCTTTCGGTCTGTTAAGAATGATCATGCGTAGTATACACCCAGCGGGACTTGGACTCACGTTCAAAATTGTGAGTCTCACACCACGTAATCCCTAAGCTGTCCGAACGGGCCACCGTCCTACACACCAAGCACCTTATCACTCAAAATGATCTAAAGGCTATAGTATCTTCTTTCTTCCTAAACCTCCACTGAGAAGATAGTTACCTCCATGGAACTTGATCAATTACTATAAACATTTCTTAAAAGTGGCTCATTACCCAGATATCTATCTGTATCTGAGAGCCAGGACGGTTCTTCAAGACGACATACTAACCAGACACAGAACTGTGAAATTTCATTTGAGTTCAAGCCTGCCTGGTATCAAACAGATCGGTCTTGGAATTGGCCAAATACCAAAAAGCTACACGACCGCGTCAAAACATCTAAAGAAATAACAAACTAATCCGAAAATTCGGGGAGTTATTAATTTTGCTATTTACAGACGAAAAGTTCACAAAGCTACTGATAATAACGGTAATTTTACTTTTCTTTACTGATCTTATAACAAAGGTACAGTAGTTCATAAAGAAGAGAAGATGGACAAAATGAGCCCTTCGGAAGCTGAAGCTGAATTCAAAGCACCACGTGTTATGACCGTCAGTCCTCGCTTGATTACCCCATTCAGCAAGAGAACACGTATGTCTGGACTAAAACAATGTACTGACGTTTTCTTTCAGAAGGGTTGTACAAGCCAAAGCCAATCGCTTACTAATCTATAAGAACACTTGATTGACTGAAGCGCGCGAAGGCGACATAAGGACTGGCCAGTCACGTGCGGCCCCAACGAGCTTGGACGGACATCAGCTGCGGTGTGAGTCTGATTAGTTTGCGGTCTCACTACTTCGAGATGAGTAGTTAATCAGGATAATCGATTGACTACATTGGATCTCGTTGCATCCCCCGAGGCCAATATTCCTTCAGCTTTTGTACCATCACTGACCAATCACGGCTGACTCGTCGTCGATAGGTAGTCAAATCCCGTTAGCAGTCAGCTTGTCTGTCCAAAATCCAGGTCGTTTTAAGCGAACGGGAACATAAACGACGGAACAACAGATCGACAAGACGAAAAAGGATTCTCGTCATGTGATGGGTGTCCGTACCACCTATCAGCCAATCCGAAGTGACTTTATCCGATACCAGTTTGAACCAATTAGTCTGTGGTGCTACTATTGGTGGCAATAACTATTTCATCCTATACAAACGGCTTGTTTTCTGACAATAAAACGAGATGGTTCAAGATCAGATGAGTCTTCTCACTAGAGCTAATAGGTCAGACAGAACACTTCCAAAATGATAATCATAATTATTGCACGGACAATTCGCAACAAATTCTCTGGCAGAATCTAAGTAACAAAGTCGTTTTTTTCTGCTTCGGTAGTGTGTCATTGGTAAAAAAGCAAGGGATTCATACTATCGTTTGTCTTCTGGCTTTGACGATTTTGTTCAGGTGTAAATGAAATTGTCGAGGTTTTAAAAGTTTCTCTCATAGTTGCTCACAGCTTATGTTACGTATCTGGCTACACAGTATCAGCTGCAGTGTCGTAATCTGAAGCAGTTGAAGAAGAACCACAAGAAAGACTCTTTACGGACGCTTAAAATAACTAATCTTTATTTGATTACACAATGGCTCATCAAGCAGCAGCATAACTCAACTCACTCTCGTACAGAGGGGTACAGCTGTTCCATCCTTGTTAGGAATCCCATCAAGTGTAGAGCACATCCACCGAGTCCCTACTAAGACTCGAACTCCAGGGTGGACGGTTGTGATTTGACATCTAACCAACAGGCTATCCCGGCTGGTTCCCACTGTTATTTTTAGCTCCACCACTACATTATATAACTCCCTTCTGTCCATGACATTTCAAGGGTGAAAACCTGTTGGCCGCACACTGATCGACTCCTGTGAGGAATGAATTGTGGTCGACGGGTTGTTCCCCTTAAAAGTCAATAACGAAATGGCTCTGCATCATGTTGAAACAAAATGTTTTAATACGGGAATTGATCTGCTTCATAAAAAAGTACTGAACAGTCAATTTGATGGCGGGCCCCAGCTGTAGACCCTTTATGTTGAATCTTGTCGAATGAAACCATGAAGGGTAAATCGCAAAGAGAAACACTGTTTTACTGTGTCACTTGATAAACTGTGGTTCATTGACAGCCTCTGCACTCGTTGCACATGGTGATAATCAGAATAGGGTTTGTCACTTGCAGTACGGTCATTCTTCTAGTTGCTCTTGCACGCGTTCGTCGTCGGATACAACAGTATCTGCCGGAATTTCGAGGGAATTCCTGTTGACGGACAAATTACAAACTCACTGTGGTTTATGTCATGTATCTCCTGTTATTCGGGCGAAAGCACACTACTAATACTATTACTAATTACATCACATGTTTCAACTGGCGATCGCAATGCTGTCTTTCACGAGGTTAACGGCGCCCAAATCACGGAGAACTATCAGCGAGTCAGAGTTGTGATTCACTAGTGGACTCTTCTACCAGGAACATCTAATCACACTTGTGATACACAAATGAACTAAACCGGAAAATTTTTTATCGGGAATTCGCTAATTCACAAGTGAAATAAATTAACGTTTTAATTAAGTGTACTGCGAATTAATTGTGCTATGAAAACGGACAAGCTGTACTCCGAATCGAAATCCACTGACCGACACTTCTACGCACGAACCGCGACAGTGTCACAGTATACAGTCTCAAAAGCTGCCCGAATAACATTATGGCATTTTATTTTGGAAAACCGTTTTAGCTGATTAAATGGTGTCTGTAGAAAACGAGACTGACGTGGTTTGACTGTAAACCAATTTGTTTTAATCTAGGGTGACCACTACAGTATATAAGTGCTGGTCGAGGTTGTACCTGCAGCTCACCGTTGACCGCCTTGGCTCTTGGCCCATCCTACGTGCCATTGTTTTCAGTGTAGTTACGAGATTTATCTAGATTACTGTTATTTAGCACTTATGATATAAGGGCTACCTAATGAAGTATCCATTTTTGTATAAATTATTCATTTCACCTAACTCACAATACACTTACAACAACTGTAGATGAATGCTGTTACGGAGGCGGTGATATTTTATTCAGGTTTGCTAAGCACACAGAGTGGTGTATTTGATGAGTCGATTTATTGACTTTCAATCTGAGTAATAACTAAAATTCCTACAGGAATTCCCTTAGTCAACACGTTGATTACACTCACCCAGGAAAGCTTGCTTACACCGTTGACAGAAATGGGTATAGTTTAACAGAAATACATATATCTCCTCTTCATTGTTTAAGCTTATCTTAAGATTACCACACACTGTGTAACTACCCTAATTACGTATCAGTTATCGCGCATGTTTCAAAAGCTCGCGAAAGTAGCTTTAACCCGCGCCTGTATGTTTTGATCCTATCCTCAAACCACGGGACGCAATCAACGAGACGCGGGAGTCAGGTGGTACTCGGTGAAGTTCGTGCGTGCGTGCGTGCGTGTGTGTGTGTGTATGTATGTATGTATGTATGTATGTATGTATGTATGTATGTATGTATGTATGTATGTATGTATGTATGTATGTGTGTTTGACAGCCTGTCAGTGAACAATGAGTCAACCAAAGCAAAACCACTGCCTGGGGTTTCAGAATTGTGAACCACGCCTTAGCCGGCTGGGATTGATGACATACCTGCACCAGAAGTCCTGGCACAGTATGTACGAAACCATGGTAACCCTGGTTTAAAGCCAAGCCTGCATTCATCCGGCCACACTGGTAGTTTTTTCCTTCACACCATCCTTCTTCTAAACGTGGGGCACCAGTATTTTTAACCCAACCTTTTCGAACATCTTTACAGTGATTGTTCGAGGCCTCTACTTGGCAAGCCATCTAGCTCGACTGTATCAGGCTGTCTTAGCAGTCGCGGAGTTTCAGCATATGGTGATTAAGGCTCCGTGAATTGAATCTGACCGATTTGGCATTCACGAGCGGATCGCCCGACTGAATAAAAGAATCCGGCCAAAATCTGACCACGATTTCGTGAAATAATATCTGTTGATGGACACAGCTCTTTGCTGCTGGAATGTGAAACATCTGGTAAATTTTGACTTTTGATTGAGGTGACTTAAGCAGTATTTCAGGAGATTCTTCAGTAGTTGTATGAATAACATTGGTAGAATTTCTGTGCTTGTGTGATCGGGTGTCACAAAACTTGTCAATTTTACTAAGTCGTTAGGGGTTGGCAGAAACTACCGTTGTCTCCTGAACTCTGACAAAGTTTTTGATCGATGTTCGTAAATCAGTCTGTGTACTCATTGGAATCGGTGATGTAGCACTTATCGGTAAAGAGATGACGACACCAAGAGACGGCAAGTCTGAAGCCCGAGAATGGAATAATTTGAATTTGAAACCAAATGCTTAACAATGGTAGACATCGAGCCATTGTGAACTCACAGGTGACATTAGCCCACTAGTTGCAGTGCATGACCCGTAATACCGAGCAGTTTGACGTTTGCAGAAGAGCAATTTCTCGAACAACTCCTAGGGAAATAATTAATTCATTGCTGTCCTTATGAACTACGAAATATTCCCGTTGGCCGGAATCGAACTCTAGTATTCTGGTAATGAATCTTGGAATATTTCCTCGTAAGTTCAGACTGGATGTAAGCCCGTAGTTATTGAACTCTCGGTTTCTCTCTACGTCTGAATGAATTTGTTCTCCACTGCAGACCTTTCTAATGTGACCTACTTCACCACCGCTGTGACATAAGCATTGTGGAAATGGTGTGAAATTGTGTTTTGGATGTGTCCGCTTTTGGTGGAAATTTCAATCGTTGTTTAATATCTTCGGCACTTCGACATTTTCGGAAATACACTACTGGATGTCCTGCTATGGCACCGGCAACATCGTCAGATTGTCCACAGATAGTTCGGACCTCAGCAAGTGTGAGATCCGCTTTCAGCCACAACGCCTTTTTCAACTCGGGGTGATCACACCGGCGATGAGACTGTCTCTTAACGGAATATCCAACAGGTCATCGAAATCGCATATGGTTCCCCAACCTTGCAACGTGTGGATGAAAACCGGAAAACCGACGTTCCAATCACGAATCAGTGAATGGAAATTTCTGTAGGCTGGAAGTTAACAGAAACTACATGGTCCAAAAGAAGTTTTTTAAAATCAGGAAATGCAACCGAAACTGGGGTATATATATCACGCAATTACTTGTGAGTAGTGTGGGATTGTTTAATTTTTCGTTTGATTGACAGTCCTTTTGGACTCCACGTTTCACGCGCAAAAACCAGGTCATCCGACCAACCTGCACTCGGAAGCAGCAGACTCAAGTTTCGCTCTTGTTAGAGCTCATCAGTGGTGCATATCCTCCGCCACACCCAGCTGGTGCAGTGGTAACACACACGCTTTCGAAATGGAAGGGCCTGGGTTCAAAACCTTGATAGGGTGGAGGATATGCACCACTGAAGAGCTCTAACAAGAGCGAAACTTGAGTCTGGTGCTTCCGAGTGCAGGTTGGTCGGATGACCTGAGGTTTGCGCGTGAAACGTGGAGTCCAAAAGGACAGTCAAGCAAACTCGAAACTGGGGTATTAGGGAAATCCAGGTTTTTCATTAATGTGCACAGTTGAAGTCCCCCCATTGTCAGAAAAAAAGATGTCTGATTCTATTTCTTGACATATTTTCGAATAGTACACCACAATTCGAATCTGACAGCTATGCGCACTGTGCGCGGTGGTCGATCTCCGCGACTGTTATCTCGAAACAAAAAGTGGTCTTCTTACTTTCTTTATTATTTATTACGCAATAAAGTACAACAACTCAGGAACGGGGTCGAGACCAGTGCAAGGTTACCTGATGGGGAAATGACCGATGGTGGCGGGAATGGAACCCGGGTCGTTATTGTCCTAAGTTCACGATGATAACCCTTTGACTACCGCCGGTCGGGCTCGTTTCGATGCCTACCACGGGTCGGAAACAGCACACCACCGGGGGATTTGTGGGATAGATGAACACGCCACCATGAACCGGCATTGGAGGAATGAACCTCAGAGTGGAGGACGACTTGAAGGCAGTCGACAGAACATGGTCATTCTTTTGTTAGGCGGGAGAAGTGTAGTGGAGTGTACATACTACTTGCTGAATAAGTAAGTAGGTGATTGCTCAAAACTCAACCGTGGACTGTGATGGAGCAACAATGAATGCGATTACATCAGATAAACTGAACGCAGTAAAGTGAAGTAAGGCAAGCAAACTGTAAGATTGCATCCCCCGACTCGGTAACGACTGTTTTCAAGTGAACTGGACAACTGTTATGCATATGAGCATTGTTGTTATGGCTAATTCATTTTGATGATCCCCGGACAAAACACGTAGCTCCCCGCCGCGGCTTGCGGATCGTGAAACTTTTGCCGTTCGGCGCCTCGGAGTTATTTTTACGTGAACTGTACCTTAGACTTACAGCGGTTAAGCAGTGTTTATTAAGTTCTAAGTGTGTAAACTCTCCCTTTTTCCTCCTCTCGTTTCCTCACACGGTCTTTGCTGGTCATTTATGTCATCCCATAGTCGAAAAAGGCAATTCGTCGAAACTGTTTTCAGGTTTTCATTGGATCACTAGCGCTACCCTTATTGACTTACACATTCGCAAGCATCTCGATGATTGGGACGAACAAGGAACCGTCTGTAGTTCGTGTGCGTGGTGAAAGTGTACCTCGTCTTGCGGGGCATTAAGACACCGGCATACTTGACCTTTTTCCTGATCATGTAGAATTGAACCAGTTCCATCTACGGTTTACAAGGCCTGGTTTTCCCCATTATCAATCAGCGGGGTGAATTTTTTGGACGGAAAATCTCTTCCTTTTTTCATTTGAGAAAATAAATGTTCTTCTGTAATAGAAGGAGAAGTGAGCCGAGATTTTTGAGTGACGGCTTAAACAAAGTTTGACTTTTCTTCGATTCTGGGATACGGGCAATACGCCAAGCTTTACAAAGACAGACACATTAATACAGCCATACTTGGAAGTCACTAAAAAACTGTAAACCGTTTTTGTTTCAACCTAAGGACTCTAAAAATCGGGTTGTCTCACATTCTTCCTAATCAATGCACGTGAGCGCAGTTTCGTTGACGTCTACTGGCTTTTCGTTTTGTTGTGTCCTTGAGAGCGAAGTCGAGGTTGATTGTCGCGTTGCAGTTGGTTTCTGTTGTATTACCACTGGCATCCTGGGTAGGATGCGTGCCGAGTGCAGCCACTCTGCGGGCCTAATCAGCTGCGTACTCCCTGTGTGAGGTGCACGAGCACCGAGTACTGTGGACGGTGTTCTTTCGTTGCAGGGAGCAGAGTAACACTTGGGCGCAGACTGTCGTTCCCATCTTCTTCGACGTTGACACGTTAGTGCTTGCTCATGCACTTACTGAGCTTCGATTCGTCGAGTTTCCCTTCTCGCTATTCCCTTGAAGTTCATACAGTTCAGTTCAGTTCAGTTCAGTTTATTCAACCACTAACCTCGCACTTCTGTGCTCTGGTTTCGGTTGCTACCCTCCAGCGTCGTCCAACTCACTACGGAAGAGAGCCGCATCCAGCATACCGCGTATATGATGACCCTACCAGCTTGTCCGTCGGCGTCGTTAGTCGCTCGTGATGTGAACGTGTGGTGAACCGGTGTTGTTTTCATTCTACCATGATTATCGCTCATTATCGTTACACCCCTTCATACGGGAAGCCGCTTAGCATCAAAATAGTCTGAGTTCATCCTAGATAACTCAATATGGGATCAGCTGATCGGCAGTGGTCGAATGCTCATCGTGAATGGGGAACTTTCGGTTTCTTCGTTCTGGATTCCAGTCTTCCTATCCCCGACCCCCTTCCTTGTTCAGACACCTTTGATTTACTGTGGCTTCTTTCCGTAAGTATAATTTATTATTTTATCATTTAAGAATAGCCTTGATCACTGAACAGTTTGTTCAGGTAGTGATGACGAAATAGTGACTTCTTCTGAAGCAGCTGGCTTCTTTCTTACCGGTGTGACTTTCTTCTTCTTCCAGACTACGTAAAACTTGTCATGTTTCAATCACAGTAACCAAGTCGCCTCGATTATGGGGTAGAAAATGCGAAAAATGCCCAGTCATGCTAATTCAAGTGGACATTTGTCACTCGGTGCTACAGTGTTCAACTCATCACGGAACCGTCTCGATCACTGTAGAAAGATGATAATGAATCTTTTAACAGTTGGCAGAGACAGATGTCCGCTACTCAATTTAGTGTTGACTTAGAATGAAACCGTTGAACTTTCTTGACGAACCTACTAGGTTCAGATCCACACTGGCGGGAGACTTTTCCGAAACTCCGAATGAAAATAATGCTACCTAGAATAAACTGATTTCAAGGCTTTCAGCAATGAACGGAACTCAGATACTGCGGGATCAATCAGTCACTCAATTTTGAGCAAAATACAAGCGTAGTTTTCACACCCCAATCGAATATGGACTGTCGATCTGACAATAACGAGCGGAATGTTAAGCGAACGGGAGGATATCGAAGCATTTCTTGACTAATCCGGTTCTGCTTCATTGAAGTACATAAAAGTCAGATCAAATTCGATTCGTCCAATCCAAACCGGCGGATAGTGCATCTTTCATCATGCTCTGATTCTGTGTGTCCCGTAACATCAAAACTACAACCATCTTTGGGCGAAACTAGCAAAGTGCGATCTCTGTTTCGGGGGTTATAGTGGATTAGGCCCCATCCACGCTTTAGAACTACCCACGAAATGTTCGGAAACTTCAATCACACTTACAGGATCAGCTATTGAAGGACCACTGGTCTTAGAGAATGTGGATTGATTGTAAAACTGCCTTGTGGCAGGTGAGCCAATTTGACCGAAACGTCTGCTAATCGTAATGTTCCCACGGACAAAGCCGTGTTACTACTATTATGTTTCCTCGTTGAACACAACCCAAGACACATCGTGTTTTCGATACATTCCGAACCTAGTTTGGGCCTGACGTACTGAATGTGGGTGGCAACCATGTCCAAATTCGAATCTCAAATAAATTTTCACTACGAAACAGGAACCGCGTTAACATTTGATTGATGAACAGTGTAATTCTTTCTGGCTACTTCAAACGATGAATTCCTTGTGTTCTGTAGAGTCCTTTGACTGAGGTCAAAAGATAAACTGGTCATCGGCTATTCCCTGATTGGTACATCACGGTTCTGAGGTCTGATGAATTCGACACGGAGGCAGACAGAATGCAGACAGGGAGTGCACTCCTGTGGAATCTCCTCACTGTTTCAATAATCCATTACCTTATGATAATAATAATAATAATGATAACAATAGTAACAGTAATTTTTCTGATTCAGGACGAACGCGTAGATTCTCACGAGACCGACATAATGGACGTGGGACGGAATAAGTTAAGTTTGTGGTGATTTTTGTCCAATTGAGCCCAGATTGATTTTTTGTTCGTTTGTTCGTTTGGCATTTGGAAAAAACACTGCAACGGAATATCAGGTCCACACACAGACACACAACAGTGCACAACCTGTGGTGCCGAAGATTTTATCTCATGCGAAATTATGAACAGAACGACATTATTTTTGTGTTTTTCATCCGATATGCAGTTCCAACACACACACACACACACACACACACACGAACGTGAATGAAAAAAACCAGGCACAATACGAATAGACGAATGAGAGTAAAAACTTTAGGAAACCTTGTTCCGTTCTGTTCCGTACTAGTCTGTTCTAATTCTGCTCTGCGGTTCTGTGGTTCTCACGAGACAGGCAGGTAGATTTGTGGAATACACGTTTCTGGAAAAAATACCAATTGATTGTGATCCGAACTTCGGCTACTTTTAACGCTCATCAAACTATGCACAGCCTATTTCACTGATAGGTAATTTGATTTACGTAGAATCTGGTTCATCGTACAATCTCAAAGCTCAACTGATCACTAAAAACCACTCACCGTAGAACAGCTATTTCAACTGACTTATTGGGAATCCTGCACTGCCATGCACATCTACCGAGCTCCAACAGGGGACTCGAACCCGGAGTGGACGATCACGAGTTAAACACTGCCAGGCTACCTGATCTATGAGCAGTGTTTCTGCTAAGTAAGTGGTTGAGAGCAAGTTCGGATACCCCGGTAGTAATGTGTGTGTGTGTGTGTGTGTGTGTGTGTGTGTGTGTGTGTGTGTGTACGTGATCCACAAACATTCAGCCCAGTGCTCGAGTTCCAGTTTGGACTTGACGAATATGCACTGTAGCTACCGTGTTTTTCAGTGCTGATTTCAGCTTTGAAGCTGCAGGTTCTATCATTGTACACCATATTTTGTTTGGATTCCTAGACTACATGTGATTGCTGTTGAGCAGCATAATCACGACAGCCAAAAGGATGCCCACAAAAATCAGATACCGTCAGGCGACGTTCACAAATCTGAAAAAATGGGATTGAACTCAATCAATTCCATTCGATCAAGGCGATCAGCAAGCTCCCTGTTTCCAAAAGTGGATAGCTTTGATGAGATTTGACTCTTATTTGTTTTCCTTATCCACTTGACTAATGATTACTGGAAGGGGCTTGTTAACGGGCAGGAAAATCACAATCTGAAGTTGGGGGAAATACCGTAAATTATGAGCAGATAAAGACCAATTAACTAGTAGTTCTAAAACATATCGGACCCGATCGAAATATCAACCTTGAGACAATCACCGCGATACAACTATGATTATTCCTACGAAGAATACAAAAGCACCCAAATCAGCACTGAAAAATTCGCTGATACTCTACACAGTGGAGCTGCTTCGTCCGACTTGTTGGGACTGAGCAGTTGCTCCGCCTATTCACCAGCTTCATTCTGGGACTTAAACTCCGGATTGGTGGGCATACTCGTGATTCCGATGTATTAGCCTGTGGGTCACCCGGTCGGGCTGGCTCTCTGGGGTTTGTTTTATCACGGCAAAGGACAACATACTGCGTCTGGTCGTCGGCTCCCCTAGATGTTAACAAACCATCCACCGCAAAACAATCAGCTTACTTGCGTTGCGGTGATCAAACGGTTATCCTGACGAATCAATCGAATCCAGGGGTCCTCGGTTGGAATCTTGCGAACTTCAGTCACTTCATCATGCAAGATGTGTCCCACAACCGGTAGGCAAAGTGTAAGCAAGACTGCAGGGACGGATATGCATTTAGCAAAAGCATACAACGCGAGTGCACACACGTCAGCAGAGACACAAGCAAGTAGGTAAGTAACAACGCCAACCTCGGTTCCATGGATGAAAATGCAAGCCAAGGTCGTCGGGCACGTGAAAAGCATATGATTGGTTGGAGCAGTCCGGAATGGAGCACGGCCAGAGTCAACCCTGTGTGCATGTGTGCGTGTATGCGTCTGTGTGTGGTATATGGATTAGTGGTCCGCAGTATGTGTGCATGACTGTCTGACTGTGCACGTGACTGCAGAAACCGAACACAACACAAGAGCCACTAAATTACCGAGACTTAATAGTGCTCACAGTACCCGAACTGACAGGACATATTGAAATCACTCACAGCCGGAACTAAGCAAACCAAAATAGCAAGAAGCCCAAGGCTGCGGAATAGCACGCTAATTGTGTTGCAAAATTAGTTTGTATAAATATATTAGATGAAGGGAAATAATTGACAGGTTACAAGCTGACCAATCACAGTGAGCTTCTGGTGTGCCTATCTTCAGCTGTCCTGATTGGTTGAAGCTCCTCAGCGTACGGAGCCACGAAGCTGCACCCGTCCGCATCTTGTGAGATGCCCACCAGATCACCACAGTACATTATATATATATATATATATATATATATATATATATATATATATATATATATATATATATATATATATATATATGTATATAATACGCCGGCTTGAGATCAGGAGTGGTACCAACGCAACAGCAACGGAACAATAATGCAAATTTGAGGGGGAAGGATTTAGGCACAACATTGGGAATGCAACCAATAAAAGAGAAACATTTTTGAATGCTTACGCCGTACAAGTTTTGTAAATCTTTTTGGTCTGTTTTTCAATTGTTCATGAGAACGGGAAATCGACAGACAGGTCATACAACATTCGTGCCACCAGGTTCGGTTCCAAGCGATATCCCTGGGCGCCTCTAACCAGCTGCAATGCTCCTCTCTTGGGTTTGAACCAGGAAGGTGGGAAGCACCAACCAAAGTACAAGCCGAAGCTAACTTCTTCATTTTCATGCCCCAAATCATAGCCTGGTCGCCGACGAGCTTCTTCCGGCCTTGCTCAGCACGAAAAGGTAAAGGATGAATAGGCATACGCAAAATATACCCGAGTCATTGAAGGAAGTGTAGAGAGATTATCTCAGTCAGAGGGTGACTAACAGTACTAAATACATGATGACGTACCTGGTAATTGCTCGCAGCATGTTCCCACCAGACACGAGCAAAGCTTCGGAGATATCAGTGGCCGAATACAGAAAGCCCCCGAGCATCATCAAGGTAGAGTGGCCCGGATGCCTTATCGGGGCCACAGATGGCGTGGGTTCGCCAAAGCTGCTCTGGCTCTAGCAATTCGTGATGTGATCTCCTTCCCAACACCTACATCAGTAGTGATCAAGTTCCCGAGGTACTTAAGCTATTGACTACCTCTAAGAGATCATCACAAAGGGTGAGTGCAGGCACAGACTCCTGCCAGTCTTGAAGAAGTACTTAGCATTTTGAAGGTGCATAGTATATAGCATATCTGGACACCTCAATCTCCAAGCAATCCAGTGCGTATTGAATTACTTGTCAACTGTCTCTCAACAGGGCGATATCATCGGCATACTCTAAGTCAAATCTCTGTTACCTAAGAGGAGTTGAACCCAGCTGTCTAGAAGACCAGATAAAGTGTTCTGCAGAACATCCTCTATAGCAAATTTGAAAAGAAACGGGGATATAAGGCAGCCTTAACGTACTCTGCTGGAGACAGCGAAGGGTGGTGAAAACTGGCCGTAAGCCCTAACCCGACCTGAGGTATAACGACAAAACTCTTTGAGGACCGACAAGTAATTTCCAGGTACACCAGTCCTCAACAAACAGTGCCGCAAAGCAGACCTATAGACGGAGTCGAAGGCCGAGCGAATGTCTAGAAACACAGCGATAGTTGGTCTTTGGAAAGCGCAGTGGTGCTCTGATAGCCTTTGGAGGGTGAAGATGATCGATGCATCCACAACCTGTACGAAACCCAGCCTGTTCCTCGTGAGTCTGCTCATCACGTGAGGTGTACAACCTGGGATGACAGATGCTACCAGCTTAGACGCTATCGGGATTAGGCTTATCCCACTAGGATTGGCGCAGCCACTACGCGAGCCCTTCATGAAGATGAGAATAACGATTGACCCACCCCCTCCCTAAGGAGAGAACTTTCTCAGAATTTCAGATCTTGAGGATCAGAACTTGAAGTTATCTATTATGCTGCGTCCCACCATCTTTAAGTAGGGATGAGGAAAGGCTAACGAAGCCCGGCGCTTTGCAAAGTCATAAGGCTTGGATTTCCTTGTGGATCTCCGCCCCAGAAGGTGGATGTATTAACACAGATCACAGGATGTGTGCCGGAAAAGTTGTGGGAAGGTCTGACGCTGGAGACCAGTTAAACTGTGCTTCAAAGTGCTTAGCTCATTGTTCAAGACCTCATTGAGGACTGCGGATAAGCGAATCGCCAGCTACACATATTGTTTCGCATACACCCAATGACTTCCTACTGGTGACTTGGATGAGATGAAACAACTTGCAAGAATTTCCTCCAGCAGCAACAAGCTTCATCTCTGATGATTGTTGAGACCACCAGGTTTCGCCATCCTTACTCAGACTTCCGTCGAGGCTCGTTGTGAGCCGAGCTTCATTACGCTGTTCACCAAGTGGGATGGACTGGCGTGCATCAAGAAGCTGTAGAGACTCAGTAGAAATCTAGGGTGTCACGACACGACGAATCAGGTCACAACTCACTTTGCCAGCAGAAAACAAAGCATTATTAATAAGCGGCCAGTGCTGGTTGATATCATCTGATGGTGTTGATCATAGCTTTTCAGATAGAATGTTTCTGAAGGTTGATAGGCGAGGTGGATCAGACAGCATATCGCAATCTAACCGCTGCTGCTTCGTACAACTGGGATGCCCACCAAAGCACATGGACATCTTAGTGCAGACTAACTGGTGGTCGAAGTTTTATGGAGTGCTCCATTACAACAGGCGGTTTTGTATACAGCCCCGCCATCTGCAGTTAGTCGCGGCGTGGTCTGTCTGGGTCCACTGCTGACTCGAAGAGAGGGGACGCCACATGACATACCGATTATTAGAATGTCTGGTGAGAAACATTTGATGATCTGAACACAGCCAACAACCGTTCCCCGGTTTCTGAATGACTGGTATCAAGACCAGAAGGGCTTCCCAAAAGCATATTGTTCGAAGACAGCCGACTGACTCTAGCTTCCATGTCTCCCGTTAAAATCACGATATCATCCCGTCTTGCTTTACGTAGCAAGTGGTGTAACTTTTGGTAGGAGACATCTTTGATTGCATCTGACCTGCTATCTGTGGGGGCTTAAACCAAGATGACAAACAAATTGTGTCTATTGGGACGACACTTGCTTACTTTGTACGAGCCTCTAAGTCTCACGGCGCATAGCCGACTATCAACTGGGATCCAGTCAAGTAGCGCATCCCCAGCCTTCTTAGTGGGAGCTACGTCTACGCGATCAAAACCAACAGACAGCTAGCCCGTTTCGGAAAGTTGACACTCGAGACGGATCAGACAATCTTCCTTCCATGTATAGAATACCTCTATTGCACAAAGTCACAAAAATGTTAGTAATGAAGTGGACATGAGGACTTGAAGTGGACGCAGTCACGACAACTAACCTGCAGTTCTCGGTCAGTTAATTAACTTATGTAAGGGAATAGTTGAAACTGTTATAGTGGACTGAATCAAGCGGCTACGGGATTCACAAAGGCTCTGAACAATGATAAATAAAGTACAGGTAGAAAAATTCACGATAATTAAACTAGACCTAAATCACCTTCCCCGGAAGATAATGAAACACTGTCAGTTGGCACCCTCCACTGAGTTTTATCTGGCGGTACATTCTCTTCGTGATTACAAGCTTCTGTGGTTGAAGTCGGAAAGTGATAACCGGACAATAATAAAAACGATCTATTTCAAAGTTTTAAAGCTGGTTCGTCTAGCGACGAATTGGCATTCGCTGAGGCCTTCGTTGACTCAGGCGGAATCGTGACCCTCAATTGGTGTTAACTGTGCCACGAGGCTACACCAAAAAGCTTCTGATATTTCATGAACGGATCGCACGAGAGGTTGAAAAAACGTTGTAACTGGTCCGATTCATACTCAACTGCCACCAACGTCTTCAAATCCGGGTGAATGTCCTAACGATTTGGACAATTGAATCACTGTAACATTTATTACCTGTGAACTCCTAATTTTAAAAACCGTGTACTGATGAAAGTTTCTTGTGACTAGAAAAGTAACATAGCTACTGTATGGTTTGTATGTAACTGTTGATTTGATTTGAACATCATATGTTGTCAGTGTATCCACAAATATGCTCACCAAAGTGCTTAATATTTTGACCAAATCGACTTCAGTGAATAATGTGCACACGAACGAATCTGCCTCTTCCAGAATATTGCATTTTCAGCCTCGACCATACCATATTTTTGAATGGCATCGGCACCTGCCGTTGAGTGCATAAACGCTTGTCATGCAGTACTTCTGAGTAACAGCGAACACCAACCAGCTCCAGTAAGAATAAGTAAGGGATTATAATGGGAGGATCTATTCGCTCCATTCAGACACCCTTTCATTCTTTATTGGACAGATGGTTGTATTTGTCCCGGTCAATTAAAAACATGATAAAGCAGTACATTCTGCTGAATACACGAGAACTTATTCTTCACGCATCTCTACCCTACCCACTCTCACTTCCTCGGATTGGTATGATGATGGAACATAACAGAAAACAAGCCAGCTTCCATACTCCCCGGGGGAAATTCAGGCAGGTGGTTTCTGTCGTCGAACCACAAATTACTCCTGTTATCGGTCTCCTTCAGCCTCTTCCCGCTACCCGTGACACACACACACACACGCACAAACTATTCCGTTAATTTATATTATACCCAGGTATTTATATGTTGAAGAGCCTTGCTCACCACCCACTCTCAATACGTAGTTTCAATCAGGCGGCAAAGTCTCTGAACCTCACTCACTGTCGCACCACACCTCAAACGTGTAAATGGCAAGCGCTTGTATGCAGTAGCTATCTTTCATGCTCTCTCTCTCTCTCTCTCTCTCTCTCTCTCACACACACACACACATACACACACACACGCGTCAAACGTTCCGTCCTCAAGCAGGTGCGCAGGTGTTCATGGTCCCTGCAGGGGAAGACAAAAATGTCGCGGGAGTAGCACATAGACAACTTTTCTCCCTCCCTTGACTTAAGTTTGTAGCAACTTCGAACAAAAATGTATTCACACATCGTATCTTTCGTCGTTATCATCGTCATCATCATAATCAACATTTGGGATGGGGCCAAGTCCGCTACGCAAATCCCCCGTTTCAATTTTCTTTATCTATTGGAATACAAACTTGGAAGACACGGATATAGCGGTAGAACACCATTTCTGGAAGGCACCGTACACCGGAGGCAATCGTTTTCGTCGTGTTTTCACAACGGCAAACGATTCATTTTAAACTTTTTCTACTTCACTCCATTCTACTCAAATCCAATTCAATTTTGCTCTAATCCAATCCAGTCCATCCCCTCTCCACCATCCTCTCGTCCGTAGCATCTAGTCAAATTGTCGTGCGGTCAAACTGACGCCCGGTCACAGCTGCAACCGATTCTTTTGAGTCTTTTGCTCTTCTGTGATGAAAAATGCTCATGCAGGAGTACCACTCTGATCGTCATCAGCATTATCGCCGTCCGTATCCGCACAAGCGTATGCACAACACACGTCACAGAAGAACTAATAGGTACTGCTTCTATCCTATCCACTCTACCCTCATTGTGATACATTGTTCCTCTCACTTAAGCATTTCTGAGAGTGCAAAATTTTTCCTCCGCATTTTTCTCAAATTACCTTCAGGTTATTTAGGCTTAGTATGGGCGAATCAGATGATCGATCACACCTCACTGGGCTGGTCAGTGCGGCAAAATGAACTGTTGGTGACATGGATACGGGTACACACAGAGAGAAAGAGAAATTGCAAACTGGTGTCAACGGTCCATTCCCCATTTTTATCTATCTCAGAGTATGGGTGTTTTCAACCCGACCGGTACAAGATCACACAACAGCACAGAAAAGCACCTGCTTCACGCATTGTTCCTATGACAGAACACAAAGTGAGATTGGAGGGTTATGCCCGGGGTTAGGGAAATTCTGATTGTCTCCGACACTAAATCGTACACCTATTATGTCCCGAGCACACTTGTGTGTCGTCACGTGATTTTTGTTGTAACCCGATACGTGAAATTAGGTTGGTTTTAACTGGTGCCCTCAAGTAATGAAGTAAGACACATGTAAACGTTTAAAACAGTTCAGAATCAAACGTGATGATATTTTGTTCGGAACGTACCAAGGTGATGTGCAAATTTAAACGATACACCTTTCGCATACTGGTAAAGTAATAATGAATAATTTCACATAACCGTCAGACATAAGTTACCATTCACCTCCCTCTCTCTCCGTTATCACCACAGATAGTGATGGCATCTATGCGTGAACTTAGTCGAAGTGGTGGGTGCGACGTTCGATCGACTTCGCTTGAGACCGATTGGTTTTTATTGCCCTGCTTGGGACTTGCTCCACAACGAGGATCTCGGATCCTGGTTACCGGCGCTTTCCAGCAGCGTAGTCTCTGATGCTTTCTGGCTATCGGATTTCCTCACTTGTAATCTATTCATGTTCAATCGGGGGAAAACGGGGAGATATGAAAACAAACCCGTTCTCCTACTACTTATGCTTATCAAGTAGTCGAGTTCTGCTGTCGAAGAAGACCACCATAGGAGTCGATCACGGTGCTAGTGACAGGTTGTCTTATCGTTTCAGGATCCAGCTCAAGGATAGATACTGGATCATGCAGTATTGCCTTGAAACATGCACCTGATAGTCAGCTCGGTTAGTTCAGTGGCAAAACGTGTTTGTATGTGATTCCCAACAGTGCCCTCCGGGTTCCAATTCCGGTTAGTGAATGTGCACTACCAGTGATGATTCTTAAAACAGGTGAAACACCTGTACAGCATTGCCCTTCTGACTTAAAGTGTTCAGCTAACTGTTTCTGTTGCATGATAAATCCCCTCTTATCATTTTTTTCGTTTTTCTTTTTTATTAAAAACATTCAAAAATTCCGGACTTAGTTGTTTCATCCTTTGGTCTAGCCGAGACTTGACGCAACAAAAAATACTATACAGCAACAAAATGAAATCCGTATACTTTTAAGATTTAAAAACTCTATAGTGGTACTAACATCTACTCACGACAACTCGAAGTGACTAATGTCCCAATGGTGAACTTGGGCTCCTAACTCTTTCTATGACTTTTCACATTTACAAATTGGACATGTGCTATCCTTTTCGGGAGATATTTGCCCTACTTCTCAGTTCCTCAGAAGGTTAACAATCGGCACAGTATCGAACGAGATGATACAGGTTGTCATTTATTCGTTATTTTGTGGTCAGAGACTGTCTGAGGCCGACAGAGAAGGTAATCGAAAAGCCCAGTTATGCACTGATCCGTGACGGGTGTATATGAATTTTATTGGAGAGCCCTCACCCTTAAATGTTGGGAAAATGTAGTGATATTATGGAATATGTCATCCGGATATATTTACCATAGATAATAATATAAAATGAGTGTATGAATTTTATTCACTTTTAGCCCGGAGAAACTATGAACAGTTCGAATACCACGTCACCAAGTATCCGTCGAATCATCAGGTGATGGAAAGAAAGTTCGACTGCTCTACAGGTACTGTCGAAATCCGAATGAAAACATAAGCTGATGAAAGGGCTACATTTCCCCGGAAGCACACGACCGCTTTTGCGGGTGTTGCCATTTATCTGGTGTGCATACTCGGTAACCTTTAGCTCAACCATCCCTATACTTGAGCACTCCACATTAAGTTCATCACCTTAATCCCATTTAAATAGCGCGGAGCTTGCATGGACGAGGACACACGGTCTTTAGCTTCAATTTTTGATGCAAGTCGTTAGATATTGCCTTTGGATGAAAGCTCATCCTCTTCGTCATAAGGTACACACTGGAAATTTTTTCCTTAAAATACCTAGCAAAGGTTGATAATATAAAATTCTCCGTAATTGAACATGGTTCCCCTTAGCTCCGTGATATTCTGTGCGAAAATGAAATTGGACGACTTCATTGAGCATGAGTAATTTGACTAGTGCTTGACATACGAAATTTAATGAACGGTCGAGTGTGGTTAATTTCTGAAGTCATGAAAGTAAAATTCCTCGTACATTGTTATTGCCACAGAGGCATAAAACTGACCCAGCCAAGAAGAATCTCCTTTGCGGAAGTCTAGATCATATTATTGCCTAGCGGTAAGAAGCGAAAGTAACACAAATATCTTAGCCGTTAATGGTAGAGTCAGTACGAAAAATCTGTTGACTTTTTGGGATGCTTGACCTTGAAATCAAGGTCACATGAATGTGGTCCGTTGAACGTTCAGTTTGTTTTTGCGATGATGAAGAAATGTTCCCCCGTGTCAGACGATTTTCCCTGTTCTACTAAATAAGAGAATGATCAAATCATTCAGACGCATTCTGTGCGTTTTTACGAGGGAGACTTTGCTCAAAATCGCAATCTTTCGTATTACTCATATAAAATATATTGTTACCACAAGTCACCATTATGCTCCTAATAAGGATGGTTATTTATTGTAGTTGCGAGTGAATTCATATTCCATCATGGTTTGTTTAGACTTATGATTTACTTTCTGTGTCCCACAGAGAAACTTTGGAGGCTGTCAAGAAAATGTTACCTTCGATAAGAAATTAAAATCAAACTCGTTCCAGAGAATTTTAAATTGTCTAACTCATTATGCCAATTGGTGTGAGCTGGAATAAACCATGACTTTCCAAATTGGGCAGTACCATACACGATACTGTGAACAATGGGGAATTTAACGGGCTGGAACAACACATTTTCACACTTTTCCAGATTGCAAGTTCTTCTGGGTTGACCACTTTTGACCAGGTAATGCTTTGGGCTATACCTCTCACGGGAATGTTATTCTTATTGTCGTGATCGTATCCATTCCGTTGTTATATGTTTTTACACTGGTTATATCGTAGAAATTTCATAGGTTCATTAGTCTCATAAATGCCATGGTTATATTATGATGGTTATTTTTATAATGTTGGTGAAATCAGTTAAGGCTCTTTCTTCAAGCTGACTTAAAGTTTGTACGAGGTTGTTACTTTTTGCGTCGAGGGTATATTAAATCGGAAAACAGTGCTTTCTTTCGAATTTCAGCGGTGCGTGTTGAACGAGAAATTACTGGTCGGTCACTAAATTGGGCACTGAGTGTTCGTAGTGAATTATGTGATGACCGTTATGATTGCAAGTGTCATCATCGCAAATTTGGTTTCTCCAGTAAAGCGCAAACTGGAGAAACTTCAGCCGAGTAAATATAGGCTCACCGATCAGTAGTCCCATATTCGTATAGCAATAATACAATAATAATAATATAATACAATGGTTTTTGTGGTATATTGTGTAACATAGTCTTATAAAAGAAACTTGTCCTTTGTTCTCTTCCGAATCAAATTTTCCACCGTGATTTAATATGGCCAGTGGATTTTAATGAGAACATTCACTCAGTTTGGTGCATTTTAGTTCAGTATGATGTCAGCACAACAAGTTAGTTAGATAGCAAATCCTATTCCTTGGGCGCCAAACGTGGCAGTCATTCAGTCAGATCATATAGACACTACTCGTAGTTTGTAAGTATAGTTTTCTCAAATTCCGTTCCTGCTTTGTGTCAGCACAGAGCACACAGGCGACGTCTATGCATTGAATAAACTTGCTGACTTTCAGGAAAAGAAGCAAATCAAAGTGTACATCTGAGTGAGCAGTTGAGATTTATTTTCTTGGAGAGGGCTTTGATGTTAGTCTCAACTGCACGCGTGTACGTTGTCTTCTGAAGTCGATAGCTGTTGGACGATGGGTTGAAGCTATCACACACGGGGACATGACGACAAGACTACCGGTGTGCTTAGCAGATCCGTTTACGGGATTCATTAGGTGATATGGTCAAGTACAAGGAATCAGAGGCATACCTGTATCCCAACTTTTGTTTTTGTGTTTGCATTCAGTACACAACATACCCAACTGAACATTTTGCTCTTAGTATTTCGATTTATCTCGTTTCCAGCTGAACGAATCCACTTGAGGTCTATCGGAACCAGAATATGCTGTAATACCACTTCTTAATGAATAAATCGAACAGATCTGATCTCTCATTCTATAACTGCCTCCTCAAACTTTCTCTTTTGAATGTCCAGTCAGAGATCCCACGATCTTTGAAGCTTTCTCTCTCCGTCTGTCTGGAACAGGTAAATTCGGCTGGCTGTACCGACTCCTCTAAGTAAAATCAAGAATTCACTAATTTCATCTGGGTTACAAAGGGTGGTGGTCGGGGTGAGTTATGTATTCATTCTTAGCCTGATTTGAGCCATTCGTGAAATATTTCCATCACACCTTATCTCAGTAACTCCCAGCCAAGCCACCCAACCGACAAAACATCGACTAATCGTGGTCACTACTTGCTTATCTACCCCACGTCCCCATTCGAGTGCAACACCGGCTTCGTGCACCTTTAAGCATTTGTCCACACATTTCGTAAATTTGTTATCATTTTGGTACTGGTTTCGTATTTGGTTTTGGCCACAAACACTGTTATTGTTTTGCTTGTTCACTCCACAGTCCCCATATGAGCCCGCAACACACACACACACACACACACACACACACACACACACACACACAGCGAGAAAGATACGACTTTTTACTTCCTCGCACTCCTCGACATAGTGTTTTCATAATCGCTTGATTTTGTACCACCTTGTATTGTTGATTTAATCGAATCGGACCGATTGCTTTAGTTTTCCAAAAACAAGGTTTATGCACCAGTGCTAACTCCATCCACTGCGTGCTCCCTCTCCACTCATCACCCACTCTCACGGCCACCGCCATCGCTAGCTCACAGCATATACTAACCGTTACGAGCTCGAAATGAGCGGATTGTTTGACAACTACGCTACTCCGATCAACTAAAATAAAAAGGACAACTTTGTGTGTGTGTGCGTGTGTGTGTGTGTGTGTGTGTGTGTGTGTGTGTGTGTGTGTGTGTGTGTGTGTGTGAATGTGTGTGACTGCGGTTATATTCAATAGCAGGTGGCTTGTGTCCACTTGGTAAGTCAGAACCAGGCTAAATCGTGTAAATTTGCCTGCCTGTACACCTTTTTCTCCCACTAAATAAACGCCGCTTGTGTTGTTTGTTTATGTGTTTATCTAGGTTTATGCGTACGTGGATTTGTGCCAGATTATCACTCTATAACAGTACTTAACTTGACGATTAATCGTTTTACAAAACTCTTTGCCATGTATGTCACATCGAGTAAATCACGTGCGTAATTGTTAGTGAAACCGAATCCGTTACCCGGACTATCATGGAGCTCTAGAGGTACTGAAGTTCGAATCGAAATGGAAACTGTTGTGGGAATACCGCGGGTCCTGTCAGTCTGTGTCGTTTTGGGGGGAATTCTACCAGAAACATTCTCAACAGTTAATTAATTTGGCGAGGGCTGTGTGCTACAGTTATTATTTTCATCCTCTTTTTTGAGGGGTAGGGGGGGGGGGGGGTAGGAGGATACTAGGAGATCTTCTGGCCGGTAGAGCGTAACAAGGGTACTTTATCTTGGATTCTAAAACTTCGCTGTCACTGGTAATCTGATTAACCACTGAAGTAGTTCCTGAACTATATATCTTGGTCAACCTAATCTTGTCACAAATTTATCCGTCACTTAGTAGGATATGTGGTAATAACGGGTAAGAGATTGTTGATAGAGTGAAAATGTGACTCGTTCACCTATCAGAGCATTCTGAAGCCCTTCAGAAAGGTAGTTATAAGTTTGACTTCTACATTTCCCTGACGGAAGTATGAAGTATTACATAACGGCTTGATTCGCAAAATCTTTTAAGTGTTTTGTAATGAAATCAAATAAGCTCTTGATACGAAAAGTATGAGATTGGAATTGATGATCGAATGATCCAACCTGCCGTATCAACGCTGAACTCATCATTGAAAACCAAGAAAACACTACGATACAGCTGTTTCATCTCTCCCTTGATCAGAAATTATCAACTGCAGTGAACATCCATCCCGAACCACATGCCTAAAGACCAGGCAATTTGGCATGACTCTCAGTGGTTTTTCTAACACAATACTGCGCGATTTACGGTCCTTCCGTCAACGACTTTAAAATGACTATGACCGCAACATACGGAACACTTCTAGCAACTGCTTCTGTCGTTTGTGGACCGAATTCCGATCCGTAATTTATATATTGCACCACCGGTCCGGAATGCGTAGACACACACACACATTAAGGAAGCCTTCAATCACAAAAGCTAATTTCACCAGGAATCGCCGATTTTCGGATGGCTTAGTGACAAGATGAACTCGCACCATACCACACGGAGAATACAACTCAAGTATGTGAATCAATTCTGCTTGCGGTAATACAGTGCTGTAGATATTATAGTTCAAGTAGTATTGCAAATAAGAATGAAGATTTGGTCTGGTGATCGGGCTTGCTATGGAAGTCTGAACCCCAGGAGGAAGCTAACGGTTTTATTCAGGATGGGTGAAGCATTCAGCGATTCCAGAACGGACTGTTGCGGTGGCAGTCTCCGGACCATCTAATTCAACCAGCTCAATGGTGGACTGAAGACTGCTGATTTCAGGTTCCAATTTGAGTAATTCCACGCCACCGTCTCCATCCCCTAAGCCCTACCCCTCCCCCCACCCCCCACCCCCACCCCCCCACCCCAAAAAAAAGAAGAAAAAACAAACCTCAAAAGCCCTATCGATCAACAGCACCATGACCCAACTTACTCCTCAAACATCTCGCCCCTTTGTGTGTTGTACAGTAATAGAAAGTATTTCAAAAATAAACGTTAGAATAGTTTCAATAATAGCACCATAGCTTGGAAAATCGCTTCATTATTACTTACAAACAACAGAAACGGTGCCCGTAAGAAATATAACACGTCATTTTTGCTCGGTATTTCCGTCGGAAAGGTGTGTGCGGAACAATAAATCACTTAATCAGTCATTAACTCCAACTGATTGCAGACTAACCGCAGTCTTTTCATATCCACAAATACCTGGTTTGTCTTCGTTTTAGTGATGTGTGTATTTATTTAACTTTCACCGTTTAATAAACAGTTTGGAGCAGCGGATGGCTGAAATTTGTGCATCTACCAGGATTTGTAGGTCGACTGGTTCTCCGTCCAGTCTGGCAATAACATATACACGCAAACGCAGTCAAACGCACGCGAGCATTCAAGTACCCGGGGGAGTGATAGCCATCCCGGGGGTGGATGGACAGTTGGGTGAAAATGAAATAGTCTGTCATCTGACTCCCCATTAGAGAGTGCATTAGCGTTGACCAGTTTTTCCAGTACACTTTTTCCAACCGGAAGTCCGACTGGTTTTCTGATGTAAAACAACCGACGAGGGAGAAATCGATCGGGTCGATCGATCGATCGATCGAACCGAACAGAACCGAGTAGTCTTGTGAACCTAAACACCGAGTGACCGGTTCACTCTTCCGGTCTCTACTCAATTTCGTTTTTGTGTGCGTTTGAATGAAATCGAATATTAGCCCTCATGTTGTGCATTTGTGTGTGTGCGTGTGTGTCATACGCATATGCTTTGTTTTACGGTTCACATAAAACGAAACAAGGACAAACTACGGCAGATGTGAATGAAAGAAAAATTGAGCAGGTGGCGACCACAGCAGCAGTAGCATCACGGCCCCCTCCCCCGATTTTTCCGGGACTGTGCACTAGCCTCCACCCCCCCCCCCACCCCGAGTTCGGCTTCCATATCGATTTGTGTGCCAGCTTTGGCAGATGATGACGCAATTTTTGTCGTCTAATTCAGCTGCCTAATTTCTGTCTGGGTAATAACGGAAGGACAAGCGGACGGACGAATTGATGGATGAACGGATGGATGGACGAACGAATGAACCGAGCGGGTGGTATGAAATGAACTCGGACAGGAATCCGGCTGATGTGTGTTGTCAAATCCCCAGGATCAAAGTCGGTCAGATTGGAATGAAATGCTGCGGGCACTTTACCCACATGTGTATCTTGGATAAAAAGAAATTTGACCCGTTCTCACTATCTTTCCTTGGGTATGCAAGTGTACGACTCTATGCTCACACTGTGTGTTTGCCAGATTCTAATGGATCGATGGACAAGGAAATATGGGTGACGAAGCTAGTGGGTTCGATTCACCTAACACATTAACGATTGTCATAAGGTCACCACCCTCACCGCTGCTCGTGGGCGTACTCCTTTCCAGTTGGTTTGTACCGGTCCCAAAGTTTGACAACATGTTACTAGTGCTAAATTGCGCAATTTTTTCTCTTTTCCAAATAAAGACAGCGTTATATATCTTAACTAGGATCTAATTTGAATCGTCTGGACTGTGAATGGATACCCTTCTTTGCAGAGTTCACAAATGAATACGTATAAACCCAAGTCGTATGAGCGATTCTTAGTGATCCGGCTTGAGTAGTCATGCTGATATTCGATCAATATATGTGTTGGATTTCAACGAGACAATTAGTAAGCCGGGTTTAAGAAGTTTTCCGTTTTTATTAATTCATATCTATCACGAGCAAGCCCCCGCGGAAGATCACTGGTCCTTGCACATTACACTTTGCATTAAATATCCTTTTTGTTTTCGCGATGGTGATGAAGAATGACTTTAAAACGAGAATATTCCCCTACTTTAATAAATACGAGGGAGGTAAAATTCTGAGGACCTTTTCGGGTAGATGTAACTTGTAGTCTTTCGGTGAATAACAACACTTTTTTCACTTTATTCCTGTAAGACATATTTGTGACCATAGAAGTGATGAGAAAGACCAATGAATTCCACTAGAATAATGACGCTATCTGCATTGTGCTAAGAACAGACCATCCAAATAGGAACAAACGTATCAAAGGAGAAGATTTTCCGGCACGCCTGCAGCTTTCGTTCCGTCTGAGACCAGCATATACGCCTCACAAAAGTGGTGATATGTAGCAATCGGGGTTGAAATCGGACCTAATCGGAATTCGATTTAGCTATCGACTTACTTCGTCCGCAATAGTGACCTTGAGGGGTTCACAAAAATGTTACTCATGATAAGAAATTCTCTAACCTGCCCCCCCCCCTCCCCACAAAATAGCTTTGGAGTCTCAGAACCCATCTCAACTAATCGTGGTCAATCTTTGTTGGGAAACGGTTGTCAATGCTACCGTTGAACAACTCAGAATTCGTCGAACTCAAGAAATAAACGTTTCCAGTCTCTCGCACCCGAAATTCTTCTTCTAAGGAGACTTCGTCAATGCAAGATATTGTGCCACCTCATGGGCCCCCAAAGGTTGGATATCTTATAACCGTGGACATAAACAAACATCTGTTGCATGATTTCAGATTGGCGGAACAGTAAAGCCTGTAATGGTTCACAGTTGACCAATTACCCCATGACAACCCAGATTTGAATGTGATTGGGAATTTATTCTCATTGTTGGTGAAAGAAATTAGTGCATTTTCTCCACCCTAGACTTTGAGGGTCATGATTTGATGTCTTCTGAGCAGCTTACATTTTCATTGAAGGCGGTTAGAGGTTGAGACAAGGCCATTATGGAGTCCTGTTTGGTCTGCCGCTTGTTATCATTTAGGTAAGTTATTTTGTTCACACACACACACACACACACACACACACACACAGAGAGAGAGAGAGAGAGTTAGTGAAGTGGATTAGGCGTCTATCAACTCAAAAATGGCAACGGCTTGAATTCCGGATTCTCCGGTCACTGTCATGGTAGGCGGAACTTTACCTTTTCATTTACTCTGAGTTGCAAACGTAGGTCTGGAGAAATTCCGGTGTGACGCCAGTAGACACCTTCCTGCCGAGTGATGGACGCTGATTTCAGCCATCGGGGAACTAAGTAATCGTCCTGTTCACCCAAATTGTTCATGGGCTACTTTATCGACGTATTAGCAAATCCTGGTCAGTTCTGCACTCCACTTCCCGTTGACCTATCGTTCTTTGCAATTGTCACTGCGCTCATGGAGCTCACGAGTACGAATGACCATGTGCGTGCACACCAACGCGTGAATGTGTCGGCGTGCCACCTAGGACCGTTCATTTTCGACCACTTTGTAGATTAGTTCTGTACAAATTGTTATGGGATTAGAATTTACCCATGACCTGTATAAAAGGGTTTCAGGGAATTAGTTTTCAAATTGAGATATTATTTTGCTCAGCACGCACGTCAATCATTTTTTCAAACCAGGTCACTATAATGGTTAATTGGAAATACATAATATAGTATTTTCCGGGGAAATTCTTCACCATTATGTATCATATCTGATACCAACGAATGAGATGTTATTACGAAACTAAACCAAGGTGATTGCAAATTATAGTTCACTCCTTTTTAACAAATCAAAACTCGCGACGCCGCAAGAAGTGTTCTCCTATGCCAGTGTCTTGTAGTCGTTTATCGGAAAGGGGAATGTGCTTTAGGGTGACAATTAAAATACACTTCCTAACAAGACCTCCGTGGTTCCCAGTGGTGAGTTGAGAGTTAGTATTGCAAGATGAATCATATTGGATACAAATCAAATAACCTACGGCTTATACTCAACAGTATTTGCTTACAAAACAACATTTATGAATCCTTCCGTTACCCCTTGTGTCCAACTTTCTCTTTCAGAATTTGTTGTTGTTGTTTTAATTGACATTCTGTACGGTTGCCGTTGCCGTTCGAAAAAACGGGTCCAGTTCAGTTCGTATTGACATTTAATGGTCACCTTGAATCAGGAACAGTTGACGGTTTTCTCAATCATCTGATGATTCGACGGTCACGAGTTGTCATTGCTTAGTGGGTCTTCAGTCAGTTCATAGCATCTAAAGGCCAAAAGCGAATAAACCCTTTACCCAATTCTTTCATATTTCTTTCATGCCGTTATTCAGGGTAAATATGAAGGGATAAATTATTCCGTTGTCCTATCAGATGAGAGAGAGAGTTCTCAGAGAAATTTCTTGTATACCTATCACGGATCAGTGCGTTATTGCACTTTTTATTGTATGTCCGTTGTGACTCAGTGCATGGAACGGGGCTAGATCAGTAATTTTTCTCATGAATGATAGTTATGAATCTTGCAAAAGATCCCATTTGTTTGTTATCCGAGGTTCGTCCCTACCCAGGTACCACCAGACAGAAAAGAGATACAATTTAGACTAGTCAATAAATTCACGTGATTGACAAAAATCGGTTGACCACTGACTATGAAGTCTGACGTAAGGGGTTGGAAATTCACCAGCTCTAACCGACTCCCGTGGTACAGAAAACTTCAATGTCTCATTGAAGACCGCTGACTTAGTGGGATCTAAGTCACTTCACTTCTCAGGTTTAGGTTTTATACCGTGGATACCATAGTAGACATTCTTGTCCATGGGATATCCCCTCCCGACATAACACGAGCTTAGACAGGACAATAAATTTTAAATTCCGAACTAATTAGTTACTATGCACGGTAAATATTCAGGATCATCCACGTGCTCCTAATAATATTGTCGGTAATATTGGCAATAGTAACACGACTTGAAATATGCTTCAGCATGCTGTATCCAATCTCAACTCACTATGGAGAACCGTAAAAGCACCCTTAGGATGCACGACTTCCTTGTAGGGACCCAAATCCATTGGCGTCATTGAGAATGACTGTTACCACTGATTGTGCTTTGAAGGTTTTCAATGCTGATTTGAGGGTTGAAGCTGCATGATGAACCATATGACTTAGGAATACCATATCCTACTATCTTTATTCAAATAGTACCAGCAATTAAAAAATTTCCAGATCATAGTTTTGCCAGCCTCACACTCATTTTTAACTGATCACAAATTTGATCTGTTATGATCGAATAAGCCGAAGGAACGTCAAGCTACTGAATTCCCTCAGTCAGTACGATGATACAAAACCGGAAATCCGGAGATTGGAAGTTTTTCCGCCAGTACCATTCATGGTGTTGTTTCACCAGAAATGGATACCTTTGTCAATACTATATAGTTCTTCTGAGAGGATTTCATCACCTTTTTATTACAGGTGACAAGATGAGCTATCTTTCGTTTCGCGATCACTCAGCTGTCAGAGCAACTGCCCATTCAGCAAAAGGTCACCTGTTCGATTCGACGAAGTGGCATGTAGACTTTTGAATGTGGAGATAGCTTGTGGATTTCCTACTATTCTTAATTTTTGTTTTCTTGGAAGTAAGAGTTCTAATGAGGTGAATTTTCTACGGATCGCCTTTTTATTGGCCCACTAGTGCTCAGTCACTTAGTGTTTATTTGATCTCAAAGTCAGTGGTGCTCGGGCAGTTTACAGCTTTTGCTCACCACTTCGGCGAGAAGACGTCCGAATCTCGCCAAAACCGGGCACTTTTTGGTGGTAGACACTTTTCCCCAACTCGGTACCACGTCTGACCGAGTGGAGTCTCATATGATTCTCCGTCACTCCGAGTACCGGAGCACGGTTGCCGGCTATCCCTAATAGTTCCGTGGGTCTTTGAGGCTATGGGGGTATACTGCATCCATTGCACTTATGTATAAACATGTAATAGAGTAAGATGCAAGCCATCCTGTTTGAATCAGTCGAGTCAGTCTACTTCAGTTGCATTATCGGGATACGTTGGATATCGCCCTCGAGGTTGCACTGACGAGAAGTCATTGTGAAAAACAATTTTTTCATACCCATTATTCAGCGGTGATAGTCGGATTTTAGTCTCACAAAATGACTCTTTGATGCACAAATCAGCTTCTTGTGAAGAAACACCTACGGAGCTTACACGAATGGATTGACGGAAGAGTACCGGATACTCATAACTGATGAGCAGTAATAACCGCCAAACCGGCGATGTGCTTCAGAAAACCTTGTCTGCCGATTTGTAGATACTACTTATATCGGAAATACCAAGTAGCGACCACAGTATCCTCGTTCTCGAGGTTAGCTGCTTTTAACCCACATAGAATTAACAGCGACTCCCCGTTGTGATTCGTCAGTGGATTCTTCTAGAATGAGCATTCTCTTACATTCCTGACCCATAAATTAGACTGTTGTAAAGAAATATTTGATTGGATAATTTGACGTGTAATATGTGACACATCTTGTCTCTGAATGCGAAAACGTACCGGCCAGTGATTGTATTGGAAATTCAACTTGAAATAATCTTTGATAAACAGTAATTATCTCCTCAGATTATACAGTGACTCTCAGACGAAGGTCACCTGGCTGTTTGGTGACATTTTGTCACGAGGATGGTTGTAACCATAATATCACCTAGGTCAGCTTAACCACTTGTTCCAACCGTATTCTTCCACCATTCACTACCGAGATAGAACCTTCCAGAAAACCCAGGTGATAATTTTTGCCTAACAGAGTTATTTGACTCTCAGACAACCCTACGATTTGTAACTTACAACGTGGCCAGTCGGTAAGTGAACCTTGTCTTCTGTTTGTGAAATGAGAATCGGAACAACGAAGGTGCTGGCAATAATATTTATGGTGTGATGGAAGATCAATCAGCTACTTCTATGGACACCATGACCATCTCAGCTGCATCGAGCGAGCCAGTGACAAAGGCTATCAAATCCTTAGTGGTCATGGCCAGTCAGACGTTTATTCGTAGAACCCGTGTCCCCTCTTTCCTGCTATGAATTTCCCTTCCAGTCGAAGAGTCAGGTGAGGGAGTACCTTCGAGGAGCAGTTTCCTGCGGATCAGTATGCAGAATTGCGAATACCCAGCTATTCACGCACCCTACATGGGGCTTTGGACATGGGGTCAACTTGAAAGAGAGTCTGGTGGAAGTTAGTACACTGACTTGACGACATCTACAAAAGAGCCACAGGAGACAGGACGAATATTAGGAATGATTCGCTCACGGAGCTTCACTGAAAGTGGGAGATGTAGGTTATGGTTTTCAGTCTGGCGTTACGGCGTTTGGGGTCTAAGCTAAGTATGGCAGGCTCGTAAGTGGTGAGAAGGATGATATCAGAGGATATGTTTTGTAGACGCAGAGGCGGATCAGGAAAAAATTGTTACGATGCACTTCAGTCGAATCAAATCAGTCGTAACTATCGAAATAAAAGCTCTTCCCCATGGAGGTGAAACAGCTTCTGCTGTTGGATCCGAGGTACAAGTGCCTGGTTGGTTGCTGACTGAGGGTGCGATATGGCGTTTGAGTTGTTGTACAACCTTCTTGGACTGTTCATCCTTTATCCTTTATCATCAAGGTGAATATATTTTTTTGGTGCGAGGTGTTTACTGTGGCAGGTAGTGGTTCAGAGAAGTGCAAAAGTGACTTCTGTGACTTTCAAGGAAGGTATAAATGACTTGACCAATGAACTCAGCGTTGCTGGGCGTGTTGGAATTCTTGGGTAAGTTTCAAGAGATCCACCCACATAATGGTTCGATAATCTGAAGGATATGGATTAATAGTGCTAACAGTGGTGCTGTTGTATTTACACGCTTTCCTTAACGAACTGATCTTACCATTTTTAATGCTCTTCTTTGATATTTTTATACCTTTGTGTGGTGATTCGAAAGCCTTCACACTCTGTCCAGTGTTCTACAGCTTCGTTTTCAGTGTTCAACCAATCGGATGAAGCCAGCCCGGGACTGTTCGATGCAACAAAATCTCTGTGTGACTGGTCAGCAAGCAATCCACCAATAAGGGCATACCTCCTTTTGTATTCAAACGAGTTAATACTAACCAAATACGACAGAGTACTTTCTTCCTGTTCTTGCTTAGTATTGCCTTTCCATCTGTGTGTGTAGTCCAGGTGCGAGCTATTTCATTATGTACGATTGGCCGGGTAGATACAATTCTTATACTTTGGGATTTTAGAATTTCCGACTGAAATTCCCGCTGAGAGATAGGAATCCGAATCGCCTCACCCTGGTTCATGGTGTTATTCGAACGGAACTAAACCGACTGTGATGGAACTTTTCAGACTCCCCTTAAATAATCCAGCTGGCCAGTGTTACTGAATAGCACTATTATATTCCTGGATGAAATGCCGAGTCTTACTTCGTTAGTCAAATTGACAAATTAGTCGTTAAGGGAAATCACATCACAGAAAATGCGGCTTCTCTCAGAAAGTAGAGCCAGATCATTATAATCGATGGATTTCGGGGGGTATTAAAATAATACGCACGGTGCTGTCAGAGATACAGGTTGAAGATATGAAACATATAGTCTCACTCTGAAACTTCCCTCCGTCAAAAGAATATATCTTAATGGTCAAATTCATGCTTTCTCTTCCCTGGCCCACAATCGATAGCCACAGAAGCAATGAGAAAGTGAAGGGACCAATAGGTTAGCAGTATGAGCTGTATAAGATTTGAATTGCTTTACGCAGTGATTCATCGTGAATTGGCAACACACAACTCGTAACTGAAAATGGTGGAAGCTCTGCACAGCTTAGTGGTCCCTTGTCTGGCTCACAATCAGACAACCCGGGTTCGAGTCCCCTTATATATTGTACCGTATAACCCGACTGCTAGGAGCGTGAAAGGGAAAAGTACTCGGTCTTTTAGGGACAGTATCCAAACTAACTAACTGGAAGGTTTAGGCTGGGAACACTCGGTTATTAAAGCAACGTTTGCATTCAGAACTACACCACACATTGTCACAGATAAGACAATGGCTGAATTAGTGTTCGGCCGAACAGTACGGACAAAGATGAATGCTCTAATTCAGTTGTCTGTTACGGTAGAGAAATCATACATACAGCCGCTATCATCCTATCAAAGAAAGTACCGGAGAGAGGCACCTGTACTGACCCCAGGCAGCTATGTAAGCATTAAAAACTGCACCATGCCGAAGCTTTTATTTACTCTATCTCCACCATGCAAGACTATTAAAGTTTGTGGTCCTGGAACTTATCTACTTGAAAACAGAGCCAAGGTAAATTCAAAGCGGCTGTAAAAGGTACCAAAGTCCCAAGAACGCGTATGCCGTCGTCATACAAGAAGTTCCGTTTCTGTACCGGATACACTAAGGACAGTACGACAAAGACAATCAAATCGACTATGGAAACTAGTTATTTTTCACTGTTAGTGAGTGTTACTTACTGGAGAGAGAGATGATGTTTTGTGGCTACATCGGCTTTTGGTGGACAACACAATTACTCTAGTCTGACTGATTATTGATTGATTCAAATTCTACATTTGGTAGGTCCTGTACGGTTGACTGTCTTATAGTCTACAATACGATGCTGCTATTTTGGTAATCGGTTTGATTCCGAATGTGATACCCTCCAAATGATGAGTGTGAACAAACCGGGTTAACCGATTCAGCCGCAATGCTTCTATTCACTTTCAGTGGTGAGCAAGTTATTCTTGAACAATGCATAACAAATCATTTGTTATGCAATAATAACATTTGCTGACTGAAAAATTTAATCATTTTCGTAGTAGTTGGTAAAACGTACGGAATAAATGAAACCAAAGTGCATGTTAGCTCAACTCTCCCCAAGCCCCCCCCCACTCACCCAATCCATCGCCACGTTCGTCCATTCTGTTCCAGACAATAAGAACCAGTCGAGTTCTGTAAATAGGAGCAACTTTATCGGAAATGAATAACCCCTCCCCGATCTAATAACCCCATAAATAATTGACAATATGGTCCATAATTGATACATTGATTGCACCAGAAAATCGAAACAAGAGAATGATTGATTACTTTCATACTATTACAAAATCGTGTGATAACTGGTCGGTGTTCCCGATTCATCACGTACGGGGTACGACAGTATGAATACATAATTTTCCGTGTGCATGTGTGTGTGTGTGTGTGTGTGTGTGTGTGTGTGTAGTTCAGTTGCAATAGCAAAACATCAACCTGCAATATTGGAACATAGGATGCAGTACTGTTGAGGAAATCTGTGCCCTAAGGCGAATTACTTTGTTCATACTGTATCAGGCAGTACAGTCATGACCAAATGTGCCCACAATTCACCATTTTGTCGCATCAAGTGGCTTCAAATGATTCACCGCCCATCGGACCACACGTGCACTGCATATACTGACAGACACTTGACAACTTTCCCATCGTCCACGAAACCTTTATGGACTTTGGAAAAGGACTGTGTTGTGAAAGCTGTCAAACCCATGACTGCTCGATCTGCTCTCGAATACTCGAGTAGTCGAGCAGAGCAAGAAACTTCGATTCTCAGAATGAGACAAGATATTCACACCTTCTCATTTGTCCACTGAACTCCGGTGATCTCGATGACATCCTGTCTTGTCCCAGATTGCTTGTTACTACATCCGATTTGTTTGGGTCTTGTACCGTTTATCACTCGAATCGTCGGTGTCAAGATGGATGACACCTGATTATTTATTGGCCTTTTAGAGACTCAAAGAATGCTCATTTCATTGAACCCACGTACAAGTTTGGATCTTGTTCTAAAGCACTGAATGTCTAAAGATAATTCATCACCTCATTTCGGACCCATTCGTTACAAAACTGTGTTGTAATTGTTGTGTAATTATTGGCACAAGGTGGCGGAATCACATAGATACGGGAAAATCCAGTTGTATTTTCACGTAGTCAAGTCCACGCCGCTAACCGGGGTCGAACCGAACTTGTGACAAATACAGTCCTTGTGCAACTAATAAAATCTACGAATTTATCTCAATATGCCGTGAATTTCTTTCGAACGTGTTGTGTTCGCCCCGTTGGGAAGTGACTCACGAGGCTCGTTCAAAAATAAAAACCATGAATGTTGCTGTATATCGTTTGTACGGTGGTTGTGTAATATTAGATACTGTCATTTGCTTTATTGGAGTCCGACCGACCGTGCCGCAATTGCTCAGCTGGCAGAGAAACTGCTCGATCTCCCGAAGGTTACCAGTTAGATTCCGGCTCATGGCTTGGACTTCTGAATGCGAAAAATGCAAGAGGATTTTTCATAATCTATATGAATTATAATGGTCACCGTAATTAGGAGCACCCAGTATTATCCATCAAAAAGAAAGGCTTCGTTTGTCCCTTTCAACCGCAAGCATGCAAAAACTTTGCACTTGCGTGAAACGTGTGTGTGTGTGTGTGTGTGTGTGTGTGTGTGTGTGTAACTACAGGTGTAATTCTACATTGATTCGGTTGGCCCGAACTACTTCATGCTGTGTAGACTTATTGCATCAGTTCACAAAATTCTGGTCATAAAATCTGCATGAAATGATTCTGTAAGCATTTCTTCGCTCAGTGGAAATAGGTAACTGCCGTTGGACTAGCGTGGCAAAAGCAAATCATGTCCTAATTGGGCAACAGGTTATTCGTAATGTTTGTTTGGTTGGCTGTCCTTTGGATTTCACTTTTCACGCGCAAACCTCAGGTCAATCAATCAGTCAATCAATCAATCAATCAATCAATCAATCAATCAATCAATCAATCAATCAATCAATCAATCAATCAATCAATCAATCAATCAATCAATCAATCAATCAATCAATCAATCAATCAATCAATCAATCAATCAATCAATCAATCAATCAATCAATCAATCAATCAATCAATCAATCAATCAATCAATCAACAAACCAACCAACCAATCAATCAATCAGCATGGCTAAAGACGAGCCTAGTAAGAATGCTGTCAAATAGCTCCTTTCTGCCACATGCCATGTGCACAATTTGGTTCGATGAATTCGGACTTACTACTGGCAACAGATTGCCTTTTTTAACAGTTCGTAGTCAGACTCTGGCGAATCATTCATTATCAAACGAGGTAGACAATATGACAAACATTACTACGTTCTGCGCTTCCACTTTCGGTACATTGTATAGTAAAATTAGCCAGTTGAAGACCTCATATATTTTAGAAATATACATAAAGTTGGGGTTTGTTGTCTGTTTCGGTGTTAGCCGTGGGAGCGTAAATCTTTGCATGATATGATTCATGATGAAATGGGAACTCTCAACTCTCTGTTGAAAACCAAGGAACCACCGTACAGCTGTTCCATCCTTGGTAGGAATTATCAGCCGTAGAGCACACTCACCGAGCTCCCGCGGCTACCCGAACCCCATGTGAAAGATTGTGAGTCAAACACCGGCTGAAACATCAGGCTATCCGGAAAGGCCATCGACGGTCTATTGAACATATACACTACATGATGCAGTGCCGTCCTGTCACCAGTGCTGAATGTTAGCGGATCATTTGTCGCACGGGGATCGACTCCTATGTTTTGCTTATCATTTTTAAGAACCATCTGTTTCAATGCACCTCCATCAGGCGCTAAACTGGTTCGTATACGTTAACTAAGGAGTGACAATAGCAAAAACGAATATAACTGGATCTTTCATGGTGAATGCAAGTAAATCTTTTTGTCGTTTCCATAGAAGAAGGAAAAGGGAGCAACCTGCAGATGATAGAAGACAGATGGAAATTAGAGATAGATCATCAGCAAGACGAACGGCTTTGCGCTGGTCTCCATCCAGAAGATACAGACGTAGGTAGTGTGGTGCTGTCCCAAAATGTGACTGCTGTACTCGAGTTTGAGAAAGCGTACTTGGGAGCGTCATAGGGGCAAAAAGTTAGGATTAGGTGACGAAGTATTCCTCTCGTGGATCGGGTATATTGTTGCTCGTCAGTATTTTAATGCACGTCTATCTGCTAGCAAGTAATATTTACGACCAGGATGGTTAAAGGCTTCTTGTGATTTGAACTCACTATACAAAGCGGTTGAGGTATTATTCTCAACGGTTTACAGAAATGGAACGTGACACACGTGTGGATTTTCATAATTTTCTTCCATGGAACTGATACACTGGAAGCAAGAACGATAGAGACCAGAACTGAGTAGAATGAATCAAAATCCACCCAACTATCCATCCATGTATCTGCTCAGAATTGTTTACATTTTTGTATTTCGACATTAAGTCTACAAGTTCGTTATGGCGTATTCGTGCAGCTCGTCGTGGGGCTCATTACCTTCATCTGAGCCGAGCATACACAGATCGACCTCTAAATCAGCTGTCACAGAAACGGCTGTTACAGCTACTATTGCAGGTCGGTATTTGGACCAATCAGGGTGCTTTCAAAACGAGTGCTTTATTCTGATTGGCCCAAAAACAAGTCTGATGCACATGTCGTTTGTTATTTTCCATCCCCTAGTGTTTTTCATGTATATTGGACAACCCGTCTGTCATAGTGTGGTTGTGCTTGCGTGTGTGCGTCTGTGTGTCTGTGTGGCGGGGGGGGGGAGAGAATGTCTTCCATTTCCATTACCTGGTGGAGCTGACCAAAAATCAGTCACGGTTAGTTCACGAAATTTTGGCGAGAGCAGAGAAATAGCGAGAGGGAAATGGCGACAGTGGTGATTGGAATACATTCGACTCCGGTTGAGAAACTGTTTTGTCTACGGGTTCGCATATGGGTTGGTGTGTGTGTGTGTGTGTGTGTGTGTGTGTGTGTGTGACTCTATCGATGAAAACTGAAAAGCCAAGATCAGCCCAACTACATCCATGCACATAAGAACAACAACAACGCAAGACATCTGTCCAATCGGTCTCTCTGTCCCCCTGTCGGTAACGGTTGGTCTTGTTTAACGGGCGATTTTCGGAAGTAATTTTATCCGGATTATTCTGAACTTTCCTTGCTAGCACCAAACAACGAGACAATGAAAGAAAGAACCACACATTCAGTGTCAAAAATGGCACAAACACTCGCACACATACTCACAAACCTACCAAAACAAACACAAACGAACAAGCACACGCACAGTTTCCTGACCGTGGGCAACTGAGCTTTGCGCAATAGTCTCCGGAGCACAGAAACAAAAAGTGAGCAGTTCCAATCCACAGACCATTGCATTGCTTCGTCCCCCGGGCAGGAACACGGGTGCGCGCGCATACACATTCATTTACTCAATCCCAATTGTTTTGTGTCTCCAATTCTCGTCTTGTCTTTTCACTCATTCGGATCCGGTAGGACACTAGACTACTGAAACTAACTACAAACCATTTGTTACTCACTGTCACAACAGTGTCCTTTATGTTGGAAACTAGCGGAGAACGGATACGGTAAGTTTTGATTCCTGTCCTTTTTTCGCCATTTGATTCATTGCGTAATATTCAGTCGAAATTAAATTTGCCTCAAATACTTCAGAATTATCTGTCAGTAGTTTATAGAAACACATTGAAAGGGGCCGGTGAGCTTACTGTAGGTGATGTTAATTGACGGAGTGTAACGGAAAGCAAGTGAAAGAATTGGAAAGTAAATTAGAACAACAAAGTCATCCGTAGGTGTCTGATGCTCGGCGACAGCGTTGTCCGTAAAGATGGTAGTCAGTCAACCTTTCGGTTACTGCCAGTCTTCAAGACCGGTCTACGATTGACAACCCAAATTTACCGAACAATAAACGCTCACATGGTGCTTCGTTTTTTCCGTACACTGTTGATTTCGGCTCTGATACACTGAATGCCGAAGTCACTCAGCATAGTTAGTTGGCTGACATGTACCGAACTATCCGACTAAAAGCATGGTTGATTTATCGGGAGAAACAACAAATTGTGTCAAGGTAACCAGTTTTTTATTTGTTATTAAGTAGTGAAGTGATATTTCCGAAAGGGGTTATAATGTAGAAGGAGAACCGGCGGCGGTAGCTAGCTGACTGAAACCTGGGGATCCAAAAGTTGGCTGTTTTAGAGAATAGGTAGGATAGAAGCTTTCCGTTTTCTTATTTGTTTTATGTCCCAAAGATTCCGGCATTAGCTGATTCGAAGCATTCAGAGGTATGACAATGAACAGTGAACAGAAGAGATTGTATTATTAACCCATATCAAGATGGACTGTTCAAGAATGCATGTACTCACATACATACATGCATCCTATGCTTTCCGTATGGAGCACAAGGCTTGCCTTTCTCTTCTGTCCAAACCATATCAATCTAAGGGTTATTGAGCAGTGGTTATAGAACGATCATGATGAAATGTGGACTCTGTAGTCCACAGTTTGAATCCTGCTTTTCACCATGGTCCATCCTCCATCCGGTAGCTTGAGACTGACTACAATCTAAATCCAGAGGTATTGTGCCTTTGATGAGTAATAACTTCAGGAAGTATGATGATAATAATAATAATAGTAATCATAATAACAATAATAAAGTGGCAGCTAATGTAACGTCCCTTGGTTCTCGTGGTATGGTAACAGTCTTGGTCATTTGGTATGTATCCAGTTATCTAATCCAGACAGAGAAGAGTTTTATAGTACCGGGTGCTTCTCAAGGTCGCGGATATGGAAACGGCCGCTGTGGCAGTTATCCGTGAATGAGGTGGCCTCACCAAGAAAGCCACCCTGTATGATTATCGGTGGTGATCCAAAGTGTGATGGGATTTTCGTTTGGCTTACTCTCTCCACTCGTAAACACCACGTGTTGGCATATAATGTTTAGTTCAAGTAAACAGTTCACCTCAGAGGTAGACGTTCACAGCTCGAAAACGACGTTAATTTTATGATCATGCAATTCTGTGATGCTTGTGCAGTTCAGTTTCATATTAACTAATCAGATGAGGTACTTGCCGTCCAATTCGATTGGATTTTTTGAAATGAAGCTGGTAATTGTTTTTACCGTGTTCTGTGAAGCATCAAACAATTCTACATAATAACTTATTATCAATCAGTTACATGCGGGAAAAATCATTTCCAAAGCAATTAGGTCATTTTCTCTTACTTTAAGGATACATTCTCCAGGATTTGATGGTACTTCTTGAAGTATGAAGCAAATGTTGAATTAACCTAAATGTTGGAAGTTGTCCGTATGCTCTTTCAGTGAATATTCCGAAGCTTTTTTGGCTTGGCGTCACAACTCGACAGGCAGAGCACCTGAGGCACTAAAACGTCGTCAGGCTTAGTACGTTTGGCAACGACTTTTACTGTGACTGACGGAAACTGGGCTCTTCGGTCATCTTCAGAGAAGGAAAGTCTTCGTAGACTCCTCGGTTCGTTAACTAAGCAAGGTTGCCTCATTTTGGAACTAGATCCATCTTTTGCAACACATCTGTCATGGGTGCTCATCCTGAGATCGATATCCGTCGTACCTTTACTTACGTCGTAACAGCGTAGCTCAATGGAGCAACGCAAGGTTTAGTCCATTCACGAAGGATGAAAGAAAACTACCCCCGCCTCATTTAGTAGGATCGCTTACAATTTATGGTACTTAATAACGGGTTATCTGGGTGTAACTGATAGTGTAATGATCACAGAAGTTCCTGATCCGCCAAAAATGTGTTGAAAATTGGAAGATAGGTGAGCTGAACATACTAACGGCCTTTTTCACTTCGGGTTGACTCACTCACAGTGGATGGAAGATGTGTAAGAGTAGCCATTCCACCACATAAAAGTGTGCAAAGCCTGACCAGTGGATCTGACCGAGCAAAGGGCTTTAGGCTACCGGTGTGAGTGAGGTCTGGGAGATTCGCTCATTCGCTGGTTGACGACAGTGGAGGATAAAGCTAGGTGTCAGAACCGGTGAACCTCTTCTCTTTTCTTCAGTATGAGAATGTGCTAGGTAGTAACTGGAACCGCAGCAATCGCTGATGTGGTTATAAGCTACTCGAACTGAACTCAACTGGTTGGCTCAGCCACATCTGAAGGTAGAGATTTTTGTTGACCCGACGAAGGACCGCTTTGTACGGTTCGTCGTTCTTGCTATTAACTGAGTGATTCGTTCACCGGAATCACGAACGGGTTGATAGCATTGCCTGGGGGTTGATGATGTCGGGTGACTTAGGTGGCGTCCGTGATATCACTGTTTTGCGGACGAGCCATATTATTACTACATTGCTGTGAATTCAATTCTCCTAGTTCACGATCAATTATGACAAACTCCCTTTTGCTGAGTGCAACTGATTTTATCAGATTATTCATACATCAAACTATGTACTACAGTTTTGACCTTGACTCCCTGTCGACCCCGTTTCAATCAGTTTGTACCTATCTAAGGTGGCCACCAAACGTTAAAGGAATTTGACGTTCTCATTTATTGTCTACTTTTTTACACAGCTATGGGGTATTTTTAATGCGACAAAAATCAACGAAACGCGGCTCGATGAGGTAAAGCGTAATAGTGGTGGTGATCAGCATGGGATTTATGACTTGGGTGTTTTGGGCGAAATCACCAAAGAAGAATAAGAGGTATTACTGTGTACACCGCGTTCTCGGTTTTATGTTACACTGGCAGTTATTTATGTAACTGCTGTTGAACCTTTATCACGTGACGTGAATTAGAATAAAACGTGGTAAACACCGTACGATGTATTGTAAGAGGAGTTCGCCACGAATGGCAAGTCATTGAAGAGCATGAGGTGAATGGACTTCATTAAATCAGCTGCCCCGGGGAAAAAAAAGACTGAAAAATCTATAGTTCGGCGCTTGAATTTATCGAAACCCGTATTCAATTTGAATTCCATTATGAACAACCGGCCACATTGTGTCACTTTTTTCCCCATTTGTAAAAGCATACATATTGTCCCCATCTGACAACATCCAGTTTCATTCCAAACAAAACTGGATTGTGCAACACATCATGTATCCCCTCCGTTTGTTTCTTGTCATTCTTATCTTGAACGGTTGAGTACCGCTCAAATTATGTTGTCATCTGCGTGGTACCCATTTTGAGTGCAAATGGCACTAAAGCAGGGAGAATACCATATCCAGCGAGTGACGACGTAAATGTAAGCTTATTGAAAGGTTTTCCATACTTTATCAAAATTTAGGTTATCACTGAAAAGTCGCGGAAACTTTGAATCTAAATCGGGTTGTGTAAAGATTCGAACCCAGTCATTGCCGGCAAACTACAGTTTCTTCTGTTACACGCTTCCACACGATTGCGACGCACAGAGTAAACCCATTAGTCTCTAAGTTTCTGTGTACTATTAGGGATCACCGGCCATCTGTCGCTGAGGTTCGAGGTGGAGAGCCACATCAAATCCCAATAGATAAAGAGTAGCATAGATCTGGATGATAGTGAATTAATGTACGTCACCAAAGTAATACTCTGACAACCTCCGGTCATAGTTCTCAGTGCAATGGCTGAAGTGGCAATACTAGACTGGATCTCAGTCAACAGTCTGTTATGCTCAGTGTGACTTAGAATCTCGTGATAAGTGGGTCGTCACCTTCTGTTGTCTCGGCGTGTAAACCCACCGACTGTAACCCAGATGCCATCGAAGATAACTTCTACTAAAAGTTATACCACCTCTTACTTAAAGCAAGCCTGGCTGATAATGTGATTTTGGCTGAAGACATGGAGGCTGGAGTAGGTAGACTGACGTCGAAAGAGGTATGCTTTTAGGAGGCTCTTTTTAGTCAGATTCCTGTCCGTCGAGAAGTGGGGAACGGCTCAGGGTTTCGTGCTCTAACCACCGCCTGTTTCTCACCGCTATGAACTTCAGACGCTCTAACCTTCAATCCTCCTTGTGATGTCCATCTTATTCGAATCAGTAACAGACTCCGATCAACCACAACCCAAAAAAAATCACAAACGGTGGAATAGTATGCAAGACTGACTAGTTTGCAATAAGCCGTGCTTTTTTTCGGTAACGTCTGTCAGCCCTGATAGTATATTCACAAGGCTTTCCACTCCACTGGTCTATCTCGCGGAGCAATAAGATTTCCGTTGAATCCATGCACCTTCTCCGCTTTCACCAGTCTGTCCTGACTAGAAGCGAGTTTAGTGAAGTATAGGTCGTAACGAGATTTGAGTCTAAGATATATATTTTTTAGCAGGGACCGCGGAATCTGGTGATCACAACGCGCATTAGAGACGGGGCATCCTGTCACCATAAGAAACTCCCGTAGACTGTTCCGTCGGAATCTGAGTCACCATTAAGAAGCCAATGAGTGTGGATGAAACGATCTGTGAAACTGATAGTTTGCCTATTTATAATCATTAGCGGCGTCTTGAAAGCTGGGAAAAGCCCTTTAAGATAGTTTGACTGGCTTCCTGTCTCAGCCTCTCTAATAGTTCTTCCGGCACATATCTCGTAGTCAGTTTCAACTGATCTACCCACGGAGGCGGAAATCCATAAGGTAATCCAAACCTTGAAATTTCACAGTTTTGTGCCCTGTTGGTCTTCTCTCAATCCTGCATAAAGATGGTCGAGCACAACTTATTAGATGGCTTCGTATTTTGTTCTCGAAAGCTTGGAATTCCGAGCAGATCCCCTCCATTTGGGGAGAATCCCTCCACATCTTTAGGAAGGACCAGCGTGATGATCGCAAAATTCAGGAATATGCGCTTAATCCCGATAGCGTCGAAGCTGCTTGAGTCAATCACACTTCATAGATTGTACCAAACTCGTGAAGAGCAGACGTGAGACGATCGAGCTGGGTTTTGCACCGCTCTTGGTTGCATCAATCACAGTTCGACAAGGCCGCCCTATATCCCTTTATCTTTTATATTTCGCAGTGGAGGATTTAATACCGTCTTCCACATGGTGGAGTTGAACCCCTGTCAGAGAGTAGAGATTTTGACCTGGAATGTACCGATTATATCATGCCAATGAGAGACAATACAAACGCAGTTCAACACAATCTCAACCGCTTGACGATCGGCGTATTCCGGTATGGTAAGCACTGTGCTCCTTCCAAGAGCTAAGTGATGTTTTAATACTGGTAGAAGCCTACGCCTGTGCTCATGCTCTGTAGGAGTCAACTTGTATCAGTCTATAAGAACCTTGGGTTTATGTTCACAACATGAAGTGGTGCTGGAGAAGAGATCTGTTCATGAATAGCTAGAACAAGATCAGCCTTAGCCAACTTGCGACACCTGTGGCGTCGCTGACATCCGGCTCTCCCTTAAGGGACATGTGCAGGTCGCAGCTGTTCGCAGTGTTTTACTCTACAGTTGTGAGACCTGGCCACTTTGAGTTGAAGATGCTCGGCAGCTACTTTTATTTGGCTACGGATATCTCCAAAGCATTGCTAACGACCGGCTGGAACATCGAGTGAATATTGACGAGGTTCGTCGTTGTGTGTTGAACGCAGATTGTCGTCCTCAGAAGTGTTTCCTCTACACGGCCTGCGATTGCTCAATTATGTTTTGCGTAAGCCTGCCCGTGGTCCACCTATCCGTACTCTATTCGCAAGTCCTGGAAGAAGCCAAGCGACGGTCAGGCTACGACTTGGCGTGGAGGTTCGAGGAAACTAGCATCAGCACTAGTATTGGTTGGTCCTTTCTACCTTCCCGGTTGGGGCCCAAGGGATGCGGGTTGTCATTGGTTAGAGTCTTTAAGAGACAAAGCTCAGAATAGAGGTCAGTGGCGTGAATGCTGTTCGGTCTGCATGTTGAACTCGTGAGTGAGTGAGTGAGTGAGTGAGTGAGTGAGTGAGTAAGTGAGTGAGTGAGTGAGTGAGTGAGTGAGTGAGTGAGTGAGTGAGTGAGTGAGTGAGTGGGTGAGTGAGTGAGTGAGTGAGTGAGTGAGTGAGTGAGTGGGAGTGGTTCGATTATGGTTTTACGGTGATTGATGACACTTTGATTCTGCCTGATAAATCCAATTACAAGGTGTCGTCGATCTACGACAAAAGGTGGTACTCCACCTCTAAACACGACTCACATTACCTATTTTTGTTTATTGGTGACGGTCCAAACGGTACCAGAAATCGAACCCAAATGAAGGAATTGTGCAAGTGTAAATCTGGAGCTGGGGATTTGACGTTGGTTCCGGACGAGTTAGTTCGCGCTTATTTGCCCCGAAACACAATGTATCGATCATTTTTGTTTCTCGACCATCAGTTCAATACGGGGTAGCTCGCTCCCTCTCGATTGTTTTCATCCGCCGGGACAATTTCATTTGACTATTTGTACTGACTATCTGGGCATATCCATGATTGTGCACCACAACTAGTTCCGGTTGGTTTCGAGGACGAGGGGACTAAACGTATGTCAGGGAAGAGGAAAAACCATCATAACTTCGGTATTCTCTCCCCGTGGGTCTGGGGAGGAGGGTGTGTGTGTGTGTGTGTGTGTGTGTGTGCGAATACCATTTAAACAAAGTACGTTTTCATTCGCCTCCAAGATCCCGTTGTTCGTATGCAATAATGATCATTGAAGATACTTTTAATGCCATCAAAATACTTCGAAGTGTTTTTAGTCCTAATTGCTCACTTCCGTACTTCGTGTTTGTCTGGTGGAAAAATTTGTTTGTATTTTCCCATACTGGCTTTGTAGAACTGCCAAAAACCAAACTGTCCCGCTAGCATGCTGTCGGTCCGAAATTCAACTGAGTCCGTAAATGTGTGTTCTCGTGCTTGTTTGTCTGTACATGTGGATTTGTTTCATTCGGTCATTGCTCAACCGTGAAATGTACAACCCCGGACACCGAATCGTCGTGTGCTTACTAACCATTTTGGTAGTCTCCTTTCCCAATCGGTATTGTAGAATATCCGACGTTTTTGTTCAATAAATCAGATATATAGTAGAAGCAACAGACCTAGAGAAGAAGTGTGAGCATGATTAGCATTCTTAGTCTTTTTTATTCAAGCCGAAAGTGTTTGCCAATCGGCAGTACCGTCATACGTTACTTCAAAGTTGAACTAAGGGTGTCACTGAAACAAGAGCGAATACGAGCGTGAGTTTCTCTCTCCCAATCACTGTGTGTTTGCATGTGTGGAGTTACGAACGATTTTTTTCCATCAATCAAAGTATCACCGTTGTGTTTGCAAATACTCGTTGATGATAGTTCCGAGAGGCCGTCGTGTTCATAGCCGTACATGGAATAGGAAATGCATTCCTAATCAGAATACACTATAGCAGCTGAATATCTGCATGAATCCGTTAGATACCTGGTGTAGCTTCAATCTTTCCGGCATCTGGTATAGGATTTAATGATTCGGAATATTTACTCAATGTGCAGTAGTTACGTTGACGATTCAAAAGTCTATCTAGACGAATAACCTGCACACGAAAACGAGAAATACCGTTGTCCAGTGCAACTTCGAAATGGCCTCTATTTTATAACAAAATAAAAAAGATATCCAGTAATTCGGATTTCATTTCCAACAAGAATGTGTCTAAGGGTCCAACAAATTCCAAGAACGAGGAAAATTTTTTAAACAACTAGGGTGTGAATAAAGGAAAATGTACATCCGCATGAAGCCCTATTTCCCAATCTATCTCTACTGAATCGGTGAAGCTGTTAAACCCCACAAAGTAAGCCTGACACCTCTGCACAGCCAGACCTACGGTTAGGTTTTTTCGCTACTTTTGTTCCAAATCATGGATTGACCGTCTCGATTCATTTCCCACCCGTGCCCTCCGCGGCGAACATTACGTAATGGTGTGTGCTGGTTGTCTCCTTAAGGCTTGTCACGATTTCATTGTTTGACCCGTATTATGAATAGTCATCTGAATTTGAATTTTGAATCTTTTTACGGCATTAACCGTCCGGACAGCTTGTTGATCGATCGGTGACGAAGCCCGGTAAAAATGGGTCGATAGCCATGACATTCAAACGACTACCTGTAGGCTGAAATGTGTTGACTCACCTCCCATAAATGAATATACTGTATGAACCTCACTAGGTTGATGTAGTCCAATTTAGGGGTTTTGAGGCTTGGCACTACGAAAGCTGACATCGCGCACGCCAAGTACAAGAAAGAACAATACATATCTCAACAATTATAGTCTGACCAACTTTTGTACTTGTCTCTTTTACCCCTTAATCCATGTCTAACACCAGCATTGGGATAAGTCTCCGGGTTTAACTAACTTACCGTACAACATGAGGTGCGTGTATAGTTCACGGCGGTGGGAGAAAACCTAAGGTCAGCGGTTTCGATGATCATGAAATTGGTGTGAGACCTCGGGTAAGCTTTAAAGACATTGCTTAATAACAGCCGGCTTGCTTTTGTGAATGGAATCCACAAAGATATATCAGAGTTAACTGGGAAGACTAAATCGAAGAGAGAGAAAAAAGCTCCTCGGTAGTGGTAGATGAAGGAAGGAAAAATAACCATCCGACAGTGGATAAAGTGTGCTAGTATTTTGAACTGTCACACTAAGGTGAAGGAGAAGAAGAAGAAGAAGAAGAAGAAAGCTTCTTCGTTGGTGAACAGTCCCGTCTTATTAACATAAAACAGTGATTATATAAGGCACGCATCATTGTATCCAGTCTTTGCGCAGAAACATATTGGTTCGACGAACTTGGGCGTACCAAGCTTTTAATGGATTGGTGTTGAGGCTAAAGACCGGCTGACAGGATTCACCTCTCATTCTACTGATCCACGCTGTCGATCGGCTACCCTGTAGCTCGTTGTTCTGCTGTCTCCGTACTGGACAGGTGTTCACGTGCCGACGGCTAATGAGACTACGCTGTCTACCGACCATCAGTCAACACACCTTCACTGTTAGCAGATTCGCTTTAAGTGTTGAATCGACTTTCGGATGAATGACTTTGTATGAGACACAGTTGAAGATGGAACTGAACGTGTCTACTGGTGAAGAATAACACGAGAAAAATCTTGGTTTTGTGAAAAATGAATCGGTCTTTGGTTCTTTGGGAAGCGATGATGCTGAGTTCAAACGATCGCACATTCCGTGGAGGTGGTGGAGAAGCTTTATTAGCAGGAGGCGCTGGCACATGAAATGGTAAAATCGAGTCACCGAGGTAGCTCAAAGTGTTGATAAAAGCCGAAATTTAGTGACATAAATGTGGAAAGAACTTCTGTGCACACATAACCAACTTTTTGCTTCTTCAAGAACTATATCAAAAGATTTAGATAGATATTTTTTTCTGGATGGTAGTAACCTATTGGGAGAGCTAATCGTCCGGCGACTTAGTGCTGATGAGACTGATGAGGAATGTATGATTGATTGCAACCTCACCTTGCCAAAGGTTGTTCACAGTAACCGAAATTCTACTGATAACGCAATTACTGAATAGAAAATAAATTTAAGTATAATATACGACTCACACTTGACAAAAATGACTTACAAATAGCATTTTTACGAATTCTATCTCAAAGTGATCTATTTTCGCTATCGGAATGAGTGTGCCATCGTGTTCTCTTGACTATCAAATTTATGTACGGTATTCCCGTTTTTTTTTACTACAGCGTGGATTCGAATGAGAGATCTGTCAACACAGTATTGCAAATGAACATGAAATCCGAGTGCCTCTTTCCCACTGAGTTACACCACCCCGGATGTGTTGAACCGGAATTTCGATTTCATCTCCATCATTTGCGTCCGACAAATCTTTGCCAACAACAGCAAGAACAAGAGCAGCCGCAGCCGCAGCAGCAACAGTCGATACATCGCAGCGGTTTGTTACCCATGAAGAACTCCGAGTACAATTTAGTCGGTTCATCGAGAACATGCGCCACAAGGAGTGTGACTTCTCCGTCCACGGTCACGAAACAAATCCCACTTTCGGGACTGAACCTTTTGCACCATTCCAGTCCAATTGAATTTCGCCAAGACAATGCAACCACATGTGGCAACCAGACGATGAACAGCAACAATACAGTACCTATTCCGGGAACAGAACAATCGCACAGTAGCGGTCTATTCGGAATAGATCAAATATATCCATTTCAAACATCCAGTCCCTATCCTGTATCGTTATCCGGAGCTCAGAGCAAGTATGGGGCAACGTCTTCTGCTCTGAAACACCTCAATGATTCCCTGTCCGATATGTCTTCCAGGCTAGTGGAAACGAATGTAGTTGATGCAACATCCTGTTCGGATATGAACCAGTCGAGTGGATCAGACGGGACCAGAAAATCAGGTGTCGTTCCGAATAATCACGTGCCCAAATGTATTGGGTAAGTGTTCACTCTACTGGGAAGTTATCAACAAATGAGGTTTCACATATTTAACGTGTATTGAAAATTTGGCAGCTCCGAGGAGTGCATGTATTTCCCTTTAGGTTATATTGTTTTTTCCTAACAGCAGCTTATTGGCCTTTTCTCGGAAAATTACATTTTGTATGAAGAAGTCATAATTTAGGTAGTGAAGCTTTTCCCTTTTACTGACATCCATCCACGTTCTGTGATCAAACTTCGCACACGCTCGCAGTGCCTTAGAAATGACAGATTATTCCAATTAAGATGGATCTAGTAGATGGAGTCAAAGTATGCACAAATTTTCCCCATTATTGAAAAATCCACTTAAGTATATTATTAAAAATAAGCTTACAATTAGTATCACACTCCCGCGTGGATTCGAATATTTTTGGGGCAGGGGAATTTAATTATTTGGATATGTTCATCAATCGGTGATCACTTGGTTAGAGTGATCAGTAATTGATTTTACTCCGTTCCAACCAAAGTACACTATTCACGGGAGAAGTGTATACGGTCCTTCAGAGGCTGTTGATGAGTGCAGGTTGGAGTTATAATCGGAGATAGGGAGAATTCAAATCGTCTGACCAATAACGAATTTGTTTTAGGCGCTGAAAAGGGATAAGAAAAACTAGTTCCATTGGACGGTTATTTTTGCCCGCAAACCACTTGTACGCTCAGTATACCAAGTTTCTCTCGGACTTATCGATTAAGTCTCATCCGACCGTCAGGATCGATCAGGTTCACGTGACTGAGTTTGAAATTCAAATAATATCACCAGCTTTCTGGTTGGAATCACCAATGTCATTCAACAGGATGTTAGTCTTGCCGGACGTGATGGTATTCGTAGCTCACACTTTCGGAGTGGGTCAAGCCTGCTCTACTAAATAATATAGTGAATCAAGCAGTGGACATCAATGGATAGCTAACTTTCAAGAGGTAGTCTCTAATTTCTTCGTATCTTTTTTACATAAAGAGATTTGAATGAAGTGTCGTCACAATGATCTACTACACTATGCGACATGACCCTCCATCGTGACCTTGAAGCTGTGAATGATGGAGAATAGCCTAAGGCCTCAACTGGTAGGGTGCGATAACTATCCGCGAAAGAGCAAAGTACGCAAAAACACCGAAGTCACCGAGCGATTGAGGGTCTACAACCTGTCAGTTATAAAGCTCTAATCGGATCTCCAATCTGTTTGGCAGTGAGGGGCTTGGAAGAAAGACTCATCAGCTACAGCTGGCCTCATTCTACGGTTAACTCAGGTGGTTCGAATCCTGCATACAACCTTGTCGTCTTGCCTGATCTCTTTCGTCCACTACCCACCCCAGTTTTGTACACTACTTGACATTAAGTTCTCACATACGGTGTCTTTTATCTCACAGCAAAAACGATCGTGTACGGCCGGCATTACAAAAAGTGCCTGTTTTTAGGACTCTTAGATTTTGCCTGAAGCTGAACATGAATTACCGAATATACGCACCATCAATTTGCACACATAGCATAGTTATTTACTAAATCAATGTGAACGGAACCCGTAACTTTCTTCTTCAAAAGTAATAGCCATCTTCACTGATTTTATTGCACTACAGACTGAGCATTCCTTTCTAATACGTGTTCGGGCAAGAACTCGTAGGAGGATAGCCCTAATAGCCCCTCAAGGCCTGCTGGACTATTGGGAGTAATTGACAACCGGGACAGTGAGATTTAGGAGTAGGGGCGGGGGTGACTCATACATAAAGTCCCGAGAGGTCAGAGAACAGATCAGAAATCAATGTGACCATTATGATGGTGGTGGTGATGGTGCTCGTGCTGGGACTCGAATCTAGTGTCCCCGAGAAGATAAACGCTTATGCTGCTTGACTACCTCCGAACCAAAAAGAGGACGTTGAACTGAATTAGTCTAGGGCAGACATCATGTAGTTTTAAAATCGAACAAACAGTTGGTGGCTAGCTCCCGCATAGTCTTGTGTTTTCGGGTTCGAGGCCCGTTTGAAACTTGGTGGATATGCACTGGACAGAGGGTAATTCCTAGCTAACCAGAAGAAACCGATCCGTATACAGAGCGTTTCCACAGTCTGCCGTGGTGAGTTGATCGTTATTACCAGAGAGTGATTGATACGATTAACAATCTCAATTTTCCACCAGTCACACCGGACTTTCCTACTAGTCTGAACGCAAACAACGAAGACTGGTGATCTGGATCATGGAGTGTCTGGCATTCAGAAAACGAAAAGAGAGAGAGAGAGAGAAACAGACATCTGGGATACTTGGGCACGTAGCAACCTTTTCCCTGTGTTCACTAATCCGATCTCGTCGGTTGTACTTTTTTCTCATTTGATCAGAAATTCATTGTGAACAAGTTAGAAAATTACCATTTCTTTTTTCGTGGTCCCCCTCCGCCACCAACTACGTCGCCTGATAGGTCCGTTCCTGGATTTCGTATTGGTCCAGTTTCTCGTTAGAGCGATTTACACGTATCTCCCACCCCACGCACACACATACACACACACACACTGGCGAGTTTTGAAACTAACTACATTGATTCGTCCCCTGGGTGTTGGATAAAAATGCCAACAAAATGACATTTTCCGAAAAACATCAAATCACTACAACACTACAACAACACAGTGAACTCGAGCTAACTGCACCGTTTTCTTTCGTTTTCCAACCTCTTCCTCATCCGGCCCGGTGTAAGTTCGCGTCCCCAGGGTGTTTGTTGTCGAGTTGGGCGAATTCCGTAGTCTTGTCACCCGATTTTGATAGCACTGGTTAGCCTGTTATCCCAGTTAAAAACATTCGAACAAAATGTGATACCGTTCGTATCTGATTAGCCAGTCTCGAGTTGGGATGATGTGGATGATGAGGATGAGGATGACTGTCTTAGTGGTGGATAATGCAATTCATACGGAAAAATAAGACAAAACATTTCACCCACCACCAAAGGCACAAACTTGAGAACCTTGAAATAAGAAGAAATCCACAATCATCCCTGGATGTCCGTTCTCCGAGCAATGCTTCAGCCAGATTCACCAAAAGAAGATTACGTATTTTAAAAGTATCCCGTGTTCCATTGGTCCACCACCATCACACGATGCAACTTCTCAGAAGCGAATGACCATCTTGGGCACAATGATGAATGAGTCGGTCACATTTGACAACTGCATGTCAAAAGCGGCGAGGAATTTTTTCCCCGTTGTCTTTTACAATGTGTGGGTAAATAAACCGTGTGCATGTGTGTGTGTGTGTGAGGTGTTACTGGGGTGCAGTTCGGTACCCCGGGAAATCTAAGAAATGGAACGAAGCAAACGCGTCAGTTGCGTATTGACCGTGGTGTGTGTGATTGACTCAAACACCGATTTATCGAAAAGGCATTGTTTCCCTTTCTGAGTTCACGAGTTCGCAGACCATATTCCAATTTCTATGGGACTGTCGTATGAACACAGCAATTTAGTGCACGAATAGCGGAAAAGGTTGTTCAAGCAGTGTGAAATCAGATTGGTAAGTGGTATACCCACCGTAAAATCGATGACAGATAATCGTTTCACCATGGTAAGCAACTTTATGTCAACCTATATGTTGTGAACCGTTTCTGGTTGCGATTGGTTTATCTTGGAAACAAAACGTAGAAAAAGTCGCATATCATCCAGAATATGCGCCTTAGAGTGTGTGCAGGAGTGAGAGAGAGAGAGGTTAACTGATCTGTCTGAAGTAATGCAGCAACCTTTGAACATTTAAAGAACATCGCTATCTATGGATCTCGTCGAACCGTTCGCTTTATTTTCCCGTGAGTAACTGCAGTGTCATTACTTGTGAAAAGTATGAGTACTAGGTGATCTATGGGGAAAATGGATCATTCAAACAAGTCCCAGTAATGACAGAATATCACCATTCGTCAATTTCTCTAACTTTCATGGCGATGAACCTTGCAAACCACTTTATCTATGCAATATTCCATAACAAGTAACTAAAGTAAAGTTAAGTTACCGTTCCAAGATGACTTGCGTGATCTATACGCGAGTTCCGTTTAGGAATGCTGTTCGTCGAATTATCCGTCGAAGCAACAATACCTCTGGACCCTTCAGCTCGGACTGGCTTTCAAAGTTCTGTGTCGTATTGATGCTACTTCCGTCACCGGCTTCTAACGGGACCAGTACTGAATTCCGCAAAGTGAATAAATTCTTCGACGGAACTCTCCTTCTCCGTAGAGGTGGGGGACAAGTGAAATGGGAGCACTGAAAGCAGCCTGCGGAAAGGTTTTTGTGTGTTGGACACGTAAAGTGAGAACGATTTTCTCGAAAATGCTTTACTGCTTCATTTGAGACGATGAGCGTAGTTGCTCAATGAAGTTCCGGGGCTTTCGGGTAGCAGCTATCTGCGAAAATTCATTATCTGCGACGATTAGGCAAATCCGATCCTACCGAGAGGTTGCCTGATATTGGAAACTAGAAATAAATGCCTGCACACGGAGTGAACTTTGGAATATGGATCCAGCGGTTTCACCACATGACATAATGTGTATTCACGTCTACCCGTGTTTAATCAACTCGAATCACAATGCGCTACCCATGTAATCAGGCCTAATCGAAGCTCATGACGGTGCACCTGAGGATGCTCGCGCACAATTCATACTGTTTTGCTTTCACGAACGAACGAATCGTAGATGTAGATGTGGGGAGATAAACGGAATTGCGTTTGTGGTTCAAACGAGCAACCCCTCCGCCGGCCCAGACACTTACTACTATGCATACTCCGGTTTACCACAACCTCACCCACCTCCGTAGATTAAACAAGGCACGTATGCGTGGACGATCAAACAGAACTGAAAGATGGGATCTGTCACCACAGCAACCGAGGAGAAATTGCGTGTTCTGCAGATCTTGGTCCATGCTCACACTCGGAAGGAGGGTGGGACGGTAGCGATAGAAACTAGAATTATGCACTGGGCGTTCTCTTACCACCGGCCGTTGCCCGGCACCACTGTTCCATGACAGGTCCCACGCATCACCTCAAACCATCACAACCTGACGATGATGTCACGGAACCGAATGCGCAATGTCCGTCGCTTTGTTCACAGTGGTTCCACTCACATTAGAAAAACTCCCCCCAGCGCGCTCCACCGTCCAGGGGATCCATTAGTATGAAAAGGGCGCGATCAAATCGAGTTTTTCACTAGCTGTCTTCAAAATGACTGTGGCTTGTGTTGGGCGGGGGAGTGAGGTTGAGAAGATAGCAGCACATTTTGTAGATTCATCCACTACCTCCTACAGTTACGGCATCTGCTTTTATGACGTCATGGAACATCTGCATCTATCTACCATAGATTCGTGCGTGCATATGAAGCAAATGGTGCACGAATAGAAGAGGACAGAAAAACATCCGCTCGAACTGGTCAGATGGTTTTCGAGGTCCCGGTGGTTTGTCGGTCCGGTTCCGGAAATGGTTTGTCGTGTAATGTGTGATTAATGATTGGGAAATTAGATGAGTATGAGGGTGCGTGGTTTGTTAAGGTCGGGGGTCGATCAAGTCGAGGACTGCACCAAATAAAAAGTTGTCTATCTGCGTCATGTTCAACAATTCAGTCGTCCAAAAGGAATGCGCAGATCGATTGGGAGGACGTAAAGGAAGGACGGTATTCACGAGTGTTCTTCAAGCTGACGACCAGACTTTGAAGACCAGCTAAGCTGGGCCAGCACTTCACGGAAATTAAGGTTGTACAGTGTCATTGATTGGAATTCCGCTGCGGAATAGTGTCAACTTTCAAAACAAACGGATTAGCTGTTGTAGGTGATGACAGTTTATCCTAGTTGGTACGTGATATTGTCGGAACCACCCTATTTTTGAGGTTCGGTTTTTTTAGAGGAGCCCAACTGTTGAAAATCTGGTAATGGAACTGAGAGTCGAACCGAAGCACAGAAGACACTTAACTCAATATTACGGGTACTATCTGATACTCTGTGACACTGTAGCAGCCCTCGCACTCTGTTCTGATAGTCATACTCGTCTGCTTGACAAAACCCAATTTACGATCTTTACTTGTCCGATTATCCTCACTAGTGTACGCACACACACACACACACACACACACACACACACACACACACACACACACACACACATCTTTGAATATTGAAGCTGAGAATTCGCGAATTGATCCCCGAATAACAAGATGTTCAGACAGTGAGTACCAGTATCAGAATATTACTACTACTACTACTAATACTACAACAACAACAACAACAACAACAACAACAACAACAACTACTACTACTACTACTACTACTACTACTACTACTACTACTACTACTACTACTACTAATTTACGAGGGATCTGACTTCGCAGCTCTAACGACGTAACGCATGAAGGAAAGGTCTCAAGTCAGTAACCTGCATCAGTTTGAGAAATTGTTAGTAATCAGTCAAAACTAACGGGCTGAACGATCACCTCGGCTGTCATTCGTCTCGATACCATATCCAACAGTTTCTGCCATCATATGATGTTCTACTCCAAACCGCTGGAGTCCTGGTTTCCCGGTCCTCTTCGTAGCATTGACAGGAAAGGCCCGCATGGCTGTCTGGTGATGCATTCCCATCGTGTCATTTTCCTTGGTCATTTTTTACACCCGCCAGGTGCCATTTGACCCTAGCTTTTTTCTGAACTATCAAGAATTTGTCGTGATATTTTTTTAATACCAGAAAAAGGTTTCCTTTCCTTTCAGCCGCTATAAATATGGCAACGAAAAGTAAAATAATTAAATTAGAATTCTGCATCTGCTTCCTGACTGGTCATATACGATCATTAAAAAAACTGTTCCTGTGAACATCCTATCTGACCTTCTGCATCCACATGAACTTACGGTGTAGAACTTTATTATGTCATGGATCGTATCGAACTACCCCCAAGTACGTCATAGGACTTGACAAGAATAGCATTACCGATGGTTATTTCTGCTTGCCGGACACTGTCACGAATAGTAAAGCACATTGCTCCTCATCCATACCTGTTGATTGCTACCGTAGGTACCTGTTCAACACTTTCCAAGTGATCCAATCCCTCGAGGGTAACCCGATTGATAGGCCTCATGAACTTTCGCTGAAAAATCATGAACCATGTTTTGACTGATTTCTGGGATGAGAGTACGAATCGAGAAGTCGGTAAATTCGAATGTTTCGATTCACAATCGTTCACCCCGTGTTCGAGTCCCCATGGGGGCTCGGTGGATGTGCACTGCTGATGATTCCCAACAAGGATGAAACAGCTGTACAGTGCTTCCATGGTTTTCAATGGTCAGTTGAGCGTTGAAGCTGCATGATGAATCATATTATACAAATCTAATCTCCTACTACTCAATTGCAAATTCGAATGGGTCAGATTCAAGCTCGTTCGTTCGAAGGTCAACGGGGTTGGGCTAATAAGATTCGTCATGTAATAGGAGCGCTGAACTCACCATTAAAAACCTTGGAAACACTTTACACATATTTATTCCTTGTTAGGAATCATCGATAGGGCACATCCACGTAGGATGCAACAGTAGTATATGGTCTTGTTCAATGACGAGTTGAGCGTTGACGTTGCAGGTCACCAGGACAGACCACTATGAGGAATCCAAGGAGTGCCGACGGAACAATTGCGTTTTCTAATCGGATGGCCCAGATTTTCCGTTTTTATTTTACAGAATGATGACTGGACAGAAATTCTTTGTTCACTTCTTTCCAATGATTTCTACCTGACCATGCGCTCCATTTCGAGTGCTAATGATCTCTAACTGTTAGGGAATTCTAACACGGAAACCACGTGATTGCCTTCACGTGAACCCAGAATATTGTGACCAATGAGTCAACCCGAGAAGTGAGTGGTTTCATTACGAACAATAAGGACTATGGAAGCAATTACCAAATCGCAAGCCTGGACAGTCAGTCGAGTTCACAACTTCGGATAGGTTCGAGCCTTAGCTGAGTTTCGGTGGGCTGCACCGTTTTGAGGCTTTGGGGAATGTTCATTTGCCAGTGGATTATTGATAGCGTCTGATGACGAAGCTCAATCAACCCAAAAAAGATTCTTTGATGGCTTTCGAAGCACACACACACATCAACCAATAAATTTTTACACAGTACAGTCCACCATGATCTATCACTCAAATTAAAACATTTCTTCCTTGGTACCAAATTCATCTGCGTGAATTAACTATCCCTCTCTTTGGCGATTCTATGTGAACCTGTAACCTAAATTCCGCATAACGCGATGGATATTCTAAGTCACAGCCGTTGTTATCCTCAGGATGATCATCATGCCGTCTGTGCCTAAAAAAGCAAAGAATTTAGCTAGTTGCTGACGGAATAATTCACAAATACATAAACAGGTTCGGTTGATACAAATCGGTGTTTAGTTCGAATGTGAAGTCAATGACGACGAGAAGGAGGGTATGACGTGTTTCACTGACACGATCGGTTTGTCCCACTGATAGATATTCTCCGATTATGCTTACTGCACAGGTGCACACACACACATACACACTCGAAAGCACCTGTGACACTTTTCTTCGGGGGAATACCAATTGCTGCACGGGAAAGTGCACACAAACTGGGAAACACTTTTGATTATGCAAAGAAATCGTTCACGAAATGCAAACCCGACAACTACAAAGGTGCAAGAAGGGGGTGGAGAGCTGACGAAAATTTGTCACTTTCTCATGGTCCCCGAACCTGAGGGGTCCTGACCCAGACGGACGGGCGGATGTCAGCGGACCACGAGAAGCTTGAATTGGTGGTGTAATGGCTGTCCCGTTTGGACTGACACATGTAGCCAATTGGATGGTCGATGCAGGCGCCAAAGAACTCCACGTAATGTCGTCGATCTTGGACCTACATTGTCACGCACGTAGTTGCGCGTTCTACCGTTACCAGAATGAGTATCGCCTACTTCGAATTCGACGATGATGATGGGGTTTCACATTATACAAACTGTGTAGGCTACCATCCACCCTGAACCGGATTTTCCCGCTTCTGATTTGACGGTTGTTAGCTCTGTGGTTGCTATGCCATCCGTACAGACACAAACAGACACATTGTGGCTAGACGGCATCAAACCTCTATCCGCACCGTCAACCCCCCCCCCCCCCGCATCATTTCCGTTTTCATCCTAAACCGACTACAAAACCTGCTAACTTCGGTGCATTGGGATCGTCACCGGGGAACAGAAGGAGAAGAGGAGGTCCACATTACCACTGATACGACTAACTCTGACCTCCCTCGGGTCCTACCACAAAAATTGCAGGTGCGCGGTCACAGTCACACACGCACACGCACACACGCATGATTGCGCAAACACGAAAACCTGATTACTAATGAGCTTTGTGAGTCTTATGTTAGCTAATTCATGGCCTTCACCTGGTAACGAGATGTCATTATGTCATCCGATTCTCATGTCAGCTTCAATTTGATCGGTCACTGTTTCATTCGAATTTTTACACTTTCCTTCTTAGTTAAATTTAGGATTTGCGGGATCGGTTCCAGCTGTGGTCAACCAGGCTCGGTGTGAACAATGCAAATACGCTTCACGCGAAGCGTTATCATAATATTCATAAAGTGGAGTGCAAACTAACTGTGGTTGTGTTTGCACCGGCGTACTGGTGAAAAACGAGAGTGTCTACTAATGTCTGAAAAATACCCATTGCTTCATATAGAAGTCCAAATCGGCGAAACAGTTGTTTTTCAGTAATTCATTCTCAAGCCATTTACAGATTACATAGTAGACATTAGACAAAAGATCATGAACATAGACATGGAATAAACACCAATCATGGGCAGGGGTTTGTCAGTCAAGTTATCCTTATCATGTGACTGGTTTATCTAGCTGACGCCTTCTAGTGTCTGCTAACCTGGTTGATGGCTTTCTCTACCAACAGTCCGATATAAACATTTAATTTTTCGTTAACAAACAACAATTCCGTGACTTTTCATCTGGGGTTGATCCTCAGCATTCTGTATGGATAACGATTTGATTAGCTGAGATCGTAGGTACGTTCGTAATGGAACTAGAACATGAATAACAATATTTTGGTTCATAGTTTCACGAGCGACAAGGTGTGTCAGGGATCGCTACGCAATTTTAATAGTAGTTGTAAGAAACCGTTGTGCACTGGTCGTCTTGGACAACTTTGTGTTGTCGTTTTCGTAATCCAGAAGACTTGCCCGATAAAGGATCGTTTATTCGGCATCAAGATTCGGGGTGATATTCAAGTGATAAATTACAACTGAACTGCTCATTTGTATTAACGGCACACAGTCAACGATAAGCCGGTACGCATTTGATCGGGGTGGGGGTGGGGGGTGGGGGTGGGAGTGGGGGTGGAAAGGGGTACAATTAAATGTTTCTCATGGACTGCTACAGCTCATTATATTCCGTTCGTGCGACGTCTTCAAGTTCCATATAGCCTCATGGTCCTTACTTGTTTTCCGTCGAGGATACTCTTATTCAAGCAGTTTGAGTATGCTCCATCACACCGTGATGAACCAATATCAAGATTTTCGCAACTACTCAATGGTTCAGTAAGCCACTATGACTAAAACGCCTCACCACCGTCCATCAACATCACCTAGCCCTAAGCATGGAATAAATCTATTTGCAACCCCGTCAATTCCCCACTTGCTTATTTTGCGTAGCTTGGTCTCTAAGCCGACTCAACCAACCAACCTACCAACTCATTGAGGTAACTTGCCGGTCTATCATCCGTTATCTAACCCCTATTTGCTCTTTTGCAATATAACACACCAATTTCCAACGCCTCTGATGAATTAATCGGTCCCACATCAAAGTCAGTCATCGAGTTCAACTGTAACTCGTACTTGTTTGTTACAATCTGAATCCATCTAACTTTGGTACGCATGCATCTAAGTAACCCAGAAACAATCGCCGTCTTCTGGCAGGCATGGCATGTTGGATTCGACCCCGAAACAACCTTCTTCCGGTCGTTGTTTCGATTCATCCAAGAAGCAACGAGGGTCTTCCGAATTCACGCCAACCACAAATCCAAGAAAGAGGCGTCATTCCGAAATGGAGAGTTAAGATTATCCGCTTTTATAGGTCTGCGAAGTTCGTGGTGCTTGAAAGAAATAACAGTTCAGCTCGGAAAATGGCCTCTTAGGCAGAAGGTGGTTGATGTGGACTGAATTCCAATGAAATCCGAGCCATTCCATCGAACACTAAGAGATTTCCTCGCAGAGTGGTGGAACAGGCGGAGCATATCTAAAAAAAGAAATATGTTGATCATTAAACCAAGAAAGGCATGAAATACTGCCAGTCACGACGAGATGTACTCCGATTTACTTCGAATTAGACTAAGTAGGAAAAAAACACCTACCCATACACTCATACACACACGCCTCCGTTAGATATGTGCGTAATTCCGTTGTCCACCGATGTGCAATTTCATCATCAGACAGGTAGCTTTTTCACGGAAACGTCTGTACCGCCAGTTTTTACAATGTGGTTCTCACGAGTGAACAGCGTGACACCGTTTGCTACCCGGAAGACCGGTATATCATCGACCACTAACTAACTACCAGGTAGTGTTTTATGTGAATGAAAAATACTGGAACGATAGAACCTCAGCCTCCGATGTATACCTCAGTTTTATGACACGATGTGACTGAACACCCCACGCAACCGTAAACAGTCACAGTTACACTTGACATGGTATTGCCGTGAACAAGACCTCTCTCGTTCACCTGTTCACTGTTGACCTGTTGACCGCTGATAATCGAGTTTATCAACCCACTGACACACAGACGAGCTCTCTCTCTCTCTCTCTCTCTCTCTCTCTCTCACACACACACACACATACACACAAGCACACGCAAATGTGAGGCACACATCCTTTCACAGTGTATAAGTAGACGCAAACAAACAATTCGTTCATCAGCTTGTGCTCGTACCATATGTTGTCCGGATATTACCTCGAGTTTGCCACAAACATAAAAATCCGCGTTATAACATGCTTTTTCCACCGGTTTCTACCCCGCCCCGTCGAGCCGTAACAACTCTCAGTTATTTTTCCAAACTCATTTTGATCAAACGGTCACAGGTACCTGTTTGTGCTCGCTAACCTAGACGTTAACGGAAATGGGCCTCCCTCCAGAAAAATTCCAAAGCGATTCGTTGTGCTGCCAAAATGCATAGAAAACGTTCCGCTGGTGTATTTTACTAATCGGTGTCCGCCTTACACCCTCCCCCACTTGATATGTAAATGTATTTGTGTACGGTAACCGTTAGACCTAAACAAGTCGCATCCGTTTTTGAAAATGTTTGCGAGTTTTGGAGAGGACTTAGATGCATACACACACGTACACTGTTAGTAGTAATATTACATAGTCGGAACTTCATCAATGGCAACTGAATGTAATTCGCACTCGCCCTTGTCCACAATTGCACACACGCACGCACACTACATTTTTGTTTCGACTATATTGATTTTTGGGGGTACACACCCACAGTCATGCACCATCCCAAGTGTACAGGCGATAGGCGGTAGGTGTGCACACAAATAGTTCTGCTGTCTGCTAAAAACACGACTATTCGGATAAACACTTTTATTCGCGCGCAAATGCACAACCACCAGCTGGGACAGGGAGAGTGATTTCGAAGATCCACACAACACCGGTACGGTCAATCGGTGAGAAAAAACAACCGATTGTTAACTTTTGTCCGGTTAATGATGTGACACTAACATGTTGATCACCAAATCTATCGAGAAGCGAGCCCGAAAATCCTTGTGTTTAATGCTTTTTGGACAGACGGTCTGTGTAATGTGAACGGGCGAGATGGGCGGGAGGGCGAAAGAGCAGTTCAACTATCCGTGTGGTTTACTAGTGGTACCCAGATTCGTGTTCGTCAAGTTACAAGACACTTCAGAGACACAACCAACAAGGATAAGACAATCGAACGGGGCTTTCAATTTCCGGTTCAGAAGATTCACATTACCTAATTTCTCGTGTGGGCAGCCGGGGTTGGTCATACGGATTCAAATCTCGCTATCATCGCTTAACTTCCCTGCTATTATTTATCTCCGACGACTGACCGAGTGCTCCTTTCTGAAATATTACGATCTTCTTGTACGATGAAAGAGCCTAAAATACAATAAATAATGAATACACAACATGAACGTCTCTCGGAAATAACCTGATGATAACTCTAAACTCGATTTAGTGCCGCTTTTAATACAGAATTGCTCGTACAAAAACTGGAGAACAAAATTTGGACTAAAAAAGATTGTTGCCATTGCGTCCACTGTCCCATTGGCACAGGACAAGCAGAGTGGGAAACTGCCAAGTGCTATCGCGTTTCCGATTGAAATGGTGTATTTTAACCCAGTTCATATTTCGGAACCAAAGAGAGTACCACAAACACGGGGCCAACAGTCAGGTCATGATGGAGAAGACGGACTGTGCACGAGAGTTAGTCCTTCCTACACTAATCTACACTAATTTATGAATATATTTTTTAGTATCAAATAATTCTGAAGGTCATCATATTTCCAACAGTGATGAAAGAAGGAATAGCTGTTGACAGACACTTGTGATTTTATACGATCCACTTTACGATATATCACTGATTGCTGACTCGATTATAGTTGGAAGAGATTCCAGATCGGGATGGTGATTAGATTGGCTATGAGGGAAGATTGCTTATCTTTCAAGCTTCCCCATCATGGAGGGGTTTTCAAATTTCGTGTCAAGTGGATTTCAGTCTTCCTTTCTTTCAAAAATTACCCCAAAAACAAGGCTAAACACAACTATTGACCGAACCTTTTACACAATTCTTTTGACGAGGTCAGTGGCATTTGGAGAGTTAGTTCCAAGTAGAGATGGGAACAGTCACTCCCATTTTTTGCTACACATTGCCACGATCCAATACACCATCGTACGAACCCAACCGCCCCCTCCCCGCCCCCTCCCTGTAAGGAAGATTATTTTTCGCCCGCGGGTATTATTAAACAGACCAGATTCATTCGAAAGGTGTCCCACAGCGTGAGCTCCAAAATGGGTAAAAATGTTCTGTTATCCTCTTGCCCAATTCGTCTCCTCCGAGTTCTCTCCATCCATTCGTCGTTCTAACCATTCAGGACATTGGCCTCGGTTTGTTCGGCTTCTCTCTCTCTCTCATGCACATCGTCGTCTCCCAGTACCCTGTTAACCACCGCTAACTGAATAGATTTAGGTGTTCTTTGTTCATCATTCATCGTCTGGGCTGTCGGTCACTAATCCATCGACCGTCTTTTTGTCTTATTTATGATTCAGTGGTCAGTTGACGAAGCTGCTTGCTAACGGGTTGGAACTCTGCTACTTTCCCTCCCTCCCTTCATTCATCCACCCCCCCCCCGTGCCTTCCTCCCTCACTCCGAGAACCCTTGTACCCCACATTTGCGAACACGCCCGCAAGCTTTGCATTATCAAACTGGTGAGTGAGAGAACCGGTGCTCGGTCCACTCGGTAGAACGTCACGTGGAGCAGATGACGCAATTATTTAGACATGCGCCTTGTCTTCCAACCGTGCACGTGCCCCCTCCCCCGGAGGCATCAAAGAAATATACATCACCACCACCACGACCACAACCATCGTTCAGATGAAGTCGTATGTACGAATGTATGCATGTACACGCATGTAAAATATGTTGGTTTGGACAGAAACTTTTGTTTAGGTCAGATTTACGTGGCCGACAGGTCAGATGTGCAAAATTCACGTGGCGAATGAGGAGTGCTCTTCATAAGAAAGAAATAAGGGCAGACTAGTCGAGAAAAGACAACCACGCCACGGTTGGAGGACTTCGTTAACGAAACCACAAGAATGGACCCATCTGTCAATTCCACGGATTGACTAGGATTGAGCTGTGTCTCTGACAATCCGCTTTATGACACTAGATGTCTCAGCGCACGGAAGCTGGAGGGGTAAGATTTGTCTAATTGCATTTTGAAAAAGACAGTGACTTAACAGACAACAATTACCCTGTGTCTGATCACTGGACTAGCATCGTCGATTCCTTCTCGATGGGACGTAAAGCATACGGCTTCCTTTTATTATGTAGTAATAGTACAAATACTTCAGGAAAGGGACCGTGACCAGTTTGAGGCTATCAATTAGGGGATAACTGTTGGCGGAAGCAGGAATCGAACCCGGGACAGCTGGGTTGGAAGCCCACCTTGATAACCGTCTGACGTCCGCCGGTCATTTTCGTATGTCAGTACAATTCGTCGACGGCACGAAAAACCGGAGTGATGTTGCTAACTGAAAACCCTGGACGTTTCTTTTGTCATGGTACATTCTGCGTTATATATATATATATATATATATATATATATATATATATATATATATATATTTAATGTCCTTCGGATCTCTTTCAGGCATGTTGTGTTCGTCCCACGAGACTGGTTAGATAATCAAAACCAGAGCAGTTGCTTCGTTCCAGCGGGACGGTGGTTACGTGTTAGTGGATATTCATATGCGACTAGCGTGCAGTCAGCTGGTCAGCTGGTGAAACAGCTATCTAATATGCAGGGACCAGTGTTCCTCCTGGTTCCACCTGGCGATCTGCCAGGTAAAACAACACAGAAAACTCCATGAGCCGGGGGCTCAGTGAGTGTCTCATCGAACCTCAATATGATTGCCCACGACCTACTACTACTCACTGCACTACTAGGTAGGTGAAAAGTCACAGATTCGATTGCGCCCCAGGGCATGAACTTTGGGGTGTGGAAAGTTGAAGGCCGTTATCCAATATAGACGTCGTTTTGGCTCTTTCGTTCTCCTTGTGTGGGATGGGAAAGTCAGACAGTTTCTAAGCTACCCTTGGTGTCACTGACGCAATCTGGACTGAGCCAATTTGATACTGTTCCGACTGAAGTTGAGGATTATTGAGATGACAAAGGTCGTGGTTTTTATACTGGTATCTTATTATCCGTTAGATGACAATGAACTAGGTTGCGATTGTCATCATCACTGGAGGCCTGTACTCGGTTCATGAGACCACGGAATCGGTCAAGATGCCCGTTCCTACGCCTTATCCTTCAGAGTCAGCCTTTCAGGTGACACACGTCTTGGCGGGAATATGAACGTATCTTTCTGTCGTACTGTGCAGAGACCTTCAGAAGCCTCTGTGGCACGCGACTACCTATCATGATTCTTTTTATGCATGTGTTCGCGGATATTTGAATATGATTGTTCTCTCTCTCTCTCTCTTGTTCGCTCACACTTCTGACTTCCGGTCTGCAGTACTGTGTTTATCCTAAACCAGCGAGCATGTACACGTTAAAAATACACATTCAATCACTCATTTATTCATTCATTCGAGTACTTGATTCCCCCCTCTCTCTTTAACACACACACGCACACACACACACACACACATACCCACTAACAAATATACACTCACACAAAGTAGACAGGTGACGAGTGGTTTATTACTGGGGTGCCTCTGCCAGTCGCAAGTATACAATCTCACGGTTAGACGAAAGACGAACTATAGAAAAGGGTTTGGCAACCGATTCTGTTTTATACAACGCATCTTTGTGCGTGAGGAGTGTGAATACATTTGTTAGTGCAGGACAAACAACCTTGTAGCATTATTAGCGTGCCTACAAACACACAATCAAACAAACCCTGATCTATGTGAGTGAGAAAAATGAGGTTAGCGACAAAAATATCCAGGTCATTGTTATAATCATTATAGACGTTATCATGTGAATTACTGTCATCATCATCATCATCATCATCATCATCATCATCATCATCATCATCATCATCATCATCATCATCATCATCATCATCATCATCATCATCATCATCATCATCATCATCATCATCATCATCATCATCATCATCATCATCATCATCATCATCATCATCATCATCATCATCATCATCATCATCATCATCATCATCATCATCATCATCATCATCATCATCATCATCATCATCATCATCATCATCATCATCATCATCATCATCATCATCATCATCATCATCATCATCATCATCATCATCATCATCATCATCATCATCATCATCATCATCATCATCATCATCATCATCATCATCATCATCATCATCATCATCATCATCATCATCATCATCATCATCATCATCATCATCATCATCATCATCATCATCATCATCATCATCATCATCACCATCATCATCATCATCATCATCATCATCATCATCATCATCATCATCATCATCATCATCATCATCATCATCATCATCATCATCATCATCATCATCATCATCATCATCGTTTGAATCAGCAACATCAGTTGCGTCAATGGGAGTTGTGTGCTTTGTTTCTTTAAACTCAACGACTATGCAACAACGAAGTGACAGACATGATGTTCGGGAGAATTGACAACTTGTAGACGAATGAACTGTTTCATACAACGTACCGAGTTTCTTATAAACCCACGCAATGGGGCTCAGTTTGCGGAATTCGGAATCATTTAATCGGTCACTTTTATTTCTTTGATTTGTGCACTACTTGTGAAATCCTACTAAATGAATTGCGCTAGCTGAAGTGATCAACATTCCTTTTCTCACTCTGTTTGCCATCGACAGCACATCCCCGGCCCATCGTTTTGAGACTCAATGGACTCCACACTTGGGTCAAACGAATTCGCACGCTTTCATTCCGAATCCCGCGCAAAAACAAAGCGCCTGTTTTGACGCTCTGTCCGTGCAGACTGAATCGATCGATCTGCTCACTAACCGAGGCTCACGAAACGTACTGGATTCGGAACAACAACGAAAACAGCACAAGCCCCAACAAGAACAAGGAACAGGTGCTGATTGTCCCAGTCCGGCTACAACTTGTCGGTCCGACTTGGCTGACCACTTCTCACCGGTACCAACATCCAGTTCGGATGAGGAATTGCGTGTACAACTTTGTACACTCAACCGTACACCTTGTCCTCAAAAACCGTCACAATCGGCACGCGCTGAACCCTATCGGGAATCTCAAGAAACACACAGCGGTCCTTCGAATGGATTGGAAGATATTGCCTCGTTGGAAGTCAGTTCCGAAACTCAACGAGCAATGGAGTCGTCAGACGGTGGTAGTAGTCCTCCTTCGAGTGGTGGTTCCGATAGGCTGGGCTCGGCAGAAAAAGTTCAACCTATTTTGGACGACTTGGTACACGGCCTGAAATTTCGTGCACAGTCTAATTCTCCAACAAGTAGAACACAGTGGCATCGCACGACACACAGCCATACGAGGGTTACCGGGACTCCGAATACCAGAACAGAAACACATTTACAACAGATGGGACCAGTAACAACCAATGGTTGTGTGAGTTTGTCACCGGAATCATCCTGTTTAGAATCGGTGGTCGAACATCCTCTGATCCAAGGTACTTTTGATATGGTCTTGATTGTGGTTGAATAAACAATGTGTGCTCAATACCCACATCCCGAATATCACTTAAAAAACCTCCCGTTGTTCAATACAAAGGTTTTGAAAACAAATTGACCCTGTAAGACAACTACAGGCAGCTATAGCCGGAAGTCCAAGAAGGTGCTCTAAGCCAACAGTTAACTTTGTCTTACCGCGTTCACATATAGAAGATCACTCTCTGTGCCTCTTTGTCACTGTATCCAACGGACTAAGGTAGTTGGGACACGTGTTACCCATATAGTTCCTCGACTAGCCTTCTTCGGCTTGCTGTGCTCGCTGAGGCGGAATGCGGTTAGAGAACGAGTCAGTGTCCAGTTCATAATATGAATGAAATGAATGAAAAACCTGACCAACCGACCTGGTTTTGTAAAGCCTGTTAGGCTTGCTGGACGGAGCTTAGCGGATCCGCCCAGCCAGTGACTAGAACAACAGAGGGTATGCATACACGTGGTAATCAGTGACATTCTTTTATTCGAACACTAACTGGATGTCATTGTTTGTACTTCTCGTCCTAGTTCTCGTTTCTTACTCTTCATATAGTGTCTCATTGACGAATACGAGTTCCACTAAGATAAATAGCAACGAGAATCACCGCACCCGGTGTGTACGACTAAAGGTGGTTCGCAATGAGAATGAAAAAAATAAACAGTTTTTGCCACGGAGTTCGAACATGATCAAAGGCTACTGAGAGCTCGTAAAGTTCAACATTTAAAACTCTATGTGTTTCTTATATAACTGGAAATCCATTTCCATTTTTCACATCCAGAATTCCAACACTGTGAACTGGAACGTAAAAAAAGCAAGTGAATTTTCCATTATCTTTAAGAATCGGGCTCATTGTGCCAGCAATACATTCCATGAATGTGTGTTTCTGTCGACAAAAGGCCAGAGCAGATTTACCCAGCTTGGAATTTAGGCCACAAATTTTGACTCCCCAAACGGTTAACCCTAGTTCATGAATTCTTCTCTTAAAAGAAGCCAACCTTCACGTTTTGTCTCCTTTAACGTCTTACTCCCTTCTTCTCCACACTTTCCACGATGCCTTGTCGAATGCACATAATTTCGTCTCCGGCACATGGGCTGCCGTTTCAAATCACGATCCAGCTCATTCGATCAACATGTTGTGTGACGAGGCACCTTCGTCGCCGGACGACTCGGACGAGGGTATGAGTATGGCTCGATTCGAACACATGACCAATTCCATCCAACCGGATCGGGCTGGTGTATTCTTTTGTCATTTGTGCGATTTCACGGGTGAGTTCGCGTTGATTCAACACAACCAAGTTTGTGTGTGTGTGTTTGTGTCCACGTGGTCCCATTTTCCTCATTGAGGCCACAGACACAATTATATCACCCTCATACTAATCGCAGTCAGGAATCATTGGTTGTTTCAACTGAAAAAGATCACGGTCCTTAATTGTCACGACATTATTGTACTTTTAAGACCTCAGTTCAATCCAAGCAATACATTCAACCAGATCAGTGAAAGCAGATGCGGGTTGGGCTACTTCGGAGCCTTCGTGACACGAAGGGGTTGAAGCCACAATAAGTGTAATCAAGCGTACGCACTGTTCATCTTCATCCTACAAAAGTTTCATGACCTTGTCCTTTTCAAGGAACATTGCCGCTTGTTACGGTGTGAAGAACAAACCACTCATGATTCCATTGTCTTAGAGATAAAACAAAAAGCTGACATCGAATGTGCTCAAATTTCGGTACGTGCGTGAGTGTGTGCATGTATATGTGTGAACACAAAAGAATGATTGTCCCTGCTGCAGAGTCGGTAGTGCGGCACTTTCTTTTCCTGAGTAGTAACTGGTCAAATGTCAATGTTTGTCGTAAAAGTGGATAGCATAACAATCAAAGTCTTGTGCTGACTTCTAAAATAATCGAGATGACTTGAAGCGCTATGAGTTCCAAATTCACCAGTGAAAAGCTATGAAAAAGCTGCTACACAGCCGCGTCATCCTACTGGCCGGGTACCCCATCATCATCATCATCATCAGCAGCAGCAGCAGTGCACACCCGCCAATTCTCAGACTGGACTCGAACCCTGTTCGGTGGGCACAACTGCGAACGTTACACGATAATTGTGAAGCAAGTTGGGCTAGCTCACACCAGTTTGCCTAACGTCAACAGTGAATATACTCGGTCAACAATTTATTAGGAAAATGCAGTTGATTCTTACAGCTTGATAATTACAATGTTATGTATATCATTTAAGAATATAAACAGTTCAGAAGTGTAAAATCAAATTTCAGCGGAATAAACGAATTCGTGTTGTAGAATTAACTCCAAAATGTTTCAACTCGGCCGCCATATCCACTCATGGAGAGAAAATGGGTCAGATTTGTGTCAACAAACTTACTTCTTTCCTGCTCTCGGCACCAAAACGGCTTAGAAGGACACAAATAGATTAGTGGTTCACTTTCTGTCCGATTATAAATATCAACTCTGAGCAACGTACGAGGAATTTCTGTCTCGTTCTCCCTTTCGGTTTGGGGTGGCCGCATAAATTATTATCAGGATCATCGTCTTCGTCTCTGTCACTATCGCGTTTACTGTTGCAACCACCGGTCATCTGTGCTTTGGTGGACCACCGATGCAAGCATGTACACCCCCCCTCCTCACAAACTCATCGTCCTTCGCCTTTGCAATTTTGATGCGCGGTCTCCAGTGTTCTGAGTGTTTGTCTAAGCGTGTACGCTTGCTTCAAAAACGAATTAGATCGCTGACCGTGCAGTTTCGCGTTTCGACTGTGGTTTAGTTAACCATTTCCCGTTGTCCAACGAAGCGATGAGGAAAACGAACATTGTCCGAAAAGGATTAGAGACTTTTCTCCACTCAGACACGGCCACCATCACCACTCACACCACCACCAGTAAATGCAGTAGCAGCCGCTGAAATCAATTAGAATATCACTCAGCTCACCCACTCTGTTCTTATTGAGTTCCGGTAGTAGTAGTAGTAATAGTCACTTTCCCCACATCTAACCATACGGTGTCATCCCACCCCAGACCACCATACTTCGCTTCGCTTCACTCCCCTCTACTCCACTTCCCTGCTTTTCCTGTTCATTTTAGCGTTTTCCGGGCGGGATAATTGTCCGCGTCTCCCTTAGAGGCGCGCTTTCTGTCCTTGACACGAGCCTACACTCACTCGTTCTCAACCAGCAATCACAATAATAATCCTTCTGTACTCAACTCTGCCCATCAGAGTTGGTCTGCTCACTTGGGACCACTTTCCGTTGTGGTGATTGTTCTTTCGCATCATTATGACAGTACATACCCGTCCTTCTTCTGCGCTCTCAACTACCACCCTTACCAATTTCCTAGAAGGGGATCGTGGGAATGTGTGCGTGAAACTTTTGATGAACACCCCCGTCGAAGCGCTGGAAGCAAATGGCAGCACTAGAGAACAGCCGGCTTTTGTGTCGTTAAACTATCAGACGGAATTGAGCCTTTTCTAAAAAGGCGGTTTAACCTATTTCTCTACGCGTTCATATACGATTTTTCCCGTTAGGATCAATCCTACAACAACAACAAACGACGACAACAACAACAACAAAAACCCTCAAAGAGCAGAAAGAACTATACCTTTGCAAGAGTAAAGTAGCCTGGCTCTATTCGGTCTCATCCGATAAGTAATTGTTTCTAGTATGACTCTCCAATGGTACAAACAGAGTGTAGGTGGTTGAAACTGATCGTCGTGTCCCTCGGTAGCCTGATAAAGGTGGCATTCATCCACCCATCTACGCGCACACACGGGCAACACACACGTACACGTACATGAACCTCAAGTTGAGTGATCAAACCGTCACGCCAGCTACACCATCGTGAAAGCTTTACGCTCCGGTTTCCGTGGCTCGCTTTTGCTGGGTTCGGCAGCCAACAGCATAACGCGGAGTTCATTGGCCTTTTCAGTCGATAACATCACGTTTTTTTGTTTTGTTATTATACAAGTGTGTCGAGAAATAATAGACGTGTGAGCTACTGATACCCGCCAGCAGATAGACAACCCCGTATCGAGACTACTCCATCTCATGCAGAGGAATATAAATATTCACATAAAAAATAGCTAGGAAATCATGACAATCTAGTTGCAAATCCCGTCTAACTCATGTTAACAGCCCAAGTGTTGTCTATCGAATTGCATGCGCATGAGACTCAGTGAACCAGATGGTTTTCAGAAAGTGATTGTTTTTCGATTAAATGAATACGTGTGTGTGTGTGTGTGTGTGTGTGTGTGTGTGTGTGTGTGCAACTATCTACGCTTCGTTGAGCTCTGTGATTTCTAGCCTCCTAGTTAATTTGTTTTGTACGCGTGTGAAAGAACAATGAGAAACAAAGAGGTCGATTTAAAACCCACTTTTTGCAATGTACATATTATTTTGGTGATGATGGTCACGATAATAGTGTACATACTGAACAATCCCGGCTACTTTGTTGATAGTCAATACCTGGAAACATATCGTCTTCACTTGAATACAGACACACCAGGATACACAACTCAAGAGATTCAGTTCTCTGCTCCGGTAGTATGTAGCGGAAGAATGCAAACAGTTTGAAGGAAAAATGTTTTATGCCACCCACCACCCCGCTCTTTTCCGGATCATCCCCATCTGCCATTTTGTACAGCGCTAAGCAGTACGCAAAAGACACTCGTCGTCCAGATGAACTGTTGAGCACACGAACAGCCCCAGACTGTCCGCCCTGCCGGCTATCTCAACTCCCACCACACAGCTCACCGCACCGCACCTTCGCACTCTCTTTCTATCCGTCGTTCTTACACTCCCAGTGCACCACCAGTGATGCACACTCACAGTACAAAATTTGATTTCCCTTGCAGCTGGGCAGGTGATATTGCGACTTGTTCTCTGTTGAGGGGACACGCGTGCAGACTCACTCGCCTGTCGTCTGAGGACGTGCGCGCGAGACCACGTGGGCCACTTCGCACAAATATATATGCTCATTTGAGATAGGGAAAGATTTCAGCACACAGCTGAGCAGAAATTTTAGTGATAGACAGCCGATTTACTTGGAAGCAGCTCTTCACATGTGCGCACACGTGTCTTTACAGACGAAGGGCGGGGAGGGATGCGCAAAGCGATGTCTGAAAAACAAGAAATGCCGGTGTTTTATCCTATTCCATGTTTTTCCCAACACAATCAGTTCGCATACACACAAACCGATGGAATGAACAAGTCTGGTTCGTCCGTGCTCAGAGTCATCATGGACACAAAGAGGCATTCACACCGCCAATGTGTTCGGGATAGTTTCTTTAGAGAGAAGAAAACCCCAGGGGTGGATTCCTAGTTGTGGTCCACTTACATCCAATTTGGCTGGTTCGCTCAGTTGGTTTGCTACATTATAAAAACAGCCATAACGTGAATGTTATCATTGTAATCGTACACACAGTTCGTTGAAGAAGACTGTTGAATTGTAAACTTGCACAACAAAAGGAGCTATAACCGTGGTCAAAAGCCAAGCCGTGACTGCTTAGAATAGGAACTGAAAAAAAAAAAACAATCAAACGGGAAAGAGATCGGACGGTTGTGCATCAGTGATGCACATGCAAACGCACGTATACATGCAAACGCATACGCACGCATGCGGAGCACGAGTTGGAGGTGTAAAACATGTCAAGGTCGAGTAAAAAGGCTTTTCAGGAAGGAAAAAAACAAAGTCTGCCCAGTTCTGTACTTTGATGCTGATGGGGCGTTTTTCAAATTGTTCGGTCCTTCTTTCCCTCGTGGAATTATCTGAGAGCCTGGAATAAAAATGTGATCACCTCAGTAGTGCAAGAAGAACAATCAGTTGGGCAAATGCTCTAAACATTTGACTATTCTTTCATGGTCTTGATATTTTCCTGCCCTAGTCGGTTTCCGATGGTGTGAAATGGTTTGCTGTTCAGAATTTTAAAGAAATATCCTCACAAATCTTTTGTGATCTGTTATGAAGCCACATCGGAAACCGGACTGATGATATTTAAATCACGATGGAGACTGGCTCAAATCTTTGGTAATAAACTCGGTAAAAATCACTGACTGACAGTGTACAAAATGAAAACGAATAGGCACACTAGTACGCCCGTTTTGAGGGAGAGGAGTATCTCGTAGAGGACATCGAACTGCCCTGATTTGGAGGATCTGAAAAAAAGAGGCTGCTGTTTGATGGCATTTCAGTAGCGAGATAATTGTGTGTCGAATTTTCTTCTACTTTTTTGGGAAAGGAATAATAAGTTAAATAGAAATTTGCGATCATTTTCTGCGAGTTACATTGTGTGTCAGAGAGAGCTTTTGGATACTGATACTCTCCACCGAATCAGTCACATTTTCCACCAAAGGGGTCATTGCTGTTAGTTGTATCCTAGCTTTGTGTGACATACGAATTTAGGGTTACAAACCGCCCCAAAGAAGAAACCGTTATGTGGTCTTCATACAGTTGGGAAGGTCATCGCAGAGTCTCTCTCTCTCTCTCTCTCTCTCTCTCTCTCTCTCTCTCTCTGTGTCCGTGACTTTCCGTCACAATTCGAGTTTCAAGTCACTCCACAAATTCAGATATGTAATTCATATTAGGAATGGACGGGAGTGCGCTGCTCTTTCGAGACAATTGGGAACAAAGAATGTAAATACGGTCATCCAGCTGGACAGGTTGTGCAACTTTTGAAGAAGATTGGATTTGCACAATAATCTCGGGGCACTCCTTTTCGAGTCCGTAATAATGTTCGTGTTCCGTCGAATCCGCAATTTGCGAACAAACAATAATGGAAGTTTGACCCCAATCAAATTGTATACCTCTACGCACGCTTCGCATGTCCTGAACCAATAGCTTCGTGGAGGGGAGAAATCGGGGTCTTTTATGCTAAACCGTTTCGCACGCAAGAATACGAAAGGGCTACCACATCATGTATTTCCACTTTGCTGATAGAAATGGTCAGTTGAATAAAGCGTGAACTGAAATTGTTTGCCCTATCCGGGTCATGCTCATAATCGGACTTCGTCGGTGTACCACTGTCAATATCCGGTGTTCACCAAGTCCCCGTTGGTTCCTTACTTGGGAACACACGTTTAGTTTATCTTTAAAAATTCTAACTGACTTGTTAGTCTGATAAGAAATGCTTTAGAGACAAAATCGCAGTGTCCGAAATAGTTGAATAACAATGTCTAACGGACAGTTGTGAATTGAGTCTTTTGAATATTTGCTTGTTGCATACATCCATTATTTCTATAACCAGTGGTGAATAAGAATCGTTTGAGGTCAGCTAATGAATTTGAAAAAGAATGACACAGTTTATAGCCAGTCCCTTTTTTCTGTCAGTTTCATTCAAAGGATGTATGTATGTATGTATGTATGTACGTATGTATGTATGTATGTGTGTATGTATGTATGTATGTATGTATGTATGTATGTATGTATGTATGTATGTATGTATGTATGTATGTATGTATGTATGTATGTATGTATGTATGTATGTATGTATGTATGTATGTATGTATGTATGTATGTATGTATGTATGTATGTATGTATGTATGTATGTATGTATGTATGTATGTATGTATGTATGTATGTATGTATGTATGTATGTATGTATGTATGTATGTATGTATGTATGTATGTATGTATGTATGTATGTATGTATGTATGTATGTATGTATGTATGTATGTATGTATGTATGTATGTATGTATGTATGTATGTATGTATGTATGTATGTATGTATGTATGTATGTATGTATGTATGTATGTATGTATGTATGTATGTATGTATGTATGTATGTATGTATGTATGTATGTATGTATGTATGTATGTATGTATGTATGTATGTATGTATGTATGTATGTATGTATGTATGTATGTATGTATGTATGTATGTATGTATGTATGTATGTATGTATGTATGTATGTATGTATGTATGTATGTATGTATGTATGTATGTATGTATGTATGTATGTATGTATGTATGTATGTATGTATGTATGTATGTATGTATGTATGTATGTATGTATGTATGTATGTATGTATGTATGTATGTATGTATGTATGTATGTATGTATGTATGTATGTATGTATGTATGTATGTATGTATGTATGTATGTATGTATGTATGTGTGTGTGTGTGTGTATGTGTGCTACAGAGAGAGAAACAGTCGGCCGATAACTTTCTGAACAAAATTATTCCTACTGATTTTCCCGTTGTATGCTTTGTACGATTCAGTTACGATGAGTGTTGGTTAGTAAGATGACCAAACGAGTAAGTGTTCAACATTAACCGAATGTAAGTGTTTTCAGAGTAATTGTTCAGGCAACAATGATGAAATGCTCAACTCAGTTGGAATGCATATTTCCACCAAGCCCTTTCGATGATTCCAAACCGGGAGTGCACGTCTTAAACTGGCTGTCAACTGTACACCGCACCTAATTAGTTCCGTTCAGCAAGAAATTCGTCTTCGATACGTGGACCATTAGGATCATAAGCGGGGGCACAAAGTTCATTCTCTTTCTTTCGCCCTCCCCTTGTCTACTGTCTAACCGAGCCGGTGTACTGATATCTCGTGGTCGTACTGGTTAAAACTTTGCCTGATCCCACAACTTTTACGACGGGATAACAACGATCTTGATAAGACATCATGTTGACACCAAATACACTGTATGTACACGGAATGTTTTGAGCTCGCCCCGTGGATTTTAGGTTCAGATTGTAATCAGGACCGGTGTTATGACGTGATTTCGTGTTTCTCTGATCGAGGTTGACCTGCGCAGTCATCATAAAACAGGTTATGCCATAGACGGGGGTACATATACATGATGGATAACAATGTTGCTCATTGTGAGCGAGACCAAGGGCTTTTAATCAACCCAGTAATTTCAGCATTACACATTCCTTCACCAAACAGTGAATCGAATTGTGCTGTTTTCCTATCAGATCTATCCTAACAAGTTGCGGGCAGATAATATTAGACGAGCAAAGACCGTATCTGATCTGACAAACGGCTTTAACCTGCGAGCCAATGGACTAACTAGGCCAAATATAGTACCATTATTCAGATCGTCCTCGGACTATCAACATGCCCGGGCGAGAAAACATGAGTCCAAATCGGTCAATGAAGATCAACGTGTAAAGTGCTGTGTGTACTGAAAACGTGGTTACTTTGCGAGATCCTGTGCCTAAGCGTCACTTCCCGGCGGGCATAGAGAAGTCGAGGGTGCGATTTAAATATGTACGGAGGGTGAATTTTGCGTGACCTGGAATAACGAATCCACTCCGGGGTATATATATATATATATATATATATATATATATATATATATATATATATCATTAAGGTTCACTTTCCCATGGAGTCGGCTGTTTGGTCTTTGCGCAATTAACTTGAACCGCAATAGTTTTGTCCTGAAGGCCATCTGTTCGACAGACAGATGGAATCGCACAACACAGCTTAGCACATTTAATTCGCCACCGGCCACACACGCCCCTCCCTTCAACATTCATTGAGGAGAGAGGCGAGGACGGTCGGAAAGTGAGAGTTGGGTTTTCGTGTCCGGTCTCGAGCCCCGTTCATCCCCCCTCCCATTTTGTTAACTAAGTTTTGCTCACTGAGTAGCTTTTTATGATCGGACCTAGAGGTCCCATGGTTGGTTGCTTTCCGTGCTCTTGTGCTTTGTAGATTTCATGCATCAAAGAGCTGGTTCGAAGTCGAAAACGGTAGCTTGGCCGGACCTTGGGGGTTGTGTGTGTGTATGTGTGGTGGTGGTGGTGGGGGTTGAAGATAAAGAAGGACGGACAAGTGGAAGCAAAACACGTGTGAAAATACCGGACGCACATTCGAGTACACGTAATGTGGTCGAGAAAAACGGGAAGCAGTTGGGGAAATAGTCCCCTGCTCCCCTTATCTACTGACCAATAAACGATTTAAATGCTTATATGTAAGACAGTCAATCATGTGTGTATATATGATAATGTATAATACTGGTTACTGGAATGGAGAGCTGGGGGATTTTATACGATGCGTTAAATCCCCATATATTTTGCCATGTTCACTTCGTCACTCGTTTAGGACAACCAGTGGCAATCAAGCGTAGATTTGCAGGTCAATGGAACGTAATTGTACTGGAAGATTCGTTGTGCTGATTCTATGATTGTAGGGTTTCCAAATGGATCTGACAGCACGAATGGTTGGACCTGGAACTACCACACCACGTGTGGTGCCCCAACCACCCCGGCTGGGAATTAGTTGCGCAATCAGCGTGGTAGACAACCGGATTAGTAAAATGTTTGTTCTGACACGGAATCGACCCGAATGCCTGGTGCGGGGGTCCGGAGACCGTTTGCACGCAAGCCTTTCGGAACAGGTGCATCGGTGCGCCACAGACGGCGCAGAATCGCCGTCGATTGTGTGAGCTGCACAGCGGGAGATTGGATGACTTGTAGCCTGAGTCTACAGACGAAAACAGAATACCCATCAAGTGCCCTCTCTCCTTCTCTCTGTGTCTGTGTGTGTGTGTGTGTGTGTGTGAGTGTGTGTAAGAGGGATGAAATGTGTTTGTATGACTTTCGCAAACCCTCATACTTCGATTTCAGTCCCAATGTTTGTGCAGCTCCATCAGACCGGTTATATTATTTTTGCCATAAATATTTTTTTTAAAATAACATGTCAAAATAGAATGAAAATGCCCTATGGACTTAACTAGTTACACTGTTCCCATTGGTCAGGAAGCGAGTCGCATATGGGACAGGAGAATTCCTGTGCACGTTGATGCGAGAATGTGTTTCGGTTCGGAAAGTATTAGAAAAACCAATTCACAATCTTCTTTTGAGCAAAATCTTGGGGATCAATGCGTCTGGTGATAAAATTAAAGATAAATCCCGTAACAGGCACAGAGGAAACACGCCTGATTGCATTGTAGTTTATTATCTGGTTTGGGAATACTTGAGAATATTACAGCAGAACAGTACTGTGGGATAAGAAGAATAAATTGTTAGACAGGATTGATTTGGGGGCCTGGAACCGTCTGAATTTGTGGGCATGTAGAAAACGGGGCGATTATCTAACACGTAAGTAAAGACGCGAAGTTCATCGCTGGTGGTTGACTAATTCATAAAGCCCACTGTCTTAAGGAGCTGTTTCCAATGATCCCGTTTACACAATGAACTTTGCCCACGGACAGAGTAAAGATACACTCGGAGCATCTTTATTTGAGGTTACTTTTCATCGGGATATAGCGAGATCAAATTTGACCAATATTTCGTCTGAAACGACATTGCCGGCACACCTTAGGACGTAAACGGACGAACAATGTGAGTGAAAAATGAGTACGGGGAACATAAAGTGTCAAGAGGCACCCCGAAATTACCTGCCAGAGGTTTAAATGAACTTTTGCGTAACTTGGTGCAGGGCGCTGTTTCAGTGAATGTAACCGCTTTCAGACAGCAGACTTGACCGATGAACCGACTCGAAAGTCGAACAGTGGACGCGGAAAACTCCCCTGTTTTGTTCCGAATTTCCCGAATGGAATGAATGGAGAACAATGTAGCCTATAGAGTACACCTATTTAGTTTGAATACAAACTGACTAGGGTAGTGCGGGACTTCTACATGAGTGCAAGATTGTGAGAACAATATTCTCAGCCACTTTCCGTTTGGTAGATGTTAAGGTCGTTGGGCGAAAGCATTCCGCGGTGATTTTTTTATTTTGCAGACTTAGAAATAGGGAAAAAGTTGACGGATGTCCACCAATGGAGAGTCACCATCTCGGCAATTGATTCACGACAGATATCCATAATTAAGATAAGAGACAAGTTTCGCATCTGAGGAATGTGTGTGTGTGTGTGTGTGTGTGTGTGTGTGTGTGTCAAGGTCGATTAGAAGTCTTAAGATAAGCTTGGTACATATTAACAAACATTGTTTTACTCTGTTTAGTGCGATCACAAATCAGTTTGTCCAATGTCGTAACTGATGTCCGCTCACTCTTTTCGAGCCGCACGTAACTGGCCAACCTTAGTGTCTCTTTCGCATACATCATCCAATCCAGTGTTTCTATCCATTTGTACTCGCGTCGCTCTTGCACCGTGTAAAAATCGTTCCGAAATGAAATCCCAATGGACCTTTCTGGTCCAACATCTCGCGTTTTCTTTCTGACCGGGGTAATCAGGCCAGAGCTATCCGATATAACACCCTTGGACCTTGGGAGCTAATCCACGAATAACGCTTCGAGTTTTTTACTCCTGTTCAAATCATCCAATATTGAAAAATATCGTAAGACTTGTGAGCACATCTTCTCAGCTTTCGCAGTGACTTCCGACAGAGAGAGAGGGGAAGAAGCCCAAGTTGTTGCTGCGCACGAAAATCGATTCCGCAGGTGAACGGTTCTTTTCTTTTTGTCTAATATCAGTCAGACTCAACGGAGTTAACGTGACTGAAGTCGTCAACAATCAGCGGAAACGGGAAATTGTAAAAAACTTATCGCATAACGAGATCGGATCTCACAGCAAACAAAGATGAGACTGTGTACAAGTACAGAGTTAAAATGATAATACTACTTGGGGATTAAGTGAAAGCAGCAATTATATATTTATGGTACAGTCGAGGAGAAAGTGATAGATAGAGTCCGATTTCACCATTCGTTTACGGACACAATACTGCCAGGTTGCCCAGGCCAAAGCAGATGGTTTTCTTAGGGATCCGCAACCGGAGCCTTGAGTTATCCGAAGCTTAACCCGCAAGAGAGCGGGACAAGACTTGGGGTCCGGTGACTGATTGCTCAATTCATACACCCTCCGAATAAGGTCAAACTTCCTCGGTGCCCAGTGCACCTCTCCCCCACAGATGCCGATGAGCATAACTGCTGTACGCCAGATAGGCCACCCATGGTTGGTTTGGAACCAGGGTTTAGCCATCTCCCCGCATCGGGCGTTCGCTTTCATCCACTCACTTTAGTGAGAACACCTCCTCTACGAAAAGACAGTGAGTAGGACTTCCTCAGTAGAGGCTGTGTTAGATGCACGGTCATTTGGGAGCATTTCCAGAGGCTCTCAGGACGAGTAGCCATTTCGGAGCCTGAGACATCCACCCTCGACCATACTGAGGTACTTGGAAGCAAAAGAAAATGGCACAGCTTCAGACAATAACAAGGTGGGTCAAATTTTATCACATGCGCGAAACCAGTCTTTCCAAGGTAAGGCTGTTGAATTCCATCCCTCATGCAGCTCTTGTTGAATTCCTATGAAAATTGTATGCAGAAGCCATCCATAATAGACTGAACAGGAATACGAAACTCCGCGTTGGTCATAGTAATTATGATGACAACCTGTGCCATCAGGATTCGAACCACGGACCACAAGGTTCAAATCATAATGATGACGGTTGGAAAACCATCAGTCAAATTGCAGCTGAACATCGAACACTGGCAGACTCGTTTATAAATAACTTATCGGCAACTGAATCATTGAGTGCTATTCAGAAACAAATGTCTATTTTTCCCATTGTCGATAAACCCCTCCATTTTCACCATAATTCAATCTTAGTGATAATTCTGAAATTCCCCTTCCAACTCTCCCGCGCTTTCCCTGTTGTTCGACACCTCAGGTGGATCTCGTCAGGAATTTCAGGACCATTTAAGATCGCACTACGATTACAAATGTCTCAAGTGTGACTACACGTCACGAACCGAGGGTCGCCTGAAAAGGCACATGAAGGATTTTCATTCCGAGGTCCCACCAGATAATTTTTCCGGCAAAGCTCTACGTCCAATGCGTCCGAAATTACAAAGATGCAAACAATGCGATTTTATGACAGAAACGAAGGTGAGTAGTCTCGGTTTTGTCTTCCATCACATCATTCGTGTGCGTGTCAGTGTTTGTGTGTGTGTGTGGGGGGGGGAGGCTGGATGGGTATTATCTGTCTGATTAGATTTTACGCAAACACAAGAATGTGGTTACCGAGAATGTTTGATATTTTTGTTGATTCAAAAGATACACAAAGGGTTTTATGGACAAATTTAGTGGAAAGAGTAGTGCTTAGGAGCTTGTTGGGATAAGTCATGTCCCGGATAGGGTCAGCATGATTATACGAAAGAAACCAATACTTGTTGAACATGTACACACACACGTAGCCCTCATAGTTGTCGTGGCATTTGGTTCATCGGTAGGATACTTAAAATGAATACGAATTGCCGTTAATCGCACGTTCATCACAATCGACTTACCAATCGTTCTGAAAAAAGCTGAAGGAATTTATCTAGCGCTTTTCAAGCGTGATCATGGCCAATGGAAATCCAATGGTTTGATTGTGGATGGTCGACAAGTTGAGGTGTTTTACACGTCCCAGACACGAAGTTCAAACCTCATTACCGGCGGGTTGCTTTGATGGGAGATATTAATCCGGCAAATCGATGGGTTTTCTCCTTCCTTTTCAAGTATGCAAACGAAACATTGGCATCGGAGTGAACAAATCTTGGCCGGGTCACCACGCAGTGAACCGATTCCCGGGAGCCGGTGGGAATCGGTGATTGTATCGACTTACAAGAAAGTTGACAGGTTCTCTTGTAAAAACCACATGGAAATTAGGTTGTTTGTTACCGTACCTGAACAGCAGGCCAGGATTATTCTTCGCCGACTACCTAACACTCGTGAAAGCTACATGCGTGAAAACCAAACTAGTTTTAGACCCGATCGGATTTATACGGACCACATCTTTACCCTGCGGCAAATTTTAGTGCTCAGACACATCTTCCGTAAGCACACAGTCTCTGTATTCCTTGATCTGAAACTGGTTTTGGATACGATCGATCGCACAGTTTTCTGAAACTGCCGGTCTTTCCCTTTTTGAATCACTCTATGCGATGAGGCAAATTCGAGCTCATGCTTATATTATCTTTCGCCTTAGTTCACCATGAGAGGTTGTGTTCGCCAGGGTTGCCCTCTATCACTCTTCCATTTTAAATTGGCGCATAATATGAGTCTGAAGAGCGAATAGCAGCGTCAGTTTCTGTTCAAGCAGTAAACTGATAGACTTAGGACAGGCAGGGGATATTATTCTTCTGAATGAAGTTTTTTAAGATTGCCTATTCAGTGTAACAATGTTTGGGATAAGTTTACACCTTCAAAGTGCAAAATACTGCTGCAGGACTGGGTTTGCCTTACGCTAAATATTGTTTTGACAGGAGGAGCCCTAGCCGAATTAGGTAAGCTTCGTCTACGTAGATGAATTGTCGTCGCGTACACAGAAGTCTCCATTGTCTTTGATCGGTTTGAACCACCTGTGGTGTCTGTGAGACATCAGATTATCAGTCAAGGGTTGCATGTACACGGTGACAGGTAGATCCATCCTCTTATGCAGCACAAAATCACGGCCGGTAGTGGTAGAAAATTGTCGGTACTCGTTATGTTGCTCGAATATGGTAAGAACACTGTATCACCAATGCCACGCTTAGTCGTCGGGTGTTGAGAACCACAGAGCAGACATCGGATCAAGTACAGAAACTATACAGGTTGAGATGGCTGGACATGTGTTAAAGATGTCCACCGATGAACTGCCTCGTCGTACGCCGCTCTCCAGAAAGATGCGTCGACGTGGTCAGTCCGTGACATAGCAGAAATATACGAAAATCCTGGCCAGTGGACTTGTTCGAATAGGACGTGTTAGTCTTTCGATCTGGGGTCCAGAAGACCCGCCCACCTGATGTTCGGTGACTTTAATTGATGCGGCTAGGTGTCACAACCTGTGATGTAGTTCCATTCGGACTCTTTCTTCTTCTTCTTCTTCTTCTTCATGATTTTCGTTCATTACTCTGTTTTCGGTCCTTTCTCACTTTAAGCTTGCATTCTTTCTGCCCTCGATTCGGCTATGCTACGAGATGGGGATCAAAATCAGAGCATAGAGGTGCGTGGTTGGTGGTTGAAACAAGTGAACTGAACTAATTTATCCGTAGTCTTCCCTAGCTCGCTATCGTGCTTGATCTGCTGGGACCCCATGTGGGACTCTACCGCAAGTATCCGGTTTATGGCTAGTGGCACCCTTGATAGTCCTGCGAACGAGTGTATCCGTGGAATGCGTCCCTTGCACCACCCTCATGTGCCGTCATGAAACTGATAAAGCTTTTAGGATCAGTCACTAGTATAGCGAACTATGGATGTTGGGAGATCCACAGACATTTCGTCATCATCAAACATCAACTGTGAAAAGACATTTCAGATTGTTCTTCCATTATTGAAAAACGTGTTAAATTCGATAGCAGTCATGAATCAGCCTTCCGGTCAGCTTAAAGCTCCTATCCACCTCGTTCGAGCGTATCTAATAAAATTCGGCGGCGCGAAGGTGGCTACCATTCTGTTTGAGTAACCGTTGCGACTGAACAACGTCAGACCGAAAGCTTGAGAGATGTGCTACCGTATGTACTCCAAGCTAGCCACAACCAACCGGTTGGCATTCACGGTCTTCAGTTTGCTGTCGGCAATCTATATGTCAGCCATCCATCACCTCAGATTTTTTTATTACATGCTTGCACACGAGAGCAATAGAAGGGGTATCACCCATAGCCACAAAGGCCCAGTGCACTGTTAGGGATAACCGGCAATCAGACCCAGAGGCCTGGAATGGAGAACCCCACGAGGCTAACTCGTTCTTGAAAGCTTTCATTTACTGGGAATAGGCACATTGCGAACAAGTCGAGCTGCCTTATTCTTCGGCCGACGAAACACGAAACTTCATACTAAACGTCCAGGCTACCCAGTCGTGAGAAGCAGCGGTCAAGCACTTTTCATTACTTTCTCTGTCGAGACAATAGCGCATGGCTTAATGGGCAACATCGTTTGGAAGCCGTCAATAGATGGCAAACTGAAAGATATAAATAATCAGGCTTTGTAATCTTAACTTGATTTAAAACAAGTCATACAAACTATTTTATTTAGACAGACACCTTGCGTTTGAAATCGAAGCCAGCCTACTTATTGCTCTCTTCCAGTCAGAAGAGATATGTGATTGATACGGAACGATGAAACAATACCCGGTCCACTGGAATGTAATCCATCTTGTTGGTAACACAGGGGAAAATGGGAGCAATAATAATTTCTATTTGTGGTGTATTTGATGTATCTGAGGTCCAAAAGAGTAGAATTTACTGCAAGAACAATACTGAATTATTCACTCCCGTGGTTATGGACAATTCACGTAGTGAACTGTTTCAAGAACACAAAATGATACAGGAATTTCACAAAGGCTAAGTACAGCCACTGGACTTGGAGCGGTTGAAAATATGGAAAAGTGTATCAAAGTGAAAAAGTCTCTGTATTGTGGCCACATATCGCGTGAGAGGCACAGCTTTTTTATTCCAGTTTTTGTTTTCGTTGGGCGTCCGATTTATTTCAAACAGGCGTTCAGTACCGTAGTTCAAGTGACTGACCGATCAATAAACTTTCAAGGTCACTTGTTTCATCCAAGAGGTACGGTATTTTCTCATCTTGCTTCCACCCGAAAATTGTTATTTTGATATTCTTGTTTTTGCTGGTGTCCGCTCACCTTACAAAATTGGTTTTGTTATCTTTTAACAAGTCACGAAAATACTATTTATCGAAACAATAGTTACATTGATCTGTTGAGAACGTGTGTGTGTGTGTATTGGTCATAAGTGAACAATCGGTACAGCGAATAAGGAAATACACTTTGGGGCTTCACAGGACAAGTCCTACCAGTAGTGGACCTTACGAGCCTTAAAAAAACAGGCCATAAGTGCGCAACGCACCACACCTCGCCATGACAACGTGTGACTGAGCCCATCTTCTCCTCTCAGTAATGCAAAAAGGAAAATCTAATTGTTTTTCTTGTTTTCGTAAACATCTGCTCTGGGTTCATTGAGTAGGCTTGGTATATTTGTGAACGAGTACGCATTTCTACACGTGTGTGTGTGTGTGTGTGTGTGTGTGTGTGTGTGTGTGTGTGTATAAAGTTGGTAAAACAATGGAGCATCGATGAGTACTTCAAATTCCGAGACATATAAATGATATTGTTTCTTCCTGAGGATATAGAACACTACAAAAATTAGGCGAAGAGTGAGAGTATTGCAAACAATGAATATCAGAGAATGACTCAGCATCTGGATAAAAAGTTTCCCAATAAACTGAATAAACAACTCTTTTTGAGACCAAAATGATGACTAAGAATGACAGCTGAGTGAGCTCAAAAGTGTTTCCCCGACTCGATCTTTCCGACTGCCCTTTTCTGATATGCGCTCATTTGCATCATGATTTATCATGCAGTATCAACACCGACTCATCAATGAAAAACCAAGGCAGCACTATACAGTCTGTCCGAAAAATTCGGGATCATCTCAGTTCGGTCAAAATCTTGACGTACAGTCGAATTCCAGTTTATATTACACTGATACTGGTTCATCCCTCGTCAAATAATACTTTACATTGTATATTTTTTGGCAGCTGAGAGTAGTACCAGTTGCGTAAGCTTGAATTCGACCGTATGTCAGGAGTTCAACCGAACTGGAGTGATCCCGAATTTTCAGACAGACTGTACCACTGTTTCATCAAGCTTTTTAGTAATCGTCAGCTGTGCAGTGCACATCCATCGAGTTCCTACTGGGACTCGAACCCGGGGTAAACGACTGTGAGTCGAACACCTCATCACCAGGTTACTAAGAATGGCTTTTACGTCAACACTACAGGAATTTTGGATGGGGACAACCAGCTGTGCCTGGACTACAGCGGACTCCATGATGGACGACTTCTCCGTGGGGGTATTCCGTTATGAAGAAAAACTGACAGAGCTCTTTTCTCTTACCATGAAAAAACTGAGTATTGATGTTGCATGGTGAATCATATATATATATATATATATATATATATATATATATATATATATATATATATATATATACCGGTAGTGTCGATTATGATGCTCACGAAAACTAAGTATATAGTTCGAGCTTTGTGAAATAATTACGTTATATTAGGCCATCGGGTAATGATTTTAATTGACCCAAAGTCTCCTCACATTTACATTGATTCCTTGCTGTGCTATGGGTAGCTGAATGTGTGTGACATTGGTTGCCGGAGTAAATGTCTTTCAGTGAAGTAACATAAAAACCAATAATTTATGTATATATATATATATATATATATATATATATATAAATATAATATATATATATATATATAGTATAATATATCGATTGTCCTACTACTCTTACACGGATTCTAATATATGTTCGATTTGAGAATACGCAACGAGAATCGAAGTGGAAATCGACGAATCTGGTGATCGTGATTGACAAAGTGTTTATTTTGGATTATTTATGTACAAATTTCACAGACCGGATAAATTCATTCAGCAAGGGTGGACAGAAGAGTGATCCTATTGAAATCCACATTTTCAAAAGCTCCAAAGTAAATCAAGAAGCTAAAAAAGAAGGCATCATTGAAACATGTTTTTATCACACGCATTTCACGCCCGATTACACAACTATTACTAATCCTTTCGTTCTTCCTTCGCCCACCTCCCCCTTGGACTACATGCTTATTTCAACTCGGTCAAAATCAAGGACGAATTTTGGCGGCATTTACGAATACACATCAAGGCGGACAAACGTTTGGAATGCAGTCTGTGCTGTTTTGTCACTGAGTATAAACATCATCTGGAATATCATATGCGTAATCACATGGGCTCAAAACCGTACAAATGTCCCAAATGTAACTATGAGTGTGTAAACAAGTCGATGCTAAATAGTCACATGAAATCACATTCAAATGTCTATCCGTATCGCTGCGCAAATTGTCACTATGCGACCAAATATTGTCACAGTCTTAAACTGCATTTGGCCAAACACGATCATAAGCCGGCTGTTGTGCTGAACGCGGACGGTAGTCTACCCTCGTACGACAACACGGCGGAACTGATGAGTTTGCGTCGTGGTTCCACCATTCGGCACAATTCGTCCGGTGGTCGTACTCACTCGGGAGGATTGACAATTGGAGAAAGTTTGGACAACGTGCATTCCGTAGAGCAAGTACCAAAACAGCAACCACAACAGCCTCTTAGTCCTCAATCGCAAACTCAGCAGCAGCAACAGCTGCAACAACAACAACAACAACTTCAGTCGTTGTCATACATGAATACCATATCTTCACTTATGCCACTAGGTGGACAGTCTCCTCTGGTTCGTCCATTCATTCCTGGTCCTACTTTAAACGGCCTTCTACCAATTCCCGGAATTGAGCAGTTACTCACGCCGAATGCTCAAACCATTCCATTCCCAATGAACACTTCATCATTACCCCCATTCTCCGGTTTTATGTTTCCCAATACACCGTTTTTCGACTCTCCAAGCTTGCTACCAAACTTGTTCAGTCAGCCAACGAAACCTTTTTCCCTGACCACAACCACAACCGCGATCACAACAGCGGCAGCTGTGATCGGGACGAACGCGTCCGACACATCAACCACCGCAGTACCAACTAGTGCAATCACACAGGCTCAATTTCCCCCAACTATCGGGCCCAGTTTAATGAATTATTCAGACGTAATTAGAATGAATGGTGGTGATTTGTCCGTATCAAGTCATAATTCATCCATGATGGCCGCATTTCTTACAGCAGTGCAGCAAAATTCCAATCAGATTTATCCGACCAACCCACTACCACCACTATCCTCAATTCCATCGGTGCCCATTGTCACTCAGTCGGTGGAGAGTGTCAAAGCCGTCGGATCCGCAGTGGAAAATTCCTTGAAGTCTAAGGACGGTTATTTAGCCGTTGATAAACAAACCTCCAACTGCACTGACATGAACAGTACAAACGGGAAGCACGAGAACGCAGAGATTGAAAACATGGATACCTCATGTTCTCCGTCGTCGCGCGAAGCTAAACGTAAGCGAGCTGAAAGTCCACGGATAACAAGTTCTCGACGGCATATGAATCAGTCAAACAATGACGGAGCGCTGGATTTGTCGGCCAAAATCGATTTCACAGATAATAACACGATGCTTTCCAATCGCTCTGATGGGCAGACCATGTGTTCGACCAGCAAAGAAGTGGCAAACGAGGCACCGAAACCAGTGATAGAAACAAAAACAATTCCAGGTCCCCGGAGTCAGTTGACAGAGGAGTCAATGCCTGTTGGTCACCCCCTGGACGGGATGGCAGACACTTTTGATTACGAATGTCGTTTTTGTGAGATAAAATTCCGTCAGAGAGCTCTGTATGATATCCACATGGGATTTCACAGTCACGCCGATCCGTATTTGTGCAACCGGTGTGGGCATCAGAGTCGAAATCCAGTGGACTTTTTCATTCACTTGGGTCAAATGGCGCATCATGCATAATTGTGGTCCATCACATCACCATTGTTAGAGTCCAGCTCGTCACATACACATCTGTGCGTTCATTCCTCGTTCTGTATATAACTACTGTTACCGTACCAAGTAGATAGAATACAAAATAGATAAGTGCACCCTCCACATGTATATTATTCCGATCCATTTTTTAAAAGAACAGAAAGCTCGCTGACAAACACCTGGTCAGTACACGAACCATATTCTCCCTCCAAACCCCGAAAAACAAAGAATTTTGCGTCAAACATTTCAGGGCAATTCATCTCGCTACAGAAACCAACTGCCCAGGTGCTCACATCGCTTCTGTCCGATTGATCTCAAAGTTTACCACACACGTTCTCAGTAATACAATATCGTATCTTTATCAAAGTGGTGTTTTACTTTTTATTAGTTAGCTTTGGTATGAATTTAATAAAAGGGTGGTAATCATACTTGCATGAGATTCCATCAGTGAACAGCGTCCTGATCGATTTCCTAGCAGACGAATTATAGTGATGTTTAGGAAAAGCAATTATCTGCGCAAGAAGCCAATTTTTCTGGACTGGTCAGATGGAAACTTAGGATACGAAATGCCCCGGAATGGTTGACACCTCAACCAGTAAGGTAACACAGTCAGATGAAAATCGATGGGAGTCAGACAGGATAGCTTAGTGGTAACAAGTGTGACCCCGGGTTCGAGCCCCAATTTGAATATGCAATGAAATTGACGATTCCAAACAGAGATCAAACAGATGTACAGCGACTGCTTCTATGATTTTCATCGGTGGATTGATACTGTATGACAAGTCATTCGATAAACAACCCTATCCTCCTACCACTCAGACTGAGAAAGTGAGCCGTTAAAGATAGAAAACCACGGTTTACTTGACAATAGTTTGACTTCCACATTAATTTATTTTAATTACTACCTCCTCACTATGTAACAAAAGCACAGTTTCCCGGGAAGAGGATCGTGGCCAATTAGAAACTTCCAACTGGGGAGTGACCGGCGGTGACCGAGCGATTCGATCCTAGGACAGAAGGGTCTGAAGTCCACCACGGTAACCATTTGACCACCACCAACTACACCTCTAAATGTTTTGGTGTTAGGTACAAACTACTTCGAACAACAAGACGAAAAACGAGGTGTTGTAATGTTTTAAAAGCCTTTGACCACGATAGGACGCCATCCGCGCTTCAGCACTGCATGTGGTCTGCCAGCTGAGCTACGAGGCCGTACCACAGACCCTCGGATATTCTGTGAATGGATCATTGGAACAGAAATGTAAGAATAGGGGAATCAAAGTGGTGAAATTATGCGTGACTGGAAAGCGGATACAAAATCCCAAATTCGCCGGTGCTAGCCACTGTGATGATGGATTATACTGCCTAGTGTATACAACCACACGACAGACTAAACTGTTCCACAGAAACCGGGAGTCCCAAAAAGTCCTTCACAATTGAGCTCACTGGCTAATATTATCACACCTTTCCGCCAAATCCTAGGTGTGATTGCGTTTAAATCGCCACCGGCCTCAGAAAACAGTGCAAATAGAGTTCGTCCGCATGCAAAAATGCTGGAATAAGTGACATCTATTGACGGAACGACAGTCTCGACCTAATCGAAACACCTAGCGGGTTGGGCCCAGAGACTGAATTTTAGAAGTGTACAAATATGACTCAACTGCTACGATATACGTGCGACCATTAGTGCCCAATGAAGGTCATCTTAGCAACACAAGCAGCTGCGTTTGTTTCAGTCCTACCAAAAATTTCATTCAGTATGAACAGATATAAACGAGAGACGTGAAAAAATTATGGTTATACAATATAGCTGATCATCAGTACACCACATCACTTTCGGTATCTCAGAAATCGTAGAGAAAAAAAAATTCGCACATTTTAGTTAACTATCAAGCATTTTGGGTTTTCGCATGTCAATCGCTATAGTGATCCATCAGCAGAACTGAACCAAAATCCATCCGAAGAAACTCCAAACGGGGCAGAAAATGCACATTTGTGACCTTTGGGTTTTCACAGAAAAAATACTCAACAAAAACACCACGGTTGTGAGTTTCGAATTTCTGAGTGGTCACTTTGTAAGCAAGTGGAGAAAATCATCAGTTGCGAACCGCGTATTACGTTAATGCGGTATTGACAGTCTCACCGTCCACCTGCTCCGAGACCAGGAACCCTTTGCGAATAAGGGGATAGGTCTGGTGCAACATAGTGTGCGTTCAGCAACGATTTGGATACCAGAAAGTCTGACGATAGTTGATGGCAGTTTTCCGTTTTCATTCGGATCGTCACCACAGCGTCAAAGGCCCACGGCACTATCAGGGATAAACAGCCTCCGGACCCTGAAACATGGAGCGGAAAACCACTTAGGGTTTGAATGGATCAGGTGGCAGCATTTCATCCGCTTACTTCCAGTAGTGATAATACGAACAATCATAAAGCAACCAAGCACCGTACGTTGTTCAACGAAATGCCCTCGCTGTAGTGTTCTCCAGGAGTGGAGTTTCGAATTTCCAGTATCACTACTGAAAACAGTAGCAGTAACTAGATTTCTACTTTTTCTGTACAGAACATCCAACCATCATAGGAGTCTGCAGTGACCGAATTGAAATCCGAAAACACTCAATCTGGAACCGGAATGTATTGGCCCTTTAGCATAAAAAATACGGCATCATCATAGGAATTAAATATGCGATTGGAAACATACGCATCTAAGTACTGATTCCTGAGCAATACGGCTAGTAGATACAAACTTGTCAAACGCTATAACGTGATGTGGAGGCGGATCATGCGGAAAACGAGCTTGTGCTGGGACTAGTCATATGCGCACGATGTATGTGTATAGAAAGACATGGATAATGACTGGGGTGTATGCTGGATAAACCAACAGACTGCACGCGAGTAGAATCATCAGAGTCGCTCGATGGGCGCGAAGCCAGTTTTGAAAGTGCTTTAGCATGTGGTGTACGAGCTCAGTAAGCCGTTGAGAGCCCGAACAGCTTGGTAGTTAGGTGTCCGACTCACAATCGTTCGTCCCACGAGTACAAGTGCCAGCAGGGGCTCGCTGGATGTGCACCAGAGCTGATAACTCCCAACAAAAATGAAACAGATGCACAGCACTTTCACGGTTTTCAATGATGAGTTGAGCGTCCGCACTGCATGATAAATCATATCATTCAATATGACAAATGTTCATACCACCCGACCACCACCGGTGAATTTCTTGACCACATATCGTGCGTAGCACTTGAAATAAACGGTGTTTTTCCTAAGCCGAATATATAAAACTACTCGTACCTGATCCAAGGTAAGACCATAAAAAATGTACTTTACAGGCCCTTTAAAGTACCACATTAACTATGGCTATAGGTTTTCGAATACATCTGATCAGTATCATGTACCAGAAATCACTGATGGTTCATACGCACCTGGCCGATCGTCGTAGTTTGGCGGAATCGCCTAATGAAACCGAGAACAATGCGGACATTGTGAGAGACTGAAGGACAGTGCGAATATCACTCGACTGACTTGTGGTGTGTATATCGTTTGTATTATCATGCCACTCCTAGCATGTCCCGTTCCTGGATAAACTTCTGTCCATTTAAAAATCTGTATTTACTTTTTACCGAGGTAAACGCGCTGCCACCTAACCAGTACTCATGCTCATCACCAAATATCAAACGATGAGCTTAATCCAGTGACTCTGCCTAGTTCGTAGTCTTCAAGGCGGCTTCGAAGCCGACAGACTGCATGATACCGGTGGTTCAGACATCGCAAGCCCCCGGAGTACAAGTCTAGCATGAGAAAGCGTAAAATAGCTCAGGGAATAAGATGAGCGGCCATATCAACTTACAGACTGTGATGTCATTGTCAATCGTTGACCTAATTCAAAATGCGTAGCACCATTGAAGTTTTGATTCAAATTGTATCTGTTTAGACTCGCTCCGCTAGTCCCCGTCAGAGCGAGATTGATTCCAAATCGTACCAGGTCACTAGTGAAAATCTAACTATTAATGCAGCAACAACACACTTTCAGAAGAGTGAAGCTTCAAATCACTGTGCACGACAATATCAGTTCATCATCCACACTTACTTGGCACAAACAGCAATATCTCACTGTCCCCTTGGAAAAAACACTTGAACGGAGGTGTTACGACATGTCGAGCCAAGAAGCCTTATTACCACATTGGACAAATGCCAGCAACAAGCCAACTATCCACCATCGACCATACGTGAAACAGCCCACCCTAACACTAAAACACACACAAGAGCAGATATGACTAAACCTTAGATTGTAACCGACTCATTCTGTACAATGTTCAATAGCTTGCTACTGCCAATGCAATCAGTAGCTAAAATAGAAACTAGCAACTCATGAAGTGAACCCGCAATTCCCCAAAGGTGACTCCTCTTTGTGTGGTCCATACACTGGTCCGATTGCTGTGTTCGAATGACCTGAATCACAATGACTATCACAACTACCCCAACAACTGAGACTACAGATATAACAGGTAACAATTACTCGAATGATCTCCTATTCATATAAAAAAGCAGGCTGCTGTGAAAAAAATTGGCAGATACGAAAAATGTTTTCCGGGACAAGAGATGAAAATGAGAATAAGAAAATTGAGGGCTTCACATCATTTGATTGTGAAAGAACATCTCATCATATGCTCATAAAGTGAGATGAATGAGACAAGAAAAAAAGACAATCTTAACAGGTTCTCAGACCTGGAAATAAACATCCCCATCGTGGAAGCCGTCGTTTTATTGCATAACAGGCATGGAGGTCGCAGAAATGTTGCTTCCGGAATTTGAAACCACATCTTCGGAAGGCCAATGCTGTGTGACTGTCTTCAACTGAGTGTAGAAGTGAAAACCCTGTGGAGAAAAGTCAAGATAGAAGAATGCCCAGTGATTGAATCTGCGTAATATGGAAACAAAACATAGGATGCAACAAGGTGGTACTACAAAACATGCTCCGATACCAAAGCTCCTCCGGAGATGGACGAAGTCTATTTTTGCCTGATGAAGTGTTTCCAATGGGATGCGTATGGAGCAGCACCCTTGCATGACCGGAACAGGCGCTATAGTATCGCATGTTATCTTCCAATTGAGTAAGGTATGAGGCTGTAGAGCGTGTACTAATATTCTGGCCGCACGGCACTGCCTCGGTCAGGACATTCTACCAATTCGAACTTTCCTCATCTCTGCTGCGTCACCTATGCACGTTTTTTAGGTACTCGGACTGATTCGTAGCCAGCTGACTCTACTGACGTACACACACGCGTGTACAATCCTTTCATGCGCTTGCGTAGTCGTTCAGTTTTCGGATAAACGCGCTTTCAGTCACACCACGTCTATCTTTTCGCTACGAGGCCACACGAAGATTTCGGACAGTTCGTTAAATGGATAACTGCAACTGAAACACTGGTCTAATCAATTTTGTTACACACATGCGCTCTTATAACGTACCACAGTATTCATGCATTGTAACAGACACTCATGGGAGTACGCACGCACACCGAGATAAAACAACCTTTCGTTGTAATGGACTCATTCTGTGCAGTGTGCAATAAGTAGCTACTACATCTGTGGTCAGTAGTGAAAATATAAATTAGAAAACTCCCGGGAACCAGGACCACTAAACACGGTATATTTGCTCATACAAACTTATTACTTGGCGAGAGAGATACACCTCGCAGTCATAAGAACCTAGTATACCGCCAAGAAGAACCGACAATCAAAAACCCATTGGAGTCGAGAGCTATAAGAGGACATAATAAGCTAATGTGGGGCGACGAGTCGCGCGACGGCAAAGTGTTGTGACCAAAGTTGACCGGCGGTGAGAGGGTTCGAGTCTCGTGTCATGAACCTGATGATAGATGTGGATTGTAACACACAGAAGTAACAATTCTGACCAGGGGTCTACTGTGTTCTCATTGGGCATCCCACAAGTCTCTCTGATTTTCAGCTGTCATATGCGACCGAAATGAACTGCCTCTGGAAGCCATGGCCGCACCCTAGTGAACCAGTCAACAGGAGGGCCACGAAGGTAATAGAAGACTGAGAGCCTCAAGCCTTTGAGAGGAAAATTATCCTCAAGCACACAAATACAACTTCAGTGGAATGGGCAGAGACCCGGCATCCAAATCCCGAGGCAACGGTAGGAATGGTGAGAATAACCCCGGAACGATGTTGCCTTTCAAGTCGTCGTATTTGGTTGTGCAAAGGGTTAGAAACGCACCCTCCAACAGAGATCGGGAAGTTTTACCAGTGACCCTTCTAAACCGTAATGGGAAACTGGGAAGCACAACAGACTGCAGCACCCAAGATGATGATGACTCATGGTCGTTGGCATCATTTTGTAGCGCTGGAACGGTGCTTGTTTTCGGCAGCGCCATCCATGCTTGCAAACCAGTGTAGTAGGAAAGGCATATCCTATGGCCACAAAGGTGAGAATAATCGAGGATAATAAGCAACAACAGCTTTGAGCATCGGAGTGCAGAGTCATATAAGGTCCCAACAGGTCAGGCGTGGTGATAAGTGGAGAAATTTGTACCACTCAATCCTCACCGGAATTGATTGTCACAGAGACCTTGAATACAAAAATGGGGATAAACTCAGTCGTCTCAGAGGGCTTCTCCGTTTGGCGGTTAGAATGACAGTACAGAGATAATCCCACCAATAAATTCATTGTTCCCTACCGCAAGGTGATTCGATATAGTTACTACGTTCGCCCCACTTTCCACGATCCTAGTATTCCGGTTGAGTGCAACACAGACAGAACCGTTGATCACGGGTAATGACTTACCGATTTCCCGTAAAAATTCAAATCGCCCAAGAATGAACCACGGGATCCGGTGAAAGAGAACATGGGTAGCGGGGCTGGGATGGGCACATTGATCCCAATTTGTCCCACATCGACCGAGTGAATAAATTTACGAGCCGCTACACCACTTCTGGTAAATATAACAGTCCCGTTTCCGTATGGATTTTTATTGATCAATGAAACAGCGTCATCCAGCCCACCCGCCTATGTGCAAATATGAGAATGGACGGAATACTGAGCATTGATAAATGGTTGTGAGCAGGAAAATGATTAAGATATGAAAAAGGAACATCTGTGGACCTCTTTCACAGGGATTTCGGCTCGTTTTATGGTCATTATAATCATACATCTTCAGGAATCATGAAATTTTTGGCATATCCGCCGAGAATTCAAACACTGGTTCACCGAAAATACAGCATCCATACAGGCCGTGCACATGGTTCGACGATATGGGCGCATCGTGTAAATCTTCTCCAATCAATTTGCTTTGTACTATTTGATACCATTACCAAGATAAACTGCATAGAATACGATCGTCACACTTTCTCATTTGCTCAGCCTGTTTTGCAATACCGAACTTTAAAAAAAAAAATGAATTGTCCCAACATTTCTTGATGTCATAATATTCTGATACTTTTGATCTGACTGACGTTCAGCGGCATGACTAAAGGCTGTGCGTCAAGGCTGTAGGACTGTGGGTCGTGGCTAAAGGATTGTGGGTTGCAGCTAAACAATTGTGAACTTTGACTAAAGCTTGATGATGAAAGGTGTATTTACGTTTGGACGGGTACATGCATCTTCTACTCCGGGTGCAAAAATTTTTCTATTTCATGTGTATGCACGAGTGTGGCGGGAAGGGGCGCACTCCTCATCCGTAAAGGTGCACTGAACCACCAAAGACCCGGAGAACCATTGCAAATGACATATTAAAAAATTTACGACCTACGATAGTCTTTCACTCGATTAAAAGCAGCAAGGGTCAATAAACTGTCGGGAACAGTCGAAATTCTTGATTTTGCAATAGAATAGCTACCACTGAAACATGCCACATTAAACGGGAAGAAGTGGGAAATGGAAGTGAAACGTACATTCAAGACGAGTGACCGGTAGTTCTAGACAAAAAACACCCACACTCGATGAGCTGAGCAAAAAAGCGGCTGAATTCAAGATGACTGACCACTTAGAACAAATGGTAGAAAAACCGACCAATGAGGTTGTAGATCGTTAAAAATTGTTCAACACTGAGCTCGTTCAGGGAATAGTAGCAGCATTCACAGAAAAATTGTGGCCCTAGGATTTTGAGTGAAGTTTTGTAATCCTCATAGTCTAGTCGCCGTTTTTTCATGAACGGTGGCAACAAGATTTCTTTACAACTCCTATGATAACGGTCCTCTAACATGAAGTCAGAAGATGTAAGTACACCACGTGAAAAAAGCATACGGATGGTCAAACAACACGGTTTTCAGAACACAGACTGAAAATTCTAGTAATACCCAGATATGCATCTAGTTGGGCCACTTCCTTTGACGGCCGATTGGGTTTTTGTCTGATCTTATAGACTTACTACGCGAAATCGGTAGGATGTTGGACCTAAGCCAACATGTGTTCCGGCGACGGATCGATGCAACATGTTCACAATGAGTCAATATCTTGACTTCAGATAGGTTCTTACAACTAACTAATATGAAACACGTAAGTTGCAAGCAGATCGGGACGTGGAAACGAGTCAAGCAAGAGCGGAGTTCTGGCTGCGATTCGGACTAACCGGCAGGGTTTAGGCCTCTTATGCAAGATTTCACAGCGACAGTCATAAAGCTCGACCATCCATGGTCACAAGCGAGCAACGTCGGATTGACTGAATTAAATAATCCTGAATATAGGAGTCGGACATGATTCTGGATTGAGTAAAATCGACTAAGAGAACCACGGTTATAACCCATGCGGGACAAATCGCTTCGCAAAAAAACATCTCTTCGTACGCAAACAGTGAATGGATTCTACGATTTCGTCACCTTCACGTGTGAACATCGATGAGTCTTACGACACATTGCGTCGTCATGATGCCACATTGCAGTCCGAGCTATCATCCTCATCGTGAGGCGAGCATTACTGAAAGATGTATGCTGATGTATGTTGATGTAAACAAAGGATGGGTCAACCTTCAAAGTCGGCGAAAAGATATGCCACTCTGACCAGAGCACGGAATACACTGCCTGACTCCGTGTAAAAACGTGCATTTTCTAGCAGTCTGAGTTAACTGAACACGTCGACAGGATCGCCCCCGCTTACCGATTCGATGTCACATCTTTCGGTCTCTAATCAACTCGTAATAGGGTCATTTTGACAGCAACCGATGTTGGTCGAGCTATTTACAACGTTTACCTACCACCTGCGAGGTCTGAATTTTACCGCTGCCCGTAAACAGGAATGCACCGTCACCTGACTCGATATCATGCCCGACCTACTCGGACTTAATGTCGTTCCGCACTATTCGAAGTCTCACGGTTAGTGCGGTGAATTTTGTGTCCTAATCGCATTTGAACCAACCACGGATCACTTGTTCAGTGTACATTCCAGTCCTCATCCATGCATTTCCATACACGACCAAATACATCGTGCGCGTACGGCTCATCTTAGTGCAAACCTGGGTATTGATTATCGCATTACGCATACCTCTCACCATGATCTGCTGCCACATCATGTAACAGCGTTTGGCAAGTTTATGTCTACCAACCAAGTTCTTCATGAATCAATATCTGCGTGCATATTTTCCTGTACACATTTCATGCATATTAAAATGTCATATTTTGTTTGCTAAAGAATTAATACATTTCAGTACCAGCTCGCGTATCTTCTGATTTCATTTTGAGCCATCCGGTCACCACAGTCAGGTTGCCGGTTCCCCTAATCAGTGTACTGGGTCTTCGAAGCTATGGGGTGTGTCCCTTTCACTGCATCCGCGCGTAAGCATGCAATACAAAACTAATTCCTCTGTGCACTCTTTCTGTTGTGCTCCACATGATTTTTTTCGTCCTGACACAAGAGCTGTGAACAGTGCGTGATGCGGTGTACGGATTCCTGCCGTATGTAGCCCGTGTTTTAGTCAAGGGACTCTGCATACTGAACTCATAAGCCGGCGGTATGACCGAATATTCAGCTTTGACTACGTCGCAAAAGCACGTCGGTTTGCAAAAATTCACACTGAGTCACTAGTGGTGATGAACAGCATTTCCGTCTCTTGACTTGTTCCCGCACCATGCCCACCGAGGCTATGAGCTGGCTTGTTTTATCCGGCATAAAGGTGAAATCGGTCCGCGGGTTCATTAAATCAGTGATGGAACCCAGGGATAAATGCGCCTTGATTCCCCTCAAAAATAAACCATGACTCGGCGGAATTTGGCTGTGTTATGTCGGCTCAAGTAGTGACGTACGCGATGAGACAGTCTCACGCACGCAGCGTTAGTAACTGCCTCTTGGTTCATGTTTATTCGCTGCCACGATCAGTCACACGCACGCACCTGGTATCTGACTGCACCATTTATCCAATCGCATTTCAGTACACACCGAACGGCCTTGCCCGGCAGTGCCGACTGCATGTACAGCTTGCGCTTGCTCAGTTTCCCGTGCTTGCTTGAGCATGCGTTAATCAACGGTTTTCCCAGATCCTGTGTTCCGCATTACTACTGATTTCTGGACACAACAGGTTGGTTTTAAAGTTTTTACTTCCCACTTCTAGTTACTATACCCACATGACAAACGATGGGAGTCGCGGTTAACTATAGGCTATGGAATGAGGAAGATGACCGGAGGTGATGGTAGGATCCGAACTGGAGACCAAAAGATATAAAGTTCATCCCGTTGTTAACTGTTTGACCACCGCCGGTCCAACAAATTTGACAATAAAGGCACTGCAAATAGACTACAAAGACAGACAAATTAGTGAGTTGAGCAATTCATGGTAGGCATAATGCATTACACATTATCATCAACGCTCAATTCACCACGGGAGAAGCGTGTAACTATTCATCATTGTGTAAAGTCATCAGCAGTACACACACAGTCCATCAATGGGACTGAGAACCCGGGGTGCTGAACTGAGATCCAACCGTCAGGCAATATCTTCGTCGTATTTGGACCCCTACTGAAAAGGGATTTACATATATATATATATATATATATATATATATATATATATATATATATATATATATATATATATATATATATATATATGAGTAATAGATTTGTATGATATAAGTCATCATGCAGTATTAACGCCCAACTCATCAGTGAAACCTATTGGACCGCTGTTTCGCCCTTGTTAGAAATCATCAGCAACACGGTCATCAGGGTGGTGGACTTCTGACCCTTCTGTTTCGGGTTCGAAACCTCACACAGCCGCCGCCAATCACTTCCCCAATTGTCGGCTTTTTGTTGGCTGTGACCCCCTTCCTGAAATATAATACTGCTACCATATATAATAAAAAAGAATTAAGTAAAACAATCATTCTGACCGTTTAACATGCAAGGAACATCCATCTGAACTACCACCCGGGTCACGTACCTCCAAACATAGGAGGACGGGGCCGAAAATCTCCTCCCGATAGCATTGCATATGCGGTTGCACATCGGTTAGTATAGTGGGCCCGACAAAATTTCCGCCCTCGTAACCAGGCACACGAATCCCACGTCCGTCCAACAGGATTTTTGCGCCTTCCCGTACTGCAGACTCGATCAGATCGTGGATCCGCTGTTTGGCTTCAGACGAGATTACTGGTCCTACATCGACATCCGGTTCAACGCCTGCACGTAATGTTCAGTGCAAGCGAGCGTCGACCACAAAAAAGAAGCAGGTATAGAAGATTCAGGACCTGAAAAATGTCATGATATTTAGAAGGCAAGCGATCGATTCACATGAATTAAAAGAATCTGGCAGTTATGCTGCCTGATATTGCAAAGGACACCCTGTAATAATGTCTATCTCGCGAGAGTCCTTGCGAAAATCACGCCAAAAATCAAAACTTCGGTTCCCCGGTGTGAGGCGCACTAGAAAAAACCAATTAGTCAACGAATTTATCTATCTGTCCGCTCTTAAAAAACACGGAACTACAATGCGGCACTTACCAGCAGAAACCTTGAGCCGAGTGGCACGCTCAACCAGTTCGTTTAGCCAACTTTTTGTTTCGCCCACAAACACAGCTGTGGAAAGGGCCATACACCGCTGTCCAGCTGCGCCGAATGCCGCCCCGACCAGTTGTGTCAGTGTGATCTCACGATTTGCGTCCGGTAGAATGACACCGTGGTTCTTTGCGCCCTATATATGTCGGAGGGCAGATACAAGGGGCGTATTATCAGGTCGGGAACTTAGAAATACGTTTCGATCAGTCAGATAACAGTAGGAAAAATTCGACAGGGCCACTGAGAACCGGCACCGCATTAAAATTACCCGTATGGTTATTAATCACCAAAAACAAAATCCTGAGGGCAACATGTTATGCACTGTGCAGTCCGCCTTCAGTGTGCATCAACGAAGCCTCGATTACCCGTCTGTTGACGATTGCTACACTTTTACGTGGCCCATGCGCGTTGTGTTGTTCAGTAAATACAGCATCACAATAGAGCTTCGAAATTTGAACCACGGCAACTGAAATTGGTCTCAGCAGGCGTCTCTTTAGCATAAATGAGGCAAGTAGAGGAAACTAATGTATAATCAGCAACAGACCAATCCACTGCAACAATAAAATGACCGCGGAACGCAACCGACGGATAAGATATAAAATAACTCTCAAAGTACGCCGCTAATTATTGGTTTTATTTGGAAGAGAAAGCCAACTTACAGACTTTAAGCTGTGTCTGAGCAGTTATCACAAAAACGAAACCGTCTTTGTACCCCCTGCCCTGGAGATTCACCCTCATAACATTGACAGAAGACCTCTTAGGATCTACCAACATACGTCGACAACCTTGATCCTTAACCAGTGAAAGATATCTTGAACGATGCTGTTATTTCTTGAAGTGATTTGCAATATGTACTATGTGTTTCTAATTGTATTTTGACCTTCGTTCCACTTGCGACACACTCAGAGCCTCACTTGCACAGACGGGCTGTGGTCACTGACACTGACAGCTGAATATACTAGTGAAATGTATAGCTCGTGCACGTAAGTTAATTGAAGTCATCACAGAAACCGGGTCAAAGTGGTCATCTCGGTTTCTGTTTTACATCGTATCGTCATTCACCCTACTCGCAGTGTTATATTCCACAAGACGTGCCTGGGTGATAGGTTGTTTATTGACACTAACGTGTTCGGACATTGACAAAACAAATCAAACGTTACAAACATCCTCATTTGCGAAGTGGCTGTCCTGTTCACTTGAAAATAGTCAGGAGGAGCAGTCGTGTGGTTTGCCTGTTGTTGTTCACCTTCTTGCGTTCGGTCTCTTGGGCACAGCGGAGTTGGTAATCCACGAATGACGATAGTTCCGCTTTCAGCAATCAACTACTTAACAAGTAGTATATACACTCACCACACTTCTCCCCCCTGACAAAAAAAGAACGATACAAATCCTGCAGACTGTCTTCAAGTCTTTCTCTACTTCAGATGCCAATCCTCCAATACCGGTTCGTGGTGGTGTTGTCATCCGTCCCACAGTTCCTCCGGTGGTATGCTTTTTCCGGTCCGTGATGCGCACCGACACCAGCCTTGTTTCTAGATAACAGTGGAGAGTGAATACTGAACACAACACTTGACGTTTATCGCACGTCACCACGACATCGTGCCTGACCACTTCAAAGTTACTGAGCACTATGCGTTGTGTCATTCCACTATCATCCTGGATATGACTTCCAACAGTCTCCTTCCGGGATGCATATGGTTGGACTTCATCGCCCGGCACTTCTGTTTTCACTTTGCAAGGCGCCTTAATTTCACCTTGCGCACGACATGACCCGTAGTCTCTCGATGCAATGGCGATTGCAGCAAATGACATGTCTTCGTTTCCACCATCACCCGGTTGACTTTCAGAGCAATCTCGGTTACAGTTTTCCCCATTTTCCGGGATATGGTTCAGTTTCCCGACATCTTCCACCTCATCAGTAGTGATTGAAGTCTCCAGCAGGACTGTATCCGGTATACTTCCTTCAATATCCTTCGGGATTTTAGGCTGTTCGTATAAGACAGATTCCACGTTTCCACAGCAAGAAAACTCGGTTTCTCCCAACTGTTCGGCTTTCACTGGCTCGTCCTCCAGGTTCGAGAGGCCTAGTTCATAATTCTCCGCCGCAAGTTCGCCGTCCTTCCATGAATCTCCGACATGGGCCGTATTGACCACAGGCACGTCAAGCATGGCCAATTCTCGAGCCACGTCCGCGAGTTGGACCAAATTCAAGGAACGGCCGACACGGGCCACGCGTACCATCCCACGCAGGGGCTCCGGCAGACTATCCACAAATCGGTCTGCCCGTGACGCCTCATCCAGCGTCGGCAACGCACGTTCCAGGAGTGAGCGGAGCGCGACGGCATGCACCAGCGGGTCCGCACCAACCCCCAGCCGGGCAGCCTTGAACCGCCGCATAGCGTCTTGACGGTCGGCCGGGGTGTCCAGTCCTGCAATCAGGGCGTCCTTTGCGGCGGCCCACTTCAACTCCTCCGGGCCCCTTCGCGCCGCATCCAGCACCGCCCGCGGCCTGCCCTTGAGAAGCGCTCGAAGGGCCGTCAACTTACCCCGGTCCGACTGGATCCCCGAGAGCTCCGCCAGTTCCTCGAAATCCTCCAGGAAGATCCGTATGTCACCATCCTCAAACGGCTCCAGCCATGGTAGATCCATCCTGATCACGGCACCAAATGTTATATTCCACAAGACGTGCCTGGGTGATAGGTTGTTTATTGACACTAACGTGTTCGGACATTGACAAAACAAATCAAACGTTACAAACATCCTCATTTGCGAAGTGGCTGTCCTGTTCACTTGAAAACAGTCATCATCCAACGGAGGAGCAGTCGTGTGGTTTGCCTGTTGTTGTTCACCTTCTTGAGTTCGGTCTCTTGGGCATAGCGGCGTTGGTAATCCACGAATGACGATAGTTCCGCTTTCAGCAATCAACTACTTAACAAGTAGTATATACACTCACCACAGCAGTACTGTACATCAGTGGCTAACATGCGCTCGATGACGATGTATTCACGCCCGAATATATATTTCGGCTACTAATAACGACAGCAGTAGTTAGAATCTAACTTTAAACTGATGTCAACCGAGAAAAGGTACATTGAACTATCATTTTGAAAAAACGACTAACGAACCCTGGATTTATCGGATAGTGTTGGAACCAGCTATTCATTCACCAAAGGAACGCGCCGGAAATCATGCTTGTTCACTGAACGAATAACCATGCGAAAAAAGAGTTGAGCTTGTGTGATAGTCGCTCAAGTGGTTAGTTCAGCAGACAATCCGAAATTGGATGGATACAACAAGGTGTTCAGGTTCAAAGTACTAATCGAAGAGCAGAAGAACCGAACTCACGGTATACCGTAGCTTGAAGAAAGAATACAACAACGAAGGCGTCAAGCTAAGCATTCAAGCCAAAATCAACAGCCTTAAACACTGGAGGGGTCCATAACTCAGACCAAAACACGTGTAGGCGAACATGTCGATGATCCAATTCTGAGTCACATTTATATAACGAGATAGAGACGACAGTCAGTTGGTTGGTCATTCAATGAGTTAATGGATAAATCGATGGTCTGGAAAGGGAGAGAGGGGGAGGGGATGCGGTGAATATCGCTGTGTGAACAATCAGTGACCCGGATCGACAAAGCGTTCGCGGGTGACGTCATCGGCCTTTGACCAAGGAAGTTCGAGGGTTTACATCAGCTTTCTTTGCGAGCATAACTCAAGCTTAAGGACCCGTAGACTAATTGCTTCAACCATCACTGGTGTTCGGCATATGGTCGCTTTAGATTCGTTGCGTGACACTTTTTACACAACACGGAACGGGTTCTTCGCTCTAGTCAAATGCCTTAATTCTAGCAAGTGGACGGTAATTGCACTGGAAACCGCCCGGCGTTGGAAGCCGGCCTGGCTGGTGTTTTCTGATGAGTTTCAACAAATACCTTGCTATTCGACCAACAAAAGTCGCACAACAGGTGCACTTGGACTAATCGATGATCATTGAGGAGGTTAACAAAGACAAACTCTCTTTCTTCCCACGTGACAGAATTAGTTGATAACTTGTATTGTGGAGTAGTTGCGTTAAATGTGGTTTTGGCGACAGTACACAGAAGTCTACTAGTTCTCTCAACAGCAGTGTCACATTTGAAGGACAGGCTGATGAATACAGTTGTCTTAGCTATTTCTGGTAGCATTTCTGCTGTTCGTTCTTATTTCATGCTGCAATTCGGAAATTCCTCTAAGTGGCCGTTCGCTGATGGGACGGTATGGATTGTTTATAACTCTGCGTACAGCGTATCGTCAGAGCATATGTATTAATCCCTTGATGCCACACACCCAAAGAGGTCAGATACCGAACATTAGCAACGGCTGAAGCGATTGGTATACGATTTCTCAAGCCTTAGCTACGATCGCAAAGGAAGCTAGTACATGCCCTCGAAATTCTTTGGTCAATGACTAATGGCGTCATCCGCGAACGCTTTGTTGATCCGGGTCACTGATTGTTCACACAACGGCATTCATCACATCTCCCCCCTCTCCCTGTTCAAACAATCGATTGGCCCCACCAACTGGTCGATTGACAGACCGACTGACTATCTTCTTACCTTTATGACAAAAAAAGTTAAATACTTCTAAAAAACAGGACTTTCCTCCTCAACCCCTATCTGACGGGGCATACCCTGGGAACACCGTACTCATTCTTATAAACCTGCCAAAAAGCTCCCAAGTTAGTGCAAATAATAGCCCTTCCTAAAGTGATCTGATTCAGCTGACGAAATACTCAGCACTTGTAGTGTGGACATCGATATTAGTGCGAGTTAGAGCAGCCTCATCTGATACTCAATCAACTTGTTTTTTCGTCTCCAAATCTCGATCGATACGCTCAGACTTGCGTTAGCCTATCAACGTGAGATGTTCACGTTCACGTCTACACACATGCACACAGGTTTCAATTTTGTTTTCCGCAAGTGTTTTGCTCCAAATTTATGAGAAAAAAAAAATTGAATTTATCTTTTGCTCACGCGAGTACCCACACACAGATGTTGGCTCTTATTTAAGCCGGATAATACACGTCGAGTACTGACTCAGTGTTCTCTGCGATTGCCTTAGCTAAACGGTTGAGCACATAGTAGACAGGATTTCGTCACGAGAACTTCGATCCCGCAACCTCCACACGCTTAGTTCCGGTCTTGAGCGCCACTTTTGCAGACTAAGGCTAGAGCCTCTTTAGTTGTACACAGAAGCAGATACGTACACATGGGATGGGGGATTTCTTTGGTAGCCAAGAAGATAGATATTTTGGTGCATGATTATCGTCAACAACCATAGCTGTCTCTGTATCAACCAGCCTCCAATGAAACCACAACAACGAACGGTATTTATACAAGAGTGGTCTTTTCGGGTGTGTATCTGTCCTCTGTCAATTCAATGGTTCTATACAGGTAAACTGCACAATCTTGAAGAACCGACAGATAGTCTAGGTAGGTCACTTGTCTTAGAGACGAGAAGTAACGTCCTACCCCATACATGACGGTTTATTCAGTAGATTTGACGAGGTCCAGGGATTTATTTACAGCTCTGATGCTATGGCAGGATGTCGAAAACACTGTGGAGCTCATCTGGAGTGCAACAGGATAGTTATATTAGTTTCACATAATGTTCAAGTTTACGCGTATCAACGGTTTGCGGTATTTTTTGTGGGCTGCAACATGGATTCTGTTCCGAGCTTGTCGACTAATACCTGAAAGAGGACCTCCCTGCTTTCGAGCCATTTGACTTTGGTAGAGCAGAATATAATTTTTACATAGGATGTTGGTCAATGTAACCGACTGTTGAACAACACTTACTGGTCCAACTTGTTTCGGGACCGCCTCTACTGACTGAAACTATTTTTGTGTCCGATGGCCGATTAGACTCAAAACATCAAAAGTCTATATTCGAGCTGAAGGAGGGCATCACAAATTCCATGGTGACACTGGCGTAAACTATTAATCATATTTGTTGGACGTTGTAGATCGCGTATGCTTCGTCACGTTCCTTTTAGGTATGATGAGAAATGCCTTGTGGCGAATCACGTGAAAGGTCAACACAATGTGCGAATGATTCAGCCAAGTAAGTTTTAGATAGTGAATAACTAAGTGATAAAAGAAAATAGATCGGTCAATAAGTTATTCAATGAAGTTTAAAAATAGACTTTTTATAAAGAGTAGTATACGTGGGACAGAAACAGATTGATTGAATGATACCTTGAAGAACTATCGTTGAAAGCAGTCAAGACTTGTTGATCACGACCACACGTTAATCATTCGCACTTGGTGAAGAAGTCAGATAAATGAGGTCCGGTAGACGGCGGCGGACACCTATTATATTTGAAATTTTTCTTCTCTTTACAGTTTAATGCATCATTACAGTCCCGACTATAAAGACTAGCGGCTTTACATATCCTATAGCATGAAAAACAAAATACTGTACGATATGTAATGGCGTTTAATGGGACACTCAAATGACAATAGTCAAGCTGACCGGGCCAGTTATGATCTCGGATGTTCGATGCCATAGAAGTCCAGAGTATTCGATTGCACGATATATCTCTTCCGGGTAGTGAACATGCACTTGCACCATGGATGCCACTCTAGCATAATCTCGAGTATTTTCGCGGAACAAAAGTTGACGACATAAACATGAGAGCAAATTCGGTCTGCATCCTTGGTGGCAACCTGTCTGAACCAATGACCTGATCACACTTCATCTTCACTAGTATCCCGTATACTCCAGAGAAATGTGTCACCTATGAACTCTTCGTTTAAGATTAGCGTGGAGCCCTGGGCCTTTATCCGACCTTAAATAATGGCCAAGTCCGGAAATTTGCTTCTCTGTCATCTAATTTTCGCGTACACTTTTCTGGTTAACTTTATTATTTACTTTGTGGTACTTGATTTATTTTACCCACTAAGAAGCCCTTGAGTAGTAAACTGAGAAACTCACTCTCCCCAGGGTGTATCCACGCTTTTTGCTCATAGTGTACATTGACAGCCGAAGCTGAGTGCGGGCTTAAGGTGATCTTCCCTCCCCCAAATTTACCAATGAGAAGTGATGTACGTCAGGGTTGCCTCTCTCTCCCTTCCTCTTTAACTTTGTGACTGATATGGTCCTAGAGACCACACTGCTGTCAGTTGAGAACAGCGGTATTGAACTTTCCCGGGTGGAAGTGTCAAACCTTGAATATACGGACAATACAGTTCTTTAAAGTGAAGAACCAGGTAAGTTGCAATCTTTTCTGGAAGGCTTGAGCAACTGTGTAGCAATGTTCGGTATGCGTTTCGAACCTTCAAAATGCAAGATGCTGTTGAAGGATTGGGTTGGTCCAACGCCAAACCTCTCGGTATCTGGGGTGACTACAGGTGATGAGTTTTATTATCTAGGCAACTGCATTTCACCTGGAGGTCGAATATCGAACGAAGGGTCTCCGCGTATGCAGAAGGCTCGTTTGGAATTTGCCAACCTGACATCCGCTTATCTATCAAGAGCAGTCAGGCCAGCGCTTCCTTATGGTTCAGAAACATGGCTACTGCGTGTAGAGGATAAACGAAGATTGTCGGTAGTTGAACGTGATATCTTCGTAACATTGCTCGAATCTGGTGGGAACGCCGCGCCAGCAGTGCTGAAGTTTGGTGGAGAGTCTCAGGCATGCAAACTAAAGAATTAGGTGAAACACTAGAGCTCACCAGGCTAATGTGCTTGGAACATGTGCATGTCCCCGGATAGGATTCCTCGGCGCGCATTGTTCACCGAGGTGGATAGTGGTTGAAAGACTAGTAAGGATGATCAGTTCATGGCACAGAAGAAAGGTATGAAAAGCCTAACGAGCGGATTTGGTCATGTAGGGAGTGTTAGGCTTCCCCGTTGGGGTCCAAGAGATCCTCCTACGTAGTGGTTATATATGCTGGAGGACATGGCTTGCTGTCGAGATCAGTGGCGCTGTTGAATTCATAAGCTTTCTTTGTCTACTTGATAATACTGTTTTAGTTCACTTATTACTGTTTTCATGCTCATTTTTCTCATTATTTCCGATTTAGTTTGTCGCTGAGTTATAGCAACCAAAGCCACCGCATCCGGTGCACGATTGATGATTGTTCGAATTGAACTGAACCGAAGATTTCCTTCCCAACTTATCGATCCCTACAACTGACTCGCTGTTCTGTTGCTCGCAAGTCCGTTGACTCCATCCTCGATATCGGATGTGGACAGGCGCATTGCAGACTTACGGTGATGACGCTGGTCTGCTAGCAAAAATCGGCGGCACGTTGGTCACGAACCAATCAATATATCCATAGGTACATTATAATCATATTGGGTCTTTAAGAGTTCAGCAGATTTTATCTGCGTACTCACGAATAATCAGCACTTTTGTCCGCGGATTAGGTGCTCAGGGAACAGACAGCTTTCAATACTCTCCTTAAACTAGTGCAGCCGACTTCAACCTTCATCTACTGGTTTAGAACAGTACGAAATGACTGAGAAAAGATGCGATAAAGCTAAATAACCACGAGGAATTCTGTATTTAGTGGGACATTTGGCTACCGCCGATCACTTAAGTGGTAGACAATAATCCGCGGCCACCCGACTTGTTACCAAACCTGACCCATTGGAACTTTATATGGTTCTCAATCACTGCAAGTCTCAGGGTTAGGTAGCCGGTTATCCCTAATAGTGTGGTGGGCCTCCGAGGTTATAGGAGATATACCACCTCCCACTGAACTCATGCGAAATCGCGTAATAAAAAAAACGGTGCATCTCAGAAAAACCATCATGAAGAAGAGGAGTAAGTGAACGGAGCCAGGGTTAACCCCGACAGTAGCTTAGAGCAGATCCAAAACATACGTATTTTCTCGAGTGTGAACTAAAAGCAAAATCCAGATGAGTATCGATCGACAATAACTCATGTGGCCTAAACCAGGACTAAGAGAGCCATTCTGGGTTGCCTCTTCATTGAGATGCAACACCGAGCAAAGAAGATGGAAGAAATTTGTTCGAACACTGAAAACACAGAAAACTGAGCGATGCAATACGAACAGAAGTTGTTAGGACAGTCTTTTGAAGGTCGCCATAGCAACACCGACTTGGAAACAGATAGGCCTAATGGATCACTACGACAAAAAACTGTCAACATGAGGATATCGCCTGATGCATTGTTTGACAGACGGCCTAATCACGCAGATAGCACCTGTTCAGAATCCAGGTCAAGGCTTGAGTCAACTGATACGCAAGCGACAGGACGGCAACCCGATGAGACGAGAAAAGATACCCGTCAATTGGTGGTTGGTCGTATCACCAATCAACCAATCAGAAGAGAGGCTACCCAATGCAAGTTTAAATCGATCGATCTGTGTTGCAAAGATTAGTGACAGTGAATCTTTCTTTCTATATAAACAGTGTGTTCTGAGCCAATAAACTGAGATGATTCGAAGGCAGAAAAGTCCCCACACCAGAGTTAGTGGGACAATTTGGAACAGTCAAAATCTCCTAGGTAGAATGCCAAGACTCGGTACTACATTGGCGTAACCCCTCACATATTAGTGTGCTTCAGCAGCTGTTCTACCGTGGTTCAGAAAAAAACCTCCAGAAGATCCGACCGTACTAAAAATGACTCATATTTGAATCTGACCTCTGACTCAGGTTGTAGTCACGTTTTGTGTCTACCTCTCTGGGGACCCTGCAATAGAAGACTGCATTCAGGCAGTAGGATACAACAGAATCGCAGTTCATCTGCGAATTAGAATCTTTGTAATTTTTTTATTATTACATGTTTTCGTATGAGTGCAGTGGAAGGGGTGTATACCCCATAGCCACGAGGGCCCACTGTACTATCGGGGATAACCGATAACCGAAACCTGAGACTTTTAGTGGTGAAGAACCGCATAAGGTCCCAATAGGTCAGAGGTGTGGTAACGATCCGGACGACAGCGGATTACAGTCTACCACCAAAGTAACCGGTGATGGCGGGGACTCGAACCTCGGACCTCAGAGATAGTAAGCAAACGCTTTAAACCACTTGACCACCACCGGCAACTACTTATCTCCCTATCGATGCATTACAATAAAAAGCGTAGCTCACCAGAACTCCTGCAAACCATTGATCAGCAATTTTGGACTGACTTAGGGCGTCATTTCATCGTCGTAAATATTATCTAAATGATCTGACAACCACTTTCCTGGTTATACCGAAGTACTCAAATATGTTTAGGAACCACTGAAGATAGCAACTTGCGTCGTCGTGTACAGCTATTCATCTTTATTTATACCCATCGACGGGTTCCCTCGGTCTTCTTTCACTGAACCTCCGTTATACATCTTCTAGTCTTCTGAAATAAAAGTTCAATACTATATGGAGATTTTGATGATTGGTCACTGTTTCCCTAAAAGCTGTTGAGAAATTGGCCACTAAATTTGATAACAGACACATAAAACACCGCAAAACGGTTGTAAAAAAGACCCTTGTAGGCAATACTCTATCGCACGATGAGATCCAATCCTACCGTTGCATCCAGAGGATACACTGTAAGTGACGATTCCTTGTATGTTCCGTGTTTTGACCCCATAGGTTACTCAAAAGCAGTTAGAATTTTCTTCTGGGGGTGTGCCATTTGTTTAGAGGAGATACCGGAAGTACTGAATCGACTAATTCTGAGAGGGTTTTAACCAATACTCTTTCGATGAAAAGCTTAACTGAACTACGGGTCAGCTCAGCTGTTTCGTTTCGCATTCTCATTACGGACCAGAACCGATCCATTTGTCCGAGTTTTATTGATTGACCTTTGGTTAATTTATAACTGCGAGTTAACTGTATTGTGCGTACCGTTAATGTGATACCGACAAGTTCATGATGACCAATCGACACATCCATGCAAATCCCGATCGAGTGCCATTGCACATTTAAACTATATAATGCACGTGTTAAACATACAAAACTTTAATGCAGTACCGGCCAAACTTGGTTCTGGATTTCCTATAGAAGGGTAGCAAGTTCCGGAATGAGCTTACTGGGATTTGGACGAGATAAATTTCGCACTATCTCATGCTCGCGAAAAGAGTTCATCAAGGCACTACACAAGCATTCACTAGGCAGTTCCTGAGTAGAGCACACTACATTTTCGTATTGTTAACCTCGGTCCGTTGAGGATTCCGCTGTACTATTGTGTGGTCCATCAATACGCCAAATCAACTGGAGCATAGAGTGGACTACTGCCACTGTAGATCACACGGATGAAGTTGTCAATTCTTTGTAAGGTATAAAGGGTTTCCAATAATTTTTGTATTGTTGCAGAACTTTTGAGTTTCAATTTGCCTACTGGAAGCATTCTCAGTAGTCGATTATTTAGTATGAATGATATTTGATATCTACGGTAAACTCAAAAAATCACATGGATTACCACCTATCGACGACCGATCTGCGAAACCAAATTTTACTATAATGGTTTCAAAAATATTCTATAGTACTCACGGTTAGAAATAAAACAAAATATCAAAAATACTACCCGCTACCTACAAGGTATGGGAAAATCAGTCAGTATGCCTATACAGGAAGCACGCTTTTCCTAATCAGATTTGCAGTCTTTCCCTGACTAAGGGCATACAAAACTACGAAGCGTATTGTTTTTTGTTCTTCCACTGATAAAAGCAATATATTCTGACTTTGTGATAGCAAAAGATTGCCAAGAACAATTTTGCAGCAATCCTATTATCAGTGAAGAAAATATCTATTAGTCCGAGTAACGCGTTTGAGGCTATTCCCTCAGACAATAACAGAAACAAAAAAAGTCCGAATTCTAATTAGCACAAGCAACTCGAATCGCTTATCAGCTGCTTTATTTCATGCTTGGGTGAACTGCAATTGACGACACGTTACACTGTCGAGAAAAACCCGCTGTTATGACTCAGACTTGGAGGACAGAACCACCCAAGGTTCCAATAGGTAGAACCGAGCGAGAGAGGAGTTCTGTTTACCACCAAAACTGGATGGTGGTGGCAAAGTTCGACCAAGACCGTGGCCGAAGGGTACTGGCACGACTGTAGCGAGAAATGATCCTCGACGATGCATCGTGTGATCCAATGTAGCGGACTTAATTTCTATTCAGGATGGGAAATGAACGAGGTAGTACTCACCATATTGCATTGGACCCGTTTGCCGTTCATTGTCGCAGTCTCGTAGATGCATCGACCAGCCTGATCGGAGCCCACAAACGACACAGCTCGGACTGAAGGATGCGAGCAAAGGAATTGGACGCTTTCATGTGCCCCATGAATCACATTCACCACACCCGGAGGCACACCGGCTGCCTGTGCCAAGCGCATCAGCAGCATGACAGCGGACGGATCACGTTCAGACGGTTTCAAAATCATTGTGTTGCCACACACGATAGCCATTGGGAACATCTGATTCATACACAGAAAAGGCAATGACATTCATTATAGGAGCTATCATGGATACAGAGGACACTGAACATCAAGCAGTGAGAACAGGACAAAAAACATTGATACCACTTGGGGGGAAAGTCAACGACTTACTTGTATTTGCTTATTGAAAGTAAAAGTTTATTCACACCTATCCATCGTAAAAGACCTTGTGAAGAATGAGGGGCTGGGAACGAATGGCTAGTGAATTTAGGAATTCCCTTATTCGATCTTGACGAATAACGAGTTCATACATAACGCGTCATTATTAGAACCAAACTAAACGTATGGTATTCTTGTTCTATGGCTGAGGATAGTGAAGCCTAGAAGAGAAGTCTGACGACGCAACTGTTGTGCCATAAAGAACACAGATCATAAAAGCGATTTATGGGGTACGCAGCACGTGAGCTGAAAACCTGAACATCAGTCGGACGACCGACGAGTTTCCACTGGTTATCAAGAGTGCTGATTTTAATTCGATTAGCTATAGTGATTCACTTGAAACGAAACGGTGAATGGACGTGACCGAGCAAGCGGAATGTAAACGGAAAAGCTAAGTCAAATGAGAGTAAAAAATCTAGTCTCACATGCAGCAGAAACCATGGATAGGTAAAATATGGAATATATATAACTGACCACACGAAGTTCACAACACTTTTAGCCATGTCATGAAATAACCGCGACCCGCGCTATCCTACAACCACTGCCTGCGTAAAAGGACAATGCACACTGACGGAGCCGTCCGTGGGTATACGTCACACATATCACAATCACCACAACCTGCTATGATACGAAGTTTGGTTTAAAAGCTGACCTATGGGCCCGAGAAACCCGTTAAGCAAACACTCAGCATTGCTGATACAGTGTATCCAGCAGTTTCTAGTTATGCTATGAAGAAATCAATGCTTACAAATCGACATTCTGCCACGAGTAACGTTTCTGAGCTTTATAGCAAAACTTGCCAAACTCCCGCAGTTTACGCACTTTTCGTGATCGGATAAACAAGTGTTGCATCGATGCTACGACAGATGGGAGAAGTTGGACATAGCCAAACGCAATGAGTTCACACGGACAGAACACCATGAGTTGAAGCAAGACATACGAAGCATGTGATTGCACTCCCCGACCGATTAAGAACGGGCTTAAAGTGAAAGGGATATATTTGATACAAATGAGCGATTTCGTTGTAATCGATTTGTTGTTATTCCAAATGCATGATTTCCAATGAACGAACGGTTATATGGTACATCCTGTGGAATATGACAAAGGATCCACGGAGGGTGTGCCTGTGCTCTAAAATTTGTTGTGGTGTGAAGATGATTGATGTAACTTCGGCCGGGTCTGCGACCAGCTTGATACGTACGCGCACACCTTTCACGGGTGTCCGGTGGTCGGCGGAGAATAACTCCGATAAACAGTTTGGATGTGATGCTTAGCAAGCTAATTCTTCTGTGGTTTACGCAAGAGGATCGGCCAAGTCGGTACAATCGCCGATTCATACCTGTCCCCGAAAATCTGTTCACTTTACTGGATTAAATGAAGGTGTTTTATTAACTACGAAACCTTCGCTAAGCCTCCATCCTTGAAAAAGAGCGGTCCAGTGGCTTTGTACCTATTTAGATAGTCTACTTCTCGGACAGCTTCCATTTCTAACGGGGAAATGATGTCTACTGGAATCTTTTATATGGAGGCATTATCGGAAGGTTCAGTACTAAACTTAGCTAACCGAATAGTTCCTAAACTGCTCGACCCAATGCTTCAGACGACGTTCCTGAGAGTGAATCAGCGAGCCGCCGGATTCCCTGATTAGCCTACTTACATCTGACTTCCGTGAACCGGTACTTCTAATCAAGCGATGAAGGTTGTGACTATTTCCAATAGCTGCAGTCTTCTCCATTACCCTACATTTCGCAACTCACCACTGCTCGTGGTCATTTCTGAAACACTTAACCAGTTGACGCTTTAGGGGTTTGCGTCCGGAGGAACGGATCAGCGTCCAGCACCTAGCAGAGTGACTGATGTCAAAGGTACCTATCGTTTGTGAGGCCTACTTGAACTGGAGTGGCGCCAGCAACAGCGCACAAAACATCTTTCATCTGTCGTCAGTTTTCACTTGGATTCTAAACATGTGGTTGCATCGGCAATCGTATGATTCTCGAACCGATGCCTCTTTTGCGAACAGTACACCAGACAATGAAAAATATGATTGTTTGGGTACAGTGACCGAGCAATCAGCTTAGCATTGCTAGACTGAATCCCAATCAGCAGTCTTTCTTGTACGGTGTTTTTTAAGTAGTGAAAAAAATTGCAGACTTATCCAAGCCCATCTAAACTGCATTCCGCACCGGACTACTTTATGCAAATCATCGAAAAATCCACTTGGACCTGATTGCCTTGACCGTATATTTTGCATACTGACAAAATTCTCCTCGGTACAAGTTGCCATGAAATCAAAGCTTATCAACGGATAAATATCAGCATGTAGTTCATTCCTCGGAAGTCCACAAGGAGGTAATCTTGTTTGAAGGTTATGAAGCCAGTGGTCCATGTTGCTTTCCGACTGTCCCATTACATACGGGAACAAATTATTGTTATTAATACCAATTCCGTCTGAATAAATCGGACGATAAAGAAAGAATCTGTTGCACCAAAGAAAGATATGATCCGTGTGGTGGATAAAATACCTTGAAGGCATATATATATATATATATATATATATATATATATATATATATATATATATATATATTTTCACCGATAATCCGGTACTATGTACAGAGACGTGGCGCCATGCAAAACATGAGTAATCATACATGTGGGGATTTCATGTAAGCATGTGGGCTGGATACTACCCAGTTGCCCAGACCGAAGTGGAGGGTTGACTAAAGGGGCCCCACCCCGAGCCTTTGACTAGAACGCCTAACATACAAGGCAGTAAGACGATATGGGGTATCGTAGCCCTGTGGGGGCCGGTGACTGATTGTTCAGTTCATACGTCCTTCGGATGAAGCCAAACATCCTCGAGGGCACGTAAAATCTCATTGCAAAAAGTCCTTGATGCGAACCATTTTTTGTATTACCACTGACGCAACAAATCAGACACTGTAGCCTCTCTAACACCACATTCATCTCTCACTCATGGGGAACCGTGAATGTGCCATGATGCATTAAATAATAAACTGAAGGATTTAGTTGTGTTAGCAAGAAAACTTGCTACACACCCCAGTGACAAGCGTTATCCCACCCTCAACCAGAGATCAGTTAACCAACTGGTTCACAACACGTCGTTGTAGTTTAAACTGATTGTTACCCATTCCGGCAACATTGTTCACAATAAACAATGCAGCCTCCCTGTTTGCATTTGATTTGTGGTTTATCATTCATCCTGATCAGTTCATCAAGCACGGTAATGCATGCGTGAACGCCTGCGTTGTGTTTTATTTTCAGAACGGTCATCTAGCCTCGAAATGGCAAGCAGCTGATCACTTAGATGTGCGGAGAGAATATTTTCCCATCATTAGACTTTCCGGCACTTACAACCGCCTAAAATCTTGATGAAACATGCAAAGTGATTAACATCGTCTACCAATATGACACTTTTCAAGGGTGTTCCTGAATAGATCGGTCTTTTAATAATTAGCCAAATCAACATCAATCCGACTACGGGTTAAGTGTGTCCATTGAGTTTGGTGGCAACAATTTCATCCAAAGAGCTTTATCGAGCTTTCAAATAGAAATGGATGATAATAACTACACACGCGGCGGCTCTCCCTTGCACTTGCCCTACAGTGACTATATCGAAAAACAACAAAACGTTTGTTCCGGTGGAATGCATAGAAACTGCAATTATTGTGAGCGCGATCATTTGCGCGTATGGTGTAACTTTTGACAAACTTCGTTACCTCCTAATTAGCACAAGAACGCCGAAAGAGTTCAAAGGGACACTGGCTGACAGTTAAAGTTCAATAACGTTTTTGTTTCCATAGCAGTTCCCTGAAACTTCGTGACTTTTCTTGACAATAAGTTTCGTTCGTTTCCTTAAAGTTTCGCTGAAATCTGTTAATCGGTTCATACTCTAGGAAGACTCTAATCGCTTTTCAGGACACGAAGAAAAGGTGTCAGCTTGGACACTGACGGCCTTTTTTGTTTTCTGATCCCTCATCACACAGGCTGATAACCAAATCCCAAACTTCTTAAGGCCACCTGATTGTACCGACTCAACTGGCGACCCAATCACGTTGCAGAAAAACCTTGATGGGTAAAATTCTGAGGAATATTGCCAAACTATCTCGTTTAAACAAATGGTGCGATGTATTTGCAGTGGGATTTCGCAGTTGCACTCCATTCTCGGCAAAATTCTATTTGACTTTATTGTTCACCTATCATTTTTCAACGGTGTCCTTCCGAAAGATTTCGTGATTTTGCGAAGCCCTATCAGTTATATCACGATCCAGTGGTAGCTCCCACTAAAATTAATCAGTTTCCTAACAGGAGAACACTACGCTTCACGTGACAAAGCGTGCAACAATACCACAATTTGATTTAACCTGACAAAACTGAACAGGTTGCAATCAATTCTAGAGAACCGTGTAGTTCCCCGAGATGTCCAAGTGACAATACTTCGTTCTTTTATTGGACCAGATCGGTAATAGTACGGGCATACAGAAATACATTGAATACGTTTCGCAATGACAGATTGGGAGTTAACAGACACTGTCCAGCAAGCTACTGCTCACACCCATTTGTCTAAATATTTACACGGTAAAGGTTAGAGTCCCTGTCTATAAACTGTCTAATCACTCACAGAGAAAATTGCATCGAAAGTAAAATGACTTGGAAGCGAGACCGTCGACAACGTGCGACATAAACGATCCCAATTTGCTACCAGCTTTGACCATCCACTGCGTTGCAATCGAAAATGAAAATGACCAAACAGTTCATCAGCACGTATTCACAAACTTGAAGCTTCTCATAAACGGTCAACACAAGGTGCACCTAAAGGATCGTCATAATCCCTCTCAGACCGTCGTTCGAAACACGGAGAGAAAGATCGAACTAAATAAAGTAAGTTTTAGTTGTTATGAATTGCACTCGTTTATCATCTGTAACGGCAACCATCCTAATTAAATAAAGATGCATTGGATATACCACCATCCTCAGCTAGATTTGATATAATCAAACGATCAACACAAATGCACATCACTGCTATTTCTATCTATCCTACCGAAACCATCACTTTCTCGTGCGAATCGGTTTCGGTACTTCTCGAAAACTATAAATTTCCAACAGACTTCCATTACTTTTTGTTTTTCAACCTTCAATTTATCCTGGCATGATACCGCATATTCATCCCGCTTCCCTAAGGGGACCAGTATGTCGTTCTCCCACAGACCTGTTAGTTTTCATTTTCTCAACCTTCGGTCAAGGAGTTCACTCAGTGTTAGAGTCACAACGAACAGCGGTTATCTTAGTGCGTCCAAGTCACCTTTTCACTTTGCTGACCATCTCGATCCGGCCCTAGTTCTTCGTCCTTCAGTGACGCAGTCGATTCGGTGCATATGTTGTGCCTCAGAGAAACAGACGAGCAACCGCTTAGTTTGATCGTCATAACAACCGTACTTGGCTCAGCCGTGATACGGGTCAACAGGAGCCATGTACGACCCAGAACTACTGCACTTTTAAACCAAGATGTGTGGGCGGTTGCCACTACCTTGGTGTGTCTGTGTACGCGCGCGCACGTGACCGCTAAATAAAAACCAACCTCGTGCAACAGGTTGTGAAGCCAGTGGTTATCAACACCAATTTTGCCCGAATATATCGGACGATTGAAAAGCTGGATCTATCGCGCTAGTGACAGAATGAAAAATATGATGCGTATAGTGCATATGAAATACCTTGAATGTATGTCAAATCTTATTGCCAAAGATTCTTGATATGAACCAATTTGAAATATTACCACTGAGGCAGAAAATCAGATATTGTAGCCCCTCTAACTCTGAGAAAACTTGCTACATACTCCAGCAAGATGCGGTATCCCACCACTCAGTCGGCCTTTTACTTATTGCTCTGTTTAGATTAGACAGGTCACACATTATGCATTCAGAATTCGGCGGTTCTCCCTTTCAACTGCCCTAGAGTGACTACGTTGAGAACTAATAGAAAATGGTAAACAACAGTAAGGACAACCAAGTTGTGTTGGTCTTCAATAAGACCGGTTGATTGTTCTCCCGCTCTAAAAAGAACCAATGGATGGTTCTTTGTTCCAGATGGGCACCGTAACCGGCGAATAAACACGGAGAGAAAGTTTACAGGTCTAAAAACCTCCACTAGATGGACAAAGGAGTGGAATACTTGAGGTTTCTCTCCACGGTGAAAGAAGTCATCGCACTTCATGGGCAGCTATCGCCCGCCAAAGCTGGGCAGCCCTCAACTCAAAGGATGATGCCCCGTCCACGTTTCGCTTACTCAGTTGGGTGCATGGGGCTAAGGACTGAATCCGAAAAGCGGATCGATAACAAAGCACCAACAAAGACAAGACAAAGCGCATGCAGTAATCAGGTCTCACGTGACAGACCAGAAGAAGTTCCTTCACGGGTTCTTCGGTCGCGTTCCCGTGCTGGGTTAACGCCCCACTGCCTTGTGGGTGAGACTTTTGAGTCAAAAGCTCCGGTTAGGGTTCCTAAAGAAAAACCCCTTCAGCGGTGTGGGCAGCCGCGAAATATGATTCGCACAGAAATCTCCAGTATCTTTCCTTTAAAGGGCCTAACCAATTTTCCCCCTTTTATATTAAGGTCGTTGCAAAACGCCACGGATAATTGCGGCTCTGATGAAAGCAGTAGTTCAGGAGTTGGGTATGAAACAGATGCACTTCTTAAGCCTAATTGTTCACTTCACTTGGCTGCCTTTAACGTCCGCATACTATGTCAGATAGGGCAACAGGCTGCCCTCGCCAGAACTCTTGACATTTTCAAAATAGATGTATGCTGTGTTTCCGAAACACGCATACAAGACCCCACTTTTATGATAACTCTTCACACCCCGGATAAAACCTCAGTCTCTCATGCCACTCTTCGCGTGCCGAGTGATTTGCTGTCTAGAGCTCGTGGTCAGGCTGGCGTTGGGATTGTTTTGAGCATGAAAGCTGAGCGTGCACTGCTAGACTGGATTCCAGTGAGCAGTCGTTTCTATGTGGTACGTTTGGACGGTTCTGTTCGTGTCAACAACAACAAACTGAAGCGCCGATGTTTGTTCGTTGTCTGTGTATGCGCCGACTGACTGCGGCTCCTCTGAGACCAAGGACGAATCCTATCAGGATTGGTCTCAGCGACTTCGAAGCGCACGTTCAACGAACGTGGTGGTCATTTCTGGGGATTTTAACACCCAAATTGGCCGTTTGGGAGATTCCGAAAGGCACATTGGAGGCCCATTTGTTATCCCAGCAAATCGTACCGATAACGAAGATCGTCTCATTCAGCTGTGTTCTGACCAGTACGAACTTTTGCCATAAGAAGCGGCATAGACTCACATGGCGTCCTTTGTCTTCACAGCGTTGGACTCAGATTGACCATATTGTGATTGGTTACTGCTGGCGTGCGTCAATTTTGAACATTGTCGTTCATTTTGATCTACGCCCGTGGACTCAGATCACGCTTGGTACGTGCTCGCTTCCGCTTACGCCTCGTCCGTGGTCGCACCAAAGTAAAAGCCAAGCGTCCCGCGCAGTTGCTTGCAGACGATAATCAGCGACATTGCTTCCAGATGGAGCTGTCTACACGGTTATCTACGCAGCCAGATGTTCAGGACCCAAATGAACATTAACAACAGATCAAAGAGGCTTTGTATGCCGCTTCGAATGCTACAGAGAGCTCTGGTTTAGGTCGGTCTCACAAACAATGGATATCTTCGACACCAGTTGCTCTGTTGCATGTTCACAGATTCGTCCCTCCGGATGTCACGTTCAATTAAGTGCGCAAATCCTTGAGACACCAACTGACTAGGAGCCTAAGGAACGACCGTGAACAGTGGTGGATTGTGAAATGTAAGGAAATGGAAAAGGCTGCGTCCATTGGCAATACTCGCAACCCTTACCGTTTGATTAAAGGTACCGGTCCACGGAAACCCAGTGTAAGTGGAATAATCAAGGAATCCGGCGACTCACTGATTCACTCTTGGGGACGTCGTCTGGATCATTGTGCGGAGCACTTTAAGGAACAATTCAGTTGACCCATTTCTACGGTGGACCTTCCAAATGTACCTGCCAGCGAAACAATGCAGGCGGATATCATTCTTCCATGAGAAATGGAGATCATGCGGAAGATATGTTACTTGAAAAGGCACAAAGCCGCTGGACCAGATGGATTGTCTCCATCGTCTTCAAGGATGGGGGCGAAAATTTGGTTTCGGAGTTAAAAAACTCCTCCGGGTAATCTGGGATAGTGAGCAGATTCCCAGGGATTGTGCCGATTTACAAGAAAGGTGACAGGTCCTCTTGTGAAAACCACAGAGGAACTAGCTTGGTAAGCATCGCGTCTAAACTGCTCACCGGGCTATTCTCCACCGATTATCCAGTGCCTGCGAAAAGTGTACGCGTGAGAATCAAGCCGGTTTCAGACCCGGTCGGGGTTGTATCGATCACATCTTTACCCTTCGACAAATCTTAAGGCACGACCACATCCTCTGCCTTTTTGACCTGAAGGCGGCGTTCGATTCAGTCGAATGCACAGTACTCTGGCGCTGCCTCTCATTGAAGGGTATGCCGGGGAAATTCACTTCTCTTTTCCAAGACTTGTATGCGAACAGCCGAAGCCGAGTTCGTGCTTAAGGCAATCTTTCACCCGAGTTCACCACGGAAAGTGGTGTTCGTCAGGGTTGCCCTCTTTCACCCTTCCTCTTCACTTTTGTAGTTGAATTGATTCTTGAGATAGCCCTATCTTCGTGTGACAATAGCGGCGTCGATCTTTGCTCAGACAGTAAACTGTCTGACTTGGAATATGCGAACGATATTGTTCTTCTGAGTGAAGATCCAGGTAAGTTGCAAGCTCTTTTAGATAGCCTTAACAGCAGTGTAGGAATGTTTGGGATGTGTTTTGCACCTTTAAAGTGTAAAATGCTGCTGCAAGATTAGGTTGGCTCTATGCCAAGCCTTGTGTTGGTCGGGGAAGCTCTAGCTGAAGTAGATAAATGGTTACCTGGGCAGTTACATCTCACCAAGTGGACAGATAACGCATGAAGTGTCGTCGTGTATACAGAAGGCACGTTCGGCTTTTGCCAACCTCCGTCATCTGTGTCGTCGGCGTGACATCCAATTGTCTGTTAAGGGTAGAGTGTACAATTGGGTGGTTAGGTCCGTTCTTTTATACGGCTGAGGAAATTAGTCGCTGAAAATAGAAGATAGGCGAAGACTGTCGGTGTTCGAGCACCGATGTCTCCGTAGCACTGTCCGAATATTGGTGAGAACAGTGTATCAGCAATGTTGAGGTTCGGCGTAAGGTGTTGGGAACCAGATGTCAGTCTCTGGATTGAGTGCTGAATCTAAACAGGTTAACATAGCTGGGACATGTGTTATGCATGCCCACCGACAGACTTCCTCGGCCTATGCTGTTCTCTGAGGCAGGTAGTGGTTGGAAGATAGGTCGAGGTGACTAGTTCATGAAATGGCAGAAAGGTATGAAACCCTTGATCAGTGGACTTGGTCAAGTAGGACACGTGAGACTCCCGGGTTGGGATCCACGCGACCCGTCTACCAGATGGTTGGAGACATTGTGATATGGCTAAGTGTCGCGGCCAGTGGCGTAGCTGCATTCAAATTCTGTGTCTTCGTGATTCCCGCTTCTTACTTTGCTTACGGCCCTTTCTCATTTCATGCTTGTGTTGTTTTTGCTTTCGGCTCGACGATGCTGGGAGGTGGCAACCGAAACCAGAGCACAGAAATGCAAAATTAATGGTTAAATTAACTGATCCGGACTTGTCGGTCGGCTCCGCACGTTGAAACTACGTCGATAACTAGTTGCTTATCTTCTGCAATAACGGACTCCGCTCCTAACTGCCTTTCCACTGCAGTAGTACAGGTCTTCGACAAAGGAGTACTCCTGGGAGCTTTGGTGGATACCGGCAGTTCTGACAGTTACATGTCAAGTCCTGTTGTTCAGGTGCAATATTGGAAGATCGAAGGGTGACGCAGTTCCGTTACCACGGTATTCACTAGCCTTAAAACCTGCACGCATGGACACTACGTGACAATGTCTTACAAAAATTCTAACTATTCCCTCTTCAAAATTTCTATTCTGTCCAAACGTTGCGCTGATGTGCTTTAAGGTCATGGTTTCTCACGTTCGCATAAAACGCTGGTAATTCTTTTAGGAGGCAAAAAGGAATCCTTACTGCTGCTTATATTGGCCACCGCCTCCGTTTCACAATTTATTACCTAAACACACCCCAATTTCCATTAAATCACGACGGCATTTCGCCGCAGATGGCTTCATCAAAATAGAGATCCATCATCTACTAAAAGAGCAAATCATAGAACCATCCAATTTACCCTGCTGCGCTCAGGTACTGGCCGCTACTGCCAAACGGCACATACGCAGAATGGTAGTTGATTACAGCAAAACAGCTAACTGATTCAAGCTCCTTGACGCCTATTCACTCCCTAAATTAGATTCAATGGTCGGAAAAATCTCAAGCCAAGCTGTTTTTATTATTCTAGATTTGAAATCTGTCTACCACCAAGTACCGACCGGGGAAGAAGACAAGGCTTTCCTCGCATTTGAAGCCTGTGATAATCTGTTCCGTTTCCGTCGGATTCCTTTTGGTGTCACCAACGGTGATTCGTATTTCCAGTGGGTCATCAATCAGATTATCAATGCAGAATCCACCTCAGTCACTTTTGCGTATCTAGACAAAATTGCTATTGGTGATAAGGACGAAAAACAACACCAGAAAAACCTATCGCGGTCCTACATCGCTTTCGAAAAATGTGGACTAACATTTAACGACACCAACAGCACAATCAGTGTGAAGCTGATCAGGCTTTTGGGGAATGAAATTCCCCACTGGTCGATAAAATCTAATCCCGATAGACTTCCTCAAAACCTACCACTTCCGAAAGATTTAAAGTCTCAATAGTGCATTATTGGGCTCTTAGAGTACTATCAACAATGGATATCCTATTATTAGGATAAAATTCGATTTCTAGTTAGCAACCAAATATTCCCCTTGCCGGGTGAAATTGCAGCGTCTTATAAGTTTATGAAAGACGAACTGTTGAGATTCGTGATGTCAATAAAGGATCCGAAGTGACTCCTCGTGGTCGAGACGGACGCTTCTGATATTTCTATCGTTGCACAACTGAAACAGAACTACAGACCGGTTGCTCTTTTTCAGGACACTGACGGCTAGTGAGTGACATCATTGATCGGTACAAGAGGAAGCGTATGCCATTGTCGAGGCCATCCGAAAGTGACGACATTATTTACTCGGTGTAGACTTTCAGTTAACTACGGATCCGAGGTCAGTTGCTTTTCTGTATGACATAAACAGCGGGAGGAGAGTAAAGGATGATACGATACAGTGTTGGTGCATCGAACTATCGTGTTACAACTTCGACGTGGTTTGCCGTCGCGGTGAAGACAATAAAGAAGCTGATACGCTATCCCGAGTATTATGCCCACGCATGTGATGTTTCCCTGAACGATTTACATAATTCTTTATGCCATACTGGAACAGCCCGCATGGTTCCTTTTGTACGATCCAGGAGCCCCCCCCCCCCCTCCACCTTCCCAGTTGAAGATGTAAAAAAAGATATCCAGTTGTTCTGTCTGCGCTGAGCTGCAACTAAGATTCTGCAAAATAGATACTGGAAATATGACCAAAACTACGACTCCATTCGAACGTTCAAATGTTGACTTTAAAGGTTCACTGCTTTCGGCTACTCGCAATAGGTACATACTTCCAACAGTTAACCAGTATTCTAGATTTCTAGTCACCTTTCCTTACTAGAACATGATGGCATCAACTATCACCGGCCGATTCTGTCAACCGTGCGGCCGGCGGTGGTCAAACGGTTATCATCGTGAACTTCGGACAATAGCCACCCGCGTATGACTCCCGCCACCGCCACCGCCGGTCACTTCCCCATTTTGCAGCCTTTCATTGGCCGCGGCTCCCTTCCTGAATTGCTGGACCTTGTTGTATAATAAATAAAAAAAGAAGTAGAAAAAGAGTAAGAGTGCATGTCTGGCATGCCTTCGCACACCCACCCAGACCGCGGTCCGTCATCCATGTGCGGACAACTGGAACATTTCCTACATGCTAAAGGAATTGTGATCGGCTGAACAGCTTACAGTGCACAGTCCAATGGACAAGAAGAACGGCTAAACGACACCAAATGGCGTTTCATCTCTCTCACCGCTAAATCCAGGTCTCTGCCTACCACTGAATGGGAAACTGTCCTCCCAGATGCAACCTATTCCATTCACTCCTTGCTATGTACTGACACGAACGCCACCCCACACGAACGTTTGCTACAGTGCAACAGGAAATTTCCATCAGGAGTCTCGTTGCTAAGCTGGCTTACTGTTTCCGGGTCAGCCTTTATGAGGCGCACTGTCCTTTCTTCGAATTATGAACCTGATGTCGACGAAGCCGAACTCGTCGAATGCAATGTGCGCCTGCTAGACGGGTGCGAAGAAACGGTTTCTATTAACAACCTCCTTCCAAAAGAACAGCAACCGCGTACTCTTGATGACACATGCTTTTACTCCAGACACAGATAACATATCAGACCACCACACAGATACTGAGGGGCCCATTCACATGAGTGTTAGGCCAACATCATACCAGCCATCGCTCGCAGACAAACAACAAAGAGTACGGTCGTACAATCTCCGAAATCGTGAAGTGTAAACACATGTAACTATTGCAATCCAAACTGTAAACCACGCAGAGAAGAATGCGGTATACAAACTTCCTGCCGTTACTTTCCGCCTATAATGCGCATTTCTGAATATCCACATCTTTCTATTTCAGCGTATATACCCAGTCTGTTAAACAAATAAAACCCATATTCCGAGCCCTTAGTCTTTTCCTCCTGACGTGATGGTTGTTTGATTATATATATATATATATATATATATATATATATATATATATATATATATATATATATATATATATATATATATATAGTGACCAATCGTAATATACAGCACCATGCAGCTCAGAAGTGTAACCGTTACGGGTAGAGGATGCATGGAGATTGTCGGTGCTTGGGCATTACTCGAATGGGATGGGAACGCTGTAACAGGTACGGTCAAATTAGGTATAACGTGTTTAAAGTCAGTTTTTCAACCGAGCACCTCATCTTTAGAGGTTACATTGGGTGAGACAAGCGTTGGGCATAGCCCCAGATGAAATTCCACGCAATGTGTTTTACTATTTTCCGAGGCGAGTGGAAGTCGGAAAATGAACAAAAGTGGTGGGAAAGTATAGAAACTAACTAACGGGCTCAGTCGAATGCGTCCCATCATTCAAGTATTTAGGCTCTACACTGCTTCCGAACGGTCAGGCGAAGGATGAAGTAATATTGCGGGTCGACAACACCAGGAAAGCATTTCTCCAGCTACCATGGGGGTCGCGTACCTGCGGTGAACTCGGCCTTCGGACTAAGGTGCGTAGCTACCACGCAGCTATACGCCCCGTACTCGATCACAGCTGCGAAACCTAACCACTGAGAGCCGAAGATACCAGAAGGTCGGAGGTATGTAATCACCGGTACCAACGGCAAACTCGGAATTCAATTGACGTGGCAGGGTATTCAACGATAAAGTTAGGAAACGGTGCTTCGAAATCGATGAACTTTCCGTGTCCCTACAATGCCACCGACTGCGGTGGCTGAGCTATATCCTACGATGACTTGAAAACGAATTAACCAAGCAAACACTCCATCCCAAACCCCGCGCCGGATGGTGCTGTCGTCGCGAAGGCCAGTTTAAAATTTCGATCGGTACTTCCTAGTTTTACACCCCGTAGAACGCCCGGGCTTACGGTCGGTTCACGGTTCCCACCAACGGGATGAAAACTGGGTCGCGGTTTGCGCCGAACTCGTTTCCAATCGCCCCGTGTGGTTAGCTATGGCCTGTGATATTCATTGAGATAGTCGCGTAAAGGTAAAAAGTGAGTTAACCGCGTTAAGCCTTTTGGGCGCGGTTCAAGTGATCAGCGTACCGATCTTTAGATTCCATGTATCTTTCCTGATTGTATGATACCTCCAGGTAGCAACCGGCAACAGTGCACTGAACTGCGAGTTTTCTTGATGTAACTGTGACTGACCCCTCGCCTAGTCCGTTGCGGGACTAATAACGGTAGCGCTTTGAAGGGAATGAACAGATGCGCACTAAAAATGCCAATGAAGTAGACGGCATGGTCATAATAGTAGCTGCTATACGACAAAGAAGTCAAAGTTATCAGCTTTTGTTTACTGTGCTGCAACACACTACGATTTCATGTTTATAAGTTGTGTGCAGTACGTCTGCTGAACGGAGTTTTTAAACCATCGATAATTATGGAACTTGACAAACACAGACAGTGTACTACCGTAACTGGTGCTAATGAAACGGTCAAGATCAATTTGTACGTCAATGGCTAGGTCACGGATGTCAGAAAACAACCATGCAGTCGGGAGACCACCACCGGTTGAAACACCGGGACGCACGAATATAGATCACTAGTTCCGTTCAGACAATCACTAATCGTGTGCACGAGTATCTTGGATATGGTAGCCAAATCATAGCATAAAACCATGGAAAATTGTCAAAGCGCAGTTTAAAAACATTGCAAAAGAAGACGGTATTGCTGGAGGATAAAACTGAGGGAACAATCTGGCTATTAGTACATCACGGGCAGCAACAAATTAACATGACTCCTAGCGATTCAAAACACGAAGTTGGCGAGTTTAGTGGATCCCTGCTGTGGAGTCTAGCAAGCCTCACGCCACCCAATCAACTGGACAAGATTCATATGGCATCAAGTCAGAAGAAAGGAACTACACTGAAGACACGGAAAACACGTCCCATATATCATAACTTGACCTTTAACATACATGCAGTGAGAGGTATTCCCTAGCAAAAAGGAACTGTCGCACTACCTGGAAGATGACAACCGTGACTCCGAGACTAGTAACAGAAGACCGCATAAAACTCCAATACGTCAGGCATGGTAAGGAGCGAAGTAGTAGCGGAGTTCTGTTTACCATTAAAGACGGCCAGTGATGACGCGCTTTGAACCTATTATCTGAGACCCAATCGTCAGAGGGGGGGGGGGGGCACACGAGGCACAAACCCCGAAGACTAGCTTGGCCCGATGAGCCTTAACGCTTGATCCAATGATCTGTTTCGCGTACCTAATAATCTGCGCTTAACCTCAGCATTGCTGATACGGTGTTCCCGACAGATAAAATGATTATCTCGTCCTATCCGGACCCAGTCAAATCAGACCCGGTCGTTCAGATGCAGTTGAGAGTTAAGACTATACCAGTTCTTTTGTACTGTCCTAGGCTGAACTTCTAGTCTGCTTGTTCCAGTTTGATGGATCTACGGAGCGAACTATACACTATTTATCTACTTACTTCACTTTCTCACTTTTACGCGGCTACCTCCTGCGAGAGGGTGATCCGGCTTCGTCGATGTCCCGAATGGCACCTGACCATGAGTGGTGTGTGCGGAAGAACAGTTCATGAACAATCATTGGGACGAGGTACGAAGTGATGTCCTCAACGTCACTCGGCTTTTTTTTGGAGGTAGTAACTACCTCCACAACCAAGTACTACCCGTCGGACAACAGAAATTTTGTGCGTTGGGAGCCGGTAACCGAACGGGCGCTTCATACACTTTTTGGATAGCGGTAAGCCAGTCTAGGATGCCCATCGCGTGCTAGTGAATTATACCCCCTCAAGATAACTGAGTAAGAAAGAAGAGACCTCATTTAGTGGCGAGCTACATTCGTGCACATCACGCTGCTGTTTGTAGGCTTCTGTGGCTTTTATGTAGATGGTTTGCTGCCAGGTGAAAAACCTATCACGCCTTCTGACAACGCTACGTTGCTTTTGTCTGGTTACTCGTCCTCGGCCTGTCTGATATGGGTGCCCCGAAGGAGCGCTTTGCGTTCCAATCGGCATAGTCCTCGTAATCATCGTAGCATGCAAACCCGATCACCACGGTAAAGTAGCAACATCGATCAGGTCTGTATTTACTGACTACACAACATCGGGTTTATGCAACTTGCCCTTCCAATGCATACAACAAACTGGTCTGTCGCCATGGTTGACTAGGTGTGACGACCTAACTTGAGCATTGTTACTTCTCTCCAAAGTTTGTCTGTACTGCATGAAGCTCGGACCGATTGTTTGCCATACTTGGTCGGTTAGCCAACACTGGTACCGGCCCATCCTCCTATGCAACTGGCAAGCAACATTCATCGGATATATCCTAATTTGATGCGCGTACTTATTCAATCTATCAACCCCGGTTGCTCTGGTATCAGTGAGGTGATGTATCTGGTATTTGATTGCTGATAATTAATGTAGTGCTCAAACCTTATCTAGTTCGTGAGCAGGTCCCATTGGTGGCATCCATGAAACCAGTTCACAATCTTGCAGGAGCTAGCCGCATAAAAGTATGCCGAGTTGTCTTCGGGTGACAACAGTTAGTCTATCGGATAAAATGAATAAAGCCTACACAATGTGACTGAAAATAGCGACTTCCAAGACAGAAACTTCACGAGGTAATGAGCCCCATTTGATGAACCTACCCATAACGGGATCATGACAGGAAAATTGAATGGTGTGATCCCGGCCGTCACTCCGAGTGGGATGCGGAAGTTATAAAGGTCCATATCTCGTGAAATGTTGGGTAGCTTTTCGCCCAACAACAGCGAGGGGGCACTGCAACAGTGCTCGACTACCTGCAAACCACGTAGCACATCACCTCTGGCGTCCATTAAGGTCTTCCCTTGCTCGGTCGTTATGGCTCGAGCAAGCTCATCCTGGGCAAATGAACGGGGAAAGTGAAGCGTTCGTCGTATGATAACCAGTATTGGTGATGAGTAAAAGAATTACAGTGTTAGTCGAAACAGGTTTTACATGACTATGCACACTTGACTGAGATTGAAAAATGACAAAAGTAACTAAAATAATCTTTTGAAAATTCTCGGATATTGAGTCATTACAGATGAGTGCCCTTCGACTACACCGTATTGTTTACCGACGTGATGCTTTTCGACACTATTTCAAACTCCCTACTAACCAATGTACGACATAAAAATTGAGTAGCTCTGGATCTCTCTAAAAGCGTAAAATCATACCTTTATCTGATCAGCGGTGATCAAACGGTCATCATGGTGGACTACTGGCCCTTCTACCCCGAGCCTAAGTCCTCGAATCGTCAAGGGTCACTTCCCCAATTGGCAGCCTTTATTTGGCCGCAATCTTCTTCCTGAAACATTGTACTACTATCATATAATAAAGAAGTAAAACGAAACGAAACAAAAACTACCACACTGTCATCATGCCTAATCACCCGAATGGGATCTAGGATGGTAGAAATAAAAGGGATAATCACAGGTAAAGTTATTCATCAGATAATTTATGATGAGCACCTAAAATGTGATCGCAACGGAGAAACGAAAAGCAAAGTTGAGTTCTATAACTGTTTTGGTGGACACATCAATTAGCCGCCCGGAAATGAATCAGTCATGAGCCAATGGATTGTTGACTGGGAACCGAGATGACTTAAGTATCTCTTTATTACATACTTGTGCACCGGTACAGTGGGAAGGGTATTAGAGTGATCAGCCGATCACTCCCCGTCTACCGCTTGTTTGCCTGTATGTCTGGAGCGCGCGCGGCAACCGTTAGCGCCACTTCCGGCACTAGTCAGTGTGCGGTCTTTGTACTTAGTCCCACTGAGAACACACGCGGCTGGCGCTGCATGGTCTTTCCTCACTAGTCTCGTCGACGAACGCGACCGTAGCTAAAGGAGTGTGCCCTCCTGCAGTATGTCTCAAAGATCCATTGCACCACCAGTGATAAACGACGACCTGATCCTGAGAACTTCAGTGGCCAGGCATCGTACCGACCCGGGTGATGGCGGATTGCTGTCTACCGCCAGTGACCGACAGCGGGGGATTCGAACCTCCTAGCTCTGATGTGATAAACGTTTGAACCGCTCGAGAACTACCAGTCCGGTGTTATTCACTCTCGTAGCAGATGAGGTCTTATCAGAGAGTATATTTTCAGTAATTCTACTCGCTTGGTTTATGGTGTCATTGTACATATAAACGTATCTCACATCTATTTAGAAAAATGACAACTGATCTCAATCGCCATTCAAAACATCACTGCAGACAGTTCTTTGCCATCTCCCGCATCATCACCGCAATTTTAGATCCTATGTGGTTCTTTAAGACAGTCGTGAAAACCGGGAAGATATCATGCCAGGCCTATCAGTCATTATAGCCAGCTCTCATTGATAGTGCAGTGCCCTACTCCACTGCGCCCATGTATATTACGAGGAGAAAAGTCAGGACGTACAGTATGATCTTTAATTAACTGTTGCAGCCGAAACATGATCTGTTGACGAGACAGCAAGGTTGATTGCGACCACAAATGAAAAGCATTCTGAGCCGATTCGACTGCACGTTCCACTTCCGCCGCGGTGGTCTTTGGAACACGACCGATGACTTTGTTTGTGGCCTAAATAGATATAAGGTGACACGTGCTCATAAAAAACTAACCGGGTTGTGAACGGGGATGTAGTCATTCGTTTTCGATTCCTCGAATTCTCCATTTATGAACAGTTGAACTGTCACCTGCGACGTAAGTCATAGATTGCAACAGTTCATCCAGAAGACTTACGGTAGACATGGAACATATCGGAGTTTGTGCTAATTTGATGTGCCTCAGACACCATAGTTTTGCGCGCAGTTGCTGAGACAAAAAGGTGCGCACAACGGTGTGCATTTTGTATGCCTAAAAGCAGATTAAGAATGTGTAACGGTAAAAACGAGGTTCTAAAGAACTTCCACATTTTTATCTGAATAAAAGAGTATAGGTCAGGTCAGGTCACAGGACTTGCGGCTTGAGCCAGCAAACGTCCAGTTTCTAACACTGCGAACCCAAGGAGTTCCCGCCGTGCTGCTACTTCCAGGTATTCAATATAATTCGGTATTTGTAGTAGCTGAGGGGAAGGAAAAGAAACAGACTCGCCCTCGGGGACAGCAACCTCACTAACATAGGTTCGGCGCCACAACTCACTGCTATCTCCATGTGAGACATACCCGAGTCCTCGAATAATATTAAGATGTTAATATGGAATGATGATGGGTAGGATGATATGAAGGCCGTGACAGAGATAGGTGCAGTGAGGAAACACTAGAGTGACGAGATGCAGTAAAGGGTAGTTAGTCAGGAGGAGAGAAAAGGACGGATAATAAGAGTAAAAAAGAAAGCTTCCTGGGATGGCTAGTAACAGTCTGGGAATACCTCTGCCCAACACGCATCCAGTTTGTGCTCAAAGGCAACGACCAAGGTTGCCGTCACTACGTGTGGAGGCAACTTGTTCCACTTGTTTATGACACGGTGGGAAAAGAAACGCCCTTATGCTCTTACATGCTCTTGGTTTGTCCAGTTTATGCTCCTGTCCCCTGAGTGCAAGATTGTGACAACGAGTCAGTAATGGTCTGTCGGTCGTAGTGATTCCCTTATATAACTAGCACTCTATCAGATCCCCCCTTAGCCTACGACGACCCAGGGAGAATAGATTTAGGGCTTCCAGTCTTCCCTGGTACGATTTTCCTTGCATCCCATCTATCATCCGAGTATTACTCCTTTGAACGTCTTCTAACACATTTTTGTCCTTCACTAGGCTCGGTGCCCATGCTTGAACATAAGTCTCCAAGTGGTGCTTTACGGTTATCTTGTATATAGGTAGAATTACTCCGGCCTCTCTAGACACCAACGTTCGTCTTAAGTTGAAAAGCGCCCTGTTTGCCCTGACCAGTGCTGACGTACACTGCTCGACGGTTTAAAGCTTTCGTGCACAAGCACACCTAGGTCTCTTACCACAGCAGCGGACTGAATCCTGACTGGGGCGGGCAGCCCAACGTACCCGTCTTCGTAGCTTCCCTTGTCTGCCAGCAAGTGCTTGCATTTGGTTGCATTCAGTGGCAACTCCCACTTTTCATCCCATCTACTAATCCTGTTTAAGTCGGTTTGCAGTTGCCTTCAGATTGGTTCACCTAATATTTTGATATCATCTGCGAACAGGAACCTCGGGCAGTCTAGTGTGGATACCAGATCATTCACGTATCCCAGGAACAACAGTGGTCCCAGCACGGAACCCTGCGGCACACCACTGTATGCCTGGGCCAGTGTAGACCGGGTGTCCTTGACCTGTACGAAGAAGGTTGTTACTTAGGTAACCCTCGATCCACCTCACAATCTGTGGGGCCACTCCAAGTGCCTTCAGTTTGCCCAGCAAGAAGCAGTGGTTTACCGAATCGAAAGCTTTTTGAAAGCCTAAGTAGCATACCTTTAATTGTTCCTCTTGGTCTAATCTGCAAGTTACCTCATCGAAAAACGATAGCAAGTTAGTGAGGCAGAATCTTCCTCTAACAAACCCGTGTTGCTGATCAGCAATCAGCTGGTGAGTCCGTAGATGTTCTATTAGTCGCTCTCTGACCCGTCCTGAGGGCGATTGGTAGTAAGCTTACGGGACGGTAGTTAGAGGTCATCTCCCGTTTGCCTCCTTTGTGAATGGGGACAACTTGCGCCAGTCTCCAATCGTCCGGTAGCTCCCCGGTGTCTAGAGATAAGTTGAACAGTTGTGTTAGCGGTTCAGCTAATACACTGGCTCGGACTTTTAGAATGGTGGGATGGATACCATTCGGCCCCGCAGCCTTACTGCTATTCAGACTGTTCAGCGCCAGTTCAACCTCACTATTACTAATGACGACTCCATCCATGATGATCATCTGCTGGGTTACGGTTGTCTCATGCTGTCTCCCGCCGTCTTGTCTATGCACACGTTCAAAGAAGTTCTTCAGAGTCTGCGCTTCCTCGTAAGCGCTCGTTGACTGCACTCCGTTTTTGTTGACTACGCAACCCACGGCGACTCTTGTTGTAGCCTTGGACTGGACATAGTTATAGTAATCCTTAGGACATGCCCTTACTCTGCGCGCTAGGACCTCTTGCCTGACTTTCTCGCTGCACCCTAATGGCACGCTCACGGGCCCGCATATATTGCACCAAACTCTGGTGTCCACCTGTTGACCGATAACGATGCCACGCGTTGCGCTTCGCCAGTTGCGCCTTGGCGGATCGGCTCGTCCACCACGGTGGTTTGCCTAGTCTTTTGACGCGTTTCGGTGGGGCGAACTCGTCGGCCAACCTGAGGAGGTGGTCCCTGGTGACGGTCCACCTCTCTTCCACTGTCTGATAATGAGCGTCCCAGTCAACTCTACCTGCTGCTTTCCTGATCGCGATGACGTCCAGACTTCTGTAGTTCCTTCGAATCTTATTTGGCACCCCGGGGGAAGCCCCTTGGATCAGAAATCTGATAACCACATGGTCTCTCCTCCCAAGCGGGGCGATGAACTTACTTTCCCCGGGTATCTGGTGAACACCAGATCAAGTACACTCGGAGTTTGCCCTTCTCTCAACCTAGTCTGCTGGTTGACGTGCTGAAAAAGGGGTATGCAGTCCACCAGCTCTATTAATTTCCTACTACGGTGGGTGTCATTCGAAGAAGACAGGCTCTCCCAATTTGTTTCAGGGGAGTTGAAATCCCCCATTATTAAAATCTGGGATGCCTGTGAGGCAATCGTGGCTAGATATTCGAACATTAAAGGGTCCTCTTCTGGATTAGTATTTGGGCTGCGGTATACGCATACTATATCCATAAGCGATCCCGGAGATAGTAGGCGGCAGAGGGAAGCTTGTATATTTGGGGTGTGCAGTGATTCTCCAGATTGCTTTCCAAGGTTTTCGTTTACTAACAATAACGTTCCTTCCCTAACCTGCCATCACCTCTGTCCGTCCGGAAGCGCAGTATCCCTTAGTGAGTAGCAGCTCCATGACTGCACTTTGGTGCAACCACGTCTCCGTTATCGCAATGCAGTCGGCTCCAGTTGTTTCAACCTCGAGTTCCTCCCTCTTGTTTACTATGCTGCAAGCTTTGAGTTCCCCCGTGGGAGGTACTGTTTCGCCCATCCATCGGACATTACTAATCTCTCCCTAGCTGGCTCTCAGACTCATTGCTCGATAGCCCTCCCCATTTTTTGCCACTGGATTGGGGTGTTCGGGAGGGAAGCCGGACTGGTGCTTGTTTCGCTGTCCCTACTGCGGCATTCCTGGCTCACCACAGAAGTGCCAGTCACTGGGGATGCTGTTTGGGGCAGCTGATGGGTTACTACCATTGGTCTCGCGCTCCCCAAAGGGGTAGATGTGGTTCCTTTGTAGGTGAGGTTCCCATCAGAAGCGTTTCTGGAGCCTTTCTTCGAGTGGTCGGGTTGCACACGCATTACTCCATTTGTGTGCCTGACAATTTGGTCCGCTGCTGCTAAGAACTTGTCTCGGAAAAGTGGATTTTCAAACTCCGCTAACACAGGTCTGGGGATCTGGCTTTCATTTGGGTTGGCTGACCAGCGGCCCAGCCTAAAAACTCTTCAAAAGGGCATACTCGGGCACACCAACCTGTCTCAGTAGGTTTGTGACCTGGTGCCTTAGATCCCTGAATCGTTGTCTAGTTGACAAGCAGAACGGCTCAAGTATCCCTTTTGTGACGACATTTCTCTGCCTACCAGTGGCGATTTCCGCCGTGTGTTCAAACTTCGTCAGATTTTGCGCCTTAGTAGCTGTTTGGTCCCTTAAGTTTTTTAATTCACTGTCTCTACTATTTGCCGCACTTTGGAGTCCGGATATTTTGTCCACAAGGGACTGCTCTAAATTTTCAAGCCTCTCTTCCATTTCCATCATTCCTGTGTTCGCATCTGTGTACTGTGATCGATTCCGGATCACTGCAGTTTCACAGCCTGTAGATAATTCTTGTCCACTTAAGCCCCGTTTAGCAGCGATCTACATGCGCTTAAACAGACAGTACAGATCCACTTTAAGCTGGAATGCTTCACGTACAGCTTGAGGTCACTAACAGAAAGCTCACTACACTACCGATGGTACCACTGCCCGCATGTCACAACAAATTCCGTTCTTTTTACTTCCTTACGGCACTTTAGGATGCCGCACATGGACATAGGCATTCCCGCTGAAGTATGACTTTCCATTTTTGGAGTTATCGAAGTTAAAGTTCTAAGATGAATGTTTACTACACTTCAAGAGAAGGGGAAGATAGTCAGACTCTGGATATGCCCCAGCGGTGAAGACAAACAGACAAGCTATACAACGGCTCACCTTGTAGGTACGATCACTGGTTGCAGAGTTACGTTGGGCTAACCCTATTTTCAATCTCGTAATCTGTTATCCTGAGTTCCCATCTGAATTGCAGTTGGGAACCTTGTCACAAGGCTTTCCAGACCAATATCAGTTGGCCTTTCTCGTGATGTTCCTTTTCGAAAAAAAGCTGAGCTCCACGCAGCGTCGCGTCACGGGACACCGGATAGATCCTATGAAAGAAACTACGTTGAATCCCATAGCATGTAGGCAGAATATATGTACGAATGTACGGACAAATGTGAATTCAGCATAAGCGTACAGCATACGTGAGCATAAGCATGCCAGCAGAGACGCAGTCAAGTAATTAAGTCTTGAAGTACTACACGGGTTCGAGGCTTTGAGCCCAATTGTCCCGGTTCTCAAGGAAATCTTTGATTGCCTGTCGGATTCACCGAGCTGGAACGAGAGTAAAGGGAAGCGGGGGCGGCAAAAAAAACAAAATATACATAACATCATGCAGTGTCTCATTATGGACAGTGCCTTAAGCCGAATGGGGGGTGCAACATTCATAAACATATAGCGGAATGGAAATGCAATAAAAGACATCTATTTCACTTTTCTGGACAAGGAATTACTGGGAGAGACCCAGGTAGAAGTCTAACTTTTTCTTGAAGATAGTTTTGTTCTGCGAGAGAACAATATCTTCCGGAAGAGCGTTCCACAGAGTAATAGTCATGTAGCTAAAAAAGTTAGTTCATAGAGAAGTGGGTGGTCTCGGTTTAAAAACCCTTCTGCTTTGACCACGGAGAGAAGAGGCTGGACAGACGGAGAAGCAATCGCTTTGACCTGATTCAAAAAGGTGAAACATCAAAAACAGATTACCTCTTACGCGTCGTAAGTCAGGGGGACAGAGATTGAGGAGTGAGAGGCTGACGGGATAATATAGGTGGGGCAGACCCCATACTGCTTTGGTGGAGGCCCTTTGAACTCATTCTAGGATCTCACCGTCTCGGACAAGATCACAGTGCGCTATCTGACTACCGTAGTCCAGCAGAGGACGGATATACATGCCGAAAATTATGGGGAAATCATCCCTACAGATGCGCGGGAAGGACCTTCGAATCATGTTTAGGACTCGAAAGGCAGACTTGCTCGCAAGTTGGTGATGATGAGAGAAGGACAAGTTACAATCTAACCAGAAACCGAGCACCTTGTGTCGGTCAACCCTAGGCAGTATGGTTGCTCCGTTAATGGGAAACGTGACCAGTCTCTCTGCCAAAAGACATGCTCAAGCATTTGTCATTACTAACTGGCAGGTTCCAATCCTCGGACCAGCGTTTTGTTTCATCAACTGCAAATTGCAGGCTTTCAACGCTTAAACTCCACAGGGTTACATCGTCTGCATACATTGCAATGTCCACAGGAAAGGCTGTCGGAAGATCGTTTATGTAGATCAAGAAAAGAAGAGGACCTAAGACCGACCCTTGTGGGACCCCAGTTGTTACTGGGGAGGGTTGAGACAAAACATTCTCCACCTTAATCACAAAGTTGCGGTCGGTAAGGAAGCTGCGTAAGATGGCCAACATGGAGCCTGTTATCCCGTATGTTTGCAGCTTATAAAGAGGGGCATGGGGGACCTTGTCGAAGGCCTTAGCAAAATCGATGAATACAACGTGTGAGAGCTGGCCATCATCGTAGGCTTTCGTCAGATTATCAATGACAGTAAGCACATTGATGCATGATCTGCCAGGAAGAAACCCATGTTGGGACGGCTAGATCCTATTTCTATGCAGATGGGGAAGAACCGCACTCTTAAGAGTTCGCTCGAAAATGTTGCTGGTGATGCTAGTTAGACTTATAGGTCTGTAACTAGAGGCAAGGTGTCTACTACCCTCCTTATAGATGGGTGCGATGACTGCTTCTTTCCACCTGCTGGGGAAAACTCTATCATCAACACATCGCTGAAGAAGTGAATAAGTAGCAGTATCTTGCATCTGGTATTGCCGGCGGGCTGAAAGATAGGCCTATGGACAACGCGGAACGGTTCAGGATACTAGTCTTGACTGCATTCTGCTTTTTGTATTGCAGGTGAGCTGGATGATAGATCGTTGCTTGTGTAGCTCAAACGATTCTAACTTGGAAAATCCATCGGACGTGGAACAGTAAGTCAAGGATCAAACCACCACTAATGAAACGTGAATACCAGCTGGAATAGACATTTGGCAGTGAAATAAATTACATGTAGAAGAAAGTGGAAAAATTCCGTTGTGTGTAACCAAAAGGTAAGGTTATTATGAAATGTTGTTTATGCCATCAATTTTGCAGTGGTATATAAGGCTCAGAGCAACAAAATGTCGACACCCACCTCACTCGCTAGCTACGTAAATGACGACGACCGCTGACAATTCTGATGTTTTTGAGAATGATGAATGATTTCTACGAAGATCTCGATGAACTTATGACCGATTTTCGAGGGTTCCAGCGTTGCACATGTACCAGCTTTTACGATTACAATGCTCGCACATGGAAAGAGGCGAAAAAGCGTCCTCTAACAGTTAAAGACGGAACGGCCTACCATTTTGTGAAATACTGTTGTGTCCGTCGGCGCCGGAAAGGTGGAGGTGGAACAAGGTTAGAATAATTGTGTGCTAACATTTAACTTCATTGTGGATTAAAAAAAACCTGGAGTTCGAAGCTTTCGTTACTTTGGTCGCCAAAGGAACTGGGTATTGTGTAGCGAAGTGGTTTATGGTCCACAGTCATAGGTTCCATATAGGCAGTCCTGTATTATACGTGGCCAATCGAAGGCTGACGAGGTTTCAAGAGTTGTTGGTTTATGACTTATTAGATACTTTCCATAATGCAGCAGAATTAAGGGAATATACTAGTCGTATGTTCGGTAAACGTCACAATAGCACGGGCTTCAGGTCTATACGTGTTCGCCACAGTCACGATGTACGACGTTACGTAGTAAGAGTAAAAGAATTACTGGACGGTAAAGGAGTTAGCCAGGTAGTATACGAGGGGGATGTAGTTCGACTGCTTTTCTTCATACCGGGAGAGATGACCCCCGTTTCTCGTAGACGCAGCCAGGTCATTCCATCAGATGCCACCCACTAAATGAGCTGCGGGGAGCCAAGTATTGTGGCTTGCGATGACAGTAGATGAAGCTGGCCTAGGTCGAAGTATTCTGTATGCTTCGCTGCCCAATGAAAGCAGTAAAAGCTACAGGCAGGCAGTGGGTTTCCTGCACGAGTGCTTACCTGAGACTAAATAATGTGAAACAATAGTGGTAGACCGTAGTCTGGCTCAGTTAAACGGGTTCAAGACTAGCTATCCCGAGGCCCGGGTAGTTTTCTGCCAATTTCACGTTTTGCATGATATGCGAAAACGGACCAACCATCTAGTTGGAGCGACAACGTTAGATAAGGACCGTGTTTTCCAGTCGATGCGGAGCATGGTGTTCGCAAACAGCGAGTCTGCTTTCGACCGATTTCGTGCGGCTATCCAAGCCCGCTACCGCGAGGCAATGGGTTACTTGGTGAGAACGTGGATGCCGTTTATGAATTTTTGTACGGATCACAAAGTTAGGCACGTGCTAACTTTGGGAAATTCAACAACAAATAGAGTACGGACCGACAATGGGCAACTTAAGACTGGACTTTCACCTAGGTCAACCCTTGTTTGTCAAGCTAACTGTATTTGTCCGCTGCGTCCTCATTAGCCACCTGCAAACTGTGACGATTACTGGTACCTCGTATGTAAAACTTAAATGGCTAGTAACAGAAGGTAAAGGTTTCTCCGTTAGGGTTACCCGCGGCAGTGTTCCACACGGCAACTGCTCGTTCAGCCGTCAGTGGTTGTTGCCTTGCGTTTACTTGTTGCACGTCGCTCGTGCCACTAACGCCGACCTTTCAACGCCAGCCGATAGTCGTTGGCCAATGGATTGTCAGGAGGTGATCACCCTGGCCGGTGGCGATACCATAATCTCACAAGCATCTACGTCCACAATCACCACCAAGACACAGAAACTGCGGAAGACCGAGGATAATGGTGGAGATATTGCCGCCGCATTGGAAGTCTTAGGAAGGATAACTACAAAAAGGCTAAAGCCCAACTAAGGTTATTACCAGACTTTATTGGCTTGTGGCCAAAAAACAGACTGTGCTACGAGCATCCGGAAAAATGTGTAGAACGGATAATACACCCGTCGGACATCACCACTATGTTCGGCCCAGAGAAATAGACCAGAAAATTGTTAGAATTTCCCACAACTTCGAGTACAGTGGACCACTATGCGCTACGGTCGGAACCACCAAAAAGATATTTAACCGTAAAATGGGGAACAACGTCTAAAAGAAAACCACTAATCGAGGTCTGGTTTGCTCGTGAGGACGATAAACAGGCTATAGGAAACCCTTTGCTGCGTATCAAGTTCCGTCAACATTGGGCAACTACGGCCAACCAATTTCGATTAACAAACAAGAAGCGAAAGGTGGAGAGGCCGCCGTCTCCAATCGACAAGGACGTTTGCTGCTTCTGCCGATTAGAGGATCCAGCGGTCGACCTGGAGGGCGTGGACGTTCGATGGGTTCAATGCCAAAAGTGCTACCGGTGGGCAGATTACCAATGCACAGGTTTCACAAACGAGGAGTACACATGTGTGCATTGCCTAGCGGGGTGAAAGCGAGCACAAGAGATTGACTGCGACCCTATTCAGGGACACGGCTTCATAATTCCTGACATATTGGCGTTGTTGTCTTCCTTATTGATTTTTTATTTTGGCCAACTCAGTTAGGTAGTTAGGGCGTGTTCCCTGCGGGAGCCTTCTTTCGCGCTAGCGAGTACTGGATGGTAGATTAGGTACGTACATCTATATCCGGGCATATATATATATATATATATATATATATATATATATATACATATATATATATGTATATATATATAATATATATATAGGCGTCTATGGGAAGACGATAGGCTTTTGACGGCCCTGTGAGAAAGACAGATAAGATGTTAGTGGAGGGAATCCACTCACGTGGGATTTCGGTTAACGATCCGTTGCCGAGCAGATAGCTCGAGCTATGTGCTCTGTTTGCAGCTAAGTCCTTCGTGTGTGGCCGTAAGACACTTCCTGACGACGCAGCCCAGCAACTCAAATCGTAGTGTAGACTACGTTCCGACTGTAGGTCTGAGGTCTGAACCGAGTAAGTTCACGAAGAGAGGTTATCATTTAGATAGCAGGCTTCTAAGTCTGCGGTTATAACCACAGACATCTATCTGCAAAAGTCCAGACCGGCCATTGTTATGATGAGAGAGCTTGAACTTTTCGCTTCAGCGAAGAGTTGCTTAAGTCTGAGGGAGTTAATCATTTAGGCATTGACACCGTGGCCCTTTAAAGGAACAAGTATTACCACAATGGGAAATGTTTAGTAGGCATTCGGCCAATTTTTGTTGGGAGGGGAGTTTCTCTAACATTCGTTGTATTGTCTAAGGCGAAGTACACTACACATGTGAGCCACGAACCACTATTTCGTAGATGTGTTAATGCTTTCATTTAACTCAAATTTGGCTCCGTGTCGACGGGCGACATTTATGTTCGACACATCTGCAAACTAGTTGGAAGATAATTTTACATTTTCTCATATTATGCAATTTATTTACTCCCAAAAGGTACTCATTCCGCGATAAAAATAGAATTCATAGCATGTATCTAAGAGAATTCTGGTAGACCAATTTCACAATATTTTCAGGACATACGACGCTTTTGGGCATTTGTCGTGTACTGCTAATTTTCTAGTTTCATGGAGATCTAAACTTCGCAACAAGATTCAACATTTTAGTGAGTATGAACGGAAATAACAACAGGCGAATAACGTCCGTCTTCCGAGCACACTTAGCGAGGTGATGACCCTGGTGACCTTGAACACTGGCCTGCGTTAAAACGCCATTGTTCAGTTCAGTTCAGTTCAGTTTGTACAGGACAGGTAATGGCCACGGCCAATCGAGCGTCCAGAATTCCTTCGATGGTATACACACCAGTTATGCACCCACCACTGCCGAGTGTATTTCGTCGAATCCCCGCTAAAAATGAGAAGGAAACGGAAAACCCCATCACACATCAACTGCGAGAGACACTATGCATCGTGATTGTTCACTGAGCCTGTGTGCGATGACTGAAAAAGTCTACTAAAACACTCCAGAAGGACCACAGTGCCACCCGTCATCCATCTAGTTGATATACTCAAGGCTCACTACGAGGAAATATCTCGTACCACTTGCGATCTAGGGCACCTTTGAAGGATTGGACGGTCTGCAGATCTATCATTCCACCAGGAAGACCGTTCCAACTGTTCACAACCCTGTTGCTGAAGAAGTGCGATCTAGTCATCAACCTAGCTCGGGCTTTTATCAGCTTCTTCCCATGTCCCCTTGTTCTGGAATCTACGGCCACTTGGAATAGACTATCTGGTCTAAGGCCAGAAAAGCCCTTCCTTACGTTGAACGTTTCTATGAGATCCCCTCGACTTATCCTCCTTTCCAACGAGAACAGATTCATGTCACAGAGTCTCTGCTCGTAAGTCTTGCCCTTCTGCCCTTCAACCATTCGCGTGGCTAGACGTTGGACTTTCTCTAGGCAGGTGGCGTCCTCTTTGTAGAAGAGTGACCAAGCCTGCAAGCTAACTTCTAGGTGAGGTCGTACTATAGCCATGTAAATAGGTACAAATACCTCCGGCTGCCGGCAAGACAAAGCTGATCGCAGCCTAAAGAGCTCCCCATGAGCCTCATGCGCAGCAGCGTTACACTGCTCCTACCATTTGAAGTCACTTTTCATGATGACCCCAATGTTTTTAACCTTACTGACTGCCTCTATGATGAACAGCCCTTGATCATGAGCGACAGTTAGGCCCTCTTTTGCCTTCGACAACAAATGGCTTTTTTGAGCATTCAGAGGTAAGTCCCACTTGTATGCCCAGTTCAGGACGGTACCTATTTCCCTGCCCAAGTCCGCCCTACCCTTAGATCCAACAATCTTCACATCATCCGCAAAAATAAAGCTGGGCGATTGAAGAGCGGATGCCAGGCCATTATTAAATAACAAGAATAGGACCGAGCCTAGGACGGATCCCTGAGGTACACCACTGGTGATGTTCACCAAACTGGAGCACCTGTCTCCCACTTTGATTTGAAACGTCCTGCGGGAGAGGAAGTCCTCCAGCCGCCTAAATATTGGCCCACCTATGCCGAGCGTCTCCATCTTGCATAGCAAAAGACTATGATTAACGGAGTCGAACGCCTTGCTTAAGTCGAGGTAGCATACCTCAACTTCCTTACCTTCGTCCAGCCGTCGAGTTACTTCACCCAAGAAGCACAGGGGATTGGTCAGAAAAGATCTATTTTTTAGGAATCCATGCGGCGCCGGACTTAACATGGAGTGCTCCAGTAAATTCTGGCAGATATGGGCACGGATGATCTTCTCAAGGACTTTACATAGGATGCTAGTTAGGCTTACTGGCCTGTAGTTCTTCACAGCCGACTTAGGCCCACTCTCATGTATTGCCACGACTGCCGCGACTTTCCAGTCCTGAGGCAGCTTGTTGCGGTCTAACGTGGATCTGTACAGTCTGCATACCGATGGAGCTATGATATCCGCCAATGGCTTGATGATAGCTGGATGAATGCCATCTGGGTTCGGTGACTTGTGGCTGTTTGATTCCTGTAGGTACTTGCGCACGCTTTCCTCCGAGAGATTTAGCTCTTTCGACTGCACCAGAGCCAGATCGACTCGTACTCCACTATCCATTCTATGTAAACTACTAAAGTATTCCCCCAGGGCGTCCGCTTTGACCTGGTCATCAGTGACAATACCATAGTCTCTAGTGGATAGCGGACCTACGGCATTTCTTGTTGAGCCCTTAGACTGTCCATAGCCGCAGAATTTTTTCGGCTGTTGTCTTACGGACTGGGCCAAATTGAGCTCAAACTCCCGCTTGGAAGTTCTCAGAAGGCTTACAGTCTCGTTTCTCAGCTTTGCGTAGCGGTTCCAGGCTAGCTGACTGCCGGAAGCTTTGTACTGGTTCCAGCTGCGATTTCTACTTTTGATGGCCTTGGCTATTGCAGCCTTCCACCACATGGGTTTGCCCTCCCCACTCCTTCGTTTTAAGGGTGCGAACTCTTCCTGTAGGGCAATCAGGGATCCTTTTATGGCTTGCCAGCGCTCCTCGACAGTAGCCTCCTCTGTCGTGTCCCAGGTCAAATCCATCGCCCTACTACGAAACCTATTTATGTCCATGCTACCGAAATGTCTGACCAGCCTTGAGGGTACCTTGGTTTGCCGCATGCATAGGACGGTTTTGACACACACGTGGTCACTCTTGCCCAGCGGTGCACAATAATGCAGTCCAGACGCATCGTTGGGGAGGTTCGTTATTGCTAGATCCAGCAAGGATGGAACGCATTCAGTCCTATATCTGGTATTTTCCCTAACATGCTGGTGCAAAGCATTGACATGCAGCCATTCCAGGCAGGTTTGCTCCTCCGATTCAGGAACGCAGACCTCAGCCGGTAGTTTTAAGTCCTCTCTGCTCGTCAAACAGAGGGTGGAGTAAGTTTCGACCTGGATTGGTGTAATGCAGGGATCAAACAGCTGATAGAAAAACTTTTCGGCTAAAATGGGACAAAAATGTCGTAAAAGTGTGCGTAACGGGGGTGACTTTTATAAAGTTATATTCTTCTTTTTTGGTGAATTTTGTTTTTCCTGTTCAAATCTCGGTAATTAGCCCTCCAGTCAGTTGATTAGCCGTTGCTACTTGTTGATTGGGTTAGTGGTCATATATACTCTATTGCACGAGGTTCTGTCATCCCCAGGTACCGTACCCCAAGCTTGCCCCATGCTTGCCCAATGGAGCAAACTTGGGGCAAACCTGGGGCCAGCCCCAACCTTGGGGCAGTCACATGGGGCAAACTTTGGTCAAACCTGGGGCTAGCCCCAACCTTGGGGCACTCACATGGGGGCGAGCCTGGGGCTAGCTCCAACCTTGGGGCCATCACATGGGGCAAACTTGGGGCATACCTGGGGCTAGCCCCAACCTCGGGGCCGTCACATGTGGCAAACTTGGGGCAAACCTGGGGCTAGCCCCAAACTTTGTAACACGGTAAACGGAACCAGATCCAACCACCGTTTCACCAACTGCTACTACTTATTTTTAATTTGGCCGTTCGCGTACGCATCCCACACACACCAATTTCTGACGAATTTGTGGCCGAAAATTGAAAGCCAAACTTGTAATGCGGAAAATTTATTTACGTTCAATAAATGTGTATTTTGCACAAATTTATAATAATCCGTCAAAGTATATTCTCGTTGAACCTTGGATCCAGTTGTCTGTGGTCGCGATATCTGCAGATATGAGAATAAAATGTAAACTCCTACTGAAAAGCTGCCAGTAAATCACTTCACCATTATGTATTAAGTGATAATGGCATCCGATATAAATATATTCAACAAACGGCATGGCACTTTTCAACGATGCTTGCAAGTTGAAAAAGAGATAAATCTACGTTGATATTTCGTAATAGGGCGGTCTGTTGATGTAAACCGAGCAACATAGGCTTGCATATAACTGCTGCCTCTTCACAGTCACATATATGGTGCAGATAGCGAAAGTGGCGTACGGGAAAAACGCGGAAGTCCAATGTAATCCAACAAACGATTAATGTACTTCAAATGCTAGTCTTACAGTAAACATGTTTCTGTTAACCGTGGCAAAGAAATGAGGCAACTCCGTTTCATTCTAGCTACCTATGATACCTGCCGCCTGCTCCGCGATCACCAGCGTTGTGGAACCAATTTTTGATGTGCTTGTCGATGTTGATAGTTGGTTCCTCGGCAAAGACGTACTGAATCTGATAGCGTCAAGTAGGTAGTGGGACCACTAATAAACTGATATACCTTTTATTGCTTTGATGAGTCTATGATCGCAGACGGCTGTCCTCTTGCTACTACCGAGCCAGCAGCACTTCACCGCGACGTCGTCGCTGACCACAGCAGATGGCATTTGCTTAACGGCATCCTGATGATTTTTAGTTGTGCACTGCCGCAGTGTTGTGACCTATATTTGTCACTTACACGTATAGTGACTTACCATACTACTGAAAACTTTTGGTGTTCCGAGGACGTCGTGCAAATAGTGAAGTTCATCCACAGTGCTCACACGTGTGATTGGCTGCGGCATAGCTTGTTAACATGATGCCCCGAAGGTAGCGGAAAGGGATTATGTAGAAGCACTTAGTTCCTCCACACTTCTTGTAAGGCTGTCTATGGACGGCAGAATATTTTCTTGGTTTACTAAAAAAGAAGGTGACAGCACTACATGTGAACTTGCATAGTATTTGGCTTAGGTGAGAGGCCAAGTTCATTTGTGTAGTGCTGCTGCTTGAGCCGCTACTAGTAATTAACTGGGCAATATGAAACAAAAGTGTATTACGATAATGATAATGATAAAGGTTTATTTCCGATGACCCCGAGGCATGCTGTAACTCAAGGCCAAAGGGTGCAGTTGGACATAGAGTCCGAATTTTAAGAGGATGATTCAGGTGTGTGCAGTCGATATTGTACAGGAGAAGGTATTTCGGTTACTCTTTAAGGCGGCTCCCTGCAAATTTGAACTCACTGTCGGGTGGCCAACCCGGTCAAGCCAGAATGAAGCTGGTCAGAGGCAGTAGACTCTTACGGAAATATTACAAAAATAGGAACAGTGCAGCGAGAGAATCAAACAGAATTGGCAAAAGTTTTGTTCGCCTTGAGGAAAAAGAATTTTCCAAGGGAGACATGAACGAGCTATAGCGCTCCGCGGCGTATGGCACGGCTTTGGATTGGAAATCAGACGATGGAAGGAATGAATTTGCAGACAAAGAACAAACAAAATCTTCCGAAGAATACCCCTGTAACTTTCAGCGACCAAATATCGGCTGGGTCAGTGAAGTAATCAGTGAAGGACTCATTTGTAGAGAGAGGTTGCCTAGGTGATGGTGAAAGAAGTGGCCGGACGTAAACATGTAATAGTTGCGCACATTGTTTACTTTCAGAAGGGCGGAATGTGATACACCAAAACGGAAATGGGAACTGGGCGACAAATCAATTTGTGATACGTGGCCATGATAGTCCCAGATGCACGGTTTGCAAAGATGAGTATTTAAATGACAGGTAAGTATTTGTGTTTGATTATCGTTATCTAAGGGCTGAACATGATGACCAAAGAGATGCAAGAATCAAAATTGTCTAGGGGGACATACCAAGACAGAATACCGGATATGAAAAAGCACCAACAACCGATGAATACTAATGTGAAGTTGGGCGGTGATGTAGTTGACAGGTAACATGCTATCTCTTGGTATTCTTTGTAAAAGGTGGATCATGTGATGGGGAAAGATCAAAAGGCTGCGATACAAATGTCTCTCAGATGTGAATATACGGGGAGGGCTTGAATCTTTGCAAGGTGAGGATATTACAGTGCTACAGCCGTGTGGGCGAACAGAAGGACTGATAGAGAGAGCGAACTATCACAATATCGCCGACTGTTGGGATGCTCTGGAGACAAACATTCCACAGTGAAATATACTGTTTGCACTTTGTGGGACGGAAGTGTATGGCAACATTAAGCGTGATTTTTTGCGAATATATATCGGTAACTGTGATAAAATAAGAGCGAGTTTTATCTCGGGGATTGGTTAAGCTTGCGAATGGGACAAGCGGGTGGTTTGACACGACTCCTCGGGACAGTGGATCTTGAAAGGTAAACCGAGTACGGAGACAGTATTTTAACCCGGCGATAATTATGTGCTAGGGAAAGTAGATTTTGCCGGACGTAAAAGGCGGTAAGTTAAGATGGCGAAGATGGAGACGAGTACAATGAAAAATAGGCGATAACTAGGGGAGATAGTTCCATATTTGCTGCCTTTCGGGCGTATGAATGTTTTTTTGCCGCAACCACTGCTGGTGGGTGGGGCTGACCGTGTGCTGGACACCCACCCTGAAAACCATTTTTGGTGACAGGAGGTGCGATCCGCCATCCTAGCTGCGCCCGCACATCGTCGCAGAAGTCCTGCATGCCCGATGTGCGCCGGTCAAAGCAGTGGATCTGACCCCCCCCGCCCCCGCACCGGCGGGCTTCGCTTGAGTGAAATTGGCGTTGTCACGCAGAGATAAAATATTCCGGGAGCTTGAGACCGGGTTGTGAGGGGTCCTGTAGAGCAGGATCTATGTGGTAGTGACGAAATGACGGGTAGGCATCGAATTTTCAGCGGGAAATGTGGGCCAGGTATTATGCCGAGCCATCGAAGGGAAGGCACACATCAGTGGTTTTCTGGAAAGGTAAAAATAGAAAAAAGCAGCCTGGAGTGCTCCCAGCCGGGAATCAACAGTCAGTAGTAAAGAGAAACCTCTAGCATCTAGAAATTGGAATTACTTGGTGGATGGTTCGACTTTGCAAAACACAAGGTTGTACACAAAAGATTATTAAGGCCTGAGTGTTATATAAGGCGACTTGTGTGGTACGTAGGTCTCGTAGCCCCTGACTCAGACCCGCGTGTCAGTAACCCAAACCAACTTCGTACGCTCGCTCCTCCGAAGTGTATGGATCATTGTTTGATTAGAGTGTTAGGACATTAGGCAATTTGTTTAATTCCTCTTTAAATCTCGGTAAGTGGCCTATTGCACGGACATTTGGTGGAAGTTTATTCCACGTTTGTGAATATTTAACAACAAAGAAATTGGACCGTAGGTTGGTTCTCGAGGATGGCACAGTGACCGATTTAGCATACCTCATTAGTTATTATTGTCTTCTAGTCAAGTCCATTGTGGTTGCTGCACCAGTTTTCCGTTTCTTTTCTTTTCGTGGAACCTCGCCACATAGTACGCTTCGCTGGCCCTACGGAATCTGGTGAATTTTTGCACCAACATCTGCGATCGTGATCGGCCCTGTCGTTGTCGTTCCCTGCCATTGACGAACCTACCGGTTTGGCTTCCGGATATCATATTGCTTAACGGTTATTCGACACTGGACGTTATTGGTATGCCACACCTGGGTGACGATTCCCGTGGCCGATGTCACTGGTAACGAATCTGGTTTATGCACGACCATCATTCTACTGTTCTTGCATACCGCCGATTCTGCCCGCCAGCATCCTACAGCACAGTTACATTCACGCACACTAATATCGTTTGTATGTCTCCACCTCCTTGACATTTTACGGAAGCTTTCCGCACTATCTAGCGGAGGGCTACTGTAGTGACCTCGATCTTTATGAGAAAATGACCGTTTTCCGGACACCGTTTTTGATCTGTCTTCCCTACGATCTTTTCTGACGTTTGACATCGACCTCATTGTGTTGTTCGGTCGCGTAGGTTTTACTGGACCGACTTTTCCGAGGTTCCCGTCGACCTTGTCTTGAATCACTCTAACTTTCAGTCTTTCGCCGATTGTGCGCGCTCGCGGTTCACTTTCTATACAGCCGTTACGTTTTTTTCCGTTCGGTGTATCTCTCGTATCTGCACTGTTTCGGTGCCACGATGTGTAGAATACTCCTTAGCCTCTGTAAGCTGACTTGCATCTTCTCTATTATTCCAATAGAGAGGATATCGTTGGTATTTCGCTGCCAGACCGAAAAGGAGGCAAGTTCACTAGCAACCCTCGAAAGTCTTCTATAGACCTCGTTGGGTCCTGCGTTCACCAGGCAATACCATATATATACATATATGTATATACTATATTCGACCGTAGTTCCCACGGTGTTGCAGATGGTAGACTGACGCTCAGTCGCTGCATGTCGTCACTCGTCTTCTATTAAAACACCTTTCACAATTCTTCGAAAAACCTTACACAATAACGGTAAACTCCTGGACTTCGCTATAATGAGAGCTATAGCCCTCGCCAAAAGGTTACTGAGCCAAATGATTCTCTTTTGTGACCATTTCTCTATATATTACTGTAACTTACAATAAATGGCCAAAGGATGGAATCGAAAGCAATTTTCTTTCTATCTTGTGAAGCTGCCGAACTTCGCTGGGTGTTTAGCAAATCACAAAGTTTTCTTCGTACCATACCCAAACGATTCATTTCACGTGAAAAACATTCGCGCATTTCATCGCCCCTACTTTAGGCTGGCACACCCGCCTTGGTGCACGTGGAATAAGACACAATAATGCAAAAAAATGGCTTCACGGAGGTAACACGGTAATCAAAGTGTGGTGACCCCATAGGGGACATGTTAACAGTCACGTAGTCCACCACGTTCGTCACCAAGCCATAGAGTTTACGCATTCCTCCTGAATCGGTGAAGCCGCTGGATTCCCACGTGGACATTTGCTTTCCGTTCTGAATAGTGCCATTCCCCTTGCCCATGAATAGCAGACGAAAATCTGGTTATTGGGAAGTCCCGAAAATCGGACGCAAGCTCGGGAACTGGGCTGAATCACCAGCAACTCTCTATTTCACACCGAATAACCAGTCACCGTGTCGGAGGGAACGACAGGGGACCCAAGTAGCACGTCGCCCCAACCTTTGGGGTTAACCTGGGGCATGCCTCAAGCTTGCCTCGAGATTAGTTTTCATGCGGAAAAGATGCTAATTGGTCACGGAATTACTGGGGTTATATCCTTATGTACATATTTTGTCATCCTAAGGCACCCTTATTGTGGCCTATTTTGTTTTATTACGTCACCATTAGTGGCGACCTTCACGCGGCCTTGTGCGGCCGTCGTTCTGTCTTCCACGTGACTGCGGTGTGGTTTCTCTGGCACATGACCCATGAGTTCGGCATGAGATACAAACCTTTTTGGGCACATCACCCATACATATTGGATTCGTGCTAAGCCGCATGCCTGAGGTTTACCCGAAGCTTGGGCAACCGCATTAGGTGAACTTGGGGCAAACATGGGGTTAGCGCCAAGACTGTGGCCCCTCGGAGCACTTTTCATTTGCTATCCTTATGTTGACTGATTTATCAATCTCCAGCCAGTGACAGAATATATTCATGATAAGCGGATGAATTGTAGCTTGACCAGCGTATACTCGCGGTAACTTACGTATATATACAGGTATAAATGAGCGCGAGCCATGGGTCTCTCTCTCAACATATATATATATATATGTGTATAGCGGCCTCGAAAGATGCACCATCGTTTTTGCAGATACCTTGGGTACCTGGCATAGGCACGTTTATTGTTTATGGATATTTGCTTCTAATTATCATTTTCGGATTTCAAATGAAGAAAAATGTGGTTTAGTGTTTACCGTTTTTCTGTGGTAACAATGGACAGCTAACTCACATGGACAACGTTTCATTCAAATACCTCATTTCACCGGGCAATTTTTCATGTACGGGTTAATTTCAAACCCCCTGTATATTTTCGCTGTAGGCGATTTAGATTCCACTCTGCACAATTCATCCATTCGTACCATCACATGTTAATGTATTCGTGTTTGCATTAACTCTTCCACTGTTGTCGTTCTCATTTTACACTCATTTTTGTAAAAAATTGTCACAAAGCTCTGGGCTTCCCGTGCCACGTTTTTCGCAAATCAGCATGACGATCTGTTGAGATAACGTAATGCTCGGGTGATTGCGAGACGAAAGTTGTTCTCGTTTGTCTGTTGTTTTGACGTGAACCGTTTGTATTTTGCCGTTTTCTTGCTGTCTTCCTTTGCTTGTTTGGTGTCAATGGCAGACACGTGTTTGCCTTCACGTATGGGTGATCATTCACGCGTTGTTATTGTATTCACCGTCCACTTGTTTCTGTACGTGCTTAAATGCGATCAAGTCCCAGATAGACAATTCCTAATGATAAGCCTTCTCCTAGATGTGCGTGGTTGCTCACTTCCTCGACGAAAATTCATACGCCGTGGTGCACAAGAATTGGATGGTCGACGAGACGCACGTTCGTTGGCCACGAACGAAGAGTTTTCCAGACTACAGACGTCATTTGCTATCAGGAAAGTCAGCGCCGGATTCATGCACGGATTACTACTTTAGGCCGATGTACTATACGGGCAAGTCAGTGGTAGCATAACATTTAAGTAGACAAGCTTGAGGATGCCATTGACTTCGAGTATCAGCTGGTTACTCAGTCAAGTGTTGCTTCTACGGACAAAACAGAGAAGCAGACATATTTTTTTGCAGCACTGCTCCACAAGAAAAAGGTAATTAACCATTTTAATCCAAACACCTAAAGAGTTCCCGTGGGGTCCCCTTCCGATAAGAGTCTTCAAGCGTTGCGGAAAACCAAAAAACGAGTTATGCTGGACTTACCACCCTCCCCACCACCAATTTTGGAACGTCTTGGGTAAATGCGAAGGTAAATTTCTAACATGCACAACCGAATCTTGTGTCAGTTCGCTTCATTTGTCTTCACGGTCCAATATGCCTGCACGGGCTAGCTCCCGAGTGCCAGTCACATCCTCAAGGTAACTAATACGCTTCCGTTTCATATTGTCCATTTAATTACAAGTAGCGGCTGAAGCAGCATCGCTAACGGAACCTTCCTATCAGCCCAATCTCCCGTTATTTCCATCTTCTCTAGCCCCCCCCGTTAAACTATCCGAGCGCATCGTCTATCCTCCCATCTACAGGCGGGTACCCCATATCTAGCCAAAGTGCCTTTTTCCCATATGTACGGTGGGCACAACACGGCCCCATAACCTAGATATGCCTCATATGAACCGTTCTAATAAGCCGTATAGTAGTGTGATACATAATACCTTGTCATTTATTATTCCACATGCGGACCCAGGTCCTCCCTTTGCGAATGACAACTTAAGCGGTCTTGCATCCTGCGCTGATGATTATTTCCGGGTTAGATGCAGCGGTCAACAAACGGTAAGTACTAATATCAATGATGATGTCAGAAGCACTGGAATTTTTACATTGCTTTTGGTCAATGCACGCTCTCGTAGGAACAAAGTTCAATACACACTATCAGCCGCATTAACAAGCGACTATGACTTTATTTTAGTGACGGAATCTTGGTTATCGGACTATATCTAGTAGAGGACATTGAGGTAGTCGGCTACAAATCCTTCAGCAAAGGCAGAACACATCAACGTGGTGGAGGCTGTCTAGTGTATGTAAAGGAAATTCTCAGGGCGACAAGCTTTCAGCATCCTATCCTAGACGGCACTGTCGACTCTGTATGGCCGAACGTTGAAGTCAAACCTCAAGAACTGATACTGGGTTGCGTATACCGTCCTCCTAGATCCAGTTTCGACGGCTTCCTGCAAACTATCGAGCGACCCAACTTAATTATTGATCCTAAAGTAGGCCCAAAATTGATAGCTGGTGACTTTAATGCACCGGAAATAAGCTGGACACCCCTCAGAGCACCACGCCATTTACTACGGTTTTTGAATGCAATTCACCTAAGAGGATGGAAGCAGCACATCACGTCCCCAGCCAGACGCGGCCACACTCTTGACTTAATCTTGTCACTAGGATTAACCCAGGTTATAACAGAAGTTCAGGATAACCTACCCGGGAGTGACCATGCAACTGTCCACTGCTGCTTCACAGTCCCCATAAAGGATAAACAGCCGACACCCCCGTATAAACCATATCATAGGGCTAACTGGAATAAACTGCCTTCTCTGATTCGCAGCTAAAGTTGGGACACTTTATTTTTAAATGCAGATCCCCAGCTGGTGTCAGATCAACTTTACTCTATCTTTGAAAGATGCCTCAACCGAATAACACCGTCACAAGGATCGTCAATACACCCTAAAGACAACAAATTGTCTCGTCTCAACTTAAAGTTAAGCAGACTCCAACGCGTTTATCTTAAAACAAGGGACTTTTCACTGTTTATAAAGTTAAATTGTTGGGCTGAAACAATAAAATTTTACTCCGAAAATGAAATAATACAACAGGAACACAGGGCCTTACAAGACTCCAAGAAAGTCGAGACTCTTGCAAAACTGAGGAAGTCGAGGAACCCCAAAACAATTTCATCTATCTCTTCTATCTCTTTCAATAACGCGTGCCTCGACAAACCACTGGACATAGCAGAAGAGCTTAACAAGATTTTTGATTCTTCCTTCACTAGTGACACAGCGCCATTTTTCTACAATCCACCAGTACCATCATATGAGTCCCTTTCTTCTGTAACATTCCTGCCCTCCAAAATTGAACCTTTAATTTCAAATATCAAAATGTCCTTCCACCCCAAATCGGACTCGCTACCATCGGCTATCCTCACATTGAAGGCCCAGATATCCCAAATATTTTATAAAATTCATTCAGTTTGTCTATGCTCTTTAGTTGGTACCCCATACAGTAGAAAACTTCGGTTATTATCCCAATTCATACGAAGGGAACACGTCAGGACCCGGCCAGCTACCGGCCTGTGAATCATACCCCAGTAGTGTCGAGGATTGTGGAAAGATTAATAAAAGTTGAACTAACAGATCACCTCCTTAAAAGCCACCTTATAAGTGAAGGTCAGCTCGGTTTCCTAAAACATAGGTCCTGTGCTAATTGTATGACTGACTTTCTGAACCTTATTACGATAGCTGCCAGTGATGGTAAGGCAGTGATCTCAGTCTTTTTAGACATGTCTAAGGCCTTCGATCGGGTGTCTCACATTCGTTTGTTGTCAAAGGCTAAGACATACTGCATTGTTGACCCACTATATGCCTGGCTAAAATCGTCCTCGTCCTCGCGCAGTCAAGCGGTAAACGTTGATGGCACAATTTCCACACCCAACCCTGTAACCAGCCGTGTGATACAAGGTAGTGTACTGGGCCCATTGTTGTTTCTAATGTACGTAAATGATATATTTACCGTGGTTCGCCATGGAACTCCGTTTTTATTTGCTGATGATGTAAAGTTGTTGTACACCTTCGACCATAATTCATTGGGTAATACTATAGAGAAAATATCGGAGGACTTATTGATGCTCAATTCGTGGTGCACCGATTGGGTACTGAGGTTCCCAGTGAACAAAAGCTGCTTTCTTACATACAAGTGTCATGCCCCTCCCGAAACGTTTAGTATAGGTGGCCATCTGATCCCCAACAAGTCATTAGTACGCGACCTGGGCATATACTACTCCTGTTCGTTCAACTTCTCGGAGCAAACAGACACTCAAGCTGCTAGGTCCCGCAGGTTAATGGGACTTGTCCACAAAACATTCCGTTTGCGTGAAAGTAAACTCAGTGTCTATACAAAACACGTTAGACCATTGCTAGAATATAGTTCAATAGTTGGCTCCAACAAGCTCCAGATTGACAGCAGTTCATGGGCACTGCTACTTCCCGGAATGAGAATACTGTCTCAAGTTCAAGTCAGCAGAGCACGCCCACGCACCCGTCAGTGAATGAGGCTCCCGTCTCACTCTTCGTTCGGAAGATCGTTTGCGGCAGTTGCCAATGGGTGGTCCAGGCTTGGACCCTAATCATGTCTTCTTGGGGCGATGCTGCTCCTGATTACCCCACCAGCTTTAGGTCGTCGGCAGACTGATAGCCTGGTCCTCGTATACCTTCTCATAGGTCCTTGATGTAGACAAAAACAGGAGAGGGCCCAGGACTGACCCCTGTGGGACCCCACTTTTGGCCGTAGTCCTCATGAACTCACTCCCATCCCCCGCATGCAATGCTTTCGGCTTATGAGACGTGCTGGGGCTTATTCCAGCCCCCGAGGAGCAATAACCAGAGCTTTTATTTTGTGTTATTGAAGCCGGTGGTTTACGGAGTCGAAGGCTCTTTGGAAATCCAAATAGCAGGCCCCCACTCGTTTACCCCTGTCTAATCCGGCCACTGCCTCTTCGAAAATGGACAAATAGTTAGACAAGCATTACCCACTTTTAACATACCCGTGTTGCCTGTTGGAAATTATCCAGCTTTCAACCGAGTGACCAGCCTTGCGGTTTCTGATCAGACCCCCCGTTATTTTTAGTGGCATAGATGGCAGGCTGAGCCGTCGATAGTTTCGTACCTCTTCCTCCAATCTTATTTTGTGTTTTGGGACAACTTCAGCCTCCAGCCGGCTTTCAGGTAGTTCCGCACTGTCCAACGACCCACGGTACAGCCGGACAAGAGGAGCTGCAACTAGCTGGGCAGAGGGGTGTAGAGCCGTAGCATGGGTGCCATCTGGGCCGGCTGCCTACTGTATGTCTAGACCTCTCAGGGCTTTTTACTCTTCGTTGGCAGAAACAGGGATTGACGGCATTAGCTGTGGTCTAGTGGCGGGCCTGTAAGCCGGGTTCAGTCCGTTGTCTCGCTGGTATGCTGCCTGGAATTGCCTTCACAGTACCTCGGCCCCCACGCTACTGTCGAGTGCATGGCTACCATTCCTGTCCTGAACAGGACCGGCCGAACCTAGTTGTAGTAGGCCCTTGAACACATTTTGGCCTTTCTAGCTAAGGTGATCTCATAGGATAGCACGCCTTGCTTTTGGGCCCGGGTGTCCACTTTTCTAGTCATTTCCAACCGTAAGTACCTAGTGTGGCCCCCTGTTTTCTGTTACTAAAATCACACCCTACTTTTCCGGTCTTGAACCCCGGCTGCTCTACTGGCCACCCAGGGCACCATTCTCTTCCCGCGGATTCTGCGAGCTGGCGCGAAGGGCCCCGTGTGTGAGAGAAGATTGTTTGTGAATGCAGTACATTCTTCTTCCGCGCTTTCATAAAGTGGGTCCCATGTCAGTGCTCGTGCTGAAATCACTAGGCCCTGTACTTCAAGATTTGTAAAGCACCTTTTAAGTTTGTAGGGCGCCCTGTCCTTCACTGCCAGGTGGTTGCAGTGGGTTACCCCACGGTCGCTTTTTCCTAAAGGTACTGACCTCTGTAGGCCCTTAATTTTACCGGGGTGTTTGGCGAATGCCGGGCCCAGTAACCTAGGAGTCTGTCCTCCCCTCCACCTGGTTAGTTGTAGGACAAGCCGCACGTGCCCCCTCCGACAGGAAGTCCAGCAGCCGTAACGGTCATTCCGATTGTGAGTGACGAGTAGCAAAATTCATGAATCCCAAAGTCAGAACAAGATTGACTCCCTGATTCTACTGCAGTGAATTACCAAATTATTCGGACGTAAGTCATGTCCACCAGTAGACTTCCTCAGTGTACGCTGTTCTCTGAGACAGGTGGTGATTGGAAAGTAGGTCGAGGTGGTCAGTCCATGGCACGGCAAAAGGGTATGAAAACCTTGACCAGTGGACTTGGCCAAGTAGGACTTCTTAGACTTCCAGGTTGAGGTCCACGTGATCCGCCGATCAAATGGTTGGAGGCATCATGGGATATGGCTAGGTGTAGCAGTCAGTGGCTTAGTCGTATTCGGACTCTTTCCTTATCATCTTGATTTTCCCTTGTTAATTCGACTTTTTGGATGTTTATCACTACGCTTCTTATCTTTTGCCGTTTACTGGACGATGCTGGAAGGTAGCAACCGAAACCAGAGCACAGAAATGCGAGGTTAATGGTTGGATCAACTGAAACTGAAACGCGTAGGTTATTTACGGACCTCATACGTACGATCGCGAAGTTTAACGACGGGAACCAGCCTTCGGCAAAAGTCTTTGTCATATACGGCTTTCCCGACAGCCAACGTCCAAATCGAAGAGATGCCATGAAGCAATCGCAAAACATAAACAAGTGTTCAGATGTAGTGGTTGATGCGTGCTGTGCTTGTTCAAGGATCGATAAAATAAACAGCATGACCTCGGTAAGACAAGTGTGTGACAATGACCGGGGAGGATTTCCACAACTGCAAGCTACAACGGTCCCACAGGGCAATTATCACCGGCTGCCCGCAGATTCCCCTGGTATATCTCGGGGGCATTGAAGTCCCCGAGGATTATGAGTTCATATGCTCCGCCTATGGCGCGATGAGAGTAGCGCAGCAAGGGTAGATCCTCCGGTGGGGGCAAATGGCCTTCGGTGTACAAACTCAACACGAACTTCAGCTTGTTGTGGCTTCAGGCTTCGGAAGACTACCTGTACATCTGGAGACGTGGTACATTTTCTGGCTATCTGCCTGACTGTGCCTGTGATTACTATCATGACTTCCAGCCTTCCTTTTCACCCACATTATCGGTTCAATGAACGCAGTAGCCGGAAGGAGCCTGGACTCTGATTTCGTCCCTCGCCTCTAGCCAGGTGTAAGACACGTTTGGGCAATGCGTAGCTCAATTCGCAACGGATCTCGAAATCAAAGACGATAACTCGTGAAATTCTACAATACTAGATTATCAGATGAACAGTGACGCAAAACAGATACGAACCTCGATTATGCGATCACAGGGAATCAAAAAACGAGGACCGAGTTTCAGCGTGCTAGGAAGGAGCAAGTGCATCACGCAGGTCCAGAACGAGGATATGACAGAGCAACGCGCTGGGCCCGATCAAACAAGCGTTCGTGCGTAGAAACAAACAGCGCATAAACAAGTCACTGGTGTAAGCAAGTGAGTGGTGTTAGGGAAACATGGAAACTGCAGTGGATTGTGGGGGGCTTTCCACTACTGGTCGTTACGTCGCCCTAAATCCTCCCGAATCTTAGCAGAATAAAGGGTGTGGAATAAGGGTAGTGATTCTTCCTACCTACCTAGACCCTGCTGTCAGTGCGCGTACCTAATACCCTGTCGTCAAAGTTCTACTCACTTTCGAACTCGATCCGGTGGCCACACTGACGCGAGAATACTTTACGTCGTCCGTGAAAACGGCTGATCGATGCGGACGTGAAGGCGAAACATGGGTGCTGTCCTCGGGTGAGCCGTTGCCCTTCGGCCACGAATGTGGGCGTGGGTCTGCTTGTGTTTGTGTGTGTGTGTTTGAGTGAAGGTGGAAGTGGGTGTCATTAGTGAGCACTCTGGTACATGAGAGAATAGTAGCGACCATTAATTACGGGGGAGATCTTCCATAATATCAGGGATAAAGGAGGAACCATCAGTCTTGCGGCGTGTTTTGATGGAGGTCATGAAGTATAGACGTGTATCATGTAAGTGTGTACGTGTCACGGTGTATGATAGTTTAATACGTCAGCATGTCGTGAATGCCCCACACATGGGGGTTCCTTCAACTACCTCGAAGACGCATGAGAGGCGGTCTAATGCGTTGCCTTGTTATCGGCTTCTTCGTCTTCACCTTCCAGGAGGCTGAAACCGCGTACATCGCGGATTGGCTTTCCGTGGGCCGTCTTCAACTTCACAGTCCTAATCATTTCGTGGGAGCTTTCGGTGGTTTCAATAACCACACCCAAAGGCCAAGCGCCGAAATGCGCGTGTTCGTCTGCGATCGTCACTACATCCTTAACCTTGAATGGTCTTGTTTCGACCAGCCACTTCTGTCAAGCTTGCAGAGCCGGTAGGTACTCCCGAAGCCATCGCCTCCAAAAACCTTGACAAGATAGTTGGCCTGCTTCCACCCATGGAGGTAGCTCCCACGAAGGTTTATCGGTCCTTGGAAACCCTCGTTCGATCTTAACATCAGTAAGTCGTTTGGGGTGAGCGCCAGATGGGTGGGGTCGCCGTTGGGTACCAGAACCAGTGGGCGGTTGTTCAGAATTCTCTCTTCCTCAGTCATGACGGTGCCCAGCGTCTCGTCGTCGGGCGGCTGTTGCTCCATGATCGACAGCAATATCCATCTGGCGGACCGGATCAGGCGTTTCCATACGCCGCCGTGATGACTAGCTCGCAGGGGATTGAAGTGCCATCGTGCGCCATAGGCCACGGTTCGATTCTGCAGTTCGTCCCTATTCATGTTTTGTTCCAGCGCTGCAGCTCCCGTTGAGCGCCCAAGAAGTTCGACCCATTGTCGGAGTGTTTATCTGCCGGTACGCCTCTTCGGTTGATAAAGCTCTGCAAGGCCCGTAGGAGAGAGTCGAGTATCATTGAATGCGCAACTTCCACGTGCACCGCACATGACTTCATGCATGTCATGATGCACCCGTACCGTTCTTCCAACCTCTTCCCTAGCTTGATCCACAAGGACCCGAAATTGTCCAACCCGAAGCCGCTGAACGGCCACCAGCCTGGAGTCACCCTGCGTTCTGGTAGTGGAGCCATATGTTGTTTGCCCGCTGCGGCATTGCGTCCCCCACAACGTACACAACGTCAAATTACGCGTTTTACAGTCACCCTTCCTCTCAGCAACCAAAAGCGCCTCCGGATGACGGCATTTGCAGGAACTTCGGTCCTCCTGTCCACGTATCGGGTTGCTGAAAGTTCGTCGCACCCCGGATTCATGGATCTGCTGGGTTATTGCCAGACCTGACATGCTTCCACTGGTTCATGGCCGACTCGTCGTGGATGATCGTGAGTCGGTTAGCAACGAAGGTACTAAAATGGCCCCTGAAGTTTTTAATGTCGTGGAGCACCATCGTAGAGTCCGTTCAAAAACTAGCTGAACAAATGTAGAAGTCGAAGCATCTCTTAACCGCCGTGACTGCTAGCACGGCTGCGGTGAGTTCAAGGTGCGGGATCGAAACCGGTTACAGTGGGGCAACACGGGCTTTGGCAAACAGGATCCTCGTAACATACTGACCATCCCCCGTGCACCATCGTCAGTATATCACGGCTCCGTAACCGACCTCGGGCGCGACAGAAAAGGCGTGCAGTTCTCCTGTCTGCTTTGCATGACCAGGGGCAAACATCGTGGAATCCTTATGTCCCCTAGTTCCTTTAAGGTGTTCAGAAATTCTTCCCAGTCCAGCCGGTCTTCTCGGTCCAGTGGCTGGTCTCAATCGACTTTCCTACAGCAGAGCCGCTACGGCAGGATCTTTCCGGGTAACAGCCAGGGAGAGACGGAACCGGGCGGATCGAACAAACTAGAGACGGCAGGAAGTATGCCACGACAGGTTACTGGCAGCTCGGGAACGTTTAGATTGAAAACAAAGTCGTCCGTTTCTACGTTCCATTGTATCCCTAGAGTGCATCCGGTAGGGAGTGGAGAGCCGTCCAAGTCTCTAACCCTTTCGGCCTTCTCGTGGCACGGGATGGCTCTGAGCACTTCTGAAGCGTTCAACATCAATTTCGTCAGATGGAAGCCGGCCTCTTCTGGCAATCTTGTTAGGACCTGAACTGCGCCATGGCTGAGTCTGCATCATCGAATGACCCAAAACAGTCGTCGACCTAGAAGTTTCTGCTGACTCTATCTATCACCGACCGGTGGACCAAATCTCCCTGTCTGTTCGCAGATTCCCGAAGGATGTAAATCCTACAAAATGGTGATGATATGGATCCAAAGGGGTGGACGGTCATCCTATAATTTATCACTGCTTTGTCTCGGTTGTTTTCTTCCCACCGCAGGAAACGCAAAGCATCTCATTCTTCTGCCGGTATTTCCACCTGGTGGAACATTTCCCTGATATCGGCGGACAAGGCCACTCTGCCTACTCTAAAACGGCACAAAACTTGTATCAGTGGCGTGGTTCAGCCAGGCCCTTGTAGTAGGCGACCATTTAACGGCTTGCTCCGGAACTTGGCTGCACAGTCGAACGCCACCCGCAATGTTTCGGGTTTCTTGGGGTTGATAACCGGGTGGTGAGGTAGATACCAGATCCCCTTCCGGTAGTCGGTGGCAGCAGGCACCCTTTCAAAGTAGCCTGGGGCTTCGTTTGGCTTCATCAATTCCGCATATTGTTCCCATGGATCCTGGCCTCCAGCGAAGAGTTCTTTCAGTCGTAGTAGTCTTTGCAGAGCACAGATTCTGTTATCAACCCAGAGGCCACCTGGTGTGCGCCATGAGAAGAGAACCTCGAACCGTTTTTTAAGGCCCCCAGTTCCTTGCCAAGCTATTGCAGTGAGAAGTGATCATCTTACGACAACGATAGTCACTCATCTCCGATATCCTGAAACTCCTTTTCATACAGCCGCTGCAAGTGATACTCTCCACGGTCCATTTCGTCTGATAAGTAACTCACGGAACCGCGCCCCCCTACTGGACCATACAATATCCATCCCAGAGCTGCGAGTATGGCATAAGGTGCCTGGCGGTGCACAATCTCTAGTCGAGTACCTAATGTGCCCTGGTACGTCGCGGCCGATGAGGAGGTCCACTTCGTCGTCCTCCCAGTGTACGACGGTTACGTCCCGCAGGTAGGGATACCTAGTCAAACTTGCTTTCGCCGACCGTGGTGCCCGCATGGGGAGATCAGCCAGTGTAAATGCCTCCGATAACTCGAGGAGATGAGCTGTAACCTCAGCCGTCTGGCAGTCATTACTTGCATTCAGCCCACCGTGATCACTGCTAACGACGTCGTATCTTTAGCGAGCCCCGTTGGCCGGCAAGCCTTTCCTTCTCCAGGGTAGTGTCCGATCCACTTTTAACGAAAGCCTAAACGCACTGGCTTACTGGTGGACCGCGACGTTGAAAAATAACACTGGGCTTGGTGTTCGTCTCTGGTGTTGCTTTTCTCGCCTGGTGTAACAACCGATGTTGTCTGCCCGCGCAACCCTCGTGACCATATCTGGTCTTTGTTTGGCAAGCTGCCTCCTGGTGTGTGGTGTTGAGGCATATAGAACACGCTCATGTCAACCTCGCCATTCCCCAACGTTCGTCTATCATGGCACTGATGAATTTGGGGCATTCTAGTAGCCCATGGCTAGCGTCACAGGACCCGCAACGTGGATACGTTATAGCCTCGCGCGAAATAGCGTGCGCATTTGTCCAATACTGATATTTCGGATGCTTCCTTGGAGTAATCTGAGCCTGGCTAGTGCTAGATTTGCTTGCTCGGTTACTGTCCCGGATGAGTCGGCCAAATCCACTGTCGGCTATCTTGGTTTGCCTGTCCAAATATTCGGTCAGGTCTTCGAAGCTAGCCTCACGGCCGCCTCAGCTTATAGGTTCAGCCTCTTCTGCCCATCGACCCACCAGTTCAGGAGAGAGGTGACGGACTATGCCCCCCAAAGTATGCATTGTATCGAGGTCAGCCCTGTAACCTAGACGGTAGAGGGCTTTTGAACAGTTCTGCATTTTGATCACTAGGTCGGCCATTGTATGGACGTCGCCCTTGGTTCTTTTTGCCCCTACCACCACCTCCTATTCTAGGTTAAAGGCTACCTTGAACAGCTGGCCAAACAGGTCCCTCAAGATCTTCCTTGCTCGTGTGTAGCCTTGTTCCGGGTCGAGCACGGCACACCCATCGATGGTTTCTCTTGCTCGGCCCAGACAGTATTGAGTCAGGTAGAGAAACCTTCTTCCACGGTCGGTTATCTTGTTTTCGACGAAACTTTCAAACAGCCTGATGAACTTGCAGTAGTGGTCAGATTGTCCTTCAAACTGTCAGTTCTACTCCTGGCAGATCGATCATTGGTGGCGTTGATGTTTTAAAATCGACGACCGGCGCAGAGTTTCCTATTTCAGTCTGCCCTGATCGGTAAGATAGATCGTAGTCGCTGACTTGCTCAGGCTCGTTCTGTCTACACTTCTCTTAATAATAATGGTATATTTCTCGGCTATGGTCGAGACACACACGCGGGCGCGTGATCACGGTGTACAGCGTTACTCAGTAAAATGAAATGATCACAAACTTCAGGTATAAAAGTCAAGAGTGCCAGCTGTAGAAAAACATAGCCAGCGATAGTTTATATGGATCACTTTAATAATGGTTTCCGCGCCAGCTTTGAACCGGTTTCGATTTCTCCCTGGGCGGTGGCGCACAGTGGGGATATCGAATAGGAAGTACATTCGTGCTGCTAAAGTTGCATTATCAGCGGAAATGATGCAAGCCATGAAAAACGGCAGTTTACAGGGTATCTGAGAACAGCGAAGTTTCAAATAGGAAGAAAAAGAGATTGTATGGAAGTACACTCGGGGAAATTGATGCTTGCGAAGAGAATAGCAAGCCATAAAGCTGATGCGAACCCTGAATGTCGGTTTTACCGGGGTTCAAGAAAAGGAATGAGTTATGAAACAAGGAGACATGAAACCAACTTTATGAATGAACATTTTTGTACTTTGCTGAATGTGGAAGTAACCAAGGTCCATATGAGGGTGAGTTAAATTTCAGAATCAGTAACCTGTACCATTCAGAAATGTAAAAATGCAACTGGAGGGCCCTGGAAAAGTGGAGGATCAATTTCCAGCCGGACACGAATCGAGCGAAAAGCGGACTGTTGCAACAGATACTAAATTGGAAAATCTCCGCCTTGACTTGGGCAATATTATGCTGTTTCACTGACAAATATTTATATATATATATATAGATGTGCATTGACGCATTGAGCCTCAGTGTTATTCGGCGTCATTACTGGTAATGTTTTATATTCTATAGGTATAGTTCGTCTGGCGGGGTGAAGGATGTGTCGGTCAATCAGTCCAGCGTGGCGAGATATGACGGACGTAAATTACGACTGGTATTTTAGGAGGTTGCGCGCGAACTGTTACTTGTGTTGGCTGTAATGTTGATATCCGCAGGGGTGGCTTTGTGTTAGAAAACCCTAAGTAATACGATGGGCAGTTGGGGGTATTTTCTGCCGCGTGGCTTGCTTGCAGTCCCAGATGATATGAAAAGTCCCACTTGGGTTCCCGTCGGTACGAGTCATAGTGGCATCTTTGGTTATCCAGTGTGGCGACTGAGATAGCGGGAGGCGACGAACCTGAAATAAATAGGGATTACAGTCTAGAAGTGGTTCCAGCTGTGGGTTAAGGTAATATATGACGACAACAGTAATGAACTGGTTGAGTTTATGTGAATGGGGCAATGATAAAGTTCATTTACGCGGTCAGTGGCACCTGCTCCGCATTCTGGGTGGAGTAGGCTCTCCGGGGCTGAGCTATAATGCTGCGGGCTAGCAGAGTTGCGTCCAACGGTTAGGCCATTTGGTATGCTTTCTAGAGGATTATGGGTTCGGAAGTTGGTGTGGCAGTGCTGGGATACTAAGAAAACCTAGAGCTTTAAGGTTAAAATGATCTAGAAATGGCAGCCTTTGATCTAGTTTGCTTACGCAGTCTGCAGTTCAGCACCGAGGCGGTAAGGTGGGATTGAAGGAACAGTGAGAGTTAATGGGACTGGCACCCTGCTAGCATAGCACTATATTTGTTACGGTATCTTCCGGTATAGTGGTTACTCTATATTGAATGGTTCCTGAGGGGCCCTAAAGTGGAAGAAACTATGATGGTGTCGGTGATGACACCTAAAGGGAATTGGTCACGTTCCGAGAAACATAGCCGTAAGTTCGTCTATGCACATACTCGATGGTGCTAGTGTGCTGAGATTATACTTGATTAGGAGCAAGGATATCCGATTATGTGGTGTTTGCATGGTTACCGTGATATATTTCTCGTCATTAGCATATTCCAAACAGGAAAACACCTATGTGAGAACTGGTAAGGAGAGCCGTGAGAGGTGGGAACGGGATGGGGCCAAATTTTCGTCAGGGAAGTGAACGGTAACGGTCTACATTCAGTGCCCACGGTAGGCGGCACTAGGGCCTGCTTCAATTAGGGAGGCAGCACGATACACATCCATCAGCATCCAGCTCGTGCCGCTCCAAGAGTGGACCACACATTTTTAGACGTTATTATTATTATTTTTTAGTTTTATCACAGTCAGGTACCTGGCTGTCAGAGAAGGCGGAGCTGCTTTTGGTTGGTGACCACGGCTCCAAAGCCCCGGCCGAAACATAGACCGCATGTAATAAGCCGCGCTGAGAATAGGTCAACCACACCAGACACTACAACCCGGAGACATGGGTCACATGTGTCAAGGCTGGTGTGCCTGGGAGACAAAGCAGCGGGGTATTTTTTCTCTCTTTTTTATGCCAATCTTTTACTTTTTGAGGTTTCTGTCGTCTCACCGGTGGTCAGCTCTGTGCAGGGAGACAATCACTGCCAGGAGTGCTCACAGATGTGCCGCGGTAACACTCGCCATATCCGTGAAGTCAGATCCCTAATGCCGTTTACATAGGACAGAAAATGCAGGGGAAGGTAGAGTCAACCACAGCCTGCGATTATTTGTTGGGGTTCAAGCTCACTGAAACACCAGTTTGCACAAGGGTGGGGCACTACTTGCAGCCCTAACAACGTGAAGCCCTTATGCCTGAGTACGCCATGGGCCGCTATGTTGGCTTGCCGCAAAATGGTATTTGAAGGTAAAAAATTGAGATTGTTTTGCCGTCCTAGATCGTGTGAATGAACGGCTGAGTTCTGTAATTGCTGCAGCGATGGGGCCAACCCCATGCCAGTCTAATTGAGACTAAGTTGTTCAAAGCGGTTATTCAATTTATTAGTACCCTATACCTACCTCAAAGGCCTGAGCCCTTGAAATATAGGGATTGTACATCCTGGTCAGCGTGTCCACCGTTAGGGCTATGCTTATTTCCTGTTTGAAAGCCACCGATGTCGGTGATAATGACCGAATTCGTTGTGGTAGCTTGTTCCACAATGAAGCGTACTTGTTAATGAAGACGTTTGGCCGAAGAGCAAGCTTTGGCAAAGGGACAGACACCAAGAACTCGTTGTTACGTAAGGGATAAGTAGAAAGGGTTCTCACCTGCGGTGCTGAACTACATGATCTATTCTTCAAGATATTGTGAAAGAATAGAAGGTTATTTCTTATGCGGCGTAGCCATAAGGGATCGATTTTCAGCCGCTCACAACATTCCATGTAATTGGAGGGCAAAAAAACCTATGAGCTGTTTCGTGAATGCCCGTTGTACGTTCTCAAACGCTATACAGTCCCTTTGTCGCATGTTGGAACAAATGATTGAGCCGTATTCCAGAAGAGGTTTACCATGGGACTTAAAAATGTTCAGCTTACTTTCTGGCAAAATAAATGTTTGATGTATTAGCCCGATCGTACGGCGTGCTTTAGCCACCTAGATGACTGCGTGTTTCGAAAAGTCAAACGTACATGAGTAGTGTAGACCCAAGTCACTTACCTGAGAGTTATTGGGGATGAATTTGCCGTTTATACTAAATATTCCAGTGGGGACGTGACATTTATACCTAATAATATTACTTTTTTCAGAGGAAAAACTCGTTTTCCAATCATCACTCCAGGAGCTGAGAGCAAGCAGTTCTTTTGTAATGTCATCCACGGTAGAGGCTAACGCCGCGGGCTCAAAAGTGTACACGATTTTGATATCATCTGCGAACAGGAAGGGAACTCCCCGTTGGAAAATGGTAAATATGTCGTTAACGTACATTAGGAACAGTAATGGGCCCAGCACTACCTTGTATCACCCCACTAGTTACGGGACGGGGTTCGGACAAATTTACGCCTATACTTACAACCTGGTCTCGGGCTGATAAATAGGATGCAAATCAAGCGAGCATCGAGTCTACGATTCCGTATGTTTTGATCTTCTGTAGTAACCGGACGTGGGATACTCGGTCAAACGCCTTGGTCATGTCCAAAAAGATCACGATTGCCGATTTACCAATATTGACAGCCTCTGTGACCAGGTTGAGGAAATCTGTCATGCATGTCGCACATGATCTGTTTTTCAGAGAAAAATGCTGACCAGCGTTGATTAGATTATGGTCAGAAGGTGACGTGTCAGCCTTTCCTTGATAATTCTCTCCACGATTCGGGACACGACCGGGGTGTGTTTCCCCGGCAGATAGTTAACTGGACCTAGACGTTATTCTCTTTTGTGCATAGGTAAGATAGTTGAAGTTTTCCATTGAGAAGGGAAAACACTGCACCTGAGTGACAAATTGAATGTTTGTCAGCAACATTGGAACGTCTTCGCCACTTCGACTAAAAATGGCCGGTGGTAATGCATCCGGACCTGGCCTGCAGGACGGTCTTGTTCTTGCAACATGGACTGAAACCTCACCCGGGTAGAACACTACCGTCGAGAAAGTTACTGATGTCACCGGGTCTAGAAAGGGGATGGATGTGGCGTCATCCATCGTTAAAGAGGAGGCAAAATAGATGCTGAAAGCCTCCGTAATCAAAAGAGGGTCATGCAAGCAATTATTGTTATAGTTCAAATATGGGATGTCTTGATTAGGTTGCTTGTTTCTGACCTTCGTTAGCCTGGCCAGTGCTTCCACCTTGTTTGGGTGGCTTAAGGCATCTAGTTCCTGTTTCTTCTTAGAAGAATCCAAACGCAATTTGATCGTATGGCACATACGTACTACTTGAAGATACGACGAGAAGTCCCTCGTCTTAGTGAATCTTCGGTGGAGTTTGGCTAGGTTACCGTTAAGACGATCTAAAAAGTTCCGCTGTTTTCGTATGATAGGCCCCGAGGCTGGATTGATTTTGTCGAGGCAGTAGTGAAGATTAGTATACAGTTGGGCAGCCGCTATCTCTAGGTCATTAGATAAAAACGATTCGTCCCAGTTTAGGGAACGGATAAAAGAGGGTAGACTATTCCAGCAAGCTTTATGGTATTGCTTATTGGTGATCGGAAGGTGTGTTTCTGCTGACTTACCAGTGTGAGGCCAGGGTGCAGTAAAAACACAGGCTACCTTCTTATGGTCACTACCGGTGAGGCGACTTAAGATTTGGGTATCTAAATTCTTGATACCTATAGTGAAGATAAAGTCTAATGTATCTCTCCCTCTAGTGGAGGATAAAACACGCTGTACCCAATTACCCACATGGATACACGAAAGGAAACCATGGATTTTTGGGGGTGATGTCATGGAATGCCAGCATATTTCAGGCACGTTGAAATCACCAGCTAGAATTTTAGCGGTTACGGGGAGGTTAGAGACATGGTTGAATGCGTCTACTATTGCTGTCAGCTCGTGCAGGCCCTGGTTTGGAGGACGGTAGAGACATCCAACGAGAAGTAGTTGTTGATCTTCTTTGATAGTGAGCCAGACCGAGTCTGGAATGTTGTCTAGAATAGGATGATAGAACCTACTCGCCGTGAATGTGTCTGGTGCAAATGATGCAGCCGCCTCCTCTTTGGTCAGATATACTGTTGGCACTGGCTTGATAGCCGGGTATGGATACGTGGTTTATTGGGGTGTGATCTGTCAGCCACGTCTCGGTAACTAGTAAGATGTCAGGGTGTAGGTCTAATGCAAGCTCTCTAAGCAGGGGCAATTTTGGGAGGGGAGAGCGGACGTTAAGTAGTAAGAGCGACAAGGTGGTTTGGTTTGGTTCTCAGTAGATAAAGCCGTAGTTTCATTGTGATTAGGTGATGAAGGATTGTCAGATAAGGCGTGCCTTACGATGGGCAGTCGAAGCTCGGCCCATTTTAACCGCGTTTCAGATGAAGAGTTTGTGCCTGTGACTAAATGCGCTGCTGGGCTTTCAAGCTGGTCGTAATTTGAAGAGCGGTTAGGGGGTTCTAATTGAAACAGCCGAATCCTGGAGGGGGTAAATGAGGCGCGGGAGGAGCGGAGAGGGGATAGAGGTGGTAAGGACTTATGGAAATTTAGTGCATTAGCCCGGGGCTTGATGCTATATGCGAGTTGTGGTTGAGTGAGGGATAAGGACGAAAAAACGGGAGCGGTCCGGGGGAGGGGTGGAAGTTCAAGCTTGTGCCAAGGTTGCAGACTGCACTGGGGTAGTCCACTGAAGGAGGAAATGGGAGACTAGGAATATTCGACAGGAAGGGTTGAACCTAGTGGTGATATGGGTCTTGGAGGACCCCCGGAGAGGTAGAATCGAATACCCCGTTTCGAGAGGTATAGGGCACGGAAGCGAAGGCATGTTGGGCCAGTGGTGGGAAGAAAGGTCTGCCCAGCATCATATTTGGTATCGGGGCAACCTGTATTATCCGTGGGGGCATACGTTGTGGTGCTGAACACGGGTTGAGAGCCGGCCACTGGGTCTCTGGGAAGGCTTTATATTGAGTGGGATTGGGCGTGGGTCGGACCCCGTTGTGAGTTTTCTGGCAATTCGAGCGCAGCTCGAGTGGGCTGGATGCTTGTATCTTTGAGCTAGTGCCCCCTGTAGGCCTAGAGTCTGCACGGTTAGGTTCAGGTTTGTGGGTGGATTGGTGCGGTCGCCTCCGGGAGCCCACAAATATTTGACAACTGCCTTCCGGTTTTACTTAGGATTGCATGGTAGGAGGGCCCTGGCAGTGAGGCCCCACTCTATCTGTTTGTGAGTGATGATGGACCGGAGTGGGCCCCGCGCTTGCAAGTTTTGTTGGTCCGGAAAGGTTAATGGAGGAGTTGAGAGATCTAGTAAGGGCAGGAGGGACAGGCGGATGGGCCCAACCGGATGAGGTGGTGGGAGTAGAGGTAGTCTACATCCTACGGACCCGCCTACTTGGTGGAGGTATGGCCGGTGATGGAGAGGCCCCTGATGCCCGATCTACAGTGCCGTTGTTAGGGGCAGGTGAGGTAGATACGCTGCGGGTGGGGGTCGAAGCTGCATCTGGAAGTACCTGTCGTCCACTGAATGTTACCTGGGGTCCGACAAGGGTGAGCTGTCAAGGTCGACAGGCACCTAAACTGGTGCGGAGCGTGCCGGGTTGAGGGGAGGTGATCGCACGGCTGAGGCTAGCCTCAGCCGAGGGCCGGTTTGTGAGGTACTGGTGGGAGGTACTGCTGGAATGGCTGCCCTTGACACCTCTCTTTAAAGAAGAGTCTTGTCGGCCGTAATCCTGACCGATTTATAAGCTCTGTTGAAAGCAAGCGACGATTGCTTTTTGATAAATTCCCTTGCTATTTGATCGGAAGGGAATTGGAAAAGGATAGGACATGTGTGGCGTGGTGAACGCTTGTGTAACCTTGTGAACGTGCATGGATGGTGTTCCATGCCAGCTGCTTTGAGCAAGGTGGATTTCAGTTGGGATACTGGGGCCTTGTCCGGGAGATTAAAGGCTATCACATTTTTGCTATTTGAGATGCGCTTAAAGATCTCGGTAGAAACAGAGTCAAGGAAGTCAGTAGCTGATTTAAACTGCTGTTGCGTATAGCTTGCCGCGGGGTCCATCAGGCACAGTAGTGGAGCAAGCTTGGCAATATTGTCATCCAGGCTCGAGAGTCTTGTTGAGATATTCTCAACGTCTTGGTGAATGCGAGCACTGAAGATAGTATCGTTCGCGAGGTCCACCAATGGTATAGAGCATTGTTTCATTTGTGTTAGCGGTTTCTTAATTCTAGTTTTGGGTCGAAGTTTTGGAGTAACAGCTGTTACATAGGTCTTGCCTCGCAAAAACAGTCAATAAACATCCCCATCAAATCCCCATCGGAACCCAACGTTAACATGGGGATCTGTGCTACATGGGAGGTATGATAAAAGTGTTGGAAAAAAATCTTTAGAATTCTTGCATTGTTTTGGGATGATTTGCCTCTAAATAACCAGCTAAGTTCCCAGAAACCTATATAACTAGCCAGAGATAACGAAGAGCGCCCCGTGGCGGTGTAGCGCTGTCTGGCTGATAACAGTTGTTGTCCTAGGTCTAATATCCTCAACTTAAATAGGTGAGCATTCTTACAATCCATATAACCCTCAGTAATACATGAGCTAGCACTGACTGAACTAGACGACCTAGCGTTAACTAAAGAATCATAAGTACCCAAAACCTCCCCAGTGACTTGCAGTATTACTTCCTGTCCATATTCCAATTACTTCAATCCTTTTATTGACAGGTGGAGTATCTCCTCGTTCCAGGTTGATCAACTGAGTATAGTAGGACACGTTTGAGCAACGCGTAGCCCCATTCGCAACGGATCTCGAAATCAAAGACGATAACTCGTGAAATTCTACAATACTAGATTATCAGATGAACAGTGACGCAAAACAGATACGAACTCCGATTATGCGATCACAGGGAATCAAAAAACGAGGACTGAGTTTCAGCGTGCTAGGAAGGAGCAAGTGCATCACGCAGGTCCAGAACGAGGATATGACAGAGCAACGCGCTGGGCCCGACCAAACAAGCGTTCGTGCGTAGAAACAAACAGCGCATAAACAAGTCACTGGTGTAAGCAAGTGAGTGGTGTTAGGGAAACATGGAAACTGCAGTGGATTTTGGGGGATTTCCCAAGACCGGTCTTTACACCGGGTGTTGATGGCTGCTATGCAATCAGCGTTGGCAGTCTCTGCCGCCAGTTCGTGCCACTTGTTTGAAAAGCTGCATGCTTTGGTGTAAGTTACGGCCAAGTTTTTCGGTCTTCTCCCAGCACTGTTTGCGTGGTGATAAAGATAGCCCTGACACTTCATTTCCGAGAACTGGCCTCGTTTTTGGCCACGAGGGAAGAGGTTCTGTTTTGTCCTCCATCTGTCTCTCCTGACTGTTAACGAAGAGCTGTATTGGTTGATTTGGGCCCCCATTAGAGACAGGGGTACTATGTCGATCTGGTGGGTTTTTCTGCATTGATGAATGCTAGCACGAAGCTGATAGCTCTTCACAGGGTCGATTTTACTCCTACTGTAGACACCCGCCAGCCGGCCTGTTTATCTGGCTCCATTATGAAAGTTCCGTGAATGGTAGCCCTAAGAAGTTCCACTGAGGGTAAGAACACTCCTCTCCATAGGGTTTGCAAACTTGATGGACACCGTTGATCACCCCCTATATGGCTCCACTTACCCAGCCCGGAGAATTTTTTCAGTGCACTTTGCTTTGGAAGCCCTGCTGTTCTTCGTAGATTTGAGGCGAGGTGTCGAGCATCACTACCTCACTGTCTGCCTGTTTGACAGACGCGCTTGAGGATGCCTTTCCTACTACATGGCGGTTCCTACCCTGGGCTACCTCCGCGTTTCTTATTAATTTGTCTACGGCGAGTGTTGCTTTGTTCATCTTGTCCTTAACAGCCTTCAAACCAGCTTCTTGCCTGTCGACTATTCGATGGATTTGAGACATTTCTCTCCCAAGGTTTTTACGCAACTTGCCACTGACAAAACTACTTGGTGTAGAGCTGGGTTTTAGGGTTCTTTCAATGGATGCATGCATCCCTAAGGAGCCGGAGCAGTTCGTGACCGCCAGCCTACCTGAAATTTTGACTGTTGGTCTTTTACCTTTGCAGGTGCCAAGGCAGTTCCACGAGGTCCATTGAAGACGGTAGCTTTCATCATATAACTTGAACTCCTTAAAGGACAACCGACTACATTTCCGTTGATGCCAGCTGTGGCAGACCCCACACCTTATTTCTTCTTTTACTGCATTAGAGCTTTTGATGTTAGCACAAGTAGAATTAGCTTTTATCTGCCTGACAGAACTGGTGGTCATACATTTTAGTCTGTGGCCCACTTCAGAAGCTAGTGAAAAAATCCCCGTACGGTAGACAACGATAATCATTGGTAATTTTGGTAATAGACTATTGTAAATGGGGCCAAGTAAAGAAGGCACTACTGGTATAGCAACTCAAACTGTGACGAGTATCAGCAAAGGTTGTGAGAGACTCAACTGCCACTTTTTCCGTCACCGATTGCTTCAGACCCTCCAAGCAGTTCATTCTAATTTGTACCGGACAAGTGATGGCCCCCGCCAACCCAGCCTCCAGAATTTCTTCGATGTACGTGTGCAAGCATGTGTGTACTCAAGTTATGAATCCATCATTACACAGAGTCTCTATCCAACCCTTGATAGAAATAAGAAGGAAAAGTGAAACCTCATCGGATGTCAACTGCGAGAGACTATGCTCCAGGTCAGGTCAGGTCATGGGACCTGAGGCTTGAGCCATTAGATTAGCCCAGATTCTTTCACCAGCAAGCATCAGCGGATTCTCGTAGCGCCACGATTTCGGTGTTTCCTTTTCTCCTCGTTTTCATTTGTTTCCAGTTCCGAACCTGTGAAGAAATAAAATTGAGACTCTGCTCGCAGTGAGGAGAGCAGCGACCTTACGGTAACGAGCTGGGTCCTTGTCCAGGTCCGCCCCCAGACCAGAAGGGTCATTCGTGTAGCGTGGTTTGGCCCTAAGGCTAATGGGGAAGGATCGGATGTGAAGGAGGAATAAGGAGGGACTCATAGGGGTGTGGTGTGGAGCGACAGGGATGAGGTCAAATGCTAAAGAAAAGAGGGAGGGGGTGCCGCTTCCAAGTTTGCTCCGTGCATGTTAGACCCATTGACCTCAGGGGAGACGTACGGCCCTCAAAGGTCCACGTGGGCCCTAAGCTGACCCACCTAGTCCACAGTCACACCGCGGACTGCCGAACTTTTTGAATTTGACAAGCCAGCACGAAAAAACTTATTTTACCCGTCCCCAGCACTCTTGCTTTATCCAGTTTTTGTTCATTGCCTCTAGGTTGGGATTCCATAGCTATAGCCACAACCGGCTTTGTTGGAATGGATAGCCCCCTGATCTACCTGAAGACTTCTATAAGTTCACCTCCCAGTCTTCTAGGCTTTAAGAGAACGGGGTTCAGAGCCTTGCGTCTCGGAAGCCTTCACTCAGACAGTAGGCAAAAAACGAAAGTGTCAGCTGCAGTACACCTCAGGTGGTTCAGTTTTGTCCTTTATCCATATAGCGAACACTCTCAAAGCTCACTACCAGGAAGTATCTCGTTCCGCTTGCGGTCTAGGGTATCTTTGAAGGACTGAATAATCAGCAGGTCTAACATTCCACCAGGAAGACTGTCTCAAAAATCTGCAATCCTGGTATTTGAGGGCAATATCCCTCGGCCACTACGATCACTTTCCTCGTTGACTTCGACGAGGAAAAACCATGGAATGCCACCCCGTATATTCCCGTTGATCCTGAGTGCAGAGTCCTTGTTTTGGCTTGTGCAGAGGAAGTGTATCGGAAGTAACGCGAACGGTTGTAGCTCTCGCGAACGTACGGTCAAACAAGTGGTAGATTGGATTTGGTCGGCCAATCACCACAGACGCACCCCTCAAGAAGACCGCCTTCAAAAATAACTTGGATTCAAGCGTTTCGCGAGGGAATGAGTCTGTCACATGTAATAAAGCCGGCGAAGCTAGTTAATACTACAGTTCCCTGTAACCTTGAAACCCTTCGCGGGTTCGGACTGCAACCACAAATACTTCTGAGCCCCAATGGTATCGTCTGCGGATGACCTACGATCACCTGACGGACAGTTTAAAGTCAAAACAACACAAGAAAGGTGTCAAGTCACTCCAAAATGAGTGCTGTTTGAAAAATGAAAATAGACAACCGATTGAAGCCACCTCATTTGAATTAAAAGGGAGTCGACAACGTGGGTCCTCCATAGAGAGGAGCAGAAAAGTCAAAAAAGGAAAAACATGCTTAGATGCGTTAGAATGTTGCGGTTGGTACCCGAAGCGATACACTGGGGTGAGCTGCCGTAGATAGCCATCCAAAACGCATATCCCCGCAGGTTCAAAGCCGGAGGTAGGATTTTTCGTTTCCCACGGCAATGACGTCAGTGGAGTTTCTCACCGCTCACCCCACTGAATGACCCAGTAAAGGTTGGGCGTGGTAAGTGATGTCGTGGTCGGTCTTTCTGGTAGCTCGCACATCCTGCTTGCGGGCAATCAGACCGTGTGCGGTAGATGGTTAATGCGAAGGCAAACCGAAGGGCGGCCGGGTCCGCGTCGGTAACGAACGGGTAGCTGAAAACGGTACGAGCCCTCTCTGGAACTACAGACATTAAGTGACGGTGTCGGGAGAGGACGGATGAACAGGACATCAACAAATTTGCTCGGCGATAAAACGAAATGGTAGATGACCGCGGTGTGGGAATCAATTTCAAGCGACGTGCAACAAATATGGAGCAATCCTTTTGCGTGCAAGGCTTTGGCGTTTATTTGTGGAGTAAAAGCAACGTATCTGCAAAGCAAACGGGCATCTTGATAACCCGTTCGCGGTTGAAAGTCGACGAAGGCGGCTCCATGCTGAGGGTTCCATTAGGACGGCCAACCAACCGGGTCACCGGCGTTGGCATGGATGGAGTATGGAACGCCGCGGACATGGGTGTTGGTCCTGAAGGACTCGGCGAAATAGAATCGGATGGGATATATTCAGCCAGAAAAGTTGCCCTTAGTCAACCTGTTGTTATAGTCGATGACAGACGTTTCCTTTAGGTGGCGCAGAACCCCATTGGAGGCCGGAGTGGGCAGATTGCAGGGAGGCGCGTGCCCCCGTCCAAAGGAAAACGTTCGCACAGTCTCGAAGCTTTGGGTGTACGTGAACCGTCGTGCTTCGTTCACGACCCGCGGGAAGGTGCAACTTACGCATCTGGTGCGTTAACTGGGCTGCACAATCGGCACAGTCAACAGCGACGACGGACTTTGGAGCCACCATATCGCCAGGACTTCGGAGCGCGCAACCGGATGTGAGTTAGGCTGATGTGGTTCGTGGATCGGCCTTGAGAGCGTTGCGACAACCTGGAAGTAGTAGTGGTAGCGATTCCAGCCAGCATGGGTTTTTGTGAGCTGCTAAGCCGGCTTTGAGTTGCCGGCGGAAACGCTACACCATTCAGATTGCTGGCGGGTGAGAGGCTGTGGTATAAACGTGACGGGTGCCTAAAGGTTGCATATGACCGCTGAAAGCATCCTCGAATTGTGGGCAGTGGTCGGTGGAAACCACGGCTGGAAAACCAAGTGCCGCAACCCAGAGTTATACAAAAGCTTGGGTGACTGTTTCGCCACCTTTGACCTGCGTGGTCCAAGTGCTTTTCTGTCGCACCTCGTAACTTGGTTCTGGCTTTTCAGTCTTTCTAATGGCACATTTGAGGTTTGCACGTATTTCATACTGATGTTCATTTAATAATTCGGTGTCGTAGAAAATGCGAATCAATCGTGTTTTTGTTTCGGGATTCGTGCGATATTGGCTGCTTGTTGCTAATAGCGCGTTATTATACCCAAGTTGATCAACTTGGAACGAGAAGACACTTGAGTTGTTCAGAAGAGGAACGATACGGTCAAAACCCGGACAGGAAGTATTTCTGCAAGTCTTTGAGGAGGGTTTAGATACATTTTCCCCTCAGGTAACGTTAGATCTCCCAGCCCTGTCGGTGCCAGTTCACGTATTTCTGAGGGTGATATTGACTCTAAAAACGTTGATTTGTTCGGGCTGGGGATATTAGATTTGGAACAGTAGTCATTTTCCGGTAAGCAGATGGATTGAGCTCAAGCATAGAACTAGTTGGAAAGGCCCCTTCATTAAACTGAGTCGACTAGAAATGAGAAGTCCTGCGCCTGCCGCCAAGCAGCTTCCACCGACGCAACCAACGATCAATTTGCCGAAAGTGAAGCTGAAAGTCATTGGCGGACGACCAGAGCAGTATGGCATGTTCGTTGAGCAATTTGAGACCTTCCGCGGGAATTGGGTGACCGACACGGGACAAAGTCTCCTCTACCTGAGTCACTACTGTCGAGGACGATCTGGGGAAGCGACCGATGGTTGTGCCATGCTCTACCCGGGTCAAGACCACGCACTGTCAAGGAAGGTTTTGAAGGATTTGTTTGGCTGGCCGTTCTTAGTTGCCCGCAGTCTGATAGAGGACGCGATGCGAGAAGCCAAGCAAACATAGGGCAACGTATATGCTACGGCCGACCCTGTCATTAGGGTGCAAAATTGCCCTGTGACCCCTGATCACTTGCATCACAAGGCTGAGCTCGGCGCGATGCACACCTCAGAGTGGATCGTTGGTTGTCTGCCTCTCCAGCTGCAGGGCCGCTGGGCCGAAAAGCAGAAAGCATAAGCCGGGGCGACCGCGATGCCAATTTCGAGGACCTGACCGATTATTTAGGTAGACAGGGAAGGATAGCCTATAGCAGATTCGGCCGACTTATTTGCGATAACAACAGGATGAACAGATCTGACGCCAGTCAAGCTCAAAATGCTGTAGGGGCCACTCGAAGCAACAGCCCTGGACAAGCATGCATGCTATTTCACTCGAGGCCTTGGCCTACCCAAGCTGTAGGCCCTTCGACACAAATCATGGGCTATCGTACTGTCCGAAGTTCTTTAAAACTACAGTGAGTGAGCTTCGTAGAATGGCAAGGACTGTACAAATTTGTTTCATTCACCTCAACAACCAACACAGTGCAGCAATTTGTCAAACAAGCGCCAGATGTGATCACGAAGGTTGGCCAGGCAGACGCCATTGACTAACACACAAATTAAAAGAAGTTACGCCGCACAGGAGCACAAAGCTCAGTATGATCTGTTCAGTACCACTGTCTACCCAAAACCCAGTACATCATGGAGCGGTAGCTCTAGGAGTGATGACCTTTGATGGAGTGGCCATGGCTTTGGCCCTTGTCAGCAGCGGATCAAACACCGCTTTGGTAAAAAGGGCTATTTACCGAAACATTCCAGCTTGAGGAAAGCTTGACGTCGTTGGCTGTGAGTACGGTGGGCTGTTCTCAGGTAACAACCGCAGGTCGGTTGAGATTGCAACTCGTCTCTCTGGATATCAATGAGCAGATCGGGGCAACGAAGGCCTTTACGCCGGCTGGTCTCTCGATGCAAGTGCCGAGGTCGGTAAATGTAATTCTATCTAGAAGGCCCCATTGGCATGACGAAATCATCTTAGATTGGGAGGTTGATGAAGTAGATCTTTTTACTGGCTGCGGCTTGCCGGAAGCACATTGGGTGCCAGACCAGAGAGTAGGCGGCCGCCAACCACCCCTGGCCGTACGTACGACAACACGATGGACGCCATACGGCCCGGCCCCGGAGTGTAGCTCCATAAATTATGTCTGCAGAAAAGGGCCATGTAGGGCACCAGTTGCAGCGTCTGTACAAGTAAGGGTTTCACGACATTGGGGACGACCGACTGTCAGTATTGCGAGAGGGCCAATTTTGCACTGCAGACGTTACGGCAAAGGACCAAACGCCTAAAAAACCAATTCGGCTCACCTCTCCCATGGCGTGCACGTGCCAGCTATCTGGATGACAAGTGGACCTAAGTTCTTCATAGATTACTGCGTTCAAAAGAACGTTTCAGTCTGGATGAGGATCTCCGGAAACAGTACTCAGGGATGGTGATACGGAATGAAGTGTTGGTTACTTAGGTTAGAGTATCTGCAACTATCAACGGCCAAAAAGGGATGTGGCATTTGCCTCGTCAGCCGGTTCTCTATCCAGGAAGCTCGAAAAATTGCGGGTGTTTTTCGATTGCGCACCCAAGTTTCAAGGACAGTCCTTATATGACCGTTTACTACAAGAGCCAGATTGAACGACACCGCTGGCTGAGGTCTTGTGTCAGTTCAGGCTAGGCAGGGTGGCTCTGTCGGCCGATATCAGAGAGAAGTTTCCTCGGGTAAAAGTACCAGTAAAGTGGGAGGTTGCTTTGCGCTTATCATGGTGGGGCGAGACTTACTGAGACAAATCGGTGAGAGATTGTAGAATGGGGGTTCCTCCATTTGAGACGATATCATCACCCCTTTGTGCTAACTACGCCCTACGAGAAACCGCTGACAATTATGAAGGTTCGGTTCACCGGTCAGTGGCTGATAGTGTCGGCAGGAATTTCTGCGTCGACAATTATCTTGGATCGTTTGATGACGTAGACAAAGCAATAGCACAATTTAGTTGCCCGACAGAATTATTAGGGAAGGGCGAATTCGACCCCATGGAGTGGATATCGAATGCGCTGGAGGCTTTCAAAGCCATTCTGCATGACGCGAAGACAGCAAATGTCCAAGATCTGAATGGGTCACCGCTCCAAATGGAGCGCACTCTGGAAATACAGCGGAGCGTGGAATGGGACCAATTCGTCTACGAACTGCGTTTCCCAGACCAGCCAGCCACGCTCCGTGGTATACTGCTAGCCACCTCCAGCCCGTTGGACCCAGTCGGTTTATTTTCCCCCTAGTTGCTACCCAGAATGACCTCACTGCAACGGCTCTGTTGGGAGAAAGTCGACTGAGACCAGCCACTTGAGAGAAGTGGCAGGCTATAATGGGAAGAGTTCCTAGTCACTCTCAAGAAATTAGGGGACTAATGGATTTCCAAGTGTTCACTTTCTAATCATATAACCCCGACCTGAGAGTTGCGCGCTTTTTCCGACCCCTCCTCAGTTGGAAACGGGGCTCTAGTATACGAACGTTTGTGTCTGGGCGACGGATGCTACACCTTGAGGATCCTGTTTACCAAAGTTTGTGTTGCCCCCCTGAAATCGGTCTCTCTCCGGCTCCTCGAACTCAGGGCGGCCGCTTTAGCCGTTAGAGAGGTGTAAGTGATAAGGAGGTGCTTCATCCCCAATAAATGATCAGCCAGATTCCGGACAGACTGGGCGGCCGCGCTGGATTACATCAGTAACAACAGGAGCCGTTCCGATACCCTCATGGCTAATTGGCTCACAATCGTACACGATGAAACCACTGTAAATCAATGGCAGCATGTTAAGTCGGCCGAAAGCCCAGCCGACTTGTTTTTTGGAATTGCGACCGATTTTCGGCGGTTAGACACACGGACAGGAGGGTCGAAGTTCATGTACATGCCTGTACGGGACCTGCCCATTTACCAACTGAAACCACCCCTCTAATTGGAAATGGAGACCAAAGGCACTATAACGACAGTAGCAGCAGCCGAGCCGAAGTCGGGCTAGTCACGGTTGGCCAGATTTTCCTGTTGGATAAAGAAGCTGCGCCCACTAGCACGGTTGATCAGGCCTAAGACCTTTATTGACCGTGAGAAGTCTCCATGGGCCCCGTGACTCCCGATGAGCTACCATCAGCAGAATGCGAGCTACTCAAGATGATACAATTGGGGGCTTTCCTCCAAGAGTTCGAATATCCCCAGGGACGGGATTGACCGACGAAAGGATATTATTCTCAAAAATCAACTTGAAATCTCTGAACCTGAAGCTTATTGACGGACTAATAAGGGTAGGTAATAGGCTGACGGACTTTCATCCAAATTTTGACACGGAACCTCCCGTACTGATTACCAATGACGGACTAACCGATTCGAAAGTAAGCGCCTCGGAGAGATGCGCTGGAGGGGCCACGTGGCGAGTGTCGTCCGGAAACGTTTTTGGATACTGAAGAGAAGGACAAGTGCGAAGAGCGTAATCCAACGTTGAGTACAATGTAGAGGAAGCATGGCTGTCGCGGGAAGCAGTATATGGCTCCGCTGCCGGGGTGTAGATTGACCCGAGGTGATGGCTGGTAAGTAACGCCAGGCTCGAATATTTCGGACCCACATGGGTCAGGTGCAGGAAAAAGATGGGAAAGGGATAGTGGTGCATCACGACTTGCCTGAAGTTCTGAGCAGTGAGCTTGGAGGTCCCGCACTCGATAACCTCCGACTCTTCATTCGAGCTCCGCAGCTCTTTACCAATAAAAGAGGCGTACCACAGGACGTTTATTCCGACAGCAGGCCGAATGCCGTGGGAACTCAACGAGAATTGCAGCGTCGGCGCCAAAGTGTAAATCGAGATAAGATGATGGAGTTAACCGCGACATGTGGCATCCGATGGCGCTTCGATCCCCAGCTTGCCTGTCACCGTGGTGGAGCGTGGGAAAGCTTGATTGAGACTGCCAGAGAGACGTTGATATCGGAAAATGAACAACAACCGCTAGACAATAAGACGCTGCGCACCGTGCTGCCAGAGATCGAGAGAATCATGAACAACCGCTCTGTAGTCCCAGTATCTTCCAGCGGCCTCACTCACCTGGCGCTTACTCCGAACGATTTGCTGGCTTTAAGGTCATATGTTGGATCTCAAGGGCCGGCGAGCCCCAGTGATAGCTACCTAAATGGGTGGAAACTGGCGAATTACTTGGCTAAGGTGTTTTAAAAGTGATGTATATATATATATATATATATATATATATATATATATATATATATATATATATATATATATATATATAGGTATATTTCTCGGCCATGGCCGGGGAGCACGCGCTAACGCATGATCATGGTGTAACACGTTACTCAATAAGATGAAATATTCACAAATTCTAAGTACGAATGTCGAGAGTATCAGAGATAAAAAAAACAAAGACGGCAACAGTTTGAATGGATCATCCTGATAATGGTTTGCGCGGCAGTTTTGAACCGGTTTCGAATCCGGGCTAGGCAGTGGTGCGCGGTGGAGATATCGAGAAAATCGTTAACGCAGTGCTAAGGAGGCATTATGAAGGAGAATGACGCAAGCCAAGGAAACCAGAGGCCAACTAAGGTTCTGCAGATGGAGTAAATTTTGAACAAGAAGAAAAGGTGGGAAAATCGACGCACACGAAGACGATAGCGATCCACGAAGACAATGCAGACCCTGAATGACGGATTTACCGGAGTTCGATAAACGGAATGAGTTTTGAAGCAGGGGGACATGTGGCCAATTTCGTGAAAGTGAACTGGTGGATGTGGGAGAAACAGCAGTCCATAAAAAGGTGAGTTTAGATTCAGGGCCAGTAACATGTACTATTCAGAAATAAGAAGGCGCAACTGGAGGGTCCTCGAGAAGTGGAGAGTCAATTTCCAGCCGGCTACGGTTCGGAGGAAAGATAACCTGTGGTAACGGATAATAAGGTGGGAAAATCTCCGCATGGACTTCAGCGTTATTATGCTGTTTCACTGACAAAAATATATGTATGTGTTGACGCATTTGCCTTCAGTGTTATTCTGGTAACGTACTACACCGAATGCGTAAGTTTCGTCTGGCAGGGCAAAGTATGCGTCGGACAATCAGCCGAGTGTGGCTGTATATTAGCGGCATGCGCGTGAACTGGAATTCGTGTTGGTTGCTTTAGAAAACGCTGAACGATCTGATAAGCAATTAGGGGTATCTCCTGTTGTGTGGTTTGATTTCGGTCCCAGTTGCTATGGTAGGTTCCACTTGAGTCTCTGTCCGTACGAGTCAAAGAGGTATCCTTGGTTAGCCAATTTGGCGACTGAGATAGTGGGAGACAACGAACCTGAAATAAAGGGAGATTGCAGTCTGGACGTGGTTCCAGCTGTTATGATAATATATGAAGACAATAAATTATGGATTGGTTAGGTCCATGTGAGTGGGGCATGGGTAAAATAGGCTCGCAGTGGATTTGAGCTATACTGCTGCAGGCCGACGAAGTTGCGTACACTGGCTTGGTAACTGTGTATGCATTTCAAAGGATTTATGATTTGCCCGTGAGCACGGCATCGCTGGGATACTAATAAAAGACCTGGGGCTTCGCGGTTAAGAATGGTTAGTAATGATAACCCTCAATACCGTTTGCTTACGCAGAACTCAGTTTGGCAACGAGGCGATAAGATAGGTTTGAAATAACAGACAGAGCGAGTAGGACTAACATACTGCTTGCATGGAGCTACGCTGTTACTGTCTCTTTCGGTACAGTGGTTATTCTATACTGAGTAGTTTCTGAGGAGTCAAAGTAGAAGGAACTATTGGGGTGACAGTGGTGATACATTAGAGGTAATTGGTCACTTGCCTTGGAACATTGACTTGAGTTCATCTATGCTTTTCCTCGATAGTGCTATCGTACTGAGATTAAGCTCCAATGTGAGCAAGGAAATCTGATGTGGATATGGTCGCATGGTTACCGTGGTATCTTTTTCGTTGTTATCGTACTACAAAGCAGGACTACACCGATGTGAGGACTGGTTCGGGGAACCGTGAGAAGTGGGTCCGAATTTTCGTCAGGGTCTACATTCGGTGCTCATGGTAGGCGGCACAAGGGCCAGCTTCAGGTAGGGAGGTAGCACGATACACAACTACTGGCATCCAGCACGTGCCGCTCCAAGAGTGGACCACACATTTTTAGACGTTCTTATTATTTTTAATGGTTTTATCACAGTCAGGTATCTGGCTGTCAGAGAAGGCGGAGCTGCTTTTGGTGGGCGACCACAGCTCCCACGCCCCGGCCGAAACATGGATCGCATGTAACAAGCCGCGTTGGGAATAGGTCAACCACACCAGTCAATCCGTAGCGACACTACAACCCGGAGACATGGGTCACATGTGACAAGGCTGGTGTGCCTGGGAGACAAAGCAGTGGGGTATTTTTTCTCACTTTTTTGTGCCAATCTCTTACTTTTTGGTGTTCATGTCTTATTAGTGGTCAACTCTGTGCAGGGAGACCATCAGGGCCAGGAATGTTTGCAGAAGTGCCGCGCTAACACTCGCCTTATCCGCGAAGTCAGAACACCCAGGCCGTTTACACGGGACAAAAATGCAGGGGGAGGTAGAGTCAACCACAGCCTGCGATTATTCAATGGGGTTTATGTTCAACAAAACGCCAGTCTGCACAAGGATGGGGTACGACTTGCAGCACCAACAACGTGATTAGTCGGGATGATCCACAGATGGTTAGTAGTTTTGCTGGCTAAGTATCAAATGTTGTATAGGCCAATCGTGGAGAATGCTAGAGTTCTGTGATAGGGACAGAATTTGAGCTGTGAATGTCTAATGGTGACTACTGGATGAAGGTTGAGGAGTGTGACAGGTGCTGCGTCTTGGGTTGTAGACAGAGGCAAAAACCTAATAATAATCAGCACTGGAAATGTTCAAAGTCTATCTTTCATGCTTCCAGTGGTATTTCATATAATCAAATACGACTTCTGAAGCACTGGCCTCAGTCATGGGAGTTATTATGTTTAGGCATTGTAAACTGGTAGGTTTACGCTTAGGTGATGGCAACTACAGCGTATGGTGTGGCACATCCTAGATTATCAAGGGTTCGGGTTAGTATCCAACGTTTTTCCCATAAGCTCTGTCAAAAGACATATAAGACATATAGGGATTCGTAAGAGCGATCAGTTTTTGGATGTCCAGAGCCGCGTGTAGTCTAGACTTAAACATAATTAGGAAATTTCCGGAACGGACATCAGCTGGGAGTTTATTCCACATAGTTGCATATTTCAGGAGGAAGAAGTTGATGGTAAAATATTGGGAATGTTTTGCTGTCCTAGATCGTGTGAATGAACCGCTGAGTTCCGTAATTGCCGCAGCGATGGGGCCAACCCTATGCGGGTCTAATTGAGCCTAGATTTCTCAAAGCGGTTATTCGATTTATTAGTACCTTATACCTAGCCACGAGAGTACCTGTCGATCCTGCAAACGTGAAGGGGGGGGGAGGGAAGGCTCACCAAAGAAAGACCATTCAAAGTTGATGGGTTGGTCATGCTCATCGATAAACATGTTCACTTTGGTGCTTGGCCTTAGAGTGTTGTTGTGGGAGTGGTTAGCAGTTCCGGCTGGCTGATAAGAATGGTGAAGTTTAAGATTGTCAAGAGAACAAAGGCTCGCATTGTGCGTAAAGCAGTCTTCTGGAAAATGAGAATAGATAAGTCGACGCCACTGGTTTGTTCGCCCAATGGCACGCAACTGCAGGTTTCAAACCAAGGAAAGGTACTCAAGCAACTTAACTGTGGCCCAAATTTGTGCAGTAATAGTTGCGTGCTCATTTGCACATTCACGTCCACATTGGGTAACAAACACACTCTATAATTGATTGGCAGGTTTGTCACCGACTTTCAGTAGATCATTATGACGCCCCGAGTGCCCATCTATTGTTAGCCATTCACGAGAAGGTTCCACAAATTATGGCTGTTGTTTTCGCGCATGCACTTCCTCTCATGCTCACACACACATGCGGGCAAAATGCAATTTTCCCCCACTCTTTCATTAGGACACGAAACCGTCTCACGAGTTCTTGTTTCGTTATTGACATTGAGGAAGAAGTTTCCATGTGTCGTGATCATTGTAGTTTCCCCACCAACACCCAGACAAGCACGTATGCAACATTGCCTTCCCAAGGACGGCACATGAGCTTGGAGTCTCTACCCCATCTATCTTCGTGCCTGAGGCCGAGTAGTTGCTCTTGCGGGCAGTGCAGATGAACAGCGGTAGGTGCATTAGCTGCTGGGGTCAACTCGTCGGGTTGGCCACCGAATCGCGTATGATTGTGCAAATATGTGGGTAGGTTCCGGACGTCAGCAGTAGTATTCATATGCACTGACAGCAAGTACATGTAGGTGAGGTGAATCAGTGTTCACTTTCCCAAACCTATAACTTTACTTAGTTCGGAAGGATTTTGGTGGGCGGTGAAATGATCGGCCATTGGAAGCCCTGCGAACGGATTATTATGACGCGATTTGGTGAAAACACTTTCTTACCCACAGCGTTTGTGGGTTTCGCACAACCTAGGTTTATGTGAACCGACCTTTGTTTATGCGCGTCCAGCTCGCCACTTTGTCATATATCACCTTTGACCTGCGTGACTCACGTGCTTTTCTGTCGCACACCGTGAACTCGGTCCTGGCGTTTTAGTCTTTCTAATCGCACATTTGAGGTTTGCATATATTTCATGTTGTTGTTCATTCAATAGTCCGGTGCCGTAGAAAATGCGAATCAATCGTGTTTTTGCTTCGGGATTCGTGCGAAGTTGTCTACTTATTGCTGAAAGCTAGTTGTAAGGGCAGCGGCACCACCGGTTCAGCGCGCACTTGTTGAAAGCACTAGTCGACCGCCCGAAATTTCTGTGGTTGGCTTTACACGTCTATGCACTTTCAGCTTTTGGAACTGGATGAAGGTACGGGTCCGTGCGGTGATGTCACGGTCCAGGTGGTGCCAAACGTAGTGTTCGCCGATGAGTTTGGTGGGGGCGTTTATAGCTGGGTGGGGCAAACCGTGCAGGGCTCCGAAAACTTGTCGCCTAAGGGCTGACAGCACGACTAGCTTTGGGTGGTCTTTGGAAATGTCGCTCAATATGTGACCTCCGGCCGAAGGAATGGGAACCGACTGAAGCAGCACCGATGAGGTGCCACGGTGTTGGTCAACCTCGGGATTGTCTGACTGTCTAGATGCAATAGACTCGAGGTTATTTGGGCTGGAGTTCCTGACGTCTTGGTTTTGAATGCGGGACAGCGCATCCGCGACAGGATTGTCGGCACCTGGGATACCACGTACATCATTCATGAACTGAGTGATATAACCCAGATATCCTGGCCCTCTGGGAGAGTATCCGTCCGTGGTGGCAAACGGAGTGGATGGCTGGTTTATGGCTGGTGTAGACCGTAAATTCGCAACCCTCTAAGGTGTGTCTAAAGCGACAGAGGCCTAAGTAGACAGCGAGGATTTCACGACCAAACGTGCCGTACTTGGACTCGGCCGGTTGTGAATTGTTGGAGTAAAATGCAACTAGTTGCCAAGTGTCGGCTGAGTTTTGTTGCGGCGCCGCGCTTACGGCTTTGTCCGATGCGCCGGTGGCTAGAGCAATTGCGGCCGTCGGCTTGGGGTGTGATGACGAGGCCATGTTGCCGTAGCCTGCTTCAGCACAGAAAAAAGCGTCTCATGCGGTTTCTATGAGAACCAGCTGCTTTGCTCTGCCTTTTAGCAGATCTGTGAGCAATTGCGTTAACTCAGCACATTGCGGGTTGAGGTGACGATAAAATTTTGCCCAAAGCGTCGGAGCGCCGTAATTGTTTAAATAGCGTGGGTCCTGGGTAGCCCAAGATAGCCTGCACTTCACCTTGCATTGGTATGATCCCTGTGGAAGTAACCTCGTGGCCCAGGAATTAGATGGCACCGACACCTATTATACACTTTTTTGCGTTAACCGCTACCTTGTGTTGAAATAGGCGGTCGCAAAGTGTGCGTAGATGTTTTGGATACTTTGTCTAAGACCAGCTGGCAACCAGGATGTCGTCAGGGCAATCGAGCGCAGAATCCAATCCACTGCGAAGTAAATCGATGGAAAGCTGGAAAGTTTGTGCAGCTTTGCTGAGCCTAAACGGCATCCGTAGAAACTCAAAAAGACCGAAGGGAGTTGTTGTGGCTTTTTTTGTGAATATTGGCCCTCGCTGCTGGTATTCGGTTATATTTTCGCACCAAATCTATTTGGATGAAAATCGCATTACCCGCTAAGCCGGCTGTGTGATCCGTGATGTGCCGGATAGAATGTCGGTCGGGCGTAGCCACCCGGTTGGATGAGCGATAATCTCCGCGCGGTCTCCAGTGGTCAGGCGACCTCTTTGGGACCATGCGTAGAGGTGATTATCAGGAGCTGTTGGAAGGACGGGTAACTCCCAAGTTGAGCATATGTTGGACGTTGGAGAGGGTCACATGGAGATTATTTGGAGCCAAACTGCGGGACTGAGAGCAGACCGGGGGTCCCCGTGCGGCGGTGTGATGGGCCAGGTCAGTGGTGATGGGAGACGGATCGTTGCTTCGGCAAACAGGACTGGGGTGGTGACCGAGAAGACTGCCAACTTCTGGTTCGGACGTGGAAACTGGCGTGGGGAATGCTGATGGCTGAGCTCTAGTCAAGGAAACAACGACGAAATACGATGTAACTCGATCTACGGGCTGCCGCCCGCCAGGATCGACTACTAAGCCGCGGCTTCCCAAAAAGGCTAAACCAAAACTAGCCTGCTACACTCGGGCAGCGAAGAAAACCCACGGAAAAAGACAAGGCAAACCAAGGCCTAGGGGGAGAGATTGGCTGCCTTATGTTGCGATTGGAGTGCAGTATCATGGCTGTAGGGGCGATAGCAGACAACCTTGAAACCGGCATTGTGCTGACCTGTTACCCCATGTCGATTGAGAAACGCATACCAATAGCCTTGTTCTTCGTGGAAGTAAGGCGATCGAAACAGGGGTACCCAAGGAGGGCGTCGCCATCACCTCCCGGACCAGTAGTTTCCCTGGCGGATGCGGTAAGCACAAGGCTTCTTGAATTTTCACGCCGGAGAAGGGTTATCAGCGGGCTAGAATATTATTGAGGGAATGTCTTGGTCAGGACCTCACAATTTACGATGCTTGCTAGAAGAAATAACCGGACCAGGAATGACTGCTCAAGCTTTAAGCTTCTGGTTGTAGCATGAAACTAGGATGACCAGATATGCCAGCTAACCGTAGCAACTGGGATATTCAAGCGGCTTCATTTCAGCTTTCTTTGGAGGCAGTTTTGAGTAGGTCACTCCAGGAAACTGCAGTTGATTTGGTAAAAATAGCCAATAAGATCTGCCAGACAAACGACAAACCGGGGCTTTGCCATTTGTGTTTCCATTTTTGAGAGCTGAGTTACCTCTGCAAGGCGACAGAAACGGTTATCTTTTTGGGGACGAAAGGATGAGCCAGATGCTTATGGGAGCGGTTTCCATAGGAACGTTTGCGTTATCTGTAAGTGCTGCCTGTTGCACTAGGCGTCATGGTGGACCTCACCTGTAGGACTGTGAAGAGTTTCACACATTGTTGCACAAAAGCAGCCGGGAATTTATGTTCCGATCAAAGGCTTGTTTTCTCCGTTCAAGTCAGGATCATTGTACCGATGGAAGTCGTTTTAGGAGGTCCTTTAAAGAAAACGACTGCAGAATCCGACCCCATCTTCTGTTATTTGTTACGAGTAACTTTTTGGCCATCATTGCATCTTGTCATTCAGTTCCCAGGGGTTTCGGAGTAACCTTACTGACTGTACCGGCTATTATTGTAGGGCCAGGCGGCTCTTCAAACGTTGTAGCGGCTGCTCGACACTGATGCAGACACTTATCTCATGAGTAGGGATTTAGGTGAGCTTTTGGATCTAGTGGGGGAAACAGCTAAAACTGGCTTGAACACCCCTACCAAAATAATGCATAGCTTTCTGAAACGGTGTCGTTTGACTCGAAGTCCCTAGATGGCAATGAAGTGATCAGAATGAAGGGCACCCATGCCTTTTCATCAGTTCCGGACACTTAAACTTCGGCAATCAGTCGAGAAACCTTGCTCACGTAGGTTTGTTTTGAAGGAATACTATTGGCAGTTGTTTCAGACCCAGTTATTCAAATATTACTCTGGGTGTTGCTCAGGTGTAACGAGTTTCGGGACAGCAGAGAGGTTCGAGGGAAGTCTGTTGTGCTGACCGCATCCCCTCAGACCGGGTCATACTAGGTCTGTTGGATAAAAGTCTTTTCGGTTAATATGGAACATGTTACGTACACAGTCTGCAGGATATTAGGAATAACCTGCGAAAGTCCTATGATGAAGGCTTTTGTGACAGTGGCCCGTTGGGTACCTCACTCTCTGTGAAGGCTAAAGAGCTGTCGAAATTCCGGAAAGGTTAGTATGGCTTTAAAATGAGCATCTCAGTTTTTCCTGGTAGTGGAAGGAAGATGGTCAGATTAAATTGCAATTAGCTGGTCGCTGTCCACAGTATGAGGTAGTTCGAACATAGTTTTCCTCGGAGGCACAGTTTAAGGTCCAATATACGGCTTCTATTTAGCACTGCTTGATCGAGGGTATGCGGTGCGGGTTTGAGAGGGGCACACGGCTTGTAGGCGAGTGAGGTGGTACTTACCTAGCCATGCGGTGCTGAGGCCCAAATGCCCTAAAGGGTCCGGGCTATCCTTGATTGCCTTGCAGTACTTCGAGGGCAGCCACTTAAGGAGCATTTGTTACAGGGTCCCAGTTTATTTCACGTCTTAATAGAGGGCACGTAGCCGTGGGCGCCAATATTTAAGATGAGTTCCTGCAATTAGGGGTGTCCGAAGAAGGCCGTGATGCCTTTTGGTCTCTCTGACGGTCCAAAGGTGACAATGTCAAGCTGAAGGAATTTGGAAAGACAGAAACATCCGTTTGGAGCAGTTTTAACATTATTCTGTGCGAGTTTTGCCATGAAGAAACAACTACCTTATTTTGGCATTACTTTTCTTCGGCTCTATCAAAAGTGGTTCTGAACATTCTTACTTTGATTGTTGTTTAAATTCCGTAAACAAAGTCGCAGAAGGGCTGTGCTTAGTAGAGAGACGGTTTGGTCTATGAATTCTTGATGGGTTATGGTTATTCAAGTGACCGAGGAATAAGCCGGTGGTTTTGAATGCTTCTTTGGTAGATGAAAAGTAGAGCGCTATAAACGTACGTCGATGCAAACCGATTAATGACAGTGGAAACTTTGGCTTTGGCTAGGAATGTTGACCTCGACCCCCTTGAATGGCATATTTACGTCAGGGATCGGCCGATGACAAGAGGAGCAACCTTGCCACAGCTGGTCACAATCATTGATCCCAAGGTGGGGTAGGTCCCTTCATTTTACCCATGGAACGATTTTTCCGGAATCAACTCGGGATGAAAAATGGTTGGAATGAACCATTGGGCCAGGATGTTGAAAAGTTGGGAAGAAATAAAGAGAACGATGAACAAAGCGAAACTGCTGTGAGCACCACATTGTTATGCACATGTAATTTTGAGTTCAGAGGTTGAATTTTGATTATACTCAGTTTTGAGGCTTCTGCAGTTGGTTATGGAGCAGTGCCGTATCTCAGAATTGTATCTGGCAAAATGGGATCGATATTTTCACTTGTGTTTGCCAGGTTGGGTGTGGTGCCTCTAAAGACGGTCTTCTTTACAACGATGAAGTTGACAGTGAGTATCGCCGCTATCCGAGTGGAAGAAATGAGCAGTGGTAAATGAAAGTGGGGTGGCTTGACTTTTAATTTTGATTTCATTCTCTGGTAGTTTTTCAACACTTGAAGAGCGGCAAAAAGACGCTATGCTAAGTTTGTTAGCAGTGTAGTGTCCGAGATAAGTGTCCACCTACCTACCACGCATTGGGGACACGTCTTACCCGGCCTTTCGAGTGATACGATCTGGAGAGAAGGATTGTCAACCAGAGTATTGTGGCCCACATAGTTGCAGTCCTCGGAGGTAACTGAGTCCGAAGATTAAACGCTAACTTGTGCTGCCTGAACCGTTGTAGATGAAGACTCGTGCGGTGGCTATTGCCGCAAACTGTAGCTGGTTTCAGCCATACTCTGAGTGCCGTTTGACTTGGGTTGCTTTATTCTGAAGCTCTGCATGCACATTACCACATAAGCAATATGTTCTTATCATCTCTAAAAAGCACCCTTATGTGGCGGTTTCAGTTTGTCATTTAATGGCTCGGGAGATAAGAGGTAGTGGTAAAGCTTTCCTGAGATTGGTATGAAAGGAATGTGTCCGTCCCTAAGCGGATTTATTAGGGCAAGCCCATGACTGGGAAAAATACTCTTCACGCAGCTCTGTACGGAAACTGCCTCCCAATATAAACGACGAACAGCTACGCTAAGACGAATGATTGGTTTGGGCCAGTTACTTGAAGGAAGCTAATGATCTCACCGTTCTACCGAAAGTGCGCCGAGCCACTGAGTTGAAAAATAAAAGCCGTCATGATACGGAAGGTCCTGTTTGCTGTTCCCAAGCTCTAGCAACTATCCGCCGGTGATTCTGGATTTCGAAGGGAGGGGTACGTCCGATGTGTTTTCCTGGAAAGCCTTTGCACTAAAGCCGAGGATCAAGGTGTCCACTTACGTAAAATAGAGCCTCACCTCTTGAGCGCAGGACAAGTTTTGTTTATGTTTTTCCTGATTGGAACTAGGCTATTTTGGAAATTTGTAGCTAAGTTTAGTAGGGCAGAAGGGAAAGGAAGTACCGTTTATTCGCCTGCGTGAAAGTGAGAGCGTTGGTGTGTACCGCTGTGTCCTTGAGCGGCTGGATTGCTCAGTGGAAAACCATAGTTGAAAATCATCGCAGTTGAGAGCTGTTTGGACAGTCAGGCTATGTTAGTAAGATCAGTTTGATGCCGGTTGATATTTATGGTGTTCTGCACAATTTGTCGTAGCCTTGGTATCGGAACGGTCTGTAGGTTACTGTAGGTTACTGCCAAGCGGATCACGTGCAGCATAGCGTGATAAAAAATTGGTCGGCCAAGCGTCTGTTATCAGGCGGGTAATGGAAGTTTATGGCTATGGCGCAATAATCCCAGCACTAACACCCGTCTTTAATAACCTGCTCTCTGGTAATACTGTGACCGGTGGGAAGGATCAAATTGGTAGTAGTCAAGAAGTGTTACAGCAGACCTCTGGACTGATAGGTAGATAGACTTGGACGGACGTTTTCGCAAGTTTGATCCATAGCTTCAAATACTTCATGGAAAGTAGGTTCGTCTCAGTGGTAGTCTCCAGCTGAAGGCAGAAAGCTGCAGCAAGCGATGGCATAGGGCGTACGTTTTGGAGGGTGTGAGGCGAATGGTTTCGGTGTATTAGAAGACCACGCGGTGGTATATAATAAACAAAGAGCACCGGTTAGGCCTCGTGCGGCGCAGCCATACGGGGTCAACATTAAGTACATAGTGGAGGAAGATCCCACTAGGTGTTTGGTGAAATGGCGCTCTATATGTTCCGGAAACAATCGATCGGATTTTTTCACGCCAGTGAAGATACTGAGACACTATTCAGGAAGAGTCTTGGTGTGAGGCTTATGGGTTGTGGGTTTTCAGTCGTGTAACCGAAAGGCTTAGTGCTGAGACCAATATTTCTTCTCGCGTTAGCAATCTTGATTGGGACACTCCGAAATCCTAATGCTACGCGGTAACTGAAGACCAAGGTCTCAAACTGACGAGTTATAAAAAATGGGTACTTGTGGATGGACAATGTTCCGGAGGGTACCCGACTTTTGATATTTGACCTTATTGGCTACTAGTTTCTTTGGACTGGTAAGGTTCGTTAGCATTGGATGTGAAGTTATTGACAAGATTCGCGCCCACGCCTTTCAGTGCTAACTGGGACGCTCCATGTTAGGCACGGCCACCGTGAATTCTCAAGAGTAGATCTTGTCTGACCAACCTCTGGTGCTCCTTAGATGAAGCAGAAACTACTGAGTGAGGGCTACAAAGCCCAGGTGTTACTGTGACCTTAGCAGGGCATTTGATTGCTTTGATCATCGTCTGTTTCCTAGTTACACGAGAGCGTTCCTTTATAGGTGGGCAAGTACGTAAGTGGCTGAGGACTTCTTCACTTTTGGGAAGTTTTTTTGGTAAAATAGAGAGGCAGGTGCTCTAGTTTGGCGGAAGTCAACAGTGGAGTACCTAAAGGATCCCTCTTAAGACCGATGCCGTTCTTGTTGTGTATTGTCGACCTGGAACCCGCCCCTCCGTCTTCTAGCTTTATTTTTGTGGCTGGCATGAAAGTTGTAGGATCATTTGGCGGGGGCGATACAGCTAAGTGTATGGGAAGCGCGCGGAACCTCTTTCTTCTGCAGTTTGGCAACTTTAGGCCGAGCCCCAAACTCATCGTCGAATCTTGTTGGTTTTACCTTTCCAATGCTTTACCATCTTTGTTTCTAGCCCCCTACCTACAGCACTGCCTCGACTGGGTTTCTTTATATTTTGACTTTCTACTTTAGGTGCTACCCGATGGGCTCACATCTCTCCAGGTATACTTGAAGTCTTTTCTGTTCCGACAAGCCCACTTGAAGTATCCAATTAACCGAATTTCTCCAGTCGTGACGGGTTTTTCCTCATTGCGGGTGTCCCCTGGCTTCTTCTGCCCAGGTGTTTTCGCCTAATCCCCCTCTACTCCAGTCTGGCAAAACTACTTTCAAAGCTCGCCTCGTTACCTTTACATATCTGGTAAAGCAATAGTTTTATTGTTCTGTTGTGAGTTATATCACCCCCATATACCGTCCCTTAACTAACTGCCCCTCCAGTGACGGTGCAGTCAGTTGGCTGGTCCCTTCCTGAACGATATCGTGGTCTCGGTCTTATTACCTCACTCCAACCACTGCCTGGATCCGCTGTCCATATATGACCCTTTTCCTATTGCCGTTGATCCTCTGCACGGACACACTCACGTTGAACCACTCTATATCTTTCTTTCCAGGCTCCGGAATCGCAGAGCTTCAACCCCATGAAGTTTTAACAAGCCATGGATGGTTAACTTCCAACTCGGCCGAGCCGTCGGACAGAAGAATGGCTTTTGGCCAGGCACCGAATAGCGGCTACCTAGCGGTTTAACCTCCTGGACTGTTAGCCCCACCCTCCACTGATGTTTACCGTTACGCATCCTTTTAAGCCTCGGCAAAGTACACTGGTTCCAATCCCAGCTACGTGGGGCGAAGTAAGACCCGCCACTTTAGCCAGCTCACACCGGCTGCATAGGATGTCAGTAACAATGTTCGGGCGAGAGTGGGATGGTGGATCATTCTCCTCGTTTCCTCTCTTCTATAGCTCAGAGCCGCGACACCACGGATAGGTAATCGGTACCTGGTTCTCCGTTGTGTTGTGGAAGGGGCAATAACAGCCAGCTCTAACGGTGGCTGACCCTATGGGCCATGCCCAAAGAGTGGCAGGCAGTAGTGAAATGAGAGGTGCTCCCCAAGAATTGGGGATTCTCTCCAGCTTCCCGTGAATTAAAGACTGAGAACATTGAGAACACTTCCAGCTGCGAAGATGTTAGGTCCTTGCTGTACGCCCCCTCCAATAACGGATAAATTCCCCGTTACAGCCATTACCCGACCATGGGTATGGGAAGCCCCTTGCAAGTAAGGGTATGGGCTAAGCCCTCAGTACTTCCGCCCGACCCTGTTCGGAGCTACAGTTTGTCAATCGAGTTCCCTACGTATAAACAGACCCGACCTCTCTCCGGTTTTAACATTTTTGGTTTCCCTACATTAGTGCTGACGAGCTAGCGGATGCCATAATCCGTTTCCTGCACAAGCCTTCAAACGTTTAACTATGTGGAGCCAGCCATGTTAACGAGTCTTCGTTTGTAGATGGACGGACAGATTATGCTGAAGAACGCTCCGAAAAAGGCCCGTCAGCAGTTTATCACCCAAAATTAATCTTTCTGTAACTGATACAGAATATTCACTTATGTATAGCTCGCGGCCAAAAAAAGGTAGAAGCCCACCTGGATTGTCATGCTTCCGCGTCTTTCTCACTGAGGGTGAATTTGGTTTGAATTCGAGCATCCTGTGGGTTGACTTTAAACGTCATCTTCAACTTGAGCTAGAGGCAAAACGTCTGTACTTATGCTTCCACAGTATAAATCATCCCATTAATAAATCTAGCAGCTGACCACCGAAGCGAAATCAAATGATTATCCAGCGCCCCAGCACAAACGAAGGCAGGTGCTCAGGCAGCCAAGGTCCCGAAAACTGCCCCCCGAAAGCTCTGCTCGGAGGGGTATCCCAACTTAGCATTCTTCTCGACCGACAACAGTTCATTCTTTCCTCCACAAGCGCAGGTAAACGACGCATCGTCGCCTTGGGAATATTTACTGAACTCGCTATAGGGTACGGTCAGAAATTGCCCAGTAACACCACACCCGCTGACCACTGGAAGCCCATGACCGACTTTCTAAATACGACTCATCTATCACCACGATCAAGGGGAAGCACTTTTGCGTCTCTGCTTCCCCCAACTTAGATCTAAGTATCTCAGGTATTCACTCCAACCTTATCTCCCACGGCAACTAAACCTGCTGCGTATGAGACGATCAGCCTGGCAGTGTATTTTTTCTCCTAACCCTGGCTGAACTACAAGCTACAATTCCGTTAGAATGCTATACACAGAGCGTACTTGATGTCCGCCAGTCGGCCAGCTAGCACCAGTATGGTTCGACTCTTGTCGGTAATTCCCCTTTAAGCTTCTATTATTGGGATCCTACTTCAAGTCCATCAAAAGTACTTAAAAAAAGTGCCACTGACCGCAAAAATGAAACTGAATCCTCGCCACCTTTGTATAAGCACTTCCATTTCATATATACTCCGGTCATTTATTTTAGTAGCCCACTTATTCCGGTTCCTTAATATTCCGTCATCAATCTTCAGACCGCTTGACCGTATCCTACATTGAGAGCTCCGGATTGGCCGACCTGAGGGTTATCTCGGGATGTTTTTCGCCCTGTTGGATTTCACCCATCGCGATCAACTTTGATGAACCGTGGATGTGGCTTCTTCTCACGCTGCTCCTCCATCCACTTTCCTACTGGAAACCTCGTACGTCTACTCATTTCTCGTTGAGCCAACTGGAAGTTCGTACCCTATTCGGTACACAAGGGGCCCAAAGTCCGACCACTTCACCGTTCTACGATGCAATAACATTCGCAAGAAGCCATCAACTCACCGTCGCCCCGGAGAACTTCCCGTGCTGTTTGAATTAACAGCCTTCTTTCGCCGCAGTTACCGGAATGCATGAAGGTCTCACCTTGATGAGCTTTACTTGTTCACACAGACCCCGCTGAGACGGAAGTATCCATTACAGCAACGTGCCACGCCCCGATGTTGCTATAGATTCCACGAGCTGACCGGTTCAACCAATTTACTCTCCATACTGGAAGACCACGGTTTACACTTTCACCCAGGTAGACTGAGGCCTAACTGGAACCTATCATATCAACCTTTACCGCAGTCAGGCCACCCGACATAAAACAAACCCATTAGCCTCACGGTAGACCGACTGGCATTTTCTGATGAAGTATCTCTTTTGCCGATGTCACAATTGGCGTCTATGCGAATGACAGTTCATGAACCACCTGTAACCAAGCCAACTTATAGTATTCATCGACTTAATCCTTCACACCTCACCCAATCCAGATGGTTCATTAGCACGTTCTTCGCGCTGCCAGACCACCCGTACTCACGGACTAGCTCGCATCGACAACGACAGTAGCTCTCCGGCTTTTCCTGGATTCTGTTGAGAACAACCCCGCATATCAGATGAAGCATTAAACAGGAACTTACCTCCTTGGTAGAATTCTGATACGTTCCCTGAAAGCAGAGGCACTTATCTTTCTCTGCTGTTGTCCGAAGTTCTATTTATTTATTTCTTTTATTTGCTGCTATTATTAGACTGCTATGAAGTCACCAGGAAGAAGATCGTTCTGAGAAGGAAGTGATAGGACTGGATGAGGTGCGGGTACGCACCTTCAAAAGAACCAGTATGATTAACCAATCAGATCACACAGTATGGCGAATCGCGAGACAAACTGGCGGGCTGGATCGCATTTGCTGAACTGATTCGGTCAGAAAACACTGTAAACCGACGGTGTCTCATGTGACGGAAGTAAAGGCAGAACGAACACGTTGCGCTGTTGGGACGGACAAAGTATTTCACAGAAAGAATCAAATGAACTGGGACGGCATTAGCGGAGCGATTGAACCGATTTAAAGGAGACCGATCCGACTGATCCTTTGGTCGGAGCAATTGAGGTTCACAGCGGAAGCGGTATGCGCAAATCGATGCTGCAGAGACGGGCTGAAGATAATGGCAGGCAAATCCCATAAACACTGGACCCCGAAAGCGATGACGCTGGCTTGAGCCTTGCAGCGGTTTTGTACCCCTGCCTTTCTTGTAAGATTTGCCCCTTCCTTCATAAAATGTCCCGTTTGGCAATTAATTCGCCACGAATCCAGTAGGGAACCTTCTTCCACCAGTTGCACTTTATCATCTCTGCATGATCCTGACTACTGATTCCCCTAACTGAATAACTTTTGTATGGATTGTTTTTCCCCCTCATATTCGCCAGCCCGCATCTTCCTTGCATTTAATGCATATTCAACATTTTATGTTAACTCTCTTCTCAACGACTCTGAGTTTTCCATCACCAAACCTGAATTCGAAACCAACTCTTGGTTACTGCTTGAGCTATAGTCACTTTGATTCATTGAAACCCCTGTCAGTTCTGTTGTTCTTCGCTGGAATTTGTGAACCCTGCTATTGAATTTCGCGTTTCTTTCGTCGTGCTGCACTATATTTCATCCCCTCATCACGATCTTAGTTGCGAATCTCTACAGTGGTCGAGGAATAGATTATCATCAGCAACAACTTGCAACTGCCTTTGTAACGGCTTCCACTTCCATTTCTACTGTGGCCACGAAAGGCAGCGAAACAAACTTCGGAAGACTTTATTGTAGAAAAATTACCTTCAAATGACCCTAGCCCTTACAAATCGGATAAAGGAAAATTCAGCCCCTTCAACATCTCAGCTGATCATCCGCTTTTAGAACTCTTACTGCTTCATTCTGACCCTGCTAACAACCATTTCCCCCCATATTTTACTCACCTCAAGTTGATTTTTCTCTCAGTCCTTCAAGTCAGTAGTGGCAGAGGCAACGGCTGCTGTACACCCCCCCAAATCGTGTGACCCTGTTCATCCTTGTCCACTGTCGTCATTCCAATGAATTCCATTGCTCTAAGTTCATAGCTCTTACCGGCCAGTCTCATTAGTACAACTTTCGAAGTCTCTCTGTTGGGGATCATTTTCGAAGGGAGGGAAATTTTTGTTTTTCACCTCCCAGCCGTTAGCAATGATTCGGCCGATCACTTTACTTTATTCCGCTGATGACTTACATCCACATTTATCCATTCCCTGCAGTGTCTTATTGTTTTCTTCAATTCACCTTGTAAAATGGATTTCTTTAAATATGCTCAACCTTCCCACTCGAAATTTCAGTAGTCCCATCCATTTTTGTTTGCATCATGTTCATAGTCCAACATTTCAAATAGTTACAGCATACCTCGATCAGTTCGACCGTCTGACTCTGGCTCGCACACTTGCCGAGCGCAGTTGCCATCTCAGAGCAACGTACTCAGTTCTCTACTTCTACCCCCTTATGTGAACATATCCATCTTTCTTCTAGACGAAGGTCTTGTTGACCTCACGGGTAGGATTTGGTCCTGCTTTCAAATGTGCCTTGAGCTGGCCACAAAATAAACCATAACTGTTGTGACCTCTCAGGACCGGGAACACAAGCGGGACTTCCCGCCAAATGCTGCAAAAGATCATTTGTTGCCAGGATCAACGGAAGGCCTAAATCTTGTCCACGACCAGGGACCGTTCATTAAAGATCAAGGCTAGAGGGACCAGGGTCATCGTGAACAGTAGTTTTATGTGGTCGGAGCATTGCACTGTTGTGTTGCAAAAGATTCGTGGTGAGCCCTTTAGACAACTATCAGCTCTGTTGTGTCCGAAGCCGGGAAAGTTTTTACTATTTTACGTGGTTATGGAACGACCTCTTTTGGAAGGTAGGGGAAAAGCTGATCATCCTTCCACAAAAAGGACACCACCTGTTACGAGGATGTTTGAAGTCTCGCAGCACAAGTGGATGAGGATCATTTGTGTAAGGTTCATGAACGAAGATCCTGTGATCTCGAAGTTTTCTCTTTAAACAGATGAAAACTTCCAGGGGACCTCACACGAAAGTTTAAAATAGCTGGGGGATTTCCGATTTTAGGCCGAACAGCCTCTTCCAGATAACCTTAGTCTCCCAAACAAGAGGAAACGAGGAGAAGCCGACGAGGGTTCGAGCAGGGTCAATAACCAGATCATGCTTCTTTAATAACCGAGTGGTAGACAATGGGAACAGTCTGCCTGGCTGAAAGTTAGCCCTATAGGTCATCTAGTCCTTCAAGGTAACTCTAGATGGCAGGTTGGACTGGATTTTCCCTGGTTGTGAGCTTCCAACATGTTCACTGGATGGATGAAGAAAAACAATATGGTCCATCCAAGATGAACTGTAGTTAGTTAGGGTTGTACAGTACTCTAAGCTGGCTAGATACAGACAAGGCGGGGTGACCGGGCGGGGCTCACTCCGCTTTTCTCAGCTCTCTTCCCACCATACTGGCCATCGCACTTGTGCCACTTTTTAATGCGTCTCTCGAAGCAGGGGCGTCACCTGTTAACTCAAGATCGGCGTATGTGGTCCTTATTTACATAGGCGTGGGCTGGAAGTGGACTCAAACCGCCGAACAGTAAACTCGCTATCTTCAGAGCTCAGAATTCTGGAAGGAGAAGCCACAGACTGCCTGAGAGAACGTGTAGCCCGTCACCATATATTGCCGCACAAAACATGGTTTCGCTAAGGGTACATCCTACTTGACTAATCCACTCGTAAGCGAAGCAATTTCCAGGCTTGACCAAAGAGAACGAGTGGAGGTTTCCGATCTGAACTCCCAAGAACCCTATGGCTCGGCAAACTATCGGCTATTGGTAGCAGAAACGTAAGCGCATGGCATGGTGCCTTAAGTTCTCAGACAGTTGGGAGCATACCTGGCTGGTAAGTAGTTCTTCTTTAGAAATGAAGCAGCCGGGCCCAAACGAGGAAGTGCATGCAACGGAGAACCTCGGTGGCCCCTGAACGACCTAGCGGTAACTCTCGATTGTCCCGGTTTCCAGTTTTCCAGTGGCATGAAACTGGTGTGTAAATCGGGATCAAATCGGTTGCTGAAGGAATTGAATAAAATTAACCAACGGGCTATAAAGCAAGAACTTCTTCTAAATGCTGGGAAAGGCAGACACTTGTTCTTAAGTCGGGTGGACGTTAAGGAAATACTCATAGGATCACTCATCCCAGAATAGGTCGAGCCGGCTATTGTTGTGGGGGTTTGACGTTCTCGTTCACGAGGGCTTCAAGCCCACCCCAAACCGACTTCCGATTCCTGGTTCCGGCTGATAACTCACCATTCACCTACCCACCTGGTGAAGCCGAAGTCAATCACTTCATCATCAATTGCAAGCTACTAGTCTCTGCCACTGTTACAGGTACACACCAAACAGCTACTCGCCGCCCATTTCTCTCTTCCATGTTGACGCAATACATTCCACTTTCCTGAATTGAAGCGATCTCAAAGTTTACCCGTTTCTATCCGGCCAGTTCTTTCCTATCATTCTGGCAACCTCTCTTCAGATGTGTTGCCTGTAACACTCTTTTGAGCATTAAGTAGCCGAATTCGAAAGAATCCCAAAACCAAAACAAGACTGCTCCGTAAATTCTACGATATTGCATTATTGAATGAACAATAACATGAAACATATAAAACCTCAATTACGCGATCACACAGACCCAGAAAAAGAGAAACAACCTAATGGCTTGCAAGAGACGAACAAGTGCCTCAGGCAGTTACAAGATGGGATATGACAAGGCAGCGCATTGGACGCAGACATACAAAGGGTGGCCCATGAAAAAATCTGAAGTTTATGGGAACAAACAAGTGGTGTACGTGGGCGAGCGATATCAAGAAAACACAGAATTATGGTGTGTTTGAAGGATTTCCTATAGTCAATCGTTACCTTGTTCATTTGGCTTATCATTGACTCCACCCACATCCAGAAGCCGAAATGCACAACAGTCGTTTTGTGTTTTCTACACCTGGTGTTTTATTCTGATGAATTGCCTTGGACATCTCCGATCTTTTCAATACTCTGGTCATCACTTCCAGTCCTCAGATAAGGAATATAAAAGTCATCACCTGCACGCCATATAATGAATCATCTCCTTTGCAAGCTGTGTCCCTGCTACTATAGCAGCTACGCGTCACACATTTGTCCGTAGCCCAGCTCTCACTTCCGTGGTGTAGTATTACATTCCACTTTTCTGAATGCAAGCCATCTGCTCAAAGTTGACTTACTTCTATCCAGTCACTTCTTTCGCCATCGCTTTGGCAATCTCTAGCTATCGACGTGTCTTTCATTTGGTGTGTAACTAACTCAGCCGATATCAGGCAACTAAACGTTACAACTGTAATCTTTCACCGATTTTTATTGTCCAGTATACTCGAATACACCCCCTTCCATAGCCTAATTTTCAATCCTAACCCCTTTCACGCATCGCAAAGCTCTACTGCTTGTTTGGTTCTCGCTTGGAAATTTCTTTCTTCTTCAAGATAAATAAAATTTCCGTCAACCCTGTCTGATCCTCCAGTTGTGCATTCTTTCATTCACAGTGTTTCTGTAACTTTTGTAACCCTCTTGAAACTCGGATTCCGCTTTCAACTATGCTGTTTGACCTGGCACTTCAGCATCCTTCGAGTTTATGCAAAATAAGCTGATATTAATAATAATATTCGAAGCGTTCTTTGCCTCAGCCATGGCCCCGGCTAATAGCTCTGCTTCTCTCCAACCTTTACTTGTCACGGACTCCGTTTTTACCCTATCCATTGACGCCCGGAGTATTAGTGGACAGTTATCCAACAGCAGACCCTCCCCTTGAATACGCCCAGACGACCTACCGCTAGTTGCTCCCGTCATTGGCGGCCCGGATCTCTCCCTTTAGTTGTTCAACCTCTTCACTCCTTTGCTTAACGGTAGCGCAGTATCTGTTTAATGGAAGCCCTCGACAATCGTTCCTATTCACATTGAGAAACCTCTGCTTGCGATAGCCTATCATCACCGTTTAAACCGTACTCCCGCATTATACAGAATAATTAACAAATGGCAGAACATCACAGTGCTAAATACCCAATCGCCCTCAACCTCCATAATGACAGCCGACATGGATTCCTCCGTTCAAGGTCCCGCATGATATGTCGGTGTGGTCTTCTGAGTCTCGTGACTGATTCAGTTGAGGGTGAGAAATCTTTCGCTGTTCTCCATATTGGCCTGTCTAGGGCATTTGATCGCGTACCCCACCCTCAAATTTTAGCTTAGCCGCGATTTTTTGACACTGTCAATCAACTACTTTCTTGGTTCTCATTTTGCTTAGCTCATTGTTAGCAGGTTGTTCTGACTAACAGGCAAGCCTCCGACCCCAGGCCTGTTTCTAACCTTGTCATTCGGGGCAGTGTTTTAGGTCCCTCCTTTTCCTCATTTGCATAAGCTTTACATTTCCAACAATCCTTCATGACGAACTTTCCATTTATGCGAAGAACTCTAAGGTTGCTTACCCTTTTCGCCTGGGAACCTCGATACTACCTTCCCTAAAATCTCCGCCAACTTAGTTGCTTTCAGTGAATGGCCCTCACCCTGAGCGATAAGCTTTTCCGCCGACGAGAGTATTTTTCTTACAAATACCAGGTTCCTCCAGGTTCCTTATTCTTCCGTGGTTCGCCCGCTGACGGCTAGCCCCCAACTAGATAACTAGGTTTAAACTATCCTTGCCCTTTTAACTTCCAAGAACATGCTGTTTTCCAAAAGGCCGAGGCTAAAAAGTATCCCGGCCTCTTGTTCATATCTCTTCGGCTTAAAGATAGCATCCTTCACAAGTGCAAAGTACGTGCCAGGACCCCCCTCGATTATTGTCACATGATCTTCTCTAGCACGCGGGAATCTGGCAAGATTGGTGTTTATTGTATTCGGAGGTTTACAGGGTAAACAAACATAAACTATGGAAGAGTATGCCTATATCTCAAAGTCGAACCATTACGGCTTCGTCACATCAAGCTCACCCTGGTGTTTCTGTACAAATTATTGACTGAGCAATCTTTTCCCTCCAGCTCGTTATGGTTTTCCCCCCAGGCACTACACACTTATTTCGTACAAGAGGGTATACCATCGTCACACCTCCTGGGAGGGCCTGTTCACGTTCAAATATTTTCCTCACACCAATATTTGCAGTAAACTCCCTCTGTACATAAGACCTTCTCGATGAAGGTTCGCCCGTGTGCATGCTATGGATAAATTTCTTTCTGTCTCACCTATTTCGAGCCCATTCAACTTTCACCTAACCGAAAGCCAAGCTTACGAAAAAGGTCTTGACCTTTGGGCCAGTATCCTGCACCCTCAAACTGTCTTGCCTTCTAAGAATTCTTGTTTTTTCTTTCTCATCGTGGATCTTTTAAGAATTATAAATGTACTTCTTGGTCGTTTCATTAGAATTTCCCATTTGCTTATCTAAAACATGGCTCTGTCTATTAGTTGTTTTCCCCTGCTGATTTCTGGAATCCTATCGACCACACTTTGAAGTAATTACTTCAGCTTGAGTTCACATTCTCGAGGAGACCACTGTGAGACTAATGGTACACTGTCAAGAAGCCCTTTTTGTTCCATCATCTATTACCGTTATTTAGTTATGTCAGTTATACAGTCCTAGATTCAACTTCGACATCGTTATGGAGGTTGCATCCCTTGCTATTCACCATTCCACTATGTTTTCTGTCAGATACCCAGTGGCAACAGCAAGGTCACTAAACCCATTCCCTTTGATATCCTCCTACTTACCTCGCCTATCCTCCACCTTTGATCTCACCATATGGGCTTTTAGTACTCCATCGAACAGGACAGGAACCCCGGTCTCGAGTCCCTCACTTGCAGGGACTCATTAACTGAACCCAACCCCCAGTTATGACGTAACTCATTCTTTTTCCACTTTATCCTTCAGCCAATTTTTTTCCACGATTCTACGGGGAACTTCTTTTCCCCTTCTACAGACCGATTACTCTAGGCCCAGTCTCAATCTCGTTACTGAGTCTTTTGGCTCCTACTTTCCCAAGGTTCATCGTTCCTCTTTTGGTCTTACCTGCCACAGCCTCAACATAGGCTTAGTCCGCCTACTTATAGACCATCATTAGGGTCCACCTATTCCACCATTCGCTACGGTAATTTCTTTCTTCCATCTGGTCTTTCTAGTTAAGTCCGCGTTTAGTCACTGAGCCTTTCACGTGTTACTCTTGTGAAGTTTCGCTATCTTCCCCGCCCCATGGAGCACTGCTGCTGCCTCACCCGTGCCTAGCTCCGTTCCCATCTCATCGGTTCATTTTACCCGTCCATTACACTAGGTCTTATCCCGTTGGCGCGGAACCCTCACTACAAGCTTGCAAGCACCCTTGTGTTAATACCTTTAATTGATTCGCTTCAAGAACGGATCTCAATGCAGTCATGACGGCTCTCTTCCATTTGCCACTATTGTCCCCATGCTTTTTTCAAGTTTTCTCTCCGGCTACACACCGACCTTAACTTAGATGCCCTCGCAACGTTCGCAAATTTACCTGCTTTCCGTAAAATAAAGAGTAGCCCTTTAGCGTGATTCGCCTTGTCCCAAAGAATACCTGGATCCGTCCCAAAATTACCCTTTTCCCGATAATCGTTGATCTTCAGCTGGGGCATGCCCAGACCGCGTTTTTTATTACTTCCTCTCCAGACCCCCAAATAGCGCTGCCAAAGCCGGATGACGTCTTTGCGACCCCAGGACCGTCGGATTCCAGCTCGGCGGTAGCTCCCGGCTGGGAAATCGAACAGAGTACACTGGTTTCGACCCCGACGGTGCGGGGCGCTGTCGGATCCACCGAGTTTGTCGGTTCACATCAGGGATACGGGATGCCTACAACGATGTGCGGAGCAACTGGAATGGTGGATTTCACCTCCTGCCTCCAATCCTCGAAGAATGTTTTAGGTTGGGTGTCGAGTTCACGGCCAGACCCACCCACCAGCACCGGCTGAAGATTGCTAATTTCCGGTTTTCCGGTTAACCAATCCTCATATGCACCTTTCGGAATGGCTTACCTAGCTGTAACCGATTATTTCGCTCCCTTTCGATACATGCAAGTATCGCACCAATATTTTGCTCCCCCTACGCCCCGCGACATACGTTGTTTGACTGTTGTTCGTCCCACTTGCAATAGCTATCACTTCCCACCGTAGACGAAATTCGTTTTCTTACGCCACCCTTGACTTCGCTGCCATTCGACACCCTTCAGCAGTGCTCTCAAACTCTTCTAAGCTCTAGTATTTACCAGCCCATTCAGAATCCGTTCCGGTTTTCCTGCCCATTCTTGCAGCATTCATCATCACTTCTGCTGCTGTTACGCGCTGTTGCAGTACAGATCTTGGTTGACGCCCCTGTCTGAAAATCATCTCCGTCTTCGTTCAGCTGACACATACCTTGACTAATGATTTTTTTCTCTCCCTCTTCGGTTCAACGGATCATCCAGATTGAGATCTTTCATTGCATCTCTTTGAACATGTAAAGCACCATGTCCATTCTGCCCCTGCTCACCGTATGTTGCCTCGTCCGGCAGAGTCCGTTCTTTGTTGGTACCGGGTGGTCCACCTGAAAACGGGAGACATACGGAGTATTACTGACCTCTCTCCTCCAGGCATCTCCTTCCCCATCTCGGGTAATATTTACCGCTGCCATGACTGTGTGCTTCATCAGTCCGTCCATGTGCACCCCCATTCCCAGAAACAACCCTTTACTACTTTATTCCAGTATTATTTGCCATGTTTCACTGTCGCCAAGCATGGCCGCCATACAAAACACCATCGACGTCCACTCCTTGAAAACCGTCTCTGTATTCTCCCGGCTGTCGATAACGTGACTGATGAATATTTTCCCCTCCCAACAGTTCATTTCATCTCTCGTTCTGAGATGTTTCGTTGCACTATCCTAATCTCATGATGCCCCAAACCTCTCTATTTTTGCTCACCTCAAGCTAACTATTTTAGCAGATTCTCACATACACAAGCACATATATATTCCTTGGCCATTCTGTAATGAAGAAAAATAGTCGACTCACTTTTAAATCGTTTTGATGGGCTCCTCACCTTAAAATCTTTTGGCATTATGGCCGTTCAAATGCCACAATGCACCGGGCAAGTCATTTACCCATGCTCGCTCTCATCTTCTGTCAACGTATCGGGGATATCTATTGCCCCAACTTTACTGTCTTCTCTATACCATTTCCTTTCTTCAGTCTCTCACTTGGGTTTTATTCATTTTCGAAAGGTGAATATTTTCCAGTCGCAGTCCCTCAATCATTGCCAGCAAACCCGTTGATCAACTCCTTTACTCCACTGCTCATTCTAAATCTTTTCTTTTCGGCCGACTTCCAGCTATATCCGCCTCTCCCATTGCAGCATCCTATTATTTTTTAACATCCTGCATGATACCTGCTGGCTCTATGGAATTTTCGTTTTACTATTTCACTTTCCACTGCAGCGTTCTATTTTTTATCTTTCATGCTTATATTCCGAGGTTTCAGCCACCCCTGATCACTCCGGATGACTCTTCCACCTGACCTCGACTTCTAGTTTTGACCGGAAGGTGTTATCGTCACAGCTCGGTGTACTATTTCTTGCAATCGTACGTAAATTTTGCGCATTCATTTTATTTCCTGATAGAAAGTCATAATGACCCCATACGCGCCGTTTGATCCTGCTATCAAGCAGGCTTCGAGCCTTTCTGGAACAAGGCATTATTACAGTAAAGCCGGTTTGCGGTCTATTTACTCAGGCCCAGTGAGAATGCACGCGGTTGGCAATCCACGGCCCTTCCTCGTTGACTTCCTGGACGAACATGTCCGTAGAGCACGAGAGACTATGCCCTCTTATCATTGGTGAACCCGTCCCATTCAACGTCTTTCTTATGATTCCACCAAACTGACATGGCCAGATCACTTCGTCGTTGATTGTTGTTCGTTTCGTCGGCCGCATATTTACTGCATATTAGTTAGATTTTTCATTCAATATATATATCTCGATTAGACTCCTCCAGCTGCGTACACTTCTTTGAGGGCACAACCTTATTTTTCCTGTCTGGTGGCCATTATTACACCGGTCAGTTTTCGTTGGCATTTCTTCCAAGATTTTGCTTATCAGGCGTAACCAACAACTTTTTGGAGTCCCACCTTAGTACATTTTCATAGTGGATCTTTTTCGTAACGAGAGAACAGCCTTAGCCCGATCACGAACCAGAGGGCTTTGAAGTGCACATGAAAACACCGGATTTCATACCGGAAGATCCGGAGGTTTCCATCGCTGTTCTCGGGCCTCTCCTCCAGGAGGCTCACATATTCATTCAACAATCCAGAAAAAACTGCTCTCAGCCATTCCATTCAGTATGATCCTACAAACCTGAGACATTACTATGAACCCCGCAGATCACAACACACAAGGTACACTCCAGCAGGACCTCATTAGGATTGTGGCAGTGTCCGACGGGAAAAGCATTCGGCACATTATCTTCAAAATCCAGCTAGGGGATTCGAAACCATCAAAGTTGTTAAGAGAAACGCGTTCGCTGATAGGGAAATGTCCATAAAAGGTGCACCCGAGCGCCAAATATGGATACAGCGGCTTCTACCATGTGCTGAGAGCAAAGTTGCCCTTATATTTTATTACTAGACTTTGGATAAAAGCGCCGAGGCTGCAGATAAGGTACTTGAGTAGGAACGTGCACCAGCTTCACGGTCCCACCCCCTCGCCAGCATCACTGTTACTTCGCTAGATTGTCATCGACCCTGATTTGACAACAATCTAGCACGAAGCACCCAGTAGAAAATCTAAAATTCAAAACTTCATGCCAGGAGGTTCACCGTCGAAAAACACGGACCACCATCAATGGCCCACGCTCAAGAGGCCAAAGCCGCTTCCGTTCTACACAGAAAGCCCTGAAAACAATTTCACAATCCAGCAAGTGTAACCGTCGACGCTGCCTCGGATCCCTGGCGCGCAAATGCAAGAAGCCTTGCGCTTACCGCATCCGCCAGGGAAACTACTGGTCCGGGAGGTGATGGCGACGCCCTCCTTGGGTACCCCTGTTTCGATCGCCTTACTTCCACGAAGAACAAGGCTATTGGTATGCGTTTCTCAATCGACATGGGGTAACAGGTCAGCACAATGCCGGTTTCAAGGTTGTCTGCTATCGCCCCTACAGCCATGATACTGCACTCCAATCGCAACATAAGGCAGCCAATCTCTCCCCCTAGGCCTTGGTTTGCCTTGTCTTTTTCCGTGGGTTTTCTTCGCTGCCCGAGTGTAGCAGGCTAGTTTTGGTTTAGCCTTTTTGGGAAGCCACGGCTTAGTAGTCGATCCTGGCGGGCGGCAGCCCGTAGATCGAGTTACATCGTATTTCGTCGTTGTTTCCTTGACTAGAGCTCAGCCATCAGCATTCCCCACGCCAGTTTCCACGTCCGAACCAGAAGTTGGCAGTCTTCTCGGTCACCACCCCAGTCCTGTTTGCCGAAGCAACGATCCGTCTCCCATCACCACTGACCTGGCCCATCACACCGCCGCACGGGGACCCCCGGTCTGCTCTCAGTCCCGCAGTTTGGCTCCAAATAATCTCCATGTGACCCTCTCCAACGTCCAACATATGCTCAACTTGGGAGTTACCCGTCCTTCCAACAGCTCCTGATAATCACCTCTACGCATGGTCCCAAAGAGGTCGCCTGACCACTGGAGACCGCGCGGAGATTATCGCTCATCCAACCGGGTGGCTACGCCCGACCGACATTCTATCCGGCACATCACGGATCACACAGCCGGCTTAGCGGGTAATGCGATTTTCATCCAAATAGATTTGGTGCGAAAATATAACCGAATACCAGCAGCGAGGGCCAATATTCACAAAAAAAGCCACAACAACTCCCTTCGGTCTTTTTGAGTTTCTACGGATGCCGTTTAGGCTCAGCAAAGCTGCACAAACTTTCCAGCTTTCCATCGATTTACTTCGCAGTGGATTGGATTCTGCGCTCGATTGCCCTGACGACATCCTGGTTGCCAGCTGGTCTTAGACAAAGTATCCAAAACATCTACGCACACTTTGCGACCGCCTATTTCAACACAAGGTAGCGGTTAACGCAAAAAAGTGTATAATAGGTGTCGGTGCCATCTAATTCCTGGGCCACGAGGTTACTTCCACAGGGATCATACCAATGCAAGGTGAAGTGCAGGCTATCTTGGGCTACCCAGGACCCACGCTATTTAAACAACTACGGCGCTCCGACGCTTCGGGCAAAATTTTATCGTCACCTCAACCCGCAATGTGCTGAGTTAACGCAATTGCTCACAGATCTGCTAAAAGGCAGAGCAAAGCAGCTGGTTCTCATAGAAACCGCATGAGACGCTTTTTTCTGTGCTGAAGCAGGCTACGGCAACATGGCCTCGTCATCACACCCCAAGCCGACGGCCGCAATTGCTCTAGCCACCGGCGCATCGGACAAAGCCGTAAGCGCGGCGCCGCAACAAAACTCAGCCGACACTTGGCAACTAGTTGCATTTTACTCCAACAATTCACAACCGGCCGAGTCCAAGTACGGCACGTTTGGTCGTGAAATCCTCGCTGTCTACTTAGGCCTCTGTCGCTTTAGACACACCTTAGAGGGTTGCGAATTTACGGTCTACACCAGCCATAAACCAGCCATCCACTCCGTTTGCCACCACGGACGGATACTCTCCCAGAGGGCCAGGATATCTGGGTTATATCACTCAGTTCATGAATGATGTACGTGGTATCCCAGGTGCCGACAATCCTGTCGCGGATGCGCTGTCCCGCATTCAAAACCAAGACGTCAGGAACTCCAGCCCAAATAACCTCGAGTCTATTGCATCTAGACAGTCAGACAATCCCGAGGTTGACCAACACCGTGGCACCTCATCGGTGCTGCTTCAGTCGGTTCCCATTCCTTCGGCCGGAGGTCACATATTGAGCGACATTTCCAAAGACCACCCAAAGCTAGTCGTGCTGTCAGCCCTTAGGCGACAAGTTTTCGGAGCCCTGCACGGTTTGCCCCACCCAGCTATAAACGCCCCCACCAAACTCATCGGCGAACACTACGTTTGGCACCACCTGGACCGTGACATCACCGCACGGACCCGTACCTTCATCCAGTTCCAAAAGCTGAAAGTGCATAGACGTGTAAAGCCAACCACAGAAATTTCGGGCGGTCGACTAGTGCTTTCAACAAGTGCGCGCTGAACCGGTGGTGCCGCTGCCCTTACAACTAGCTTTCAGCAATAAGTAGACAACTTCGCACGAATCCCGAAGCAAAAACACGATTGATTCGCATTTTCTACGGCACCGGACTATTGAATGAACAACAACATGAAATATATGCAAACCTCAAATGTGCGATTAGAAAGACTAAAACGCCAGGACCGAGTTCACGGTGTGCGACAGAAAAGCACGTGAGTCACGCAGGTCAAAGGTGATATATGACAAAGTGGCGAGCTGGACGCGCATAAACAAAGGTCGGTTCACATAAACCTAGGTTGTGCGAAACCCACAAACGCTGTGGGTAAGAAAGTGTTTTCACCAAATCGCGTCATAATAATCCGTTCGCAGGGCTTCCAATGGCCGATCATTTCACCGCCCACCAAAATCCTTCCGAACTAAGTAAAGTTATAGGTTTGGGAAAGTGAACACTGATTCACCTCACCTACATGTACTTGCTGTCAGTGCATATGAATACTACTGCTGACGTCCGGAACCTACCCACATATTTGCACAATCATACGCGATTCGGTGGCCAACCCGACGAGTTGACCCCAGCAGCTAATGCACCTACCGCTGTTCATCTGCACTGCCCGCAAGAGCAACTACTCGGCCTCAGGCACGAAGATAGATGGGGTAGAGACTCCAAGCTCATGTGCCGTCCTTGGGAAGGCAATGTTGCATACGTGCTTGTCTGGGTGTTGGTGGGGAAACTACAATGATCACGACACATGGAAACTTCTTCCTCAATGTCAATAACGAAACAAGAACTCGTGAGACGGTTTCGTGTCCTAATGAAAGAGTGGGGGAAAATTGCATTTTGCCCGCATGTGTGTGTGAGCATGAGAGGAAGTGCATGCGCGAAAACAACAGCTATAATTTGTGGAACCTTCTCGTGAATGGCTAACAATAGATGGGTACTCGGGGCGTCATAATGATCTACTGAAAGTCGGTGACAAACCTGCCAATCAATTATAGAGTGTGTTTGTTACCCAATGTGGACGTGAATGTGCAAATGAGCACGCAACTATTACTGCACAAATTTGGGCCACAGTTAAGTTGCTTGAGTACCTTTCCTTGGTTTGAAACCTGCAGTTGCGTGCCATTGGGCGAACAAACCAGTGGCGTCGACTTATCTATTCTCATTTTCCAGAAGACTGCTTTACGCACAATGCGAGCCTTTGTTCTCTTGACAATCTTAAACTTCACCATTCTTATCAGCCAGCCGGAACTGCTAACCACTCCCACAACAACACTCTAAGGCCAAGCACCAAAGTGAACATGTTTATCGATGAGCATGACCAACCCATCAACTTTGAATGGTCTTTCTTTGGTGAGCCTTCCCTCCCCCCCTTCACGTTTGCAGGATCGACAGGTACTCTCGTGGCTAGGTATAAGTTACGTTTGAAGTACGTTTGTCGTTTCTCCAATTACATCGGATTTACGCTTTTTTCCCTTACGCCACTTTCGCTATCCGTTTCAATTGTTCTTTGTGCAAAACCAGCAGTTATATGCAAGCGTATGTTGCTCGGTTTACATCGAAAGACCGCTCCATTACCAATTGTTAACATAGATTGATTTTTTTTCAACTTGCAACCATCATTGAAAAATACCATGCCATTTGTCCATTACATTTGCATCGGATGTCATTGTCACTTCTTACATAATGGTGCAGTGATTTACTGACAGTTCGCCAATAACAGTATACATTTTTTTCCCATCTGCAGATATCGCGATCACCGACAAATGTATCAAACGTTCAATGACAATGTGCTTTGATGGATCATTACAAATCTGTACAAAATACACTTTTTCTATGTAAATAAATTTTTCGTATTCAGAATTTGGCATTCAATTTTCAGTTACATATTAGACAGAAATTGATGCATGTGGGACGCGTAAGCAAACGGCCAAAATAGATGTATACATTAGTAGTAGACCATGAAACGGCGGTTGGATCTGGTTTCGTGTAACGTATTATAAAGGTTGGGGATAGCCCCAAGCGGCTGCACAAAGGTTGGGGCTAGCCCCAAGTTTGCCCCAGGCTTGCCCCATGCGGCTGCCCCAAGGTTGGGGCTAGCCCCAAGTTTGCCCCAGGCTTGCCCCATGCGGCTGCCCCAAGGTTGGGGCTAGCCCCAACCTTTGTGCAGCCGCTTGGGGCTATCCCCAACCTTTATAATACGTTACACGAAACCAGATCCAACCGCCGTTTCATGGTCTACTACTAATGTATACATCTATTTTGGCCGTTTGCTTACGCGTCCCACATGCATCAATTTCTGTCTAATATGTAACTGAAAATTGAATGCCAAATTCTGAATACGAAAAATTTATTTACATAGAAAAAGTGTATTTTGTACAGATTTGTAATGATCCATCAAAGCACATTGTCATTGAACGTTTGATACATTTGTCGGTGATCGCGATATCTGCAGATGGGAAAAAAATGTATACTGTTATTGGCGAACTGTCAGTAAATCACTGCACCATTATGTAAGAAGTGACAATGACATCCGATGCAAATGTAATGGACAAATGGCATGGTATTTTTCAATGATGGTTGCAAGTTGAAAAAAAATCAATCTATGTTAACAATTGGTAATGGAGCGGTCTTTCGATGTAAACCGAGCAACACACGCTTGCATATAACTGCTGGTTTTGCACAAAGAACAATTGAAACGGATAGCGAAAGTGGCGTAAGGGAAAAAAGCGTAAATCCGATGTAATTGGAGAAACGACAAACGTACTTCAAACGTTAGTCTTACAGTAAACTTGTTTCTGCTAACCGTTGCGAAGCAATAAGGCAACTCCGTTTCATTCTACTTACCTACTACATCTGCTACCTGCTCCGCGATCACGAGCGTTGTGGAACCAATTTCTGATGTGTCTGTCGATGTTCATAGTTGGTTCCTCGGAAAAAAAACGAACTGAATCTGATAGCGTCTAGTAGATGGTGAGACCACTAATAAACCGATATACCTTTTATGGCTTTGATGAGTTTATGATTGCAGACGGCTATCCTCTTGCTGCTACCGAGCCAGCAGCACCTGACTGCGACGTCGTCGCTCACCACGGCAGACAGCATTTGCTTTACTGAATCCTGAAGATTTCTATTTATATACCGCCGCAGTGTCGTTACCTACATTTGTCACATACACGTATAGTGACTTACCATCTTATTGAAAGCTTCTGGCGTTCCCAGGACGTCGTGTAAATGGTGGAATTCATCCACAGTGTTCACACGTGTGATTGGCTGCGGTATACCTTGTGAACATGACGCCCCGATAGTGTTGGAAAGAGACTCTATGGAGGCACTCAGTTTCTCCACAGTTTTTGTGAGACTGTCTATAGACAGTAGAATTTTTTCTTGGTTTACTTAAACATTAGGTAATGGCATTGCATGTGAACTTACATAGTAATTGGCGCAGGTGAGGGGCCAAGTTCATTTGCGTGGCGCTGGTGCTTGAGCCGCTACTTGTAATTAAATGGGCAATATGAAACAAAAGTAATAATTACCTTGAGGATGCGACTGGCACTCGGGTGCTAGCGTGTGCAGACAACGTGGACTGTGAGGACAACTGAGGCGAACTAAAACGGAATTTGGTTGTGCATGTTGGAAATGTACCTTTACATTCCCCCAAGTCGTTCCAAAATGGGCGGTGGGGAGGGTGGTAAGTCCAGCGTAACTGGTTTTAGGTTTCTCCGCATCGCCTGGGGACTCTCGTCGGAAGAGAATTCCACGGGAACCCTTTAGGTATGTGAATATTAATGTTTAATTACCTCTTTCTTGTGGAGTAGTGCTGCGAGAAGTATGTCTGCTTCTCCGTTTCATCGGTGGAAGCAGCACTTGACTGATGAACCAACTGATGCTCAAAATCGATGGCATCACCAAGTTTGTCTATTTAAATGTTATACTACCACTGACTTACCCGTATAGTACATAGGTCTAAAGTAGTATTCCGGGCATGAGTCCGGCACTTCCTTTCCCGATAGCAGATGACGTCTGTAGTCGGGAAAACTCTTCGTTCGTGGCCAACGAACGTGTGTTTCGTCGACCATCCAGTTTTTGTGTACCACTGCGTATGAGTTTTCTTCGGGAAAGTGAGCCACTACGTACATCTAGGAATAGAATTCTTATTAGGAATTGTCTATGTGGGACTTGATTACATTTAAGTACGTACAGAAACAAGTGGACGGTGAATACAATAACAATAACGCTTAAGTGATCACCCATACGTGAAAGCAAACACGAGTCAGCCATTGACACCAAACAAGGACACGGAGACAGCAATAAAACGGCAAAATACGAACGCTTCACGTCAAAACAACCGACAAAGGATAACAACTTTCGTCTCGCAGTCACCCGAGAAATACATAGTCTTACCAGATCGTCATGCTGATTTGCGAAAAAAGTGGCACGGTAAGCACAGAGCGTTATGTGACTTTTTATTTCAAAAACGTATGTAAAATGGGAACAACAATACTGGAACAGTCAATGCAAACACGAATACATTTACATGTGATTGTGTGGATGGGTGCACTGTGCAAAGTGTAGTCTAAATCCCCTACAGCAAATATATACAACTGGCTTGATTTTAACGCGTACGTGAAAAAATTGCCTGGTGAAATGAAGTATTTGAAGAAAACATTATTCTCCAGGAAACTGACAATTTGCGCGGGACGTCCGTTAATGATGATGACGTTGTTGGGCTTATCGACTGAAAAAAAAAAACCATTGAGAACGACAAACTGTCTACTATGGGGGATGCGAGATACTGGAAGGGACAAATCATCCGTGGGGGTTTCTTTAGTGATGGTTTCGAAGTTGTTATTCAGTTCGTGGAGCCGTTTATACAATTGCTCAGCTGGTTTAGCCGGCCCCTTTATAAATGATTTCAGTTTCGCAATATGTGACTCAAATGGAAAACATGAGAAATTGTCCAACACACCGTGTTTCCGGACATCTTCTGACAAATGAATTAAGCAATGCACATTATAGACTAAATCCTGCGGACCATATAATACAGACATTTGTTGAACAAAAAGTACTAAAAGTCTGTGAGCAAAGTCAAGATACTCAGTGTGTAAAAGGGGATGAGAAAATATATATACAGCAATGAATAATAGCAGAAAATGTTTATAGTACTCATCAGGTAGCAAATGCAACAAACAAACGGGGCCTATATACAAAAGGAACTGTCTATACTCGGACGCTTTCCAGCGTTCCAAATCCCGAGTGTGACGGCACAGGCGTTGAAAGTCACACGGGATGTTGCAGTGGTTTCCAACAATACGATTTCCCAGTTCTGTGACTGTCGCCGGGCTCAAGCGAAAACGTTCTGTTCGGCTGCCCTTTAGCCATGCATTTAACAATTTCTGCATGACACCCAAACAGACTAAATGCATATAATCCAGCGGAAAATTTGCCACCATATCAACTGGGATTGAAACGAACGGGCTTTCACCAATATGGTGACGTTTGTATTTAAAGAGGCGGAAATCAGCATCAGTACGCGGTCGAGCGTCCACCAATGGAAACGTTATTCTCCCTGTGATATGCAGACCACGCTGTATGCATCTATCACACCCGAAGTAGCCTGTCGGACTTTTGACTTGACGAACGTAAGCCCGGGCAGGTGTGTCGCATACCACTGACACCAGTTTACATGCTACTGATGACCCAAGATAGTTGATTCCGCCGTCAATTACATCTCGTAATTCCAATACCGTCTCTTCCAGGTACGTGTTTATCGGTTGCGGCTTCCCTGAACCGCAATAAATGCCAACCGGAAAAACGGCCAGACATCTCGGACGCACCACACGTGCCAGAATGGGCCACAATTGTATTGTAGAAGAATGATAAATTGACGACCCATCGATATTCATCTGGAAGTCGACGGATTCCGGGACCAGCCCAAGTCCACTGATAGATCGTTGCAGACCTTCGATGAGCCCAATATGAATATACACACCTTGTGCTAGCAACGTCTTCTTACAAAAACGAGGTGTGTGCGACAGAGTCCTCGGATCCTTCGGTACGCCGGGCAAATATTGGTTTAGGACGTTCAGCACACTCCTTCGTTGCTGCATCGTTAGTCTGCAGCTAACAAACACATCGGCAAATGAACGTAAGAACGCTTCCATGTTGATCTTCACGGACGTCATTTTCCCCAGTTCAATGTCGACACCTGCGAATAACAATTTATATAAAATCACAGATAACATATACTCACCGACACCAATGGACAAGTCTGTTGTTGTCCCTTGCACATTCAGTGTTGATGAGTGAGGAAGTTGTGATGGATGTCCACCCGAAACCTCATCACTGGATGACACATTTACCGTTGGCTCTGGATTTAGTAAAGTTTATATTACGATGCAAATATTTAAGTACCTGTTGACGTCATCTGCGGACATCGGTATCGATGGGCCCACATGGAAGCCTCGCCGCACTCAGTGCACGGTACAGCACTCAACGCCTGCTTACGCCGACGGTATCTTTGCCACTTGCTTGGACGGTCCATGTGAGTTAGCTGTCCATTGTAAGCACAGAACAGTGGTAAACACTAAACCACATTTATCTCCATTTGAAATACGAATATGATGATTACAAACAAATATCCATAAACATCAAACATGCGTATACCGGGTACTGACGCTATCGGCAAAAAAGATGATGTATAGTATAAAACATATACACAATTATACATACATGTATAATTATATATATATATATATATATATATATATATATAGAAAGACAGACAGACATATTTATAATGATCGCAAGCCATATATATGGTTATGTGTTCAACACGGTCTGTACGAAACTCGTACGAACTCGTGCATCACGTGCCTGAGAAAGCACGCCAGTCACGTGAAGGACAGAACGACGACTGCACGGGACCGCGTGAAGGTCGCCACTAATATTGACGTAACAAAACAAAACGGGCCAAAATAAGCGTTCCTCAGGGTGGCAATATATGTACATGAGGATATAATCCTAGTGCATCCGTAACCAATTAGCATCTTTCCCACATGAAAACTAAACTTGGGGCAAGCTTGGGGCATGCCCCAGGTTTACCCCAAAGGTTGGGGCAACGTGCTACTTGGGTAACCAAGGATACCTCTTTGACTCGTACGGACAGAGACTCAAGTGGAACCTACCATAGCAACTGGGACCGAAATCAAACCACACAACAGGAGATACCCCTAATTGCTTATCAGATCGTTCAGCGTTTTCTAAAGCAACCAACACGAATTCCAGTTCACGCGCATGCCGCTAATATACAGCCACACTCGGCTGATTGTCCGACGCATACTTTGCCCTGCCAGACGAAACTTACGCATTCGATGTAGTACGTTACCAGAATAACACTGAAGGCAAATGCGTCAACACATACATATATTTTTGTCAGTGAAACAGCATAATAACGCTGAAGTCCATGCGGAGATTTTCCCACCTTATTATCCGTTACCACAGGTTATCTTTCCTCCGAACCGTAGCCGGCTGGAAATTGACTCTCCACTTCTCGAGGACCCTCCAGTTGCGCCTTCTTATTTCTGAATAGTACATGTTACTGGCCCTGAATCTAAACTCACCTTTTTATGGACTGCTGTTTCTCCCACATCCACCAGTTCACTTTCACGAAATTGGCCACATGTCCCCCTGCTTCGAAACTCATTCCTTTTATCGAACTCCGGTAAATCCGTCATTCAGGGTCTGCATTGTCTTCGTGGATCGCTATCGTCTTCGCGTGCGTCGATTTTCTCACCTTTTCTACTTGTTCAAAATTTACTCCATCTGCAGAACCTTAGTTGGCCTCTGGTTTCCTTGGCTTGCGTCATTCTCTTTCATAATGCCTCCTTAGCACTGCGTTAACGATTTTCTCGATATCTCCACCGCGCACCACTGCCTAGCCCGGATTCGAAACCGGTTCAAAACTGCCGCGCAAACCATTATCAGAATGATCCATTCAAACTGTTGCCGTCTTTGTTTTTTTATCTCTGATACTCTCGACATTCGTACTTAGAATTTGTGAATATTTCATCTTATTGAGCAACGTGTTACACCATGATCATGCGTTAGCGCGTGCTCCCCGGCCATGGCCGAGAAATATACCAATATATATATATATATACATCACATTTAAAACACCTTGGCCAAGTAATTCGCCAGTTTCCACCCATTTAGGTAGCTATCACTGGGGCTCGCCGGCCCTTGAGATCCAACATATGACCTTAAAGTCAGCAAATCGTTCGAAGTAAGCGCCAGGTGAGTGAGGCCGCTGGAAGATACTGGGACTACAGAGCGGTTGTTCATGATTCTCTCGATCTCTGGCAGCACGATGCGCAGCGTCTTATTGTCTAGCGGTTGTTGTTCATTTTCCGATATCAACGTCTCTCTGGCAGTCTCAACAAAGCTTTCCCACGCTCCACCACGGTGACAGGCAAGCTGGGGATCGAAGCGCCATCGGATGCCACATGTCGCGGTTAACTCCATCAGCTTATCTCGATTTACACTTTGGCGCCGACGCTGCAATTCTCGTTGAGTTCCCACAGCATTCGGCCTGCTGTCGGAATAAACGTCCTGTGGTACGCCTCTTTTATTGGTAAAGAGCTGCGGAGCTCGAATGAAGAGTCGGAGGTTATCGAGTGCGGGACCTCCAAGCTCACTGCTCAGAACTTCAGGCAAGTCGTGATGCACCACTATCCCTTTCCCATCTTTTTCCTGCACCTGACCCATGTGGGTCCGAAATATTCGAGCCTGGCGTTACTTACCAGCCATCACCTCGGGTCAATCTACACCCCGGCAGCGGAGCCATATACTGCTTCCCGCGACAGCCATGCTTCCTCTGCATTGTACTCAACGTTGGATTACGCTCTTCGCACTTGTCCTTCCCTTCAGTATCCAAAAACGTTTCCGGACGACACTCGCCACGTGGCCCCTCCAGCGCATCTCTCCGAGGCGCTTACTTTCGAATCGGTTAGTCCGTCATTGGTAATCAGTACGGGAGGTTCCGTGTCAAAATTTGGATGAAAGTCCGTCAGCCTATTACCTACCCTTATTAGTCCGTCAATAAGCTTCAGGTTCAGAGATTTCAAGTTGATTTTTGAGAATAATATCCTTTCGTCGGTCAATCCCGTCCCTGGGGATATTCGAACTCTTGGAGGAAAGCCCCCAATTGTATCATCTTGAGTAGCTCGCATTCTGCTGATGGTAGCTCATCGGGAGTCACGGGGCCCATGGAGACTTCTCACGGTCAATAAAGGTCTTAGGCCTGATCAACCGTGCTAGTGGGCGCAGCTTCTTTATCCAACAGGAAAATCTGGCCAACCGTGACTAGCCCGACTTCGGCTCGGCTGCTGCTACTGTCGTTATAGTGCCTTTGGTCTCCATTTCCAATTAGAGGGGTGGTTTCAGTTGGTAAATGGGCAGGTCCCGTACAGGCATGTACATGAACTTCGACCCTCCTGTCCGTGTGTCTAACCGCCGAAAATCGGTCGCAATTCCAAAAAACAAGTCGGCTGGGCTTTCGGCCGACTTAACATGCTGCCATTGATTTACGGTGGTTTCATCGTGTACGATTGTGAGCCAATTAGCCATGAGGGTATCGGAACGGCTCCTGTTGTTACTGATGTAATCCAGCGCGGCCGCCCAGTCTGTCCGGAATCTGGCTGATCATTTATTGGGGATGAAGCACCTCCTTATCACTTACACCTCTCTAACGGCTAAAGCGGCCGCCCTGAGTTCGAGGAGCCGGAGAGAGACCGATTTCAGGGGGGCAACACAAACTTTGGTAAACAGGATCCTCAAGGTGTAGCATCCGTCGCCCAGACACAAACGTTCGTATACTAGAGCCCCGTTTCCAACTGAGGAGGGGTCGGAAAAAGCGCGCAACTCTCAGGTCGGGGTTATATGATTAGAAAGTGAACACTTGGAAATCCATTAGTCCCCTAATTTCTTGAGAGTGACTAGGAACTCTTCCCATTATAGCCTGCCACTTCTCTCAAGTGGCTGGTCTCAGTCGACTTTCTCCCAACAGAGCCGTTGCAGTGAGGTCATTCTGGGTAGCAACTAGGGGGAAAATAAACCGACTGGGTCCAACGGGCTGGAGGTGGCTAGCAGTATACCACGGAGCGTGGCTGGCTGGTCTGGGAAACGCAGTTCGTAGACGAATTGGTCCCATTCCACGCTCCGCTGTATTTCCAGAGTGCGCTCCATTTGGAGCGGTGACCCATTCAGATCTTGGACATTTGCTGTCTTCGCGTCATGCAGAATGGCTTTGAAAGCCTCCAGCGCATTCGATATCCACTCCATGGGGTCGAATTCGCCCTTCCCTAACAATTCTGTCGGGCAACTAAATTGTGCTATTGCTTTGTCTACGTCATCAAACGATCCAAGATAATTGTCGACGCAGAAATTCCTGCCGACACTATCAGCCACTGACCGGTGAACCGAACCTTCATAATTGTCAGCGGTTTCTCGTAGGGCGTAGTTAGCACAAAGGGGTGATGATATCGTCTCAAATGGAGGAACCCCCATTCTACAATCTCTCACCGATTTGTCTCAGTAAGTCTCGCCCCACCATGATAAGCGCAAAGCAACCTCCCACTTTACTGGTACTTTTACCCGAGGAAACTTCTCTCTGATATCGGCCGACAGAGCCACCCTGCCTAGCCTGAACTGACACAAGACCTCAGCCAGCGGTGTCGTTCAATCTGGCTCTTGTAGTAAACGGTCATATAAGGACTGTCCTTGAAACTTGGGTGCGCAATCGAAAAACACCCGCAATTTTTCGAGCTTCCTGGATAGAGAACCGGCTGACGAGGCAAATGCCACATCCCTTTTTGGCCGTTGATAGTTGCAGATACTCTAACCTAAGTAACCAACACTTCATTCCGTATCACCATCCCTGAGTACTGTTTCCGGAGATCCTCATCCAGACTGAAACGTTCTTTTGAACGCAGTAATCTATGAAGAACTTAGGTCCACTTGTCATCCAGATAGCTGGCACGTGCACGCCATGGGAGAGGTGAGCCGAATTGGTTTTTTAGGCGTTTGGTCCTTTGCCGTAACGTCTGCAGTGCAAAATTGGCCCTCTCGCAATACTGACAGTCGGTCGTCCCCAATGTCGTGAAACCCTTACTTGTACAGACGCTGCAACTGGTGCCCTACATGGCCCTTTTCTGCAGACATAATTTATGGAGCTACACTCCGGGGCCGGGCCGTATGGCGTCCATCGTGTTGTCGTACGTACGGCCAGGGGTGGTTGGCGGCCGCCTACTCTCTGGTCTGGCACCCAATGTGCTTCCGGCAAGCCGCAGCCAGTAAAAAGATCTACTTCATCAACCTCCCAATCTAAGATGATTTCGTCATGCCAATGGGGCCTTCTAGATAGAATTACATTTACCGACCTCGGCACTTGCATCGAGAGACCAGCCGGCGTAAAGGCCTTCGTTGCCCCGATCTGCTCATTGATATCCAGAGAGACGAGTTGCAATCTCAACCGACCTGCGGTTGTTACCTGAGAACAGCCCACCGTACTCACAGCCAACGACGTCAAGCTTTCCTCAAGCTGGAATGTTTCGGTAAATAGCCCTTTTTACCAAAGCGGTGTTTGATCCGCTGCTGACAAGGGCCAAAGCCATGGCCACTCCATCAAAGGTCATCACTCCTAGAGCTACCGCTCCATGATGTACTGGGTTTTGGGTAGACAGTGGTACTGAACAGATCATACTGAGCTTTGTGCTCCTGTGCGGCGTAACTTCTTTTAATTTGTGTGTTAGTCAATGGCGTCTGCCTGGCCAACCTTCGTGATCACATCTGGCGCTTGTTTGACAAATTGCTGCACTGTGTTGGTTGTTGAGGTGAATGAAACAAATTTGTACAGTCCTTGCCATTCTACGAAGCTCACTCACTGTAGTTTTAAAGAACTTCGGACAGTACGATAGCCCATGATTTGTGTCGAAGGGCCTACAGCTTGGGTAGGCCAAGGCCTCGAGTGAAATAGCATGCATGCTTGTCCAGGGCTGTTGCTTCGAGTGGCCCCTACAGCATTTTGAGCTTGACTGGCGTCAGATCTGTTCATCCTGTTGTTATCGCAAATAAGTCGGCCGAATCTGCTATAGGCTATCCTTCCCTGTCTACCTAAATAATCGGTCAGGTCCTCGAAATTGGCATCGCGGTCGCCCCGGCTTATGCTTTCTGCTTTTCGGCCCAGCGGCCCTGCAGCTGGAGAGGCAGACAACCAACGATCCACTCTGAGGTGTGCATCGCGCCGAGCTCAGCCTTGTGATGCAAGTGATCAGGGGTCACAGGGCAATTTTGCACCCTAATGACAGGGTCGGCCGTAGCATATACGTTGCCCTATGTTTGCTTGGCTTCTCGCATCGCGTCCTCTATCAGACTGCGGGCAACTAAGAACGGCCAGCCAAACAAATCCTTCAAAACCTTCCTTGACAGTGCGTGGTCTTGACCCGGGTAGAGCATGGCACAACCATCGGTCGCTTCCCCAGATCGTCCTCGACAGTAGTGACTCAGGTAGAGGAGACTTTGTCCCGTGTCGGTCACCCAATTCCCGCGGAAGGTCTCAAATTGCTCAACGAACATGCCATACTGCTCTGGTCGTCCGCCAATGACTTTCAGCTTCACTTTCGGCAAATTGATCGTTGGTTGCGTCGGTGGAAGCTGCTTGGCGGCAGGCGCAGGACTTCTCATTTCTAGTCGACTCAGTTTAATGAAGGGGCCTTTCCAACTAGTTCTATGCTTGAGCTCAATCCATCTGCTTACCGGAAAATGACTACTGTTCCAAATCTAATATCCCCAGCCCGAACAAATCAACGTTTTTAGAGTCAATATCACCCTCAGAAATACGTGAACTGGCACCGACAGGGCTGGGAGATCTAACGTTACCTGAGGGGAAAATGTATCTAAACCCTCCTCAAAGACTTGCAGAAATACTTCCTGTCCGGGTTTTGACCGTATCGTTCCTCTTCTGAACAACTCAAGTGTCTTCTCGTTCCAAGTTGATCAACTTGGGTATAATAACGCGCTATTAGCAACAAGCAGCCAATATCGCACGAATCCCGAAACAAAAACACGATTGATTCGCATTTTCTACGACACCGAATTATTAAATGAACATCAGTATGAAATACGTGCAAACCTCAAATGTGCCATTAGAAAGACTGAAAAGCCAGAACCAAGTTACGAGTTGCGACAGAAAAGCACTTGGACCACGCAGGTCAAAGGTGGCGAAACAGTCACCCAAGCTTTTGTATAACTCTGGGTTGCGGCACTTGGTTTTCCAGCCGTGGTTTCCACCGACCACTGCCCACAATTCGAGGATGCTTTCAGCGGTCATATGCAACCTTTAGGCACCCGTCACGTTTATACCACAGCCTCTCACCCGCCAGCAATCTGAATGGTGTAGCGTTTCCGCCGGCAACTCAAAGCCGGCTTAGCAGCTCACAAAAACCCATGCTGGCTGGAATCGCTACCACTACTACTTCCAGGTTGTCGCAACGCTCTCAAGGCCGATCCACGAACCACATCAGCCTAACTCACATCCGGTTGCGCGCTCCGAAGTCCTGGCGATATGGTGGCTCCAAAGTCCGTCGTCGCTGTTGACTGTGCCGATTGTGCAGCCCAGTTAACGCACCAGATGCGTAAGTTGCACCTTCCCGCGGGTCGTGAACGAAGCACGACGGTTCACGTACACCCAAAGCTTCGAGACTGTGCGAACGTTTTCCTTTGGACGGGGGCACGCGCCTCCCTGCAATCTGCCCACTCCGGCCTCCAATGGGGTTCTGCGCCACCTAAAGGAAACGTCTGTCATCGACTATAACAACAGGTTGACTAAGGGCAACTTTTCTGGCTGAATATATCCCATCCGATTCTATTTCGCCGAGTCCTTCAGGACCAACACCCATGTCCGCGGCGTTCCATACTCCATCCATGCCAACGCCGGTGACCCGGTTGGTTGGCCGTCCTAATGGAACCCTCAGCATGGAGCCGCCTTCGTCGACTTTCAACCGCGAACGGGTTATCAAGATGCCCGTTTGCTTTGCAGATACGTTGCTTTTACTCCACAAATAAACGCCAAAGCCTTGCACGCAAAAGGATTGCTCCATATTTGTTGCACGTCGCTTGAAATTGATTCCCACACCGCGGTCATCTACCATTTCGTTTTATCGCCGAGCAAATTTGTTGATGTCCTGTTCATCCGTCCTCTCCCGACACCGTCACTTAATGTCTGTAGTTCCAGAGAGGGCTCGTACCGTTTTCAGCTACCCGTTCGTTACCGACGCGGACCCGGCCGCCCTTCGGTTTGCCTTCGCATTAACCATCTACCGCACACGGTCTGATTGCCCGCAAGCAGGATGTGCGAGCTACCAGAAAGACCGACCACGACATCACTTACCACGCCCAACCTTTACTGGGTCATTCAGTGGGGTGAGCGGTGAGAAACTCCACTGACGTCATTGCCGTGGGAAACGAAAAATCCTACCTCCGGCTTTGAACCTGCGGGGATATGCGTTTTGGATGGCTATCTACGGCAGCTCACCCCAGTGTATCGCTTCGGGTACCAACCGCAACATTCTAACGCATCTAAGCATGTTTTTCCTTTTTTGACTTTTCTGCTCCTCTCTATGGAGGACCCACGTTGTCGACTCCCTTTTAATTCAAATGAGGTGGCTTCAATCGGTTGTCTATTTTCATTTTTCAAACAGCACTCATTTTGGAGTGACTTGACACCTTTCTTGTGTTGTTTTGACTTTAAACTGTCCGTCAGGTGATCGTAGGTCATCCGCAGACGATACCATTGGGGCTCAGAAGTATTTGTGGTTGCAGTCCGAACCCGCGAAGGGTTTCAAGGTTACAGGGAACTGTAGTATTAACTAGCTTCGCCGGCTTTATTACATGTGACAGACTCATTCCCTCGCGAAACGCTTGAATCCAAGTTATTTTTGAAGGCGGTCTTCTTGAGGGGTGCGTCTGTGGTGATTGGCCGACCAAATCCAATCTACCACTTGTTTGACCGTACGTTCGCGAGAGCTACAACCGTTCGCGTTACTTCCGATACACTTCCTCTGCACAAGCCAAAACAAGGACTCTGCACTCAGGATCAGCCGAAATACACACGGTGGCACTTCACGATTCTTCCTCGCTGACTTCTTTGAGGTACACGATCGTAGATGCTGATCTAAGTGCCCTCCCACATCACCACATTCAGGCCAGAATAATCTTGTCCATGGAACCCATCGACACCCTGGCCTTTGGAATCTTTAAATGTATCCATGTAGCTGATGATGCAGCAGTATTCAAAACTTTAGATGGATTAAATCTGCCGTCTGCTTGAAATTTATTTCTGAAGGCTTGCTTTCCGCATTCGCAACCTTGCCACCACATCAGAATTTACAAACGTTCTTGGCGGACCAATTCCGCTGCCACTTTAGTTGAGTAATGATAATAATAGTTTATTTCGGAGAAGTCCGAATCACGCCTGAAGCATGAAAAACACTTTTTACAAGCGACAAAAATGACAGACAAAATTCATGAAAACCCTAGAAGAAAGCAGGGCGGAGGAAGGGCGGGAAGAATCAGAGGACAGATTAGAGGGAGATAAATGCATGCACACCAAGGAGTAATGGAAGATTTGTAGTTGAACCCAGAGTTGGTGGTGACCTTGATATGGATGACGCACTATTACGCACACCCAATGCATCCTTCAAGCCATCACTTTTGAATATTTATCAATTTGGAAGTCCGTATAAAGCTATTGTTTCAATTTTGCCTCACTTCAATTCATATTTTCTCCACGTTTCTAAACGACGTATTTGTTTATGGGTGCTACAACGGACCGTGCCTACTAGGCCGAAGTGGTGTAATTGACTGCCTTTTGGAAGTGCCCAACAAATAGAAGTTTAAAAACAGGCTCGTTGTTGGCTTCAAGGTAGGCCAGAAAAATTCGTTGTCTGTGATTGAACCTCCAGACTCCTTTCTTCTGTCCGAGTGCTCGCAGGAGAACCGGTGTCTGTCGTTCAAAAGCCTACAGCTTTGGCTTATCAAAGATAGGAATCAATGATATGCAAGACCGGAAAGCGGGTTCGTAGACCATTTTTTCCTTCGAAAGAATTCTAAAGCCACTTTTCTCCTGGAATTTTTGCATTCATTTTGTATAATGAACAACTCCACAAGCTTTTTGACGGCTAGTTTCGGTTTGTGAATAATCACAACTCTACGTGCAAAGTATATTTGTTACTTTCCCGTCTCAGTGATTATAGCTGTTTCCATACATAAGTAATCGGATTTTAGTCCTTTTTGTTGGAAGCTGTACTCAAAAAAGCTATTCTTGAAACATGCCCTCGAAAATGTTTTTCTTGACCCACGTTTCCTTAATTGTGACTGTCTCACCTTTCTACACCCTGATATTTCAGATCCGGCGACTACGTACCAAAAGAACGATGAACATTTTCCAACTTTCTGAATGAAGCAGTCGTCGATTCATAAATCTGTACAAGCTTTTAGCGTGAGTTTTTTGTGTAATAATAAAAGTGATGATAATAATATTGGCATATTTTGGAGGCGCCCGAAGTATGCTGGAGTGCACTATCAGATGATTCAAGTGATGTCAGAATCGGAATTTTCAAAGGGGTACCGTATGTGAGCACAGAGTATTGAAGAGTGGTAGAGTGGACTAAAACTGTAATAATGCCCGGCAAATTTGAAGGTCAAGTTCAAGTAATCGAATCGGCTGGCAGTGTCTAGAGTCGACTGAGAAAGGGAAAGTGCATGCGTAAGTGGTACCGGAAGTAATCACAGCATTGAAAGAGCCAGCTGATTCAAGGATATCTGCCAAAAAACGACGAGGAAGGAGGAAAAAATAAAACCCCATCAAGTGGAATTCAAAGAATGGCTTGCGAGTAGCGGGATGTGGAAGTAGTTAGATAGAACACTGAAGGATGTACAAGAAAGGATCTTCAGATTTCAAAAGCCACAAATCAGCGGCCAGCGTGATGGTAGAATTTCATGGTGAGATACCGAAGTAGTCAATCACAAGGAAATAGACCAACAATTCCAGTGGATAGAGGGAGGGATTCCAAGAGCTGTGATGGAAAAAATAGCCAGCCGTGAGCCGATAAGTGTTCGGCGATTTATTTTCTTTGGTATAGGTATATCATTTAGTAACATCAAGGATATAGAGTTATGGAGTAAATCAACGTGAAGTGCGTTATACCTCGATTTCAGGGGCGAGTAGCTTGCGGAAGCGATAATAGAGTGGAGAGTGTATAAGTGACCTGGTGACTGTTCTGATAGGCAGATCACACGGCAACGGTAGGGCGACAGCTACGGGACCAATGAGTCTGGTAACAGGAACAAGAACGGGATATCGGATTCAGAGCAAAATGAAACAGTCGGCAGAGAAGGCAGTAGAAATTAGATTTGAACGTCAGGAAGTCGCTTAGCTCAGTGACGAGCAAAGCAGGCTTCGTAGCTCAGATACGTAATCACTTGCAGCAGGAATGAAGGCAAAATGCCCAGAAATTCAGATATGGTCAAAAAGGTTGCAAGAGAGTGTATGCCGACGGAAATCTATTGGAAAAGATGCAAAATGAAAAATTGGAAACCTTGATGGCATGACGCCAGCGGAGGCAATCAAAAAAACAGCCTACAACTGGTCGTAATGAGAGCTGGTACGATGATGGTAGAAATAGCTAGAGGAGAGCAGGCGAACATAGGGTAGATTGTCCACGTTCATACAGGTACGTTACGGAGTAACAACAAGGAGATGGAATATTAGTTGTGAAAAGGTGTGAAGTGTGATTGCAGAGGAGGGTAGCGTGCAGAAGTGGAGGTGAAGTGGGGAGTAGATAACATCCCGGGCGGCCGTTAAGAATATTAGACAATAAGACAGTGGTAAAGAGAACTATAGAACCAGTGTTTCGAACAGTAAAACTGGATCAGAACATAGGATTTTAATTAAAATAGAGACAGTTGACTGACATGGCAATTGAAATGGGAGGTTCCAGGCTGGCGAACTCTGTTGTGTAGCGAACGAACAAGAACTCCGGAGGGAGTGGGAGCAACCGATTGTTGTCGATGGGAAGGCCAGAGAACTACGGGTGACGGAACGCGAACTGTTTGTTCAGGTTGTGTGATCGAGAAACGACAATGTGAAAATAGAAGATAAATCGATATGGAGTGCGGAAGGGTACAGAGATTACAAAGATTGACAATTGATTGATAATCGATAATTGTATATTTCTTGGCCGTATTCAAGGCACATGCACGAGGCAAGATCAGAAAATACAGCAGTGCATAACAATGTGAGGTATTCACAATTTTTAAATTCAAGAATCACACAGTAACCTAAATAAGACAGTAAGGTCGTGTAGTGTTTGAGTGAACTAAAGTGGCAATGGTTAATGCTGGAAGTATAAACCGGTTTCGAATTCGGGGAGGGCGGTGTGGGTAGTTGGACAAACGTGGAAATGCTGATATAAGCGACAGTGGAGAATGGTAAAATTGCAGTGGTTGCAAGGACCAGAAAAACAATGGGCGTCGAACATCACAACATGGACAATAAGTTGAGGCAGGAGCAATACACGATATGCCTTATGGGTGTCGAAAACTGGCTGCGACGGGTCACGGCATCCAGGAAAGGACGCGAAGGTGTACCAACTGGATTAATGGACCGTCACTAACTAGTAACCGGGCGGGAGAGTTACCAAAGAACAAGAACAAAATTAAAGTCCGCGTGGGGCTATCAACGTGCAGTCAGAGATGTCGGCGAAATATAGAAGATTGATCCAGCGTTGGGTGACTAATTGTGGGGGCAGGGTGCATGTGAAATAAATGCAAGCGAGCCACATGTTATAGTAAGACAGACCTCTTGTGCAAGTGACTTCAGTGTCATATGGAAGTTCACACGAAAGCGAAAAACTTCACAAGGAATGCAGTAAACGTTTGGGGAGCATGAGTGGTGTATGGATGCAGGAAGGACTTTCAAAGAGGAGCCGTCGAAGAAACAATCCAGTGGAGGGAACCGCTACTGATGCAGCCAGGCAGAAGTTGAGAGAGTGTAAAGATAAGAAGTTTTTGTATACATGACAAAAGAATTATCAGCCATGTCCTAGTTGGCTACATATGGCTGGTATTCTGTTTCATACAGACCTTGGTTGCAGGTGATGACAGGTAGAATGGTGAAGGTGGCGGGCAAAAAGGGCTAGTTTGACGAAGTGGGCAGAATAGGTTGGGAGAGCAGCGGCATGGGCCGGGTTCCGGCCATTGGTTTCGTACTGCAACGTGGATTGAATTGCACTGTCGGAATGCAGTACTGGAAATGGATGTTGAGTGGGTGTGGGGTGATGGCTGGTGTCAGGAATGGGCTCTGCAATCCGGTGAGACTTTCATGAAGGTTTGCTACTCCGGTTATGGGATTATGGTCAGCCTTGTACTGTGCCCCTTATAACGTCAGCAGGCGAGAGTATAGGTTGAAACCGCTGTAAATCAGATTGATCAAATCCTCTAGTCAGGGAGTAACGTCAAGTTGGCCGGTGGCTACCCAAGTAACCAATACGTTCTGAAAGAGATCAGGAGCGCGGCAGTCTGGAGAGTGTTCCAGCTGTGTACAGTTCGCCTGAAAGATGATGGAATAGATGAATGGTAGGTTTTTGTTTTTAATTAGCATTGCAATAAACGGGTCCTGCCATAATGACGAGTAACTAAAGCCGCATGACACTATACTGAGAAGGCGGGGGTGTAACAACAGAGAATATGGAGGCTAGTCGCTTACGGAATTGTATACATATCTTATCAGGAGAAGTGATTCACAGAAGCCGAATGAGTGTCACATCTTGTGGGAGAGGGATAATGTCATGGTATGAAAGAAAGGCCGACGGAGAACGGGTGAGCATTCAAGGGGTGGATAATCATTTATCAGCATGAAGGTGGTAACTGGGTAATGAACCAATCTTGAATGCGTTGAAAGTGACTGCATGGATGAATGACACTAAATGGTGATGTTAGTGCAGGTGCACGGTGAGTGCACAACATTTTGACCATTTTGAAAGGTACCTTGAGGTATGACACCGGCAAAGCTGCATGATAAATATATCTGAGGCGCACAAATGTGGAGGAGTCAAGCGGCACAACGAGATCGGATACACAAATCGATTGGCACTGTGAAAACGAATAACTGGACTAATGGAGAGGGAAAATGATCGCCAGTCACAGGTTTGACCTCCAGAGAACTACGGAGTATATTTATGCGAAGCTCAACGTCTGTCGAATTTTGGTGAGGAAATAAACAGTGACAGGGAAAGTGCCAGCGAGTAGATAATAGCGGCGAGTTCTGACATGGTAAATGGGCAAGTTTACGGGAGGGACGAGAGAGTAAACATGCGTGGGATGCGGAGAATGTAGGCGGAGAGGTGCTTGCCAAAATCGGTGGTTATTATATAGGCGATTATGGGTTGCAAAAGAGAGGAGTGGGCTGGTGGGTGGGAATGAACGCTACACGCTATTTAGCACATAACTGGGGTGATAAATTTGCCGGGCTTGAATAGGTAAGTTACAATCTTAGTATTGAGAGCAGGCTTGATGGAAGGACAGTCGTTGGAGATGAAAAAGCAGATGACACTTTTGCGGCATCAGTACGAGCTGGACAATGAGGTTCCGTAATCCGCAAATGGTGCTAGTGGGTGGAACTAACCTTGCTCTGAAGGCCTAACCTGAAAACCGTTTTTTGTGACAGGAGGTGTGATCCTCCAATTTAGTTGCGCCCGTTCATCGTTGCAGACATCCTGCACACCCATTGTGCACCTGCCAAAGCGATGGATCTTACAGCGTCCCTCACCACTGGAATTAAGATGGGTTGTAGCGGTGCGTACAGCAGAGTAGTCAGAGATTAGGTAGCTAAGTTGCGAGAGTTTTCGAGATCAAAGCAAAACCGAGAGCAATCAAGTGAATTGTGAGCATTACACCTTGTCGACGGTCCAATTTTCATATCCAGCAAGAAAATATCCCAAGTTGGTGCTCGTGGGATAGGATGGGCAAGGAGTACTTGATCTGTAAAATCTGAACCAAAAGTAGAAGAAGGCCGCAGTCTGGCATTTGTGCCAGCTGTAGAGTTGAGAAAAGGTGCAACAGCAAGGCATGGCAGAAGCTGGGTGGAGGGTTGAATGAGCAAGAGGAGAACTGGCCATCACAACGATAAAGGCTAGGTGTATGCATCTAGTATCAGACTAACCTGAGCCTAGGCATGAACTAGTACTGAGTCTAAAAAATCAGGAGCGAGCAAACCTGAGTGTGAATAGACGCGCGCAAATTAATTAAAGATGCCATAGAGCAGAGGACGAGGGACAGTTACAGGCCGAAAGGTACTGACAATGATTAGAGCTGGAAGACGACTGGTATCAGCTGATGGGGTTGTTGAGAAAGCTTGTCTAGGGGAAGAATTGCAGGTTTGATACTTGTCAGGGTGTGACAGGCTTTTCGGAAAAGAAACGCGTATACAAGGAGGCTTAAAGATTAGCTTGAGGTCAGGCCCTACTTCAAAAGCACAAGTCTCAGACATGATAGTGTCAGGTAATATCAGGGCATTATCGAGGGTGGGGTAATATACTGTTGATGTTTTGAAGTGATCGGGGAAGCACATCGACTAAATTCAATGGGGAGTTTATTCCAAAGTCAGGAATATTTTAGCAGAAGGAAATTGAACCTCACGGATAGCCTAGGGTTTGGAATGAAAAGACGCAGGTTTCTGTGATGTGGGGAGTAGGGAGTAGGTGATTGGACACATGAAGTTTCAGTGGGAGAGAGCGCCAGGCGATGAATAAGCCTATGGAGGAAGCAGAGGTTAAGTCCCTTACGGTGTAGCAAAGATGGTTCAATGCGGAGGACGACGCATGCTATCTATAAGTGTGTGGTGGAATAACCAGGCGGCTGTTTCGTAAATGAGCTTTGTACATTTTGTAAAGTTATTCTCTCGGTTTGGAGAGTGTTGTTGAAGATGATAGGGCTGTACTGTAGGCAGGGTCGGACATAGGACAGATACGACAGTAGTTTTGTACCGGGAAAGACGAGGATGTGCTTAGAAATCCCAAGGATTTGTTTGCATTGGCAGCTAGAAAAGATAAGTGTCCGAGAAGTTAAGGGTGCAAGAGTAACACTACCCAAGGCCTCGTACTGATTGGTTGTGAGAAATAGGGGATTTATGTAAAACAAAAGAGTTCGTAGGGGCGTGACAGAGTAGGGCCATAAAGCTGCACTTCTGGACAGAGAATTCAGTTTTTCAGGGGCGACACCATTGGTCGAGGCGTTCCAGATCGTACCGTGTATGGTGAATTGCGTCACTGAGGTTCATGGGTGAGAATCCATGTGCAATTTTAATGTCGTCCGCAAATAGGAGCTGGCCGCAGTGATAAACTGAAGAGAGGTCAATAATGCATATTAGGATTAGAAGTTGTCCTAGCACGCTCCCATCAATGACACCACTGGTAACGGGGGAGGATTGGGAGAGATGGTTGTCCACTGAGACAACTTGGCTGAGGTGGGAAAGCTAGGGGGAGAACCAGTTGAGGATAGGGGATTTAAGACCAAAGGCTTCGAGCTTGGTCAGGAGCCGCGAGTGAGGAACGCGGTCAAAAGCCCTAGTCATGTCCAAGAAGATGACGATAGGAAATTTTCTTCTGTCTGCGGCTGCAGTGACCATGTTGAAAAAGCCAAACTGACAGGTGTTACAAGACCGAGTTTTAAGGAAGCCATGTTGGCCCCTATGTAACAAGTTATCCGACAGTAAATACCGGGGGAGGCTCTTTTCAATTGAGTGCTGAAATAGTCCAGAAGCCACAGGTGTGTGGTTAATCGGTCGGCAATTCAAGGGGCCGAAGAGGGGGCACTTTTTGTGGCGTAGGATAATGGTGGATGTTTTCCACCGTGACGGGAAAATTCCAACCTTCGGAGGCAAGTTGGAGATATCCAAAAATAAATAGTGATCTGTCCTAAACAGTGAAGAGGTTTAAAACATGACAGATTCGCTGCACGCTGGCGTTCATGCGCCAAAAAGTAGTCGCCCCACTCTATGAAGCCAACTGATTCGGTGGGTCGCTGCCGTTCGTAAAGAGGAAACAAAGAGTCGAGCGAGCCCTGTGTGTTGTTATAAATGAGGGCACCAAAATTACACGAAACTACCCTATGCTCATCCCCGGGGAAATGGTCAAGTATGTTAATTTCCACGTTAGACAAGCCTAATGCGAAGACTAAATCTAATAGGCTATTCTTCTCGGTCGGTGTGAGAATATGTTGGGTCCCGAGTCCTACTGGAAAGCAGGAGAGGATACTAAATAGATAGTGCGGGGAGGTGAGAGTATCGCCATTGATATAGGGTGCATTAAAGTCACCAGCGATCCGCTTAGCTCCAAGCGGTACATCGGATAGGTATTTGAATGCACTAGTGATGTGTATAAAGTAAAAGCAGCTGTACTAGGAGGTCTATACACACAGCCAATGTAGAGGCGCGAGTGAGCAAGTGGAAAGTCTACCCATAAAGGGTCCTGAGCTACATCTAGGCTAGGGTGGTCGTAAGGGATTGCAGTAAGGCTCCAATTGATGTAGATTAAACATCCACTACCTCGGCGACACCTGCTTTTATTAAACATCTGATAGCCTATCAGACAGGTTTGGGCAAGTGGGGTGGAATTAGTTAGCCAAGTCTCAGTGATGAGGACAAAATCAGGGCTGTGCAGGAGCACTAGACTTAGTAGTGAGCCAAATTTAATAATGAGGGACCGACAATTCATGAGAAGTGGAGAAAGTTTGGCAGGTTTGTTCTTGGTCAGAGAGGAACGACAGTGCGATATGTGGGCAGGAGAGTCTAGGGTGGAGCTGGATTGTGTATCACGACTGGGATGTTTGTGGGTTGAAAAAATTGTAGTAAGTTGACGTGCAGTTGAGCAGCAAGGCTGGGGTGGATGAACTACCTTCAAGGGATGACTTGAAGGAGGGGGGGGGTTCGGAAACACAGAGTATTCCGCAAGGTAGACGGAGCTATATGACGCGCCATGGATGGTGAAATAAGCCGAGAAGGCACCTCTGGCGAGGGGATCGGCTTGGTTGCTAGGCTAGGCTGGGTGTAGCTAGTGCTGACTGAGGCCATTTTATTTGAAGATCGGCGGTTTGTAAGTCTACTTAGAGCGGAATAACACCTTCAGAGGTCGCCATCGAGTGCCTTACTACTGGTAAACACAGGCGGCTGGGACATAGAAGTGTGAGGAGAGAGGGATAAGTGGTCAATGGGTGGGATAGAAAAAGAAAGTGGAGTAGCACCAAATACCTTGTCACCCGCCTTAATACGTACCGTAACACAGGTGCCTTCTTTACATCAATAAGTTGGACGGCTGTAACCTGGAGGGAAAATGTAAAATGGAAGTGGGATATAGGGGTGCCGTTTGAGGCAGAGACTAGAAGGTCGAGGGCACTGTTGTAAGTGGCCTGCTTTAGGAAAGGGATCCAGGGCAGGCGAGATATGTGGACGATAGAGAGAGGGCGATTCGCGTGGAAAAATATTACTTGGGTTATTATAGAGATTATGTAAAACACTGAAGTAGCCTTTTGGTATGAACGCATGTAGCACGCCCAAACGTTACCCCATGAGTGCCCCATGGGGTTAACTTGGGGCAGAAGTGGGGCTGCCCCAAGCTTACCATTGATAAACTTGGGGCAGCTCTGCCGTTGCCCAAAGATTGCCCCGTGGGGCAGCTCCGAGGTTGCCCCATAAGTGTCCCATGGAGCACGGTAAACGAAACCAGATCCAACCACCGTTTCACCAACTGCTACTACTTATTTTTAATTTGGCCGTTCGCGTACGCATCCCACACACACCAATTTCTGACGAATTTGTGGCTGAAAATTGAAAGCCAAACTTGTAATGCGGAAAATTTATTTACGTTCAATAAATGCGTATTTTGCACAAGTTTATAATAATCCGTCAAAGTATATTCTCGTTGAACCTTGGATCCAGTTGTCTGTGGTCGCGATATCTGCAGATATGAGAATAAAATGTAAACTCCTACTGAAAAGCTGCCAGTAAATCACTTCACCATTATGTATTAAGTGATAATGGCATCCGATATAAATATATTCAACAAACGGCATGGCACTTTTCAACGATGCTTGCAAGTTGAAAAAGAGATAAATCTACGTTGATATTTCGTAATAGGGCGGTCTGTTGATGTAAACCGAGCAACATAGGCTTGCATATAACTGCTGCCTCTTCACAGTCACATATATGGTGCAGATAGCGAAAGTGGCGTACGGGAAAAACGCGGAAGTCCAATGTAATCCAACAAACGATTAATGTACTTCAAATGCTAGTCTTACAGTAAACATGTTTCTGTTAACCGTGGCAAAGAAATGAGGCAACTCCGTTTCATTCTAGCTACCTATGATACCTGCCGCCTGCTCCGCGATCACCAGCGTTGTGGAACCAATTTTTGATGTGCTTGTCGATGTTGATAGTTGGTTCCTCGGCAAAGACGTACTGAATCTGATAGCGTCAAGTAGGTAGTGGGACCACTAATAAACTGATATACCTTTTATTGCTTTGATGAGTCTATGATCGCAGACGGCTGTCCTCTTGCTACTACCGAGCCAGCAGCACTTCACCGCGACGTCGTCGCTGACCACAGCAGATGGCATTTGCTTAACGGCATCCTGATGATTTTTAGTTGTGCACTGCCGCAGTGTTGTGACCTATATTTGTCACTTACACGTATAGTGACTTACCATACTACTGAAAACTTTTGGTGTTCCGAGGACGTCGTGCAAATAGTGAAGTTCATCCACAGTGCTCACACGTGTGATTGGCTGCGGCATAGCTTGTTAACATGATGCCCCGAAGGTAGCGGAAAGGGATTATGTAGAGGCACTTAGTTCCTCCACACTTCTTGTAAGGCTGTCTATGGACGGCAGAATATTTTCTTGGTTTACTAAAAAAGAGGGTGACAGCATTACATGTGAACTTGCATAGTATTTGGCTTAGGTTAGGGGCTAAGTTCATTTGTGTAGTGCTGCTGCTTGAGCCGCTACTTGTAATTGAATGGACAATATGAAACGGAAGCGTATTAGTTACCTTGAGGATGCGACTGGCACTCGGGAGCTAGCCCGTGCAGGTGTGGTGGACTGTGAAGACAAATGAAGCGAACTGTAACAGGATTCGGTTGTGCATGTTAGAAATTTGCCTTCGCATTTACCCAAGACGTTCCAAAATTGGTGGTTGGGAGGGTGGTAAGTCCAGCATAACTCGTTTTTTGGTTTTCCGCAACGCTTGAAGACTCTTATCGGATGAGGACCCCACGGGAACTCTTTAGGTGTTTAGATTAAAATGGTTAATTACCTTTTTCTTGTGGAGCAGTGCTGCAAAAAGTATGTCTGCTTCTCTGTTTTGTCCGTAGAAGCAACACTTGACTGAGCAACCAGCTGATGCTCGAAGTCAATGGCATCCTCAAGCTTGTCTACTTAAATGTTATGCTACCACTGACTTGCCCGTATAGTACATCGGCCTAAAGTAGTAATCCGTGCATGAATCCGGCGCTGACTTTCCTGATAGCAAATGACGTCTGTAGTCTGGAAAACTCTTCGTTCGTGGCCAACGAACGTGCGTCTCGTCGACCATCCAATTCTTGTGCACCACGGCGTATGAATTTTCGTCGAGGAAGTGAGCAACCACGCACATCTAGGAGAAGGCTTATCATTAGGAATTGTCTATCTGGGACTTGATCGCATTTAAGCACGTACAGAAACAAGTGGACGGTGAATACAATAACAACGCGTGAATGATTACCCATACGTGAAGGCAAACACGTGTCTGCCATTGACACCAAACAAGCAAAGGAAGACAGCAAGAAAACGGCAAAATACAAACGGTTCACGTCAAAACAACAGACAAACGAGAACAACTTTCGTCTCGCAATCACCCGAGCATTACGTTATCTCAACAGATCGTCATGCTGATTTGCGAAAAACGTGGCACGGGAAGCCCAGAGCTTTGTGACAATTTTTTACAAAAATGAGTGTAAAATGAGAACGACAACAGTGGAAGAGTTAATGCAAACACGAATACATTAACATGTGATGGTACGAATGGGTGCATTGTGCAGAGTGGAATCTAAATCGCCTACAGCGAAAATATACAAGTAGTTTGAACTTGACCTGTACTTGAAAAGTTGTCCGGTGAATTGAAGTATTTGAAGAAAACGTAATTCTCCAGAAAATTGAAGATTTCTGCAGGAAGTCCTTTAACGATAATGAAGTTGTTTGGCTTATTCACTGAAAATAAGACACCATTTAGAACGACAAATTGTCTACTACTGGAACGCGAGATATTGAAAGGGACAAATCATCCATGAGGATTTCTCCAGTAATGGTTTCCCAGTTGGTATTCAGTTCGGGGAAATGCTTATACAACTGCTCAGCTGGTTTAGCCGGACCCTGTATAAATGATTTCAGTTTTCCAAGGTGTGATTCAGATGAAAACAGGAGAAGCTGTCCAACACCTCGTGTTTTTGGACATCTGACAAATGTGTTGGGCGGTGCACATTATAGACTAGATCATCCGGACCGTATAATACAGACATTTGTTGAAAGAATAGCACCGTAAGTCTATGAGCAAAATCAAGATACTCGATGTGTAAACGAGGATGAGAAAATATGTATACAGCAATGAATAACAGCAGGAAATTCTTGAAGTATTCATCAGATAGCATACGTAACAAACAAACGGGGCCTATATACAAAAGGAACAGTCTATACTCGGACGCTTCCCATCGTTCCAAATCCCGAACTTGACGGTACGGGCGCTGAAAAGCACATGGGATATTGCTTTATTCTCCCAGTGATATGCAGACCACACTGCTTGCGTCTTTCTCACCCAAAATAGCTTGTAGGACTTTTAACTTGACGAACGTAAGCCCGGAAAGGTGTGTCGCGTATCATTGACACAAGTTTACATGCTACCGATATAGCACAATAGAGGATGCTGCCATCGATTACATCCCGCAATTCTAAGACAGTCTGTTCCAAAAATGTGTTTGTCAGGTGCGGCTTCCTTGACCAGCAACAAATGCTCACAGGGAACACGGCCAGACATCTTTGAGGCGCCAAAAGTGTCAGAATGGGCCACAGTTGCATAGTAGAAGAGTGATAAATAGACGACACACCGATATTCAGCTGAAAGTCGACGGATTCAGGGACCAAAGCCAGTCCACTGATTGATCGTCGCAAACCTTCGAGGAGCTCAGTATGAATATACACACCCTGTGATAGCACTCTCTTCTTACAAGAACGAGGTGTGTGCGACAGGTTCCTCGGATCCTTCGGTAAGCCGGGCAAAATTTGGTTCATAATGTTCAGCACGCTCTCGCGTTGCCGCACGGTCAGTCTGCAGTTAACAAACATATCGGCAAATGAAAGTAGCAGCGAGTCGATGTTGATTTTCACGGACTTATAGTTTCCCAGTTCAATGTCGACGCCTGCAAACAACACTATTTATGAGCCCGCAGCTAAAATACACTCACCGATACCAGATGTCAAGTGTGTCGTTGAAGCTTGCACAATCATTGTTCATGAGCACGGAAGTTTTGATTGACGTCCACCCGAAACCTCATCACTAGATGACACGTTTACCATAAGCCCTGGATATAATAAGGTTTACATTGTGCTGCAAATGTTTAAGTACTCTTCGAAGTCATTTTCGGACATCCATATCGATGGGTCCACATGGACTCCTCTCCGCACTCAGTGCACGGCAGGGTACTCAACACTTGCTTACGCCGACGGTAGTTTTGCCACTTGCTTGGATGGTCCATGTGAGTTAGCTGTCCATTGTAAACACGGAAAAATGGTAAACATTAAACCACATTTTTCTTCATTTGAAATCCGAAAAAGATAATTAAAGTCAAATATCCATAAACATTAAACATGCGTATGCCAGGCACCCACTGTATCCGCAAAAACGATGGTGTATCGTGAGATACACCTATATACATATACATATATATATATATATACGTATATAGAGAGGGAGACATATAGCCGGCGCTCATTTGTACCTATATATATCTACATATAAGTAACCGCAAGTATACTCTCTTTAAGCTATAGTCCATTTACTTATGATGAACATATTCTGCCACTGGTTGGAGATTGATAAATCAGTCAACATAAGGATAGCAAATGAAAAGTGCTCCAAGGGGCTACATTCTTGGCGCTAACCCCATGTTTGCCCCAAGTTTACTTAATGCGGTTGCCCAAGCTTCGGGTAAACCTCAGGCATGCTGCTAAGCACGAATCCAATATGTATAGGTGATGTGCCCAAAAAGGTTTGTACGAATCTCATGCCGAACTCATGGGTCATGTGCCAGAGAAACCACACCGCAGTCACGTGGAAGACAGAACGACGGCCGCACAAGGCCGCGTGAAGGTCGCCACTAATGTTGACGTAATAAAACAAAATAGGCCACAATAAGGGTGCCATAGGATGACAAAATATGTACATAAGGATATAACCCCAGTAATTCCGTGACCAATTAGCATCTTTTCCGCTTGAAAACTAATCTTGAGGCAAGCTTGAGGCATGCCCTAGGTTTGCTCCAAATTTTGAAACAACGTGCTACTTGGGAATGGTGGAACTATTGGAGAGGCCCGAAGGTTGGTTGAAACAGCCTAACGAGGATGATAACCAGGTGTGGAAAACTCGTAACTAGGGAGATAGGCCTTGAATAGCGTTCTTTCGTCCTTTGTTGCACCCTGAGTTGCTTCGCTTGGAGTGCTTAGAAGTTGGAAGTGTGGCTTCGTGAGTGAGTTAGAATTAACTATAGTGTTAACAATGTGCGTTCCACCCAGTTATGACGTTTTCGTTGGTTTGGGAGGTGACCTAGTGACCGTAGGTTGCCGAACTGCTGTTAAAGTCGAGTGACAGGATGGAATAGAAGAATTGGAGGGCCTCCGTTGGGTCATTGATGATTTCTGGGTGTTGTTGTTGAGCTGGTTGGGTAATTCACACCGTCGTCGATTGTGGCCGATGTTCCGGCGATAGGAAACTGTGGAATCGAGCTGGTAAGCCCAAGGAGGGAAAACCCACCAAGCGTATACTCTATACTTCTTGTTTTGTTAAGCGTTGGCTGGCGAGGCGAGGTTGAAATGGATACATCTAAGTGGACGACAAACAAGAAGGATGAAATTTCTGGTAAGCGTGAAGTCAAATTGATGTTTCATGTAAGTTGTGCATTGCCGGACGGTGAAGAAGCTGATAGCTGAGGGTGGACAATTTTTAGGGTAGCCGAATACGTGCTGGCCGACCTGGCAAATTGCCTCAGCAATGGGATTTTGTTTACGGCAACCTTAATGTTCTTTAACGGTGTTCTCAAAGCAATGGTGCAATGGTTCCTAATGAATTGCTTGGCGAGTTTCTCGTCAGCGAGTTTGAACGGCAGTGGACAAGAGTTGCTTTGAATGTTATTTCGAAGCCGAACGCACTGGCTGGTGCTGTGTCATGTTATCAGCACTTGAAAAGCTATATTTTGCTTCTTCAACAGAAATTCTGTCGGATATATTGAACATAGCTGCTTTTTTGAGTTGCTGATCCATCGCAAGATTTTCGAGGCAATGGCGTTTATGAAAGACCCAGCCGTGGCTAGGTCCTGGGTTGACGGATTTGTCAGGGGGTCGGAGATGTATGTGAGCGGAACTACCTTAGACAGGGTTGTATCAATCGAAGATAACTGGCTTTTGAGATTACAGAGATTGTGTTCCATATTCTCAGCCTTTTTATTTGACCCCCAAAAACATAAGTCAAGCTGACGAAACACGGATTTAGTGAAATGTTTGAGACTTTTCACTTTGCTGGTACTTTAGGTCGGGCCTTGTCACGACCAACCGGTGAGAATTCAGTTTGTTTGGCCATACTGACATCGGTAGCTCTTGAGGGCTGAGTAAACAGAATAGTGTTACGTTCCACGGTGTACCGGTCTCCTGAAGTGAAAACGTGGACCTCTGTGGTTTTGGATCAGAGGAGAGTAACACTACGGTATTGATGATAATGAGACTTTGAAGCTAAGGGAAGACTTAATTTTTTTGAGCATTGAGAACAAACCAAGAGGCTGTGATTTTCAGTTTTATTCTAGAAAGCTAGATAAAAACTATACCGATTTCAGTCGGTCAGCGACGTGGTGTGAAAGTTTATCTAGTGCCGTGAATTATCCGGGAATCAATAACGGTTTCATAAATGGAGCTGCAAAGGATATTTTTGGGTAGACTTAACCCCTGATTTCCCAAGAAAGTGTTGTGCTGATATTCTACGATAATAGCTTACGATCTTACTCTAAAGTGGTGCAACTATTTACTCAGACAACTCCGCATCAGTATTGTTGTGTTCACAATTCGGTAAAAGAAGAAAGGCGCACGTGTATGGATAAACGTATATTCCCGCAGCAACGTACGGTAAGCGCCAGTACGGGAGGGCGCTTGAAAACTCAAACGAGTCTGCAAGTGCTTGAGTCAGTCATGCATATAATCGGAGGTGTAAGACAAAGGTACAATCGGATTAAATCGTACAGGGTCGCGCAACAAGTGATACGACCTGATTGGTCAGTCCTGTTCGAGAATAAGCACGGCGGAAGTCAACTGCGTACGTGCGGGCACGGCTGCGGGCCTGAGTCCATGATTACACGGGGTGTAGAGCATGCGTGCGTGTGTGAGCGCTTGACGGTACAAGCCAAACACAACAAGTATGAATCACTAGAACTGTTAGGAATGTCACAAAACTAAGTCTAAAAGAGACAAAAATCTAAAAATGAAATATCCTGATTTTACCGTTACGCTGACCGTGACAGTATGGTGAACTTGGCAATCTTTCCAAGTTTCCTTTCTATTCAGTGGTAGAGGAGTAAGTTCCGACCTGGAAATTTTTGAATTGGAGCGTCATCCCGGATTTCTGAGGCGGGAGGTTTGAAAACCACGGCATTGATCCGCCAAGATTATTGTGAAATACGAGTTACTTGCTGGGTTGTAAGTGACTTAACTGTTATATCCACAATGAGAAGAATTTGGGCGATTTTTCCTTGGTGAAAGCATTCCGCTCAACGAATTGGTAATCATTTGTGTATAGCGGACTTTAAAATTGAACTGGGGTGTCGAATCGTATCTGGCAATGGCTAAAAAGGTGTGAAATATTTTGAAAACCTTGGACTCTTTCTTCATTATTATTTGGAAAAGTGTTGCTCACTTATCGTTGTCCTGAAATCCTTATTTTGCGTGAAAAAACGTGCCCCTAATGGCGGTTCATCTTCCAAAGGACCACTGGTTGATGTGATCTGACCCACTTAAGTTGGGCTGAAAGAGTAACTGCCGGAACGTGGAAAGTGTTTTCTTCTACATGCGTGTACACCATTGGCGTGAGCAGTGACGCAAGTGATGGGTGTAAATAGAGCAGGTTTGGTTTCGCGTCCCCTGGTAACCGAATGATATCTTTTGTATATATATGTATATATATATATATATATGACTACGTCCCATTGTACTAGCTCTCTTCGTCGTATCTAGCAGCAAAGTTTCACTGAACTAAATAGCTGATCCTCTTGTCTGAACGTAGTAGATAACTGCGCTTCTGTTACCAAAGCTTTCAGTATTTATCAGTACTGTAACTTACGTGAAATGGCTAACTGATTGAATCGAACGCTACTTCCTTTCCATCTTCTGAAGCTGTTAAATGTCAGTCGATCTTCACGAAATGTTTAACAAAGCACGGAGTTTTCTATATACCACACCCAAACTCGCAAATGATCGCCCCCTATGTGAAGTTAGCATTCTAAGGCTTGTGCACGTGAAACAAGAATCACTTGCAAGAGAAATGAAAAGGCAACAACAAAATGGCTCCAGAGAAGCAACACAGTAATCAAAATGTGGTGGCCCCATAGGGACCATGTCGACAGTCTCGTTGTCCTCCGCGTTGGTCATCGAGCCATGTCCTTTACGACGTGGAACCTACAGAATAAAACCTGCGACTCCGGGTACTGCATCCTCAGAGCGTTATACTGCGCCAGACTACGGTCTACCACTATGGTTTTACAGTTTCCGGTCTGGGGCAGAGATTGAACCAAAAATTCAGCGGCTGTTTCGTAGCTAATGTTGCTTTCGTTGGGCATAAGGGCATACAAAATACTGTGCCCTAACCGGGTGTCGTCTACGACCATAACGTGCCACAAAACATATCCACCGTAATTCATTTGGTGTGTGGCATCGGCAAACATCACGTCATCGAACCTGCCGACGAGCTCGTCACTTACAAGAAGAACAAACGGAAAAACTTAGTCATGCTATCGTCACTAATGACCTGTGAATACCCCTGAATTCCCAATAACTCACCTACGGAACCCAACCTTTTCCTTATGGAGAGAAAGTAGTGACCGCGGAGGCGACGGCTAAATATTCGCCGGGTGTAATCCCTTAGCTCATCAGTATTATGAAAACTTTCCATCATACTAAACACGTGACTCTCTTTGTCACTGGTCAAGCGGCGGAAACGGACGTAATAGCCCTTGGTCTCTCTTTGGAAGTCGTGGTTATGGACCATGGCCCACTCCGACACCGACACAGGAACGATACGTATGCCCTCACCGTTGCCTTCTGTCGCACAAGTAAACTGCCGCTCACTGTCAGAATCATAGCCAGGGGTTTCAACCTTCTTGTCATCTGCTGGAAAAACCCAAAGTCAACCTCGAAATTTTGTAATCCTATCTCATTTATCCGTGCAAGCTGGGAATGCAGCTCGCGACATAAGCCCCACCTGGGGAACAATATTCTGAACTTGTCCTGAATTTATGTTACCGGGAAGTAAGGGCAAATGTCCTCGACCATTTTCCTCATTGTGACCGTGCACCCATAATGTGTAAATTCTCCGTACAGCTACATCAACAAAAAGCAGTGCTAATGGGGAAGATTCTCAAAAAGCAAGTTTGGGCATTCTACCCGCTATCTTGACTAATCAGACCTGGGATAACTTCTTCCTATCAATCGATCCTTTCTTGACGTCAGATGTGATGCACTCAGCCGATTCTCCTCTCTGAACGTCCTTTTACTCGAGGTAGTCAAAGCCACTATCGGAGAGACCAACCGGTAACATAAAATACGACGTAAATTTGAGGACCTGCAGCTTGCTCACAAAAGAGCGGACGACCTCCCAACCTTGCCCTGCCCCGGCAAACTCTCACGTCATTTACTAAGCAAAACTGAGTGCAGGCTGGAAAAGCTAGAACCGAGCTCTTTGAACCAACCAAATGAAATAACTCATCTTTTTTGGCCTGATTGAGACTCACAACCCCAGATCTACAGCAAAAATTCCTTATTTGTTTCCACAGAGCATATTTAGATTAGTTTGATGCAATCAGTTGCCCAGATGTTTAGTAAATTGTTATCTTCCACTTCCACAACGGACTCAACACTCGATCCCATACCGCTGGCTACTGATACAACGTCAAACATAGTAGTCTCAACTAGTAGAGGCAAAATGTTGGTAAATACCACCGGGCCTGTGCTCCACCCTGGACCCCATGGTAACCATCCAGCTTTGTTTCTTCTTGACCTGCCGGATACGGAGATTATTTTTTTGAACTTGTTCAACCTGTGAATGACAAAAAGCCTCTTCCCTGCGCGGTGGGAAACATCCGTTATAATCTCGCCTTCTTCGTGGAAGGAGAGCCCCGCATGACTTTGTCAACTACAGCTTCATAAACCACGCTTCCGTTGTATCCAGGACGGTGGAAGGCGTAATGGGGGACGAAGTAGCCCATTTTTTACTTATCCTCGGGTTGACAAAGAACAACCAGCGTGGCTTTCCAAGGCCTGGGTAGTATCTGAGTTGCCAACTTGATTTCCTTAACCTCCTCACAATGCTTGCTGACTCCGTCGAGGCATTCATTGTTATCTTCCCTTTCACGAAGAAGGCCTTTGACTGCTTTCCCCCTGCTAAACTACTGAGGATGAAACTTACAGCATAGCTGACCCACTCCATTCTCGGTTGATATTCTTTTTAGTACGAGATAGTAAGCAGTAAACATTAAGGGTCACCTCACCACTCCAACCAGTCACTAGTGGTGTTATAAAGTGTCCTGCTTTGGACCCAGTCTCATTTCTACCACACACCGATTAAGTATTTAGAGCAGTACTCACCGGATCCGAGCTTCTATTAGTCCATAGTATCAAAGCTGTTTATTTCTCTGAACCCCAAAACTTGTCGTACATCGTCACCAAGGTAGCCAAGGGTCTGAACTCTCTTGAAGTGGGGCGCAGTATTTCGAATATGAGCTTCTTCGCTCCTAAGAGTACCATACCAACTTATGAGAGCCACATTCCTCCCGGATATCTCGCCTTGGATGAATCATATTTTCCATAACTCCGCTGGCAAAACACCTGGACCTTCGGAATTCATACAACCTCACCTTTCAATAACAAGTCTTTTATCAAGTGGCTGAGACCAAGAAAACTGTAGCCCGTATCCGCAAAACACTCAGTTTGCATGATATCCACCTTCTGCCATTTAAATCCCACCCCAGATTGCTGCATGAGCACCGCCCACTGGTGTTCACTAACATGCTCAAATCCGCAAGACTAGCAAATATAGCGGTTCAGCGATCATTCAACAAGCTATTATACAGTTCGGTATATTTCACGATTGAAAAAAATGAGAAGTGAGTTACTCAAACCTGAACTCCGCCGCTACGACGGATGAAGCTCTACCTTTACTTTCTATCCAGATTCCTACTTTCCAGAAAGCATACCTCAAGCGCACCTCTGTGCTTCACCCAAGACATGTCCTACCCCCAAGGAACAGGAAGGATTCTACTGAAATTCCATAAACCAGGGCCAAACTGAGAGTAAGGTTCTTCATCACTGTCCATTCTCGACTATGGAACGGACTGCCTGAATTCATTCGGGCCTGTCAGACAATAGTCCAGTGAAAACTTTCCCTCACGAAACTTATACCTTTTGCCAGAATACCTATACTAACCGACACATGGGCCACGTTGAAAAAGCTTGGGAGATCGACCTTAATTTTTAGTTAGGTTGGGAACGCATGAACCGGGCAACCTCTTCCGCATCGCGGGCAGCACCTACCCCGTGTTTCCCGTCCATTGCCATCATTCTAGTATCCCACGTAATCAATATTCCTACTGACGTTTCCCCTGATAATTCTCCCTAGTTCATGTGCTCCAACATACCTATTTTCACCGTATTTAGTTCGCTTTACTCGGTCCAAACTAGCCCAAGCCCCCTTTTTATTCGGCCCTGGCTTTTTGACCCAGACTCCCACTCCGGTGATTAACATTCACTTCCGATTCTTTCTTAACCATATTCACGGTCCTCGTCAAATCTTGTGTATTTCTGTCCATTTTCAAAAGCTCGTAGCCCTCGTTCTTTCCGAAGTAATTCCAACGCTCCAGTGAATGGCTGTTTCTGTTACCATTGAGCTTTGATCCTCGGCCGGGGGATCTCAAGCCGCTTTTTTATTTTTGTTTCTCCAGACACTCACCGACGCCACACTGCCCCAAGAAGGTTTGCAGTGATCCACAGACCATACTGGCAAACGACCTGGCTTATACCTCTGGTTCAGAAATCCATTTTCCCCGCCATTTTGCCTCTCGCCATTCGGCCCTGCCTTCCGGGATACCTCACAAACTGGTTGCAAGCTCCCGGACCACTCAACCTCTACGGCTATGTGGTCTTGTTAATATCATTCGTGCGAATCGCATCGGCATTGGACTTGGCTGGACCCACCGCTTTGGCGGGTGCGTTTCGGGCTTGCAGGACTTCTGAACTATGAGTGGGTGCATAAAGGTCGGTGGACTGCTTCTCTTGCCACCAGAAACGGCTCGCAGGTAAGGCTTCCAGCGCACGGTGAGCCCCATCGACGGGAACCGGTTGCCAATTAAATAACACTTTATGTAATTGCAATGCTACATATATACCACTGTTTTCCCTGACTGTTATCGATTTTGCACTGTTCGCTCTTCCAGTGACACCATTATAAGTTACCCCCTCTTATGCTCGGCGAACCTTACCTTCCTCAGTGCGTGTTTATCGCATATTGAAAAACTAAATAGTGTATTTCGCTCGTCATTCGCGGTACACTCCTCCGAGGCCTCGGGCCAAACCGCTCATCAGCTCCATTCTTAACATAACCATTTTTCAGGATGAAACTCACCTGCCTTGGCACTTTCACTGTCATATTCAAACAGTGATCCATTTACGATCACCATTTGCTTCCGAGCCAAGATCTCTGAACAGTATATCTTTGCAAAGTATCTACCTCCGGGGCATCCCAAAAGTCAATGATTTGATGATTGTTCGCTTCCCCTGTCAGCTCCGCTGTTAGCCCGCATGAGGCTTCGCCGTTGCAGCCTCCTGGTTTTGCGTAGCATCTTGTTTTTTTCCATATTTTAATATCTCAGGGGCACTTATAACACAAAGCTTTGGTTTTTCTCCACCACATGGTCCTGTCACTTACTTTACCACTTATTTTGCGTGCTATTGGTCTGTGCTGGTATCGTAGCTTCTCATCCCACAATGATCAGCGCTAGGCTCCCATTTCAGTGCTGGTGCTTCATTTTCCACCTAATGAAGGTAAGCAACTGACTCAAAGTTTACCAGTTTCTATCCGGCCAGTTTCACCCTCCTCCCGACAGTCTCCATCTAGATGTGTTGTTCATCTAGCGTAAAATTAACTCGACCAGTACGCTGTCACTGAATGCTAAAACCGTCAACTTTTTTAATTTTTCGTGTTCTGTTTCTGCAATTGCATTTCTGTTCATCTTCTGATTCGCCATCCAAACTCCTATCAAAGGGCGCAAATGGCGAACGATTGTTCATGTCTTTTTCGAATTGCTCTTTCTTAGGCAAGTGGGATATCTGTCAAAGCTTTTTGATTTTTCAGGCGTGCAGTCTTCCGTTCGTAAGATTTGTTCGAATGTTCACTATTTCCAGTCAGTTCCACATGGATTCCGCCGGCCCTATCACCTGGCATGGAGTTGAAATTTGTCGGGCTTTACCATGATTTTTAACTAAAATAACTTTCTCGCACACTTCATCACGAGCACATACATGTGTGTTCCTCTTGAAATCGGGTTTCGCTTCCACTTCGACCGTTTGATCGTGTGTAGCAGCTCGCTACAGGGTTCCCTGACGTAAACCATTATTGCTATAACTTACCACCGTACCGCATGTCGGCCAATGGTAGGCTGCTGTCTGGATAAGCCGAGTGTTTACCTTTACAGAAGACTACTGAGGGCTTCCTTGAAATTCGAGACTTGGCCTGTAGTAACCAAAAGTTGGCGGCAAAATGCTGAAATCTAGGGTTCTGAGAAATTCTGAGCGGTTAATTCTCAAGCTGCAGTGTCCAGAATTTCAGTGACCTGGATGCACTCACAAGCTGTCCAGTGCCTCAGGGCTGGGTTTTTAGTATCTGACCAATAACGTAAGGCCCATCGCGATTATCAGATCACGTGGATACAGAAAAACTACCTTGTGGTTGGTCGGTGTGCTGTCTGCCAACACGTGTTCACCTCCTCTTGTGTTCAGACGTGTTACTACCAATAAAATGTGACGGAATACATTCCTGCCGTCTGGTCTGATACTGTCGTTCCAAGCACACTTAACTCGGGTACACCCCATTTCTTTGTGCGCGCTAGGCTAGTCCAGATCGAAGGATGAGTTAAATGCCCCAGCGGTGGTACAGATTTCTTAGGGGGGCTTAGCAAGATTATTTGGCTTTGTTCTTAACCGTACTCATCCTTTAGATGCATATTTTGCTAAGAAGCTTGAAGCTCACTGATGCACCCTCAAAACTACCGCTTGAAAAGCTAAAGAAACGTTTGCTGAACCTTGGTATTCCGGTTAAGCTCCTGGCAACCAGACGAGGAAAATTCCCTTCGCCTGCTCAAGAGCTGAATGGGTCTTGTCGCGAATTTCTTCTGCAACCGAACAAGTAGGCCCCCCGCTGATACCGTCATCATCCTTTGGAGGAAGAGTCCAATGATTGACTATCTGCCGCCGTCAACAACACAGTACTTCCGTGGTTACGGGAACAGAGGTGCTTGAAGCATGAGGGGGCTCGCGGGGTCTGTGACCAAAGTGACGACGCGCCATCTGCCACCTTGCCCGAGACCACAATTTCGGTTGACAAGAGACTTCCAAGCCATTGCATCGGCACTGAGACCGTCGGACCACCGCCGTTCTGATGCTGCTGGAACTCACAGGCTTGTGAAAGGAAGTACTCCATGCGAAGATATTCTCTCCGCCAAGGTCAGTTCCGTCATAAAGTGACGACAGTATATAAAATATACAATGATAATTTATCCCACGAAAGCTCAGAATGCGAAAGGACTATTCCACAGCGTTACCTTTTCATAGGTTTTATAAATGAAAACTTGAGAATATTTTTTCATCTATTTTGTCAGAACTACGTTGCAGAATCTCGAAAGAAGGAAATGTAGAAATAAAAGACGACAAGGATCAAAGCCAAGACCCTCCAGAGTGTTTTCCCGAATAAACCCAATCGGTATACTTATAATTTTCCTAGTTTAAACCTAAATGGTCACACAATCCAGGCCCTGTCACTCAGTCTTTAGTTCTGTGCTCCCACCAGAAAGCTTGGCACGTAGTATGATGGGATAAATTTTGAGACTCCTCAATAAGAAACTGACCAAATAATGCTAACGTACAACGAAGCTTTAGAAAAGCTGAAGTCAACTCTACTGAATCTTTGCGACTCACGCCGAAAAAACTAAACCCAGACTTCAAAGATAAGTCAAGGGAGAACAATTAGACAGCAAAAGAAACAATGAATAAAGAAGATACCATACTGATTAGAACTGACAGGGAGAGCAAACTAGTGGTGATGGGCCAACGAGACTGTAGTGACCTCGATCGTTTTGAGAAAATGACTATTTTCTGGACACCATTTTGGATCTATTTTCTCCACGATCTTTTCTGACGTTTGACATTGTCCTCAGTGTTCTCCGGTTGCCTACGTTTTACTGGACTGACTTTTCCGAGGTTTCCGTCGACCTCGTTTCAAATCACTTTCACTTTCGGTCGTTCGCTCGCGGTTCGCTCTCTGCACAGCCGTCGCGTTTCGTTCCGTCTTCCGTTCGGTGTATCTCTCGTATCGGTACTGTTTCGGTGCCACGATATATAGAATACACCTCGCATCTGTAAACCGACTCGCGTCTTCTCTATTCATCCGATAGAGGGGATATCGTTGGTATTCGCTGCTAGACCCGATAGGAGACACGTTCGCCAGCCGCACTCGAACGTCTCCTATAAGACCACACTAAAAACCTCAAAGAAATCCCGAAGAATACGGCCAAATTCAGCTTTATTCCTGGTGAAAATGATTCACCTGGACAAGCTGAGCGTCAAATAACCACTACCTTGAAACTGATGAAGGAACTGATTTTTTCACGAATTAATTGTACGACTGCTGAGGCCTGCAGGGCCTACTATCCTCAGGTTGTGTGGACTTCCTAAAATCCAAAAGCTTGGTACGCTGATTACTTTCATACTACAAATTACAGATCCATCTTACCACGATATCTCTCGCTGGTTATCAGAACTGCTTGAAACAGCAAAACCACGTAGGACTGCGTAGACCCAAGGGTACGTTTACTTTTATAGAACAACAGGACGGCCCCAGTGTAGAATATGAGACAACGTTTTTCCTTGATATAGAGTCAAAATTCACCTATGTATAACTGATAGAAACCATTGGTTTCAATGTAAACTGCACAAAAGCAGCATGAATATCAATCTGCCACTGAAAGGTTTACGGCAGCTCTTGTTTTGACTTGCATTAGACGTTCAACTCCTAACTCATGGAACTTTGTACAGAAAACGGGAAGGTGCGACTGTCAGATTGCCACTAGGTTCACTTCTTGCCGCCTAGTCCCCGGCAAGTGAGAACAGACTAAGCTGAAATTCACAATTAGCAGTTTCGAAATCACTGCCCATATGTCGACGACATATTCTCTGTATCTGATGCTGCTTAAACCCCATATTGGCTGCAAACATAATTCATCAAGGCACATGATGCTCTAAGGTTTGCGTCTGAAGATGAAACTAACAATTAACTATCCTTCTTCGGAGTGACACTTTTGGGAACTGAAGGTGGTTGGGCCTAGCAAAACATTTACCAAAAACAAACATGTGGCGGGCAGTATTCCAACCTCAACAGGTTTGTTAATATTGAACGGAAGCGAAACGTGGTAAAATTATTGGCCCCCAGAGCGAGAAAAGTTTGTTCTGAGGATAACCTACAGAATCGGCTGACGTTTTTAGGAAACACTGCACTTGAAAGGAGTTATTCCCATCGACTCATAGGGAGAAATATTATTCAAGGGGTACTTAAAAAACCGAAGAAGCTGGAGGATAGTATTCTTTATTAGTTTTATATTTGAAGGCATCACGGCTAGTGAAACCTTAAGCCGAGGACTGAGAAGAGAAACTCAAAACAACATCATTGTCGCCGCTCTACTTTGTTTCGAGGTGCTCCCCTAATCCTTATTCGGGAGAACAAACCGCCAATACTGACCTTGTCGGTGTTTGTCTAATCCTTCAGATGTGTTTGTAACGCATTGCTTTAAGGTCAAACAGTGCGGCATCTATCTACTCGGATCAAGGAGTAATAAACACGCCGGCTAAGCCAAGGACAGAATGGATCGAAAAAACAGCGCCATCGTGGCGCACCTAGATGACACTGGTCATCAGATTATTCCAGACAAAGCTTTCAAAGTTGTGTCTCGTTCTCTCTCAAGAATGCAAGGGTGTTCTTTTACACACCCTGGCAATAGCCAAGGTTATTGCATTGATGAAGCTGACCCACGACCTTCGCACCCAAAAGCATTCGAACCCGAATTTTCATCTTCCATATCCAAGTATAGATCTGGGACGACCAAGTATGCCATCCTGTCAACCAGAATGAGTAAGTCAGATATACCAGTCACATGACAAGGGCAAGTTGGCTGTAAGCCGAGCCCAGCATGTGATCGGCTTTGATCCAACGTCTACCAGAGACCTTTCGCGCATTCTCCCATGTAACTTGTAAGAGGCCCAAGAACGAGATACTGTAAAACCATTTTCCTTCAAAATGGGACTCTTGTATGATACGGTGTTTTTGAGACAATTTTTTGTTTGTCGTTCTGCGTGAGTGTTACAGAAAAATGAACATAGGTGTGCTTCCATGATTGTTGAAAAAGGACGCCCTAAGTTAATGATGCTCAAGGAGTAAGGTGGATAAAATTCTGAAATCAGCCACGAACGACTATCAGGGAAGTTTTCCACTGGTTTCTTGTTTCTTTTTATTTTTCTTTCAACGGGAGTGCAAGGCCGTCTGTTTCCCTGGAGCACTCTTGGAGCAATAAATAAGAAAATTCACCTCGGCTTATGTTAGGCATTGTATATGTTGGCTTTAGATGTTGACTTTTGTTTCTCGTCCCCTTTTCCCACTTTAACGACAAAGAATGAATAAATAGTCACAAAGAAATCAAGCTGAGCATCATAAATACGAAAGAAAATGATCGTGATTTTAAACGCGCGGAAAGGAGAGGCGAATTAGAGATTGGTCTAGGAGCCGCGGCAGCAAACAAAACCCCCTGTTAGTCAGAATTAACCTTTACAAGCAGTGTCCAAGTGTAGTATTAGAGCTTAAGCAAGATCATGATATCAAAGTGGTGAGGATAAAAAGGACCGGAGGATTTTGTATAATGCCTAAGGAGCACCCAAATGCAGATGGCAAAGGTAGATGAGTAGGCTGTGGATTAGTGAGGGGTTTACCCAACAAGCTTGCCAGGGAAGAGCCAACCGCCAAAACAAGAATACAAGTGACCGCAGAAAAACACGGTGAGTTACATGAAGGGAGATTACCTACAAGAACGCGAGAGAAACTAGTGTGGGATGGGAACAAGTTAATGATTTTCAGTGGATTTGAGATCGTTTTGGCCTATCAAGTTTTACACTGCACCCTGTCTGTAGTTTTCGAAGATGCCTCCAATTCCATCATATTTGCCTTAGTAGCTGGTTCTTTACATCCAGCTCCAGCAAAAGTTGATTGTTTGCAGCTTAATGTGTCACGCGGTATCACCGCTTTGTCGGGATCACTCGAGCCCTACAGCATTTCGAAGAACACAATCGTTCCACCACGGATTCCGTTGAGATGCGGAGTATTTGAAGATTTCTTTTACTCCATTAGGCTTTTTCGGGTTTGTCAACAGAGTACATAATCCGCGTTTTGCAGGCCCGCCCCAACATTATCCACTCATTTCAACTGAATATCTTTGTGAATCACAACAACATATCCCCTTCCAATCCGACTATTTTAGGACAATTTTCCTATTGTCTAATGGCTGGTTCATCTGAGGCCCCCTTAATGCGGGTGTTTCTAGTCGTTTGTCGTGTTGAGCCACTGTCCGGACAACCACTAAAGCTATGTGGTTATCTTGGTAGACAGCCTCACGGTGATCAGCTGCACTTCAAATTCCAGCGTCATGCACGCATTTCCTTTGACAAATATCACGTAAAAGAAACTCCAGTCATGTTGTTCATATAAAGATGTCTCATATGGCGGCTAAGATGAGAGGATTCCTTGGGTGTAACATACTTTCAAACTGACAATCTTCGACCAGCCGGTGAAACCATTCTAAGGCAACTTGTTCAGTACATATTCGAGATAACCGCACTCCAATGATACCCCAATCAATCTCGCACCCACAAAGCATCCAAATACACCGCAGAAACCTTGACCAAGAATGACGGTCATGCGGCTTCTAGATAGGAGTACGAAGCAGTCGAAGAAGCGCAGCTACAGCCTACCGCCTCAGTGAAAAAGTCTGTACCTTAAGCAGGCCAAACTGATGAGGAGCTTCTGGTAGAGGAACGTTGTATTAAGCAAAACGCACTTACCAGCAGTCCAGTACCCCACTGCTTGTTATTCAGTATCCGACGAATCACCTAAGGACCACGGCGATTATCGGATTACGTGGATACAGAAAAACCACCTTGCAGTTTGTCCCCATGTTGTCTGCCAATAAATGTTCACCTCCTCTTGTGTTCAAACGAGTTACTACCGATAAAATTTGACGGAATACATTCCTGCTGTTTTATCCAACCCTGATCTCCCCAGCACACGTAACTCGAATGCACACCGCTTCTTTGTGTGCTTTTGTCCTGGTAGATAGAGGTGTCACCGAGAATACCGCTGATGACCATCTGGAGAAAAAATCTACGCAAATGGGAAGGTTTATGCTAACTTTTGCTGGGGTCAACGGCCCTACTAGGTCAAAGCGCACTTTTTGGATGCGCCGTTTTACTGCAGGAAGTCAGGGTATTGCTCTTTTTATATTTCTGTTCACCTTGAGTCGTTTGCTCTGAATTCAGGCAGGGGTCTACGCATTGACTTCGTGGTTCACGTTGTGCCGAAAGTAACGGTTGAAATTGAGTTTAATGGCACCTCTTATATGTCGTTGAGGTAAACGGCGCAGAGTTTCAAAAAGCTGTCGTCTGAAAGCTGACTGTGTGATCAATTCTGGGTGGCCCTAAGAAAATCGCCTAAAACGTGACTTTTTCAAAGGAATATAGACCGACTGGAGCCGCAGCTATAAGACGTGACGGAGTTGCCGTGTATCAAGATCTTCTGCCTTCACGAATGCAGTTGCTTCGAGCTTGTTGGCTCCGGATGCTTTGAGGTTCTGTTTGTGAACTCAAAATAGAGCATCCTTGCAGGGTTGGCGTCACCTGGGAGGTGACGTTCTTCGCTCGCCGACCGAATGATGTTACTCATACATTTGGGCTCTCTCTGAGGTGGCCAGCCTTGCGAGATTGGTTGGTCTGTGTTAGGAGTAGACCTTGAATTCGCCTCCCTCTAAAATATGCCCGCAGTGACGGACTCCCAGGTGAACCGCGAGGATTTTGGGGCCGGAGGTACTCGTTCTGTACTTAACTGGTTGTAGGTGTCTGGTGGAAAATTCAACCGATTTATAAGTTTTATTGAATCATCGTTGTGGCACCGCGCCCACAATTTCTTCTAATGTTCGGATGACTAAAGCATTTGAACCCATTTTTTCTTAAAGCCTTCCAAAACAAGGCCAATTCGTTTCCCTCGGCTTCCGTGAAAACCAGCCGCTTCTCTTTGCCACCAATTACATCTGTAAGTGGTTGAACTGATCGACATCAGTGTTGAACGAAGTGTTTCTTAAAAAGGATCAACCCTTCAAAAGCCGTAGCTGCTCAAAATAATTCCCTTTTGAGTATTCTAGGGTAGTTTGCAGTTTCTCTTGCTGTGGTGTGATCCCTGCGGAAGTAAACTTTTAGCCTAAAGATTCAATGGAGTCGACTTCCATTACACATGTTTTCCAGCTCAGCGGCATGGGCTAGTGTAGACCGGGGATCTTGTTGTGACTATGTGGTGGGCCTTTTCAGTGGGGATTTGAGGTGGATTATCTCGGGCGGACGAAATTAGAAAACTGGCTCAAAAGTATTCCAAATTTTGGTCCGAACACGGGTATCGGAATCGGCATTTTTGGCGATTGAGCCCGAATTAGAATGCCGACAACAAAATTCTATGTAACTCGGTCGATGACCCGCCTTTTACTGGAATAGACTAATGAGCCGTGGTCTCCGAAAATAATCCAGACCCACAGTGGCCTGGAGCTCCTGGGTATCGACTAAAATGCACCCTGAAAGAGGATGCAGCCCAAGGTTTAGGGTGAGAAACTGACTGCAGTATGTTGAGGTGAGCCTAGTTGGCGGACTGCATCGTCAGAGCTGTAAAAGGGACGATGAACCGTTTCGAAACTGGTATTATGCTGAAATGTACTTCCGTGTCAACTGTGTGAAGCTAATTTCGGTAGCATTGCCTTTCACGTTACTTAAGCGACCAGAAACAGGGCACTTGATGGGGCCTTCTCCATCACTTCCCGGCTCAGTGGTTTCCCTGACATGTGCGGCGAGCGTAGGTTTCTCGCATAGTGGAGCCCGGGCTCGGAAGCGGCACCGATGACAATATTCTTCGGATTGCAAGTTTGCTCCCGGAGCATTGGATGTGGCCTTGGCCTCATGAGCACAGGCCGTTAATTGCGGTTTAATTCTTTTCGGCTAACTGCACTTGACTCTGGACGTCCTGATATGTCTCCTAAATGTCAGTATCTACGGGGTGCTTTGGGTGGTTGTCGAAGTACAGTTTCCAGTTGAAACGGCGAAGTGACGGTGGAATTGGCGAGCGCGAGGGATTTACGGTAAGATGCTTGTGCTTGCCGGAGTGCTTTGCCTGAAGTCTCGGTGCACTTATCCAACGTCTGGCCTGGTGTTACAATGGCCTCTATGCGCTAAGCTTAAGGTGGAAGTAGCTGCACTCATAGTTGGGGAGAGACTGCAAATTCATGGGCCTAGTGCCTACTAATGAACGCACTCTCCCTAACAAAATCGGGGGCCTCATCTCGGCTGGATTCCGAAGAGAACCTGCTGATAACTTTTCTCTTCGTAAGCTACTATGCGCTTGAGGAAGGTGTACGGGAGTGCTTTGAACGAGAAGTGATCCAAGGGGTTCACAGAGATATCCCTGACCTGTAGGATCACACTGGCTACGACAGCCGGAAGCTGTTCATTATCAGTGAGTTGCTGGACAGCTGAGCCAGAGAGCTAGAAGTGAAACTCGAGAATAACAATGAGGGCCTCCATATCTTCCGGAGTGATATCTGTAGCGGTTGCCATCTTCGTTCATACTTTTACCACGTTCATTGTTTAAATGAACGCTGACTGCCAAGCGCGGATGCCATTTGACTGTCGCTCTTGCGCACGCTCTCACGCACACTCCTAAAATATACGCTAACCACTATCTCTACCAATCGCCTTTTCGTTCTCACGGGGCGCGGGAATACTGTTCTGGTTAACATATTTGTGCAGTGCCGAGCATTAGAGTAACGTGCAGGTGGTCCACGCAGTACAAAGAACCGAAGCACGCGTTTACTAAGGAAACCGCGAACTAAGGTCTAACCAACCTTACAAATTGGTGAGCCCGACGTGATCCCCAGGTCACGTGAGTTTCCTTGTTTTCTACCGTTCAAGGTCCCGTCTGCGTACGTTTTTGTGTTTTTTTGTTTCCTTATCTTGATTTTTATTTTTGGTTGGTTTACCAAATAATTTTTTTTTTCGTCCATGCATATTTTGTGTGTCTAATTCGTCATGATTTTTTTCGCGAAGACTGCAGTGCCCCATTGATCGTTGATTTCTTTTCCCGTCTGCATTCCATAAAGTAATCGCTGTCTGCCGAACGGAAATCCTGCTCAGACCCCACCGTTGGGGCGATCACGCTGCACATACCGGCATTCACACCTGCTGATCCAGAACTCTGGTTCACGCTGGTCGAGTTAGAATTCGAAAACCGCCGTATAACCAGTGACGCCAGCCGTTTCAGGTGGGTAGCAGGCCGCCTCCCGCCGGAGGTCACGCTGCAAGTAAGGGACGTAATAATCTCTTCCCGAAGCTATGAGGCCTTGAAGGAGGCCGTCATTGCCCGCACGACCCTAAAGCAGGACCAACGTATGCAACAACTTCAAAACGTTGAGCTTGGAAGTAGGAAGCCCTCCGAACTGCTGCGTGAGATGCAGCGCTTGAGAGGACCGACAGTGGGCGAGGACCCGCTCTTCAGGGAACTTCGGCTGCAGCGTTTGCCGCACAACATCCCAGTTTTACTAAGTGCCACGCGCAAGTGTTCACTGGAGAAAACTGCAGCAATAGCCGATGACATTATGTCACGATACAACCCCGCTGTAGCTGGAGTAACCAGGTCCTCCGTCACAACGGTGCCTGCCTTGCCAACATCTGACGACCTCGCGTCAGTTTTGTCTAGAATTGACGCGAGCCTGCAACGCTTAGCAGTAAGAAGTGGGTCACAGGAGCGGCACCGCGCACGCTCACCTAAGCGCCATAGTCCGTCATTGCGACGACGTTTCGGCTCTTCAAAAGAGGGGCATTGTAAATACCACAGTCGTTTTGGTGAGGGAGCCAAACGATGCAAACGAGGGTGTATGTTTCCCGGTGCTCATCAGGGAAACAACCCCCGGCCCGTGGTGGCAACCCACGAAGCCGGGTATCAGACCAACAGTCGTCTTTTGAACGTGAGGGACATCATTTCAAATAAACTATTCCTTGTAGATACCGGTGCCGAAGTGAGCGTCCTCCCCCGAGCGAAAGACGACAATAGCACGCCGCAGGCCCAAACACTACGCGCTGCCAATGGCACGGCCATCCCAACGTTTGACCAGCGGTCGCTCACCTGAAACTTAGGTTTGAAGCGTAATTTTCGTTGGGTATTCATCATCGCCGACGTCCCGTACCCAATTCTAGGCATTGACTTCCTGCAGCATTTTGACTTGCTAGTTGATGCACGGCGCCGCAGAGTGGTGGATCGTCAGACCACTCTCGCTGTTGCGGGTTGTAATTCGCGAATGAATCACGTCACGCCTTTTTACGTCCAACCACCGGCACACGAACCTTATAGCAAACTCATCGCCGCAGTGACGACCAGTGTCACTCACCATATCGATACTAAGGGACCCCCAGTGTTCAGTAGGCCACGTCGGTTAGCAGCAGACAAGCTTCGTGTTGCACAGGCTGAATTCGAACATATGCTAGAACTGGGTATAATACGCCCTTCTAGTAGCCCTTGGGCTTCCCCTCTTCATATGGCCCATAAGTCTAGTGGCGACTGGCGACCCTGTGGTGATTACAGAGCGCTTAACAAAGTCACCGTCCCTGACCGATACCCGATTCCCCATATACAGGATCTTACTTCGTCTTTATCAGGTTGCTCCGTCTTCAGCCGTATCGATTTGGTTCGGGCGTACAACCAGATCCCGGTAGCAGAGGCCGATATCCCTAAAACTGCCGTCACTACACCTTTCGGGCTGTTCGAGTTTCTGCGAATGCCGTTTGGACTCAGCAATGCAGCCCAGACCTTTCAACGGTTCATGCACGAGGCAACTCGTGGTTTGGAAAATGTCCACGTATACCTGGATGACATTTTGGTGGCGAGTTCTTCAAAGCAAGAGCACGCTACACACTTACGAGCACTTTTCGAACGCCTTAGCCAGCACGGCGTTACGATCAATATCGCGAAATGCGAATTAGGCCGGCCTGATATCACCTTCATAGGACATTCTATTTCATCCTCGGGTATCCGCCCTCTGTCAGATAAAGTTTCCGCTATTCGCGACTACCCTGAACCCCAATCTTTTCGCCAGTTGAGTCAGTTTTCAGGCCTGGTGAATTTCTACCGCCGATTTATTCCTCACTGTGCGGAAATGATGCAACCCCTCACCGACCTGTTGCGCGGAGGTAAGCGGAAGTTCGCGTTTTTCCCGACACGGCACAAGCCGCATTCGCCTTGGTCAGAGATGCTGTCGCCAACACAGCACTCCTTACACACCCCGACCCTTTGGGTCTTATTTCGGTAGTGACGGATGCCTCGGACACAGCGGTTGGAGCAGTACTGCAACAGTTCGTAGATGACTCTTGGCCACCTTAGGCATTCTTCTCCAAGCGCCTACAACCCGCGCAATCAAGGTACAGCACGTTCGGTAGAGAGTTGTTAGCCATCTACTTGGGAATCCGTCATTTTCGACATGCACTCGAAGGCCGTTCGTTCACGGTGTTTACAGACCACAAGCCTTTGGTTTACGCACTAAAGTCAGCTTCGGATCGATACTCACCACGCGAGATTCGCCACTTAGACTTTGTCTCACAGTTTACTGTGGACATACGACACGTCTCTGCGGTACTTAATCCCGTCGCAGACGCCTTATCGCGCGTATATCAACTAAGTCTGTCACAAACGCCTAACATCAACTTGGACGCAATGGCACAGGCTCAAGCTATGGACCCTGACATCGAACGACTTCGGCAAAACGGTTCTTTGAGTTGAACCCCAGTGCCTATCCCAGCTTCCCAGAATACCATCGTGTGCGATGTGTCGCAAGGTCGCCCTAGGCCAGTAGTTCCTGCTGCCCACCGTTATCCTACGTTGCTGACACTCCATAATCTGGCTCATCCGGGTGTGACTGCCTCGGTGAAACTGATAACTGAGCGTTTTGTTTGGCACAATGTCAAACGAGATGTCCGTCAATGGGCTCGTGCTTGTCTGCAGTGTCAACGTGTTAAGACCCATAGGCACACTAAGGCGGCGTTAGCCAGGTTCCCGGAACCTGAAACACGTTTTCATCATGTGCACATCGACCTCGTAGGACCACTCCCACCTTCGCTTGGGTACGTTTACGTACTCACATGCGTGGATCGTTTAACTCGCTGGCAACAGGCCATCCCTATCCCTCGTCCCACCTCGGAAGAGGCCGCGAAAGCTTTTCTGACCGGTTGGGTTAGTCATTTCGGTTGCCCGGCAATAGTGACCACCGATCGTGGTCCACACTTTGACGGCGCTTTCGGCAGCCTACTCGCTACGCTTGGTTGCCAAAACGTTAAGACGACAGCTTACCACCCTCAGGCCGATGGTATGGTTGAGCGTTTCCACCGGCAATTAAAAGCCGCCCTTCGAGCAAACGGTAACCCCCTTTGGAGGGAAACACTACCATTAGCACTCTTAAGCCTGCGTAGTACCGTTAAGGAGGAGTTACACACAACACCGGCCGTACTAGTATATGGCTGTACACTTCGTCTGCCTGGGGAGTTGGTGGCCCCCTCACCGACCGTGACTTTCGACCACGGTGACTATGCTCAGCGCCTTACGCAGCACAAGCGAGTGCTCAAGGCCAGTCCGCCGCGTGAACAACAGTCTACAAGTTATGTCCCAACTGCGTTAGGAACCGCTACTCATGTATTCCTTCGCGTCGATGGCGTTCGATCACCACTACAAGCGCCATACACTGGCCCGTTTCGGGTGATAAAACGTAGGGCAAAAACATTTGTCATAGATATCAACGGACGACACGACACCGTATCTATCGACCGTCTCAAGCCTGCCGTCATTGAGTGCAAGCCGCTCGGCCAATTTACACCCACTCAAGTCGCTCAGTCACCTGCATCGAGCGAGTTACCACTCGAACCACCCCCAATTACGCCTAGTGAGGACTCGGCAGCTAGTCCATCAGATTCTTCAACCGTACCCGCAACGCAAAGTAGCCGTCGCGGTCGCCAACTACGAAATCCCGTCCGCTTCGCCGATTTTGTGACGATTTTTACAACCGACTGTTGGCAATAAGTTGGGAAGTTCGCCATGGATTTACCAAACAACCGACCCGTGAAATTACAATCGGTAGTTATGATTTCATTTTCTCCTGGTCTCCTAGCGACTCCAACAACATCGAACATCGTTTGTGTGTTGTTATTACGGTCCAAAACCCGCCGGCGCCCTCAGGCGCTATTTTGTTCCAGTTTACCTTGCCCTCTCTTAGACGGATCTGCACAGTCACATCGGCTTCATCCGTAGCCTGGCTGACTCCCGTGCACGTTCATGGAGCCAACCGCTCACTGGACAAAGGGATGATTGGTCAGCCTAGCACTGGTGACGGCAACTGGACGCCTTTTTGGATGAACCTGAAGAGGTATTTTCCGGCTCGCATTCGTATGAGACCTGTGGGTACTTGTACATTTCCGACTTTTTCCATGATTTTCAACGTCCCTTGGTGCGACACTCCTTTGTTGTACCGACGTTTTGATGTAAAAACACACGCACCTTTTGGTCGTCATCACCGCGCAATACAAAAAAGGCTGCAAATAAATCTTTCATTCTGGCACGGTCTCGTCTTCTGGTTTGGAGTGTCTTGCAATCATATCGGTCGGAACTAACTGAGTGAAACAAACATTTTAGAAGCTTCAACGGTGTCTCTTGGCACTTCGCTCAATACCATCCTGTTCTGTCCAACGGATGGCTGTCAGACCGAACTGAACTGAAGACATTGGCGGATATTGGCTCTCCGGCGCTCTTTTCAGTGGGTTTCCATCCAGGCGGATGTTCAAACTCCCATTATTGGCGCGGATTTCCTCTCACACTTTGGCCTTACAGTGGACCTCAAAATTCGCAAGCTGGTAGACACCACAACCAAGCTTTGTGCAGTCGGCATTGGTAAATGCAACAACTCCCTGGGTATTCGGCTGGCAATCCCGCAATCGCCGTTTGCTGACATTTTGAAGGAGTTTCCGTCCCTCACTAAACCGTGTCAGTTCACCGGCCCAGTCTCTCATGCTGTGCAGCACCACATCGCTACAAAAGGCCAACCTGTCCACTTTCAACCACGACGACTCAACGCCAACAAACTCCGTATCGCACGCCTTGAATTCGAACATATGATGAATCTTGGCATCATTCGACCGTCTTCAAGCCCATGGGCCTCGCCTTTGCACATGGTTCCAAAATTATCTGGTGATTGGAGACCCTGTGGAGACTACCGTGCTCTCAACAACGTCACCGTCCCCGACAGGTACCCGATCCCACACATTCATGATTTTGCACAGAACCTCTCTGGGAAGACAATCTCTTCCAAGGTTGATCTCGTAAAGGCATATCACTAAATCCCCGTGGCTAAAGAAGACATTCCCAAGACAGCTGTCACCACGCCTTTTGGCCTGTTCGAGTTCATACGCATGCCATTTGGATTGAGAAACGCTGCTCAGACGTTCCAACGATTCATCGATGAAGTGCTTCGAGGTCTATCCTTCTCGTTTGGCTACATCGACGACACCTTAATTGCCAGCACCTCTCCATCAGGGCATGCCATTCACCTGCGTCAACTCTTTCAACGTTTCCAACAATACGGACTTCAGCTGAACCCTAGTAAATGCGTGTTCGGCGTTCCGTCCCTCGACTTTCTGGGGCACCATATCGATCAAAACGGTTTGACACCCCTCCCAGATAAATTGCGCAGCATCCTGTCATTTCCTGCACCTCAAACGATCACACAGTTACGACGTTTCTTGGGAATTTTGAACTACCACCGCCGCTTCGTTCCCCATTGTGCGACCCTCGTTTCACCTTTGACCGATCTTCTCAAGTCCAACGTCAAGACGATCAATTTCACTCCCGAGGCCGAGACAGCTTTCGCAGAAGCCAAAAAAGCTCTCGCGGATGCCACCATGCTGCACCATCCACGTTCGGATCCAAATACTGAGTTAGTCCTAACGACTGATGCATCAAATACTGCAGTCGGTGCAGTGCTTCACCAAATAGTGGACAACCAATTACAGCCCTTAGCGTTCTTCCCGCAAAAACTCCAGGCGGCACAGACAAAATACAGCACGTTTTTTTGCGAACTTCTGGCCATTTACTTGTCCATCCGTCATTTCCGTCACCTTTTGGAAGGACGACAATTTCGTATGCACACTGACCACAAACCCCTGACACACGCACTTCATGCCAAGCCTGACCGACATTCACCCAATGATATCCGCTGTTTGCATTATATTTCTCAGTTCACAACAGACATCCGCTACGTGCGTGGAGTTGATAATGTTGTGGCTGATGCTTTGTCCAGACCTGACATCAACACGATGCAGACAAAATTCGATCTTACGGAACTGGCAAACCTCCAGCGTGATGATCCATCCTTGCTCGAACTGCGCACATCCTCCACACTCCAGCTCAAGGATTCTCCCCTACCTTTAGCCGATGGCACAGTTCTATGTGACTGGTCTACAGGTAACCCTCGTCCTATCGTTCCATCTTGCTACAGGAAGATCGTTTTCGATCATTTTCATTCTCGTTCCCATCCCGGTATCCGTGCATCTCGCAAACTTATTTCTGCCAGATTTGTTTGGCCCAGTATGAATTCTGACATTGCATTATGGACTAAACAGTGTTTACAGTGTCGGAGAAACAACGTCCACCGCCACACTTTTTCTCCTCTCAGTACATTCACCGTCCCCGGACGTCCGTTTCACACATATTCGCGTCGATCTTGTTGGTCCACTACCTCCATCAAATGGACATACCCACTTATTAACCGTTGTTGATCGTTTCACACGCTGGCCGGTGGCAGTACCCATTTCCGACACCTCGGCAGAAAATATTGCGAAAGTACTACTCCAGCACTGAATTGCTACACTTCGTGTGCCATCTGCCGTCACCACAGACCGTGGCGGCCAATTCCAATTGACCTTGTTCCGTGAGTTCACTAAACTGCTTGGATGTGAACACATCACAACAACTGCATACCATCCTTCGTCCAATGGCATGGTAGAGCGCCTACACCGTCAACTCAAAGCAGCACTGATATCACAGCCAAACCCCAATGACTGGAGCGACAACCTGCCACTAGTTCTCTTAGGTCTGCGGTCATCAGTCAAAGACGACCTCCACAGCACGTCAGCTGAACTCGTTTTCGGTACCACCATATGCCTTCCAGGTGAGTATGTTCAACCCAGCACCGATGCCAGTCCTAACCCATCCCAATTTGTCCAACAGCTCAAAGACCGTATGTCACACCTTCGTCCAACACCCACTCGCTCGTCATCCACACACGATTTGTACATAATGATCTATATACGTCACCTTTCGTTTTTATTCGTAACGATGCTGTTCGCAAACCACTCACACCACCGTATGATGGTCTATTTAAAGTGCTTAGTCGCACAGAAAAATATTTCGTGGTTCAAAACGCCGATAAGCCAGACACTGTTTCCGTTGACAGATTAAAACACGCGCATTTTGATACACCTCCGTCACCAGCAACATCGACACCATCACCATCCACAGACACACCATCAACAATTCCTGTTGATGATCCACACGCTATCATCACACCAGACGCTACACCACACCCGCCAGCACCACCACAGCACAAACCTTCCCTGGTAACCCGCCGTTCCGGCAGAAACGTTCGACATCCGGTCAGACTTCAAGACTTTGTTAGTTGACGTTTTCTTTCGCTAACCGTTTCCTTTTTCTATTCTTCTATCGAGCGTTTATTTTGTACAACAAACGCTCTGGTGGGGGAGTTATGTAGGTACCTGTACATTTCCGACTTTTTCCATGATTTTCAACGTCCCTTGGTGCGACACTCCTTTGTTGTACCGACGTTTTGATGTAAAAACACACGCACCTTTTGGTCGTCATCACCGCGCAATACAAAAAAGGCTGCAAATAAATCTTTCATTCTGGCACGGTCTCGTCTTCTGGTTTGGAGTGTCTTGCAATCATATCGGTCGGAACTAACTGAGTGAAACAAACATTTTAGAAGCTTCAACGGTGTCTCTTGGCACTTCGCTCAATACCATCCTGTTCTGTCCAACGGATGGCTGTCAGACCGAACTGAACTGAAGACATTGGCGGATATTGGCTCTCCGGCGCTCTTTTCAGTGGGTTTCCATCCAGGCGGATGTTCAAACTCCCATTATTGGCGCGGATTTCCTCTCACACTTTGGCCTTACAGTGGACCTCAAAATTCGCAAGCTGGTAGACACCACAACCAAGCTTTGTGCAGTCGGCATTGGTAAATGCAACAACTCCCTGGGTATTCGGCTGGCAATCCCGCAATCGCCGTTTGCTGACATTTTGAAGGAGTTTCCGTCCCTCACTAAACCGTGTCAGTTCACCGGCCCAGTCTCTCATGCTGTGCAGCACCACATCGCTACAAAAGGCCAACCTGTCCACTTTCAACCACGACGACTCAACGCCAACAAACTCCGTATCGCACGCCTTGAATTCGAACATATGATGAATCTTGGCATCATTCGACCGTCTTCAAGCCCATGGGCCTCGCCTTTGCACATGGTTCCAAAATTATCTGGTGATTGGAGACCCTGTGGAGACTACCGTGCTCTCAACAACGTCACCGTCCCCGACAGGTACCCGATCCCACACATTCATGATTTTGCACAGAACCTCTCTGGGAAGACAATCTCTTCCAAGGTTGATCTCGTAAAGGCATATCACTAAATCCCCGTGGCTAAAGAAGACATTCCCAAGACAGCTGTCACCACGCCTTTTGGCCTGTTCGAGTTCATACGCATGCCATTTGGATTGAGAAACGCTGCTCAGACGTTCCAACGATTCATCGATGAAGTGCTTCGAGGTCTATCCTTCTCGTTTGGCTACATCGACGACACCTTAATTGCCAGCACCTCTCCATCAGGGCATGCCATTCACCTGCGTCAACTCTTTCAACGTTTCCAACAATACGGACTTCAGCTGAACCCTAGTAAATGCGTGTTCGGCGTTCCGTCCCTCGACTTTCTGGGGCACCATATCGATCAAAACGGTTTGACACCCCTCCCAGATAAATTGCGCAGCATCCTGTCATTTCCTGCACCTCAAACGATCACACAGTTACGACGTTTCTTGGGAATTTTGAACTACCACCGCCGCTTCGTTCCCCATTGTGCGACCCTCGTTTCACCTTTGACCGATCTTCTCAAGTCCAACGTCAAGACGATCAATTTCACTCCCGAGGCCGAGACAGCTTTCGCAGAAGCCAAAAAAGCTCTCGCGGATGCCACCATGCTGCACCATCCACGTTCGGATCCAAATACTGAGTTAGTCCTAACGACTGATGCATCAAATACTGCAGTCGGTGCAGTGCTTCACCAAATAGTGGACAACCAATTACAGCCCTTAGCGTTCTTCCCGCAAAAACTCCAGGCGGCACAGACAAAATACAGCACGTTTTTTCGCGAACTTCTGGCCATTTACTTGTCCATCCGTCATTTCCGTCACCTTTTGGAAGGACGACAATTTCGTATGCACACTGACCACAAACCCCTGACACACGCACTTCATGCCAAGCCTGACCGACATTCACCCAATGATATCCGCTGTTTGCATTATATTTCTCAGTTCACAACAGACATCCGCTACGTGCGTGGAGTTGATAATGTTGTGGCTGATGCTTTGTCCAGACCTGACATCAACACGATGCAGACAAAATTCGATCTTACGGAACTGGCAAACCTCCAGCGTGATGATCCATCCTTGCTCGAACTGCGCACATCCTCCACACTCCAGCTCAAGGATTCTCCCCTACCTTTAGCCGATGGCACAGTTCTATGTGACTGGTCTACAGGTAACCCTCGTCCTATCGTTCCATCTTGCTACAGGAAGATCGTTTTCGATCATTTTCATTCTCGTTCCCATCCCGGTATCCGTGCATCTCGCAAACTTATTTCTGCCAGATTTGTTTGGCCCAGTATGAATTCTGACATTGCATTATGGACTAAACAGTGTTTACAGTGTCGGAGAAACAACGTCCACCGCCACACTTTTTCTCCTCTCAGTACATTCACCGTCCCCGGACGTCCGTTTCACACATATTCGCGTCGATCTTGTTGGTCCACTACCTCCATCAAATGGACATACCCACTTATTAACCGTTGTTGATCGTTTCACACGCTGGCCGGTGGCAGTACCCATTTCCGACACCTCGGCAGAAAATATTGCGAAAGTACTACTCCAGCACTGAATTGCTACACTTCGTGTGCCATCTGCCGTCACCACAGACCGTGGCGGCCAATTCCAATTGACCTTGTTCCGTGAGTTCACTAAACTGCTTGGATGTGAACACATCACAACAACTGCATACCATCCTTCGTCCAATGGCATGGTAGAGCGCCTACACCGTCAACTCAAAGCAGCACTGATATCACAGCCAAACCCCAATGACTGGAGCGACAACCTGCCACTAGTTCTCTTAGGTCTGCGGTCATCAGTCAAAGACGACCTCCACAGCACGTCAGCTGAACTCGTTTTCGGTACCACCATATGCCTTCCAGGTGAGTATGTTCAACCCAGCACCGATGCCAGTCCTAACCCATCCCAATTTGTCCAACAGCTCAAAGACCGTATGTCACACCTTCGTCCAACACCCACTCGCTCGTCATCCACACACGATTTGTACATAATGATCTATATACGTCACCTTTCGTTTTTATTCGTAACGATGCTGTTCGCAAACCACTCACACCACCGTATGATGGTCTATTTAAAGTGCTTAGTCGCACAGAAAAACATTTCGTGGTTCAAAACGCCGATAAGCCAGACACTGTTTCCGTTGACAGATTAAAACACGCGCATTTTGATACACCTCCGTCACCAGCAACATCGACACCATCACCATCCACAGACACACCATCAACAATTCCTGTTGATGATCCACACGCTATCATCACACCAGACGCTACACCACACCCGCCAGCACCACCACAGCACAAACCTTCCCTGGTAACCCGCCGTTCCGGCAGAAACGTTCGACATCCGGTCAGACTTCAAGACTTTGTTAGTTGACGTTTTCTTTCGCTAACCGTTTCCTTTTTCTATTCTTCTATCGAGCGTTTATTTTGTACAACAAACGCTCTGGTGGGGGAGTTATGTAGGTACCTGTACATTTCCGACTTTTTCCATGATTTTCAACGTCCCTTGGTGCGACACTCCTTTGTTGTACCGACGTTTTGATGTAAAAACACACGCACCTTTTGGTCGTCATCACCGCGCAATACAAAAAAGGCTGCAAATAAATCTTTCATTCTGGCACGGTCTCGTCTTCTGGTTTGGAGTGTCTTGCAATCATATCGGTCGGAACTAACTGAGTGAAACAAACATTTTAGAAGCTTCAACGGTGTCTCTTGGCACTTCGCTCAATACCATCCTGTTCTGTCCAACGGATGGCTGTCAGACCGAACTGAACTGAAGACATTGGCGGATATCGGCTCTTCGACGCTCATTTCCTGATCACAAGAACACTGAACAACTGTGAATTTGCGTCACACCTTTTGTTTCATTTTTAATTCTTAATGTATATACCCGTTTGGCCTTTTTATCACCGCACGCTCCCCCGCCCATCTTAGTTTGCTAGTGTCGTCTTAGATATTGTTGACAATAATTTAGTGTACCATATAGACAGAGTAGTACGCCACAGACCCGTGGGCGCCAAAACACATTTGGACCTACGCACATCGAACCTCGAGAGTGCAGGCACCGGTAAACTCATCAGCAGTCGTTCGACGTCAGCAACAATATAACGGACAAGCTATGAGGAGTTCCTGGACAACCAATAATTCCGGCTAACCATCACGATTGAAGCCCAACTCCCTCGGACTTCTGGGAGGAGGCCACTGTAGCGGTTGCCATCTTCGTTCATACTTTTACCACGTTCATTGTTTTAATGAACGCTGACTGCCAAGCGCAGATGCCATTTGACCGTTGCTCTTGCGCATGCTCTCATGCACACTCCTAAAATACACGCTAACCACTATCTCTACCAATCGCCTTCACGTTCTCACGGGTCGTGGAGAATACTGTTCTGGTTAACATATTTGTGCAGTGCCGAGCATTAGAGTAACGTGCAGGTGGTCCACGCAGTACAAAGGACCGAAGCACGCGTTTACTAAGGAAACCGCTAAGTAGGGTCTAACCAGTCTTACATATCCCTATTGTCATGTGCGCTGTTTGGCACTCCGGTTCACCGTCAGGCTAAGGCTCTTTTGCTCGTAAGGAAAAAGGTCCGTAGTAGAAATAAGTTAGGTTGACGCTTTGAGGGGTTGTCGGATAAATCCGATACATAAAATCTCCCGAAAATGCATGCCACAGCTGGCCAACGCAATATTGAAGACTTGGAAAAGGAAGAAATATATTTTTGCTTTCAAAAAATGAGTAAGCGATTGATGCTTCTCAACCGAGATAATTGTAATTACATACGATGAGAAGCTGAATAATGGTAAACAAAATATTAACAGCAAAGGAAGGAAGGGACTGAGGCTTGACTTGGCCAGGTTACTCCGGTGTAAACTACTAGGAAAAGATAAATGAAACGAGATGATTCACCACAGTGGAGGGCAACCACTCAGCTCCTACGCTCAGTTTATTCCGGGGAACTGACGAATAAAGACCTTAGTATCAAAGTATTGAGACGGCCCGCTGGCTTGTACCGAGAAAGTATGTCGGCAGTAGAGCCGGGAGTGGCGGAGTACAGAAAATAAACAGCCGAACTAGTGGCGGGCAAGAATGATCGATTGGTCTGTATAACACCAAGACTATACACCACATCTTGCCTTTTGAACACAGGGTAATGAATAGTGGTTTGTCAGCAGTTAGACTCGTGGATAAACCGGCGATCGCGCTACCAAAATATCCACAGGGACAACAGAAAGCCGTGCTCGGCTTTCGGGATAATGCTGTAATAGCGAAAAGCAAGCCACCGGAGTCCTTCGGAATAAATGTCACTGGAGATGTTTCGGAGGATGAAAAGCAAAACATTCAAGTAGGTGGAGGATGGTATGACCTGCTCCAACTTGGAGGTTATTGGATCTTACTCGGGAATGGATTGGAGTCCAGAAGTCATGGATAACCAACTGTACTTGTGTTAAGCATTGCTGCAAAATCCCGGCGCTACCCCGTGCTTTGCGCCCGAGACCTAGGAAGACTTGAAAGAAGGCTGGTATATAAAGGCTGAGGTGACGTTGGCTCTGCTTCAGATCAATTCACGTGGCTGCAGAAATACACGGATGGAACTGTTCAAGGTCGCTCAGGAGCACAAAGTGATAATATTTGTCTTACTGAAAAGTGACACTCCAGAGAAGACCAGGTGCTGGGAATATTGAGTAGAGCTATCGCAGTATATAGGTTGGATAGAAAACGCGATTGCCTTGGAGGAGGGTTGGCCATCCTCGTTATGTTGGGTACAAACCTTCTTGAGTCTCCAACGAAGACTTGCAGTCGCGCTTTCCAGCTGTGCGCAGTTGCGATCATCCTTCCAGGCAGAAGGGTTAACGTTTTCTGCGTCTACTTGGCACCGAGTTCAGACGGCAATGAGGCTATTCATCCATCGTGGACCTTGGCTGCGCTAGTTCCCAATTCGCGTAAAACCCTCACTGTGAGTTGCCCCAACCTTCCGCACATTTACTGGTCGGCTGAAGCTCACACGCCGTTGTTGCAGCAGGACAGCTACTTAGAGTGGCTGCATGTAAGTGAGTTGCGTCAACATATTTCAGAGGATACCAGATGTGGCGGGGACACTTGCCGACCTTGTTTTATCTTGTGATCATGAATCAGGAATACAATGCTCCGCACCGTTGGGCAAAGGTGAGAGCTTGCGGTGTGTGTGTGTGTGTGAAAATCACTCTGTACATGATGCAACCCGAGGTGGCATAAATGCTGGCTAGCAGGTTTCGGTATTATGGACGTAGATGAGCTTCGCTCTAGTCGGCGGAGCTGAAGTGACACACATTATAGCAGGACACTGTTGAGGAAGGCTGGAATGCCTTAAGGGAACTCCCAAGTGTTCTCCATGACAAGTTTGCGCTAGTTAAACGAAGCCTTGGGGAGGGAAAACCAATGTGGCGGAAGGCTAGAACAACCGAAGCAGTTAAAACTAGACGAAGCAGCAGGGACCTTTACTAGGTATCTGGCAGCCGACCAGCTAAGGCTCGCTTTATCGAGCTTAAAAATGGGAGGGTGTAGCAAAATTCAACCTTGCTTATTTGGTTAACGCGTTGTTTATCCGAACTCTTGCTGCCAGGCTCCGTGGCCATTTGACCGTTGCTCTTGCTCGGCACGCTCAAGCTTTCAAATATACGTTACCCACAAACTCCACACTGATAGTGTTCCCCTCCACATGAGTTGTGGGAAATGGTACCTCGGTGATCGTAGAGTGATACTGCGGTGTACCATGGTAAAGAGCAGGTGGTCCACACATAGCAGGAGGGACTAGTATAAGCGTTTAATAAGGAAAAGTTATGACCATATTTTTCACAAACCTACAACGGTGCTCCTTTGCGAACTGCTAGGCGCGAGTTTGCGTTCATATTGGCCAAAGATTTAGAAGGCAGCCGAAGAAATTCTGAAACTGCTTACAGTCAAAAGGCTCAGCTTTCACTCTTCACTAAAGACAACGGTATCGCCGCCTGTGATTGAAACAGCCTGAGAAAATACTTCGGTGGCGTACACGGAGTAGACTGTGAGGTACTAGTCGATTTGACGTCCTTGCTTTCCGCGTCGGAGTTAAGTTTACTGAGCCTTTGTGAAGAAATTGTGAGATGACACCAACAACGATTAAAAGTACACCAGTCAGCTGGTTCCGATGGCATCCATCCAGTTATCACCAGGTGCTGGGGGATATCACAACTTCGTTGGCCTATAAACTGTGCAGGCTGACCCCGGGCCAAATTAAGCTGCCTCGGGACTGGAGACGCGTGGCGGCAGTGACAACACATAACAATACATGCTTTTTTCCCGAATGGGTCAAAAGGGATGCGCAAGTGCATGGTCAATGGGTATGGCACAGTTCGCGAAACAAAAATATTTCCATAAAATAGTGACGATCACTTGGCAACAGTGTCCAGAGTGGGTGAAGTGATTTAAAGCGTCTGGAATTCGCAAGCAAAGTACAATTTGAACAGATGATGATGATAAGGATAAATGAAACCTCACTTTCGCGTACGAACTGGTTTCGCTCCACGAATTTCTGCCGAAGTACAAGGAGCTTGACTTGGAAAATAAATAATTGGCGAAATATTGAGAAAGGCCTTTAAACAGCAGAAGCATATGTATGAAAGTGATTTGAGTATATATACTCCAAATAGTACTCTGCTTAAAGTTCACAGGTACTGAAGTTGTCCAATCACTCTCACAAAGCCGCCGGTTTTCCCGCTTTTCTTTACATCGCGCGTGGTAATCCAGTCTTTTGAATCCATGATAATGTCGGAAAAAGATCAAAATTTGAAAGAAAAACCATGGGCTGGTAATCAAGAATGCTATTAGAGATCAGAACTGACGACCGTCGTGAACCAAAGAAGATTGGAGGGTTTTGCGGGAGCCCTTTATGCCCAAATGCTGCGCATCGGAGGGAAGCATGGACGCAAATTTTACCAGGCTCAGAATGAACCAAAAAAGCTGACTCGTTGGCGTGTGTCAGGGATTCTGATGAGGAAATGGTCTCAAAGAATTCGCAAGTGTCATGCTTGAGAGAACGTAGATCAAGGTGATCAGGATGCATAGAAAGCTGGAGTTGGAAGCAATAGAGATGAAGATTAAGCCATGGAAGAGGTAATATACGAACGAGGCGGAATGTTATTCATGAATACCCTACCTTGACAGACCAGGGAATGCTCCCGGATAAGCGGTTGTAATGTTCCACAATTTTGTCGTGGGCAATGTTCTTACTAAAAAAATAACCCCAGCATCCGATGGTCAGCTCTAAGGGGGAAGTCAAAGGGGATAATCAGATATGGATGGTTGAGTTAGTGGTTCACCACGAAGGTGTGGAAGCTTGCTGCAGTGTCAGCGAACAGCCAGATTTCTCAGTAAAATACCCCAACAAGGAGTCATTGCAGATGAAAGCAGGTGAAAAAACTGGGCTTTGTTAGTAGGATCAGTTTAACGCTGGTAGATATTTATGGTGTTCGGCACAATTTGTCATAGCCTCGGTATCGGAACGGCCTTGCCGTAACAGGTTTCCGACAGTCCTAGGTGAACAAATGGGACGGCGGCAGGACTGGCTGTGGGTAGAACCGGGTAACCAGATTTTGTTCTCGGTGAAAAGCAATGGAAGAGGTTGTAAAAAGGTGGAAAAGGAGATGAACGACATAAGCACCCCGTATGACGTTGCAGCCAAGCGGTATGATGATTTGATGGTTCCGAAATGGAAAGAGGAAGAATGGAAGTCTGGATGCTGTTTTACCTAGGAGTCAGCGTAAACAAAATGACAGGAGGAAATACAGAATTTGAAAAGGAGAAGACTCATTGGGCTTAGTGACTCGGCATATTGGTGACGGTAGCCTCCGTGGGGGTGAGGTAGACAGGGCACCACAAGAGTTTGTAGCGGTTGCCATCTTCGTTCATACTTTTACCACGTTCATTAATTAAATGAACGCTGACTGCCAAGCGCAGATGCCATTTGACCGTTGCTCTTGCGCATGCTCTCATGCACACTCCTAAAATACACGCTAACCACTATCTCTACCAATCGCCTTCACGTTCTCACGGGTCGTGGAGAATACTGTTCTGGTTAACATATTTGTGCAGTGCCGAGCATTAGAGTAACGTGCAGGTGGTCCACGCAGTACAAAGGACCGAAGCACGCGTTTACTAAGGAAACCGCGAAGTAAGGTCTAATCAACCTTACAAGTTCACGCCAGCCTACGATGTCCGGTTATTGGCAGAGTATGAAGTAAGTTTTTAGAGGTTTACTGCAAGTTAAGCCCTGCATATTTTAAATTGATGTTCGTAGGAATTAATTATTCTTTCACTACTGGGCCTAGGTAAGGATTACCGGTCCGGCAGAAGCCCAGGGAATCTTATCATAAGGGATTAACAAAACCGTGGGGGTACACTGGCGGTGTTAGGTCTGAGGGCCAGACGAGGGAGCAACTGGGATACACTGGGAACCCAAATGGCAAATTTGTATTGTTGGTTTTGAAGGATTTATGACGCGAGCAGTCGTGGAGTATTTACAGATCCAATGCTGCAGGTTGGTATCGGAATTTGGTTCGCTGAAGGTTACTGTTAGGTTTGGCTGTGAACTATGGAGGGAAGAGATGCTAGGACGTAGAAACGGCCGCTCTTTCGCAGGAAGGAGGAGAAATAGGTAAGCACGAATGGAAAGTATGAACTGTTTCCCCGAATTTCTTTGATTTTTGAGCCAAAGTGAGACATGTTTGTTTGCTGACATCTGAAAATGCTGTCCAGGGCAGTAAAGCAAGAGTTAACGAAAGTCATTTTGTTCTCCACCTTCTTCTAACAATGGGGCGGTTCATCCCATATAGGAACCTCCCACGGCCCCTCCGCTCGATGGCATTTTCCCCTGTATTTGATCTTCTCGGCCACTGGGCTGGTCCGTTTTCCCCGCGTTCGGACAAAGCTGTGGTTAGTTGCCTCCGGATCAGGGGTTTTGCTGACGTGGGTTGGAATTGGCGAGGTGGGGCCAGGTTAACATGCGAGGCAGAACAAGGAATGTTGTGTAAAGAGGGAGGCGGCTATTTTCCAACCGACGTCGCGAAGACCGACTGGTGAGTTGTATTGTGCGGGGTCCTGTGGGGATTAGCTGGCACAAGGTAGAACATGAGTATTGCCTGGAATTGTGGGAACCGGCGGGCATTCAACTACTTGTAGTCACAAAGGGCAGCAAACTGTAGGTTACTGCCAAGCGGATCATGTGCAGCATAGCGTGATAAAAAACTGGTCGGCCAAGCGTCTGTTATTAGGCGGGTAATGGAAGTTTATGGCTATGGCGCAATAATCCCAGCACTAAAACCCGTCTTCAATAACCTGCTCTCTGGTAATACTGTGACCGGTGGGAAGGATCAAATTGGTAGTAGTCAAGAAGTGTTACAGCAGACCTCTGGACTGATAGGTAGATAGACTTGGACGGACGTTTTCGCAAGTTTGATCCATAGCTTCAAATACTTCATGGAAAGTAGGTTCGTCTCAGTGGTAGTCTCCAGCTGAAGGCAGAAAGCTGCAGCAAGCGATGGCATAGGGCGTACGTTTTGGAGGGTGTGAGGCGAATGGTTTCGGTGTATTAGAAGACCACGCGGTGGTATATAATAAACAAAGAGCACCGGTTAGGCCTCGTGCGGCGCAGCCATACGGGGTCAACATTAAGTACATAGTGGAGGAAGATCCCACTAAGTGTTTGGTGAAATGGCGCTCTATATGTTCCGGAAACAATCGATCGGATTTTTTCACGCCAGTGAAGATACTGAGACACTATTCAGGGAGGGTTTCGGTGTGGGGCTTGTAGGTGGTGGGTGATAGTGGTGAGACCAATATTTCTCCTCGCGTTAGCAATCTTGATTGGGACATTCCGAAATCTGAAGGCTACACGGTCACTGAAGACCAAGGTCTCAAACTGACGATTTATACGAAAGAAGCAGGTAGTGGGTGTGCAGAACTTCGAGGTTACTTAGGATTTAAGGTACGTGTGCGATCCTCCACCAGCATTGCATTTTTTTTCCAGGTTTGGCACGAATGGTTAGAGCGTCTCAGATCATTGGTTATATTTTCAGTCAGCTTGTGAATCCCACAAGGTTGGCAATCGTAAATGGTTTTGATATCGTCGGCAAGATGGAAAGGCTTACCTTGATGAGGTTTGGGAAATACGTTCTATACAGGGTAGAAACGACAGCAGGCCTAGAACACTGCCTTGCATTAAATTGGTGGTGACGGAAGCTGGATACGTTTCATGGTCATCGGTAGATATTATTTGGGGTCAGTCTGACGGATATAAAGCGACTCATGCATGCAGCGAGCAGGAGACCCAGTCCGAGCAAAGTTTGGAGGTCAAGCTTGTGTGAGGAACCCAAAAAGAGGCCTTTGCCATTTCAGGGAATATAGTGACCAGCCGTTTTCCTTCATCAGCCGCATGGGAAACGAGAATGAGGAAGTAAAATCTGCAAGCCTTGCAAGATAGTGACTTCAGAAAACCATGATGATATCTGTGAATGAAGTATTTAAATGGGGGAATATTAGACACCCTGTCTAGTCAGAGGCTCCATCAGTTTGGCAGCTAAAGAGGTGCGGGTAGTAGGACAGTAATCTGAAGGATCATGCAATTGGCATTTTCTGTGGATTGAATGATGGTTTGAGTTTTTTGTTGGGATAGGGAGAGTTCTGCACTTAGGGAATGACCGAAGAAGTTCATAAGGATTGCAGCGATACCAATTCCACCGGTAATAATGAGTGGTGGATGGCTACCGTCGCAGCCAAAGCAAGAGGTCGGCCTTACTCGACAGAGTAGATGGGTCACGTCGTTCAAGTTGAATTTAGTGTCGGGAAGAACATGATTTGCGAGGAGGGTCACGGGAGGAGAGAAGGTAGCTCCATTTACAGCCGCGGACTCTCATAAAAGATTGTTCTGCGCTTCAGCGATGGCAGCAGGAGAATAAATATTCGCTTCCTTTCCCAAAACTAGGTAAAGTGTTCCTGAAGGCTTGTGATCATTTTTGTCTTTTAGTAGTAATGATAATAATGGTTCATTTTGGACAGCCCTGAAGCATGCTGCAAAGCAAGATCAAACTTTACGGTAGAAACGGAGTCCGAATTCCAAGAGGGTGAATCAAGCAAGTGCACGCGATTTATTATAGGAGAAAGCAATGAAGTTACTCTTTACGGCGGCACCCGGCAAACCTGAACTCGAAGTCTGGTGACCAAGCCGGTCGAAGAAGCGTTCTGCGGTCCAACAGCACGTTATTTAAAATTTTGCCTTCAGTTTAAGAGGGTGCACGATAGCTGATACCCATGCTGGTGAGTCATACTGCTAAATCTGCAATAAAACAACTCATGCTGAAATATTCATAAACTGGACATTACTTCGCGTATGCACTGACTATCTCATACTTGCGTAGAAGCATTCCTAAGACGATCTAAATATTTCCCAAACTTACTTAGGTCAATGAAGACAGCTAGTTTTACAATGCTGTTTGGTGAGTAAAAAGCATACAAGCTGTAATTACATAAATTCGTTGTCTGCAGCCGAATTTATACACCTCAGTGATCATATTCGAATTTCGCCTTGTTGCAACTTACTGGTGATCGCTGTTATCTATGAATTATTTCCCCTTTGAATGTCACAAAACCTTCCTTTTACGGAAAATTTGATAGTGGTGGCATCTGCCGTAGAACCTTTTCTTCGTAATATGTACTTAAGTCACTTAAATCCGGTTCACTTGTATATCAGCGTACTCCCGCAACAGGGCACGCCAAAGGCTTCCACTACCCAGCTATTTCATAGCAATGGCCACCTTAGTGCGGCCTTCCTGACCGACTTCCTTGGTCCTTGCGGGTTTGTTATGAATCTCATTAGTCTGGACGATCCGCTCTGCTCATTTCAAGCATAATTCCCGACGGTTCAGGGGGTTCCCACCACCACTTTTCAACGAGCCACCGACCTTCCGCGGCATAACCAACAGCGGGACCAGTTACGGCGGTCTGTGGAGACTATGCTGGCAAAATTGTTTACATACTAAATGTTGGTAAATTAGAAAAATTTCGCAATGAAATTGAGGACATCATTCTCATTTCCGTATACGGAACTTCATCACACTGAACGATTTTCTCCAGTGTGCTCGCTTAATGCCAGCCTGACCAGCATTAAAGCTGGACCAAAAGGCACTATCGCTGGTCAGGTCCTAGCGGGGCTGGTTGGAAGTAGTGGAATTTTAATCAAATGTTACAAGGAGAGGGACTGCGCAACGACAGAATCAAACAGAACTGAAGGAAATTTTGTTAATCTTGAGGACGAAGTATCCAAAGGAAACGTTAACAAGCCATAGCGCTCCACGGTGTATGGAACGGCTTACGGTTGGGAATCAGACTAGTAAAGGAGTGAAATTGCGGACAAGTGAAAGGAAAAATCGTTTGCTGATAGCCTTTTTACATCTTGGTTACATTTAGTTAGGTAGCCTGAGGGGGACTCGCCTGATGAGAGAGATTGCCTAGGTGGTGATGAAAGAATTGGCTGGATGTAAATTGATAATCGTTGAGCAGATTGTTTACTTTCAGGAGAATGGAAAAGGAAAATTGGCGACTTAGCAGTTTTGATGTGTAGGCACAATAGTAGCAGAGACACGGTTTGCAAAGGAGATGAGCATTTAAATGACAAGTAAGTATTTAAGGAATGATTAGCGTTATCTACTGGCTGAACGTAAGGACCACAGAGTTGTAAGGATGAAAGCTGTCTTAGAGGATTTAATAAAGTAGAATATCGGATATGAAAAAGCACCAAACAACCGATGAACACAGTGGCGAATTTGGGCAATGAAGTAATGGACAGGTAACTTATTATCTACTGATGTCCTTTTTAAAGGGTCGATCACGCGATGAAGACATGCCAAACCGCTGCACTACAAGTGTTTCTCCGATGTGAATATATGAAGATGGCGTGACTCTTTGCAAAGTGAGGATTTGGCAATGCTACAGCCGTGCGTGGGCGAACCGTAGGACTGACAGTGAGAGGGTGAAATGTCACAATATCGTCGACTGTTGGGATGCTGTGGAGACGAATATTTCTCAGTGAAATTTACTGTTTGGACATTGTGGAACGGAGGTGTATGGCCACAATAAACGTGATCTTTTACAAACATATCAATAAGTGTGATAGAATGGGGCGAGTTTTATCTTCGGGTCTGGTTAAGTTCGTGAATGGGACAGATGATTGGGTTGGCACTAATCCTCGGGAAAAAAAGATCATGAACGGTTACCAGAGTATGGCAACTGTCTTTTAAGTACACAATAATCATGAGCTAAGGAAAGTAAATTTTGCCGGGCGTAAGAAGCGGTAATTTGAGATGGCAGAGATAGAAACGAGTATGATGGAAAATTGGAGATAACTGGAGGTGGTGGCGTCATATTCGCTGCGTTCAAGGTGTATAAATGGTGTTTTTCTCGCAACCGGTGCTGGTGCGTTGAGCTGACTGTGCGCTGGACTTTCAGTTTGGTAAACATTTTTTGTGACAGAAGATGCAATCCGCCATCCTAGCTGCGCCCGCACATCGTTGCAGACGTCCTGCACACCCGACGTGCACCGGCCAAATCGGTGACCCGACCGCACCCCGCACCGGTGGGGTTTGCAAGGGTGATATCGGCTTTGTGACATTGCTGTAGAGACCAAATAGTCCAGGAGCTTGCGACCAGGTTGCAAAGGCTCCTGGATAGCAGGGCCAATGGGATTGTGATGGAATGACGGGCAGGAAATGTGGGCCAGGTGTTCTACCGAGCCACCAAAGGGAAGGTAAAAGTCAGTGGCTCTCTAGAAAAAATAAAACAGAAAAAACCAGTCTAGGAGGAGCCCCGCTGAGAATCAACGGTCAAGGGCAAAAATGAACCTCTAGTATCTAGAAATTGGAACTAGCTCTAAAGAATCCGGGCTACGAGCGGATGAAAGAGGGCAGGATTGCGCAAAATGGAGCAGGCAATGAAGAAGGATAAAGATGATTTGGTAATTATTGGCGGTCGTCGGAATGGGATTCTGGGTTGAAATACCGGAGCGAACTAAGAGAAAGGGGAATGAGCCCAGTTTGGACCGAGTGAAGTGAACTTGGTACGATGTGGATAAGGGATAAGAAATGAGGCTGAGTTTCCTCCAAGGGAGAATCTAGCACATGGAGCGGGCTAGAAGGAAGCTTTACGTCAAAGGCATAGTTGCCATGATAAGCGACTGCTATGTGGACGGAAGATTAATACGGAAAAAGATGGAATAAATGAACCCAAATGATAGTTGGTAAGTAAGCCAACTTCGATTATGCTGGGGCTACGGCACGTAAGGCGGATAAATTGAACGGTTGAACCTTGAAGGGGTAAGAGCTACGAGATTCGGAGATGAGTTTGAGACCGGAGTTGGAGTAATTACCCGGTAGAATAAAAAACGAAAGTCTACTTGAAGATGTGGAATTAAATAGGCTGGAGGACAATAAGTGGGTAGTTAGTAGGGTCAGCATCAGTGACGCCAAAACTGGAGATTGGATTACCTCGACGAGCCACTTCAAGTGCAGGAATTGTGAACTAGCTTCCTCCGATGGAGACCCTAGTAAACAGGACCGGCAAGAAAGAGGCTGTAGACCCAGAGCTTTGATTGCCGCTTTGAGTAGGTGTTATCTTGGTGAATGATCCGACTTCGCAAAACACAAGCATGTACACGAAAGAATTATAAGACTTGCGCGATATACGACATCTTGCGTAGTACGTAGGTCTCCCGGAGCATGGATCAAATCCGCTTGTCAGTAACTCGAACCGCTTCCGTAAGCTCACCCCTCCGAAGTGTGCGGATCACTGGTGGAAACGGGTGCCGGTACATGAAGCAATTTGTTTAATTCCTCTTTAAATCTCGGTAAGTGGTTTATTACAAAGACAGTTGGAGGAAGCTTATCCCACCCTTGCGATTACTTAGCAACAAAAAATTGGATCGTAGGCTGATTCTCGTGGACGGCGCAATGATGGAATGACAGCTGTGTCGTAACAAATACCTTAAACTTAGTGGGTCTCATATCACAGAGGAGGCTTTGCAGGATCTGCATTTTATTAATGAGTGGAAAAAGGACAACTAGTTCTTTATCCGTCGGAGCCAAAGAGGTTGAAAGTGTAGCAGGTTAGTGCGCTGTTTACAGTTTAGACTAAACGAATAGCGAACTGTTTCTTTAGCACAGGTGCGCTGAGCATCTTCAAGGGCAATCCTGTCACACTGGCTCATGTTAGAGCCAGATATTGAACCATACTCTAGCAATGATCTAACGTGTGTTGTGTAGACAATGAGTCTACTTTCACGCAAATGGAATGTTTTGTGAACCAGTCCTAAAAGCCTGTGGGACACAGAAACCTAAGTGTCTGTCTGCTCCGAGAAGTTAAACGAAAGGAAGTGGTGTATGCCCGGGCCACGTACTGATAATTTGCTGGGGATCGAGTGACCACCTATACTAAACGTTCCGGGAGGGGCATGACACTTGTATGTAAGAATGAAGCTTTTGTCCGCTGGGAACTCCAGTACTCAATCGGTGCACCACGAATTGAGCATTCATAAGTCCTCCGATATTTTCCCTGTAGTATTGCCAAATAAATTATGTGCGAAGGTACAAAACAGTTTAACATCGTCAGCAGACAAAAACGGAGTCCCGTGGCGAACCGCGGTAAATATGTCACCTATGTACCTGAGGAACAAAAACAGGCTCAGTACACTATCTTGGGTTACACGGCTAGTTACAGGGCTAGGAGTGGAAGTTGTACCATCAACTTTTATCACTTGACTGCGCGAGGACAAGTACCATTCTAGCCAGGCATGCAGTGGGTAAACAATGCCTTGCATTTTGGCCTTTGACAAGAAACTGATTGGGATAACCGGTGAAAGACTTTAGACATGTCTAAAAAGACTAAGATCACTGTCTTACCATCGTTGGCATCTATCGTAATAGGGTTCAGGAATTCAGCCATACAAGTTGCACAGGATCGACGTCTTGGGAAACCGTGGAGGCCTTCACTTAAAAGTTGATTTTTTAGGAGGTGCTCTGTAAGTTTAACTTTCATTATTCTTTCCATAAGCCTTGATACTACTGGAGCATGATTCACAGGCCGGTAGTTGACCGGGTCCGCCCGCGTTCCCTTGGGAATTGGTATAATAACCGAAGTTTTGCACTGTATAGGGTACAGAATAAACCTAATAGACAAATTGAATGAATTTGATAAAAGATTTGGGATATCTGAGCCTTTAATTTGAGGATAACCGATGGTAACGAGTCCGATCCGGGGCTGAAAGAAATTTTGATATTTGAAGTTGAAAGTTCGATTTCGGAGGGTAAGAGCATCACAGAGAAAAGTGGCTCAAATGCAGGTACTGGTGGATAGCAGAAAAATGGTCCTGCGTCACCATTTAAGGAAGAAGCAAAGAAGTGTTAGGTGCTTTTTATACGTCCAGTGGTTTGTCGAGGTGCGTGGTATAAAAAGAGAGAGAAGAGATAGATGAGGTTGTTTTGGGGTTCCCCGATTTCGTCTGTTTTGCAAGGATCTCGACTTTCTAAGAATGGCGTAAGGCCCTGTATTCCTGTTGTATTACTTCGCTCTCGGAGTACAGTTTTATTGTTTCATATAAACAATTTACCCATATAAACGGTGAAAAATCCATTGTTTTAGGATAAAAGCTTTAAAGTCTACTTAACTTCAAGTTAAGACAAGACGGTTTATTGCCTTCAAGGCTGATTGACGACCCTTGTGACGGGGTTACTAGGTTCAGGCATTGTTCAAAGATGAGGTCGAGTTGATATGCTACCTGCTAGGGACCTGCACCCAAAGAGGTGTCCCAATTTTGGCTGCGAGTCAGAGAAGGCAGTTTGTTCCAGTTAGCCTTATGATATGGTTTATGCGTGGACCTCCGCTGTTTACAGTTTGTGGGCACTGCAAAGCAGCAGTAAACATTTGCGCGATCACTCCCGGGTAGGTTATTCTAAGCTGTTGTTACAACCTGGGCCAGTCCTGGCGACAAGATTAAGTCAAGGTTGTGGTCGCTTCTGGTTGGGAATGTGACTTGCAGCCTCCATCCTCCAAGGTGAATTGCATTCAAAAAAGGTAGTTAGTAGCCTGGTGCTGTGAGTGATGTCCAGCACATTTCTGGAGTAACAAAGTCAACTGCTATCAATTTTGGCCCCTTTGTAAGATCCCCAACTAGGCTGAGCGCCTCGACAATTTGCAGGAAGCCATCAAAATTGGATCTGGGCGGAAAGTATACACTTCTTAGTGGCAGTTCTTTACTTTCGACTTCAACGTTCAACCACACAGGTTCGACGCCGCCGTCCGGAGTTGGACGCTGAAAGCCTGTCCCTTGAAGAGTTTTCTTTATACGCACTAGACAATATCCACCAAGTTGATGTGTTCTGCCTTTTCTGAAGCATTTGTAGCCAAGTACCTCAGTGTCCTCTACTAGATAGGAATCCGTCAACCAAGATTCCGTTAACAAATAAAGATGTGATCGTTTGTGAATTCAGCTAATCGTTGTATTCCATTTTGTTCCTAATGGAGCTTGTGCTGATTAATACCAGTGTGACAATTCGAGCGCCCCCTGACGTCACCACTGATGATAGCACTTACGGTTCTTTGATCGCAGCATTTAACCTGAAAAAATTCATCAGTACATGGTGCAAGCCCCCTTAAATTACCATTCACAAAGGAAGGGCTTGGGTCTGCATGTAGACTATTAGGTATTAGGTATTTCACTACTATTAGGCTGATTAGAAAGGTTCACTTGAGGCGTATCTAGGTTATGGGACAATTGTGTGCCAGCGGTACCGATGGCAAAAAATAAGCTCTTTGGCTAGACACTGGGTACCCGCTTGTGGAAGGAAGGATACGCGATGCGCTCGGGCCAATCGATAAGACCCACTATAGCAGTTCAAGGCCGACATCCTGTTTTTCAGCAATTCGGCGGTTCGCAGGCTTTTGGTTACAGAGAAGTGTTGAAGACGTAATCACAGGGAGAGTCCTCCGATACCAGTGTAAATATTCTGCAGTTTCGCATTTTTGATTTGCGGCCTTTTTAGAAAAGAACTGCGGGCTCGCGAATGGTTGGATCTAGCAGTGGTGATTGATACAAATCAGCTAAACCGTTTGGCAAAGAGTATCTCAGTAACGAGCTGAGCGTTCTGCCGCAGGAACTTTTGGTCTCATTTGGGGGAGCAACGAGTGAATTCGGGGTAAACCCAGTTGATCGTGGATAAAGCTGTTGAGGTGGGCTATATTTTAGATCTACAGGTACGGTTGTAAATCTACAGGAAAACACTTAACCGTCACCGCATGAGGATATATCGGGGGCAGTAGGTGCCACATCAGATAATCCAGGCGCAAACACCGGGTCATGTGTGGTATTTCCTGTGGTGGTGGTCGCTACTTGTTTTACCCAGCGCTGTACGCGTACGTTCAAACGGAGGCTCAAGAAGTATTGTGCTGAAGACATGGTTCCCCAGCAGAAGTCGGGCGCACTGAAGTCACCGGCGATGAGTCTTGACGAAGAAGGTGGCGATGCAAAGCAGTTAGAAGCGTTAACGACATGAACGAGGCCCTTGAAGTGGGGGCTGGTTTGCAGACAGGCCAGTCTATATAAAGAGGAGAGCTAGCCATCGCAATTCTCCCTTAGGTGAAGTCCTGGAATGCTTCGATTTTTGGAGAAAGAGGAATGGCAGGTATTCCGTTCTTGGTGTAGAATGAACAGCCGCCTCGCGACGAGGGTGGTTCTGTTTGAAGGTCTGGTAACCAGAGATATGGATCTGGTTAGACGGAAGAGTATCAGCTGATCAGGTTTTGGCAACAACAGTGACATCGAGGTCGGATGGTAGTACAATATTTTAGAGAGCATGGGTAGGCAACTTTGTGGCTTGAGGTTTGAGCCGCTGTTGGTGGGGGCTAGCGGCCATCAACTTCAAGATGGTAAATATCTGTTAATAGACACATAAATTCGGGGATGTCATATGGAGGGGTGATGGATCGAAAATCGAAATTAGAAGTGCGGAGTTCGTGGTGCGAACAGAAGAATGTTGGTATGCAACTGTGGCCGTAGTAGAGTTAAAGATCAGAAAAAAGCGATTTGTAGGAGTTAAATTTCCGGGAGGGTTGAAATAACCACGCGAAGGATAGGGTATTGGAGTAATGTTTGAAGACCACAAAGATGGTCGATGGTATTGGTGAATAGTTTCGGCTGGATGCACAAGAGTTGCCTGGCCATCGCCAGGCCAGGGCTGACGAAATAAAAGCAGGTTTTTGGGTGACGTAAATTGCTTTACCAAAAATTTATCTAGTCGAACAAGCGAGATCGCCGAGTGCTATCCATCTGGTGATTATCTGACTGTTTTCGGAAAGAAGATTTCTAGAGGCAGATAGTGCGGGGGCTGTGGAGCACAGCTGGTGGTTGGAACACAGTTTTAGCATACCTGGAGGAATGGCATGTTTGTTCCTGCCACTTAGTAATGGGCTACGTAGTAGATGTTGCCACTTGCATCGCAAAGTGGGTTCGGGAAGATCTTGTCGTTTGGCTGGAGTGCGACGCCGATACCATGAGGTGAAGCTGACTTTTTTGGGTGGTGCGGTATTGTGTCCCGGCCACCGAAAAGCGTGATCCATTAAAGGCATACTTGGAGAGCTTAGTGGAAGTTCTAGATTGGGTTCCGCGGGGAATCGGAGGGGGATTTCTGGATTTGTCGAAGTTGTGAAAAACTTCGGGGAAGCACAGAAAACTTTCGGTTGATGGGCCACTTGGCCGCAAAGTAAATCATGCTTTTTCAATCATCTGTGCCAGTAGGGTGGCGGAAGGCGTTACTTCTACTCACGGTGTTGGCAGTGGGCCTCGAAGCCTTGTACGGTATTGAGCCGGTGGACAGTGGGCTGATATAAGTGGAGGACCTGAATTGAGGGAACATTGGTGGCCCTGAGCCGACAGCCGGTTGGGCTCGAATGCCGCTTCCATAAGTGGAGGCGGAGGTTGACGGCAGAAGCTGAGGCGGTTCACCAGAGGATAAGCTGGAGATAGGGAGCAGGTCAGATCCAAGACAGTTAGCTTAAGGCATGCGGCTGGAGACTTTTGTAATGGTGGCTGCTCAACGGAAAGTGAAGCGATGACGTGACCAGATTCTTAAGTGCAGGTTTGACTCGTGGAGTTGAGACATGTCTTAGAGACCGAAACACCCCCTTCTAGAGGAGGGCTTTTTCCTCCCGCATTTCAGTCTGTTTTAACGGAATGGCAACGATTTTACGACTGCTTATAAACTATCTGGCCATAAATTTGTCAGGGTTTCGAAGCAGTCAGAGACAGTCCTTGCATCGAACTTCGTAGCACACACGACTTGCCACGCTGAGGGCATTCATTATTGTGAGTTTGATTGACGGCATGGATGTAAGTCACAGTAATGGTCAATCGAACAAAGAGCAGCCAACTTACAATAATTCCAAGACCAGAGCAATATGGATTCGTAGTTTCTGTGGATTTGATTTGAAAATCGCTAAAAGTACAAACACACACAAACCTCAAATATGCGGCCAGATAGACTGAACAGCAAGATCCAAAGATTCAACGCACGGTGGTCCGGACAAGGCTACCAGAAACGTTCAAGGCCAAATAAAGCGTCTCACGTTTGCGAAAATACTTGCAAAAGTGTTGTGTGTGAACGAGCTCAGCAAAGCAACGTCAAGTATAGTCACATTCACAAAGCACGGAGAATATTTGGAAGAATTTTAAGTATATGACCTTTACAAGGGGCGGTCGGTCGGGAATATCGAAAAAGTGGCTTTTTTGCCCTAGTAATGCGTTATATAATTTCCGTCACAAATGAATCCAGGCAGCCGCGAACCACAGCTAGGATTTAGCAACTGACAAGATGGGATGGTTCTATGGAGCTATGTATCCGGAATACCTTGATTAAAAATACCGTCTATAGAGTGGATTTGGCTATCCTAATCCGTCAATTTTTTCGACTTCATTAATCTTCCTGTTTACCCCATCGTGAACACCCATAACATCCACTGAGCCTGGATATACCGCGAGTTGAAATTGAACGTTCTTGATTTTTTTCGGGCCCAAACTTGGGAGTTTCCCTCTTCGCACCCGCCATCTCAACATGCTTACTGATGATCGTTGGAGCTCCCAAAAGTTGTTCGGTAGGTAAATTGACAAATGTAAAAATTTCTGGGTAAGTAAGTAGGGCCTTTTGGGGAAACTTGAAAAGTCCTTTCAAGTCCTTGAACCTAGGTTTCAGGTTGTTATCTGCTGAACAAACACAAAAGCCTTATGTCACCTATAGACCAAAAAGACACCGTATAGGGCAGACTTGCTTTTTCGCTCATTTTTGACCTTGATCCCTTGATAGCATTGTTTCCATCTTGCTCTTTCGGTCAGCCTTGGAACGAGAGCAGCCAAGCGCGAGTTGCAAGTTCTTGGTTCATTATTCTCCGGTATTCAGATATCATACCAGGAAACCTGAATGTTTGGTTTCTCTGTGGATTTGACTCAGTAAGTTTTGTTACTTCCGGATTTGGAAGTTGCAAGATCCTGTCCTTCAGTGCGCGAAAGTGCCTTCATTCCGGGCTGTCGTACACCACCCTTGGCTTTTCCAAGCAAATTAGTGAAGAAGGCATTGAGTGAGCACATTTTGTGAATAAAAGCGAATAACGGCTTACCCAGCCGTTGAAAATGCAAACGGCTGCTAGTAAAGTAGGGGTAGGAAAATCACGAAAGACTCGTACCTTTCTCCCAACAGCGGAGTGCTACCTTCATCAACCGTAAAGCCCAATTTTTTAGCCGAATTTTGGCCTAAATGACTTTTGTCCACGATTACGTCTATACCACGTGCGGGGTAAACAACAGTGCAACTAATATAGATGTCTTTTATGTGCCTCTGTATATTTACTTATTGCTCTCAGTTTTTCCTTTGTAAGCAAAAAACGAAAAGCAAATTTCTGATACTCCGGTCAGCACAGGGCTCGGAGGTTTGTGCAAGGTTGAGCCAACTAAGGAGCCCGCTTAGGTATTCGAAAAGACCAAAAGGTGTTTTATTCGATGGTTTTGGTATGCCGTTGTCTGCAGTAGAAACCGGGTGACTGCCACAAACCGGATCTATTTCTGAAAACGCAAGAGCACTTGGAGTTTGGCCATGACATCCAGAATATACGGGACGAGATCCCCTTCTTGAACGATGTTGTTATTGAAGATTGTGGTATCTTTAGTTGTTTGCGAATCCACTGACGTTTTTGGAATCACGTAGAGCAATACGCCCTAAGAAATATTTCGTGTTTAAACACTACTTAACTGGTGCCCGTGCTAAGACTAAACCCGCACAATTCCAGTTTCTTTGGGGTCAAGCTGTGGTGTCCCAGAAAAATCTGGCAGGCCCGATGGTCTGATATGGTGCCTCACCGAGCTGGTTACTGTAAGCTGTGCCGACTTTGGGTGCAGCCTTTCAAAGTATACATCTATTACGTCACGGAGCAAACACGAATCGGTCGTTTTACGCAGAACAGGGATGATTGGTCTAGAATAAACCGAAACCCCGTTTGCAGGTAAACTGGCGACCCCGTCCGCAAGACGAGTGCATCAAGAATCAGTCGACCGAAAGAATTATTTAGGGGGTCGATACTAAGAATGGAGTTCCAAACATTTGCAAGAAACTCCCCAAAAATGCTCCTAGAACCAAAATCTAATACTTAAATACTTTTCCACCAGCCTTTTAAGAATTGGGGTTAGCTGCGTGTGGGATGCAGAAGTGCTGCCTATCCCCAGTTCAACCTGAAGGTGGGGCACAGTGACTTCCACACGCATGCCTTTGCCCTGTGATTCTAATTATCATAGGCAACTAGCCTGGCCAGTGCTGTCCGTCAAAGCTAGGCGCTGTTTCCTTACTTCTATGATTGGCTGGATTTTGCCGACTCAGGCGGTCACGTACACAATCAGACCTGCTTGAACTCACGCACCTTTATTGACTGCCTACTATTTAATAATCGTTCGCTGCCTAGGCTGACCGCACATGTAATACACACGAAAGCACATCACTGTGACTTTGCCCACGCCACGGATGGCTTGCTCTAAACGATCAGATTTTGGCACTGAGCTTGTTGACTCTTTTCTGCCGCTCGGCTTCGCCTAACCGCAGTCGGTCGCATTTACTGCAGGTTAATAGGACTTGTCCAAAAAAAATCCGTTTGCGTGAAAGTAAGCTCAGTGTCTATACAACACACGTTAGACCATTGCTAGAGTATAGTTCAATAGTTGGCTCCAACATGCGCCAGATTGATAAGATCGCCGTCGAAAATGTTCAGCGCACCTTCACTAAACAATTAGTTGGCTATTCGTCTAGTCTCAACTATGAACAGCGCTGTGACCTGCTACACCTCGAACCGCTTTGGCTCCGAAGGATAAAGAACAACTTGTCCTTTTTCCACTCATTATTAAAATATAGATCCTGCAAAGCCTCCCCTGTGGTACGAGACCCACTAAGCCCGAGGTACTCGTTACGACACAGCAGTCATTCGGTCACTGCGCCGTCCTCGAGAACCAGCCCACGGTCCAACTTCTTTATTGTTAAATATTCACAAATGTGGAATAAACTTCCACCGAATGTCCGTGCAATAACCCACTTGCCGAGATTTAAAGAGGAATTAAACAAACGGCTTGACGTCCTGACACTCGTATCAAACAATGATCCATACACTTCGGAGGAGCGAGCGTTCGAAGTTGGTTTGGGCTACTGACACGCGGGTCTGAGTCGGGGGCCACGAGACCTACGTACCACAAAAGTCGCCGTATATACCACTCAAGTTTTATTGATCTTTCGCGTACAACCTTGTGTTTTGTAAAGTCGAACCATTCACCAAGTAGTTCCAATTTCTAGATAGTAGAGGTTTCCCTTTACCACTGACCGTTGATCCTCAGCTGGGAGCACCCCAGACTGCGTTTTTCTATTTTTACCTTTCCAGACAACCACTGATGGTGCCTTCCCTTCGATGGCTTGGCATAATACCTGACCCACATTTACCGCTGAAAATTCGATACCTGTTCGTCATTTCGTCACTACCACATAGATCCTGCTCTACAGGACCCCTCGCAAAATGGTCGCAAGCTTCTGGACTATTCGATCTCTATGTGACAACACCAATATCATTCCAGCAGAGCACGTTGAGGCGGGGCGCGGTCAGATCCACCGCTTTGGCCGGCGCACATCGGGCACGCAGGACGTCTGCAACGATGTGCGGGTGCAGCGAGGATGGCGGATCGCACCTCCTGTCACCAAAAAAGGTTTCGGGTTGGGTGTCCAGCGCACTTTCAGCCCCACCCACCAGCACCGGTTGCGGCAAAAAAAAACATTTATTTACCCGAAATGCTGCAAATATGGAACTATCTCCCCCAGTTATCGCCTATTTTTCATCGTACTTGTCTCCATCTTAACCACCTTAACATACCGCTTCTAACGCCCGAAAAACCCTACCTTCCCTAGAACATAATTATCGCGGAGTTAAAAGACCATTTCCGTACTGGGCTTACCGTTCATGATTCTTTTTCCTGAGGATTCGTGCCAAAACACCCGCATGTCCCATTCGCAAACTTAACCAATCCCCGAGATAAAACTCGCTCTTATTTTATCACAGTTATCGATATATTTGCGAAAGTCACATTTAATTTTGCCATGCGCGTCCGTCCCACAAAGTCCAAAGAGTATGTTTCACTGAGGAATATTTGTCTCCAGAGCATCCCATCAGTCGGCTATATTGTGATAGTTCGCTCTCTCGATCAGTCCTTCTGTTCGCCCATATGGCTGTAGCATAGCAATATCCTCACCTTGCAAAGATTCATGCCTTTCCCAAATACTGACATCTGTATGGCATCTTTTTGATCTTTCGCCATCACAGGATCCATTTCTTACAAAGAATACCAGCAGGTAACATTTCGCCTGTTAACTACTTCACCGTCCAACTTCACAACTGTAATCATCAGTTGTTTGAAGCTTTTTCATATCCGGTATTCTATCTTGGTAAATCCTCCCAGACAATTTTGATTCTTGCATCCCTCTGGTCTTCATGTTCAGCCCTTAGACAACGATAATCGAAGGTAAATACTTACCCGTCATTTAAATACTCATCTGTGCAAACCGTGTATCTGCGACTGTCATGGCTACGCATCACAAATTGATTGGTCGCCCAGTTCCCATTTCCGTTTTGGGGCGTCACATTCCGCCTTTATGAAAGTGAACAATGTGCGCAACGATTTAACGGACTCAGCCGATATTTGGTCGCTGAAGGTTACAAGGAAAATATTCGAAACATTTTGATTGTTCTTTATCTGCAAATTCATTCCTTTTACGTCTGATTTCAACCCAAAGCCGTTCCATACTCCTCGGAGCGCTAAAGCTGGTTCATGTCTCACTTGGAAACGTCTTTTTCCTCAAGGTGAACAAAACTTTCGTCAATTCTGTTTGATTCTCCCGTTGCATTGCCCCTCTTTTTGTACTATTTCAGGTAGAGTCTACTACCTCCGACCAGCTGCACCCTGAATTGACTGAGCTGGCCACCCGACCTTGAGTTCAAATTTGCCGGGCGCCGCTATATAAAGTAACTTAAATACTTTCATTTGTACAATATCGGGTGCATATACCTGAATCATCCTCTTGGAATTCGGACTCTACGTCCAATTGTACCGTTTGATCTTGCGTTACAGCATGCCTCGGGTTATCCGAAATAAACCATTATTATTATTATTATTATTATTATTATTATTATTATTATTATTATACACATGGATAGTATGCCTTTGGATGAATGTACATATAAATGGGATGAACCCTGAAACTTGGCGGTATCGCGCAAGCTTATCTATCACCCTCGTGTTTGGGTACGCAGGTAGCTCCGAGCAGAAAAATACAATACTAATTATAAAACCAAACAATAAGCGGCGAGAATGCAAGGTGCTCATGAGGTTGAAAACGGGAAAATAAAAACAACGTTTGACAAACCCAACGAGGACGGTCGCAGTTAAATGCCAGATGGTTGAACTGGAGGCGCAAGTAGGCTTGCAGAAGAACAGCTGCATTTAACGCCGGCAGAACCGTGATTTACCGGTCAAATAGAGTATAAAAGAAAAGGCGCGGTCCTGTCGTACCTATATCTGGAAACAATCAAGTCATTTGGCTTTCAAACTGGCAACACGAAGGGGACCATCCGAGGAAGATGGGCTGAAAAATGCGAGCTAGCTGAGATCAAATAGATCACGACCTTTTCATTGTTTACAATTTTGGTGATTGTTACTGATTTTATGGGGGCTCTCACAGAAACCCCAGCCGCAAGTGGAAAAGAGATCAAGGGCGAGAAGAACGAAAAACAGAACATTTGCCCGGGGCAAATGGACAAAGAAGCGGAAAGTCAAGTTAGAAGAGAACGTGAAAGTGAACTAGTGCACAATTGAAAGCACTTGGGTATATATTCAGAGAAAAGGACTTTTACAACCTAATAATACATGGAGGGGGAGACTGACGGGAGGGGATCGGACCTCAACACAGTGGATTAACCTAAGGCCTCCCAGAGTTGCGCCCACACAGGTCAGTGTTGGAAAATAAGACCTAAGCGTCAGATGGCCGGACACGAGATTGAAATTCAAACAAGTGCCACCATTCACATTCTGAGATCCAGTAGCTGCTGTTGTTGGCAACATGTTCATTGATACGGGAGTCTGTATTCGACCAAGTCCCATCGATTGTGAAGCCGTCTGGCGGTGCAACCAAATCGGCTGACTGGGGTTGATCAAAACGATCGATCCTCATGGTGCCTAATGAAAGGAATTCGATTTGTATGCACCCGTTTGAGGTAACCTGGAAGAATATCAGTCCGGCCAGCTCGAACTCCTTCATTAAAACGTGCATCGTACTGAAAGCAGGAGGGAGAGAAAAGGATGACGAATTAGAACAGGATGCCCCCGCTGCAGTGGATAATCTCAGAATGAAAATAGCCCCAGCCAGGTCCCCGGAGGGGCTGGTGGGCACAGCCTCCACAGCCAACTGGTAGTCCCTGTGGCATTCTCAGCAGTTGCAGAAGCTACTGTGACGGCAGTAGAAAATGGAGCAGTAGTTGCACCAGGAATTGCAATCACCAAAGCAGCAGTCACGTAAGTATGGTAGCGATTGCAGTAGTAGCAGATATCTTGGTGGCAGAGGTAGCCGTAATGTTAATAGCACCCACAGAGCTGGACCCAACGAACAAGTAAACGTCCACACACAAGGCCTTGGCCATTGCAGCTTTCCGCCGCATTGGTATGGCCTACCCATTCATTCGGTTCAAGGGCACAAACTCGTTCTGCATGGCTTTTAGTGATCTCTTCATGGCATCCCAGATTTTGTCGACAGTAGCCCCCTCCACCGTATCCTGTGCCAGTTCCGCCGCCCAGCTCGAAGCTTGTCTATGTCCATACCACCGTAAAGCTAACCGGCCTTGAGGCTACCTTGGATTGCAGCAGGTGCAGGGTGGTTCTGATACTCATGTGATCACTTTAGTCCAAAGGTCCATATCACTGTAGTGCAGTAGTTTGACGCTACTTTTTGGCGATTACTTATTGCTAAGTGCCACGGGGATGGCGCACACCCAATCTTGCATCTAGTATCTTCCCTGATATGCTGGAACAAGGCATTTGCATGTAGCCACTCTAAGTATCACTTCTCCTGCTATCCCGGAGCGCGGGCCTCAGCAGTCCAGCAAATGTGCTCAGGGTTGAAGTTGCCCACTGTGAGAGTTATCTGCTTCATTGACTTGTTCATTTGGGTTCCATATTAAGCCAACATCCTCGTCGCAGCTTGTACTGCTTGCCATGCAGACACAGACCTCGTTAACATTTCTGCCTGGAGGGATGACCGTAACTTCACACAGCTGGACATTCAGAATACTCATCTTGGTCCGAGACTTGAGATGGTTTGTTTGTTCTTGATCTAGTTAGGATGGCTACCCCAACCCCCAAGGTAATTGCGTTTTCTATCCTGCTTAGAAATCTCGAAATAGTTATCTGGTAATTATGGTGCAGGGGCCTCTTTGGAAAGCCGTGTTTCTTCAACAGCAGTTACTGACGTGTTGAGCCCACAAGCGGCTTTAGGGAGTTCCATTTATTTGTTTCCAGCACTGCATGCTTTGGCCTATAGCACTGCCGCGGTCGATTCATCTGGTAGATATCCGTTTTCAAACCTGCCCCGGTCTTGGGCTAAGCCTCGGAGGTTGCAGTAAATTCTTCCACACGTGCTTATCACCGTGGACATAGTGGCCGCTAAACCCTTGTACCTCACAGTCCATTCCTACTGGAGTACTGATGACCTCTAATTCCCCGAGTGTCACGTCATCATTCGACCTCCTACAGTGCCTCCAGATTTGTCTTTTCGAACGTCCCCGAAGACCACTATTCTAGACGACTTAAGTGGTTTTCCTAACACACTCGGCGCCCCGCCCCAAAAGAGGGGTGTAGCCTCTGTTTCCCTTGTGGACCTTCTGATACTGTCGTAGCAGGTTTACTTACTATTCCACTGTGCTTTATTCCGTTCCCTCGGTACGCTTTGGTGTCGGCCCTTAGTGTTCTGGGCTACCTTGTAGCCGTGGCCAGTAGCATATCCCTGATATGCTCATCGGTAAATTCCACTAGAACTAACCGTGGGATAATAGTGCCCATTATAGTTTACGGAGACTTCCACTTCTCTTTTTGTCCATCCTTTTTGAGGTAACAGACTAAAGACCACCTGCAATGAGCTGTATAGCATGTGCTCTTCCCTCCGCCCTTTTTCTTGCCTCAGCTTGTTGTATAAACTGTTTTTGGGTTGGGAATCGGTAGCCTCCTACTAGTTTTCCGTCCTATTAACTGGATCCCCCTTTGAAAATTCATCAATCGGAAGTATAAGGCCCGGTAACTGGGTTCCTCTCTTTTCGAGGAGTTGTTCGTCACCTCTCGTGTTTAGGCTTTATCCTTATTCTGCTTTCTCTCATTCCATTTCTGCGTTCCACACTGGCCTGTAGCAGTTTTCCGCGAAGAAACATGGACAGCCGCAACATAGCTATCATCCAGCCGGTTCCTACGACGACGACTGTTCTCAGGGGCTATCTTAAGACCTCCGCATATGGCATCGATTGTGCAGCACTCTGTGAACCTTATGCTTAGCCATACCCCAACCACCCACAGTCGTCAACAAGAAGTTAGACTCCATCCCGATTCCATTGCTCTATATTAATCAGCCTCGCAGCCTAGTGCGGGGACCACAAACTCAATCATAAAAGCTTTTCTGGCAGTTAAAAGGGGGCGCCTCCCTACTTATCCCAGGGCAACTTTCGTAGACCTGCAGGTACCTGCACATTTCCGACTTTTACCATGATTTTCAACGTCCCTTGGTGCAACAATCCTTTGTTGTACCGACGTTTTAATGTAAAACACACACACCTTTTTGAACATCATCACCGCACAATACCAAAAGGCTGTCAATAAATCTTTCATTCTAGCACGGTTTCATCTTCTGATTTAGAGTGCCTTGGAATTATATCGGTCGGAACTAACTGTGAGAAACAAAACATTTTAGAAACTCCCACGGCGTCTCCTGACTCTTTGCTCAATACCATCCTGTTCTGTTCAACGGATGGCTGTCAGACCGAACTGAACTGAAGACATTGGCGGATACTGGCTCTTCGGCGCTCATTTCCTGATTACAAGAACACCGAACAACTCTGAGTTTGTGTCACACCTTTTGTTTCATTTTAATTCCTAATGTACATACCCTTTTGGCCCTTTTATCACAGCACGCTCCTCCGCCCATCTTAGTTTGCTAGTGTCGTCTTAGATATTGTTGACATTTATTCATTGTACCATATAGACAGAGTAGTACGCTACAGACCCACCTATTACTTACGTCGCATTGGATAACTTTGGCTACTTGCTAGCCATACCCTGCAGCCAGACCAGGTTATACCTCAGGTATCATGGTACGCGTGAACTAAAGCCGAAATATAAGCTGAGAAATGTGCTTCCTACTAAATCGCCGACGATTGATAAACAATCGGATATATACTCTTCTATACCGAAAGTGACAAAAGTAGCTCGACAGAGGAACTGTGGAATACTCGGAAATTTCGAAGGAAGATTGAAGGGTTTTCCGAATAAAAAGCTCGTCTCGAGGTTACCTGGTACGCGCGGTGGTGTGAAATAATGTTCGTTATTCAACAACACACTTCAGAGTATAGATTAGGGTACGGCAGCTCAAAAGTCAAACCTGATCCGTACTAACTGCATCGTCGGCGGCTATCCCAGTGGTTCTGAAGTAAAACGTAACCCACCCCGGCCGGGTGCTTGGTGATAGACTCCGTCGTCACATTTTTATCCATGAACTGGAAAAGTAGACGACTAGGGCTAATTTGTTTCCTTTTAAGTACTTCACTGCAAGCAAGGGTGATGTGGCATGTTGAAAGCGTTGCGGATCACATCCTTCACAGATGACAGAGGTAAACGTTCAGGACTATTCAAAACGACATCACTTTCCGATTTTTATACGCACATGTACCTCAGCTGCAAGCTTCTTGATAAGGTTACCAGGTATCACCAGAATTCGGGGGTCTAAAAATGCAGCGGGTTTAGTAATATGAGGGATGCTGGCTTTGGTAACTGATCTTTAGTCAATGACATCCGTTTATCCATTCGGTTTATTTAAATTTGTTTTATGCCGGCATTTTTTCAGCCTTGGTAAATAAGTCCACCCGGGCCACCAGGCAAGGTTTGTCGTGCTGCTGTACACATGATGATGTTTGCGGTAGCTTACCTTTCCCGGAAGCGGCAAACGAAGCCATAGAGCTTTAACGAAGCCAATTCGTAGATCCTGACGTCACACTCCTGAGAGTGGTTTTGGAAACAAAAGCAGTGAAATAAGCGGTTAGGCAGCAATTTTCGCAACCTTACTATTTGGGTTTTATATGTTACATGCCACTGATCCAAAGGGAGATTTCACGCTTACCCGAGAGATTTGCCCAGATAGCAAACTGCCGGGAGACCGTTTGCTTTTCCGGAATCTTTTAGTTGTTTTTGGCCGGCCTTAGGTCGGTTTATGCTATTCCAGCATTCGGTTTTCGGGAAGTTTGAGAACGGTTCACAACCAATCCTATGAAACCTTTGGAGCTTTCTATTATTTTTTCCCACTTCGTCCAAGACACTCTACTAATAACTATCGTGTTCTACCTTCGCGATGGAGTCGTCTCATCAACCTCTCTTGTATCCCCTTTTTATATACTTGAAATAAAACACTTAACAAACGGATAGGAGGAAAACCGATAAAAAATGAAATGAAAAAAGTTTAAAAAGATACCACTGCGCACAGTGTGCACAAGGTCACCATATTCTGTCGGTTCACATATGACTTTCGGACGAAGAGGCTAAAATGAAAAAGCGAAATAAAATTCTGCGCACGTACAAAAATTAATTATCTGCAGTGAGAAAACTGATCGAGAGAAAAATGTGTTCAGCAATTGTAAACCGCGTTTAACATTAGACCTAATGTTTTTTCCCGCGAGGCCTAGACCTGTGGCTTTGGCAAACCGTCGTTGAACTTGCTATCCAATATAATCGCTCGACAAAACTCTCAGGAGGAGGTTTGTGTAGACGGCTCCTATACCAAGATATACATTTACATGTGCCATTTCACCTTTGGTGGCACTGATAAAATGCAGTTGTGCTACCGGCTTTTTGGCTGCGCAGCCGGTCCAGCTGCACTTCACAGATAAATCATCAGAAAAACGTCGTTTAACATTTTTCTCCTCGAGTCAAAAGAGTTTTCTGCAGTCATTGTAAACAGACTGTTATTCTGAAAAGCCACTGGGAAATAGAAGGTATATTACTAGGCTTCTGTGGATGTCTGCCTATTTTAGACCTTCCAACTGCAGTGGGTTATAACACTCGTACAGTTGACATTCATGTTTTCGCATGATATCACTTACTCCTGGCATCCATGCCTGTCTATTTCGCGATAATAGGTTACAGTCTAGCTGTGGTGTGGAGCAATTATTGAAAGTGTCAAATTATCAACTCACAGTACTTAGCGGAAACGCTGGAAATTTCCCAAAACTGCGACTTAACCAAAGGGAAAGCGCCGGAAAACCTGACTTCATCGTCAAGGTTTCCTTGACCATGTCCTAATTCAGCATTATAGTGCAGTTTGGGAAAGATATAGTGCGCGGCAAAAAAATGCCGCCACGGTTCAGCTGATGCAGTGCATCAGGCGGCAAATCTTCACTTCATTTATCCACCAACAGCTTTTTTGTTCGGGGAGAGTAAAGGCCGCTTACCACCCCGTCTGTCGACGGAACGCACATCTTCACTGTTAGCTATCAGTTCGTTTGCCTTGAGCGCATCTATTTGCTCACCTAGAATTCTACTTTTCACCTCCAGAGTACGAAAATCCCTGAACTTTACCAACTTGTTAAAACTAATCCGAAATTATGCACAAATTTCCTTAGAATTATGGAATTGCTGGAGGGTCAGTCTTTTGTCGGTAGAAAAAAAGATATTGAAGTCAATGAAAAGGCGCAAGTGAGACCCTTAAGGGGGAATAAACTGGTGGTGAGTGAACAGCTTGACCTCACGATGGGGAATTCGTGCCTCAACAACATCCCGAGTTAACCTGAAGAAGCAGTCAGGAGACTAGACCGGGGTGAGCGAGCTTAAATCTGCTTCCTTGACTTCTGCTAAGCCTCTGACAGTGGGAGTCGTAGGCCCTTGGTGCACGAATTATAGGAGCTTATTTTAGCTGCGCGGTTAATGAGCTAGTCATGAGCCTGCCTTTGTGACCGACAGTTCCATGTAAAGGGTAAGGATACCAAGTCTGTGGTCATGACGGCTACTTGTAGCTTGCCCCAAGGATCAGCGCTGAGACCAGTTACGAGCTGTTGCGCTGCAACACGCCATTCTGAGATCTGCTACTTTTATGTTTTCACCGAGTTATTTAGGATGCTCCCAATCATTGCAGCTTCTGGAAGGTTTCCACAAAACTCAGAAAATTCAGGGACTTTTTTGGATGATTGTTTTGAGCAGGTCCACTTACTGAAAATTCCTCACAAAGGTGACTTGCGAACCGCTTATTGGATAAGATTGTAACAAAACATCTGTCCTAACCAGCAAATTCAGCTTATTCCTCATTATCTGGACACGTTGCGGTTGGGACCATACCATCGAAGCAACTGAGGGCGTTTTGTTTTAAACACTGCTGCTATGTTGTTATTTCCCTGGCCTGAATGGGATGTCTGGAAGCAAGCCATCGGCGGATTTTCAGGCCTCATTCCTCCAACGAAAGAATCCTGAAGAAATCCATCACCTTTATCTTGCTCCCGCGGAGCAACAGACATTCCCGATGTGCTTTGGGCATGAAACATCCCATAGTATTACTCCGCAACCTCGTTGGCGAAGCTAGAGGTAGAGATAGTCTCTCTGGGCAAAAGCTGTTGGCTGGTGTAAGCCGGATTTTCATCAGTAAGGACCCCATCTCAAGGCCAGCTCCTCTGCCATGCGTCGCCGAGCTTAAAAAACCATCAGCACTTCATCGCCATATGACTGTTTGGCGGTATAATAACAATGTTGTATCGGAATTATGAAGGTGACTTCATAAGTCCCGTCTTGCTGTAGCCCTCGACATCCCTGATAGAATCAGTCAGGATGGCATTACTCGGTGTCTGCAGTTTGATCCACCTCCCAAGTCTGGTTACGAGGCTGCGCCAGGGTATCTCCACTAACTATCGTCCAAACCTTGCGCAGCTCCCTACTGACCTCTAACCCAGCCGTTCAAGAGGGTACGAAGCGATATAACCGTAGCAACTAGGCCAAGGAGGATCAGAATTACGCCCGATAAAACCACCCTTCAGCCAGAGATATACCTCGCATCACATAGCTCCTCGTACAGAACAAACAGCTCGGTGCCCGAATTCTACTTGGCCTGCGCTTCGCCGGCCACAAAGTTCAGCATATTATCCCGCAACAGCACTGGCGAAAGTGGTGCCTGCTTAGCCTAGCCGTCCACTGAAGAGGCGCCCCAAGATGTAGGTGTGGGGCCTTAAGCCTGATGCCTCTCCTGAGCACTCAACGCCAAAGCATCCTCAGTTCCCGCTACGCTAAGCCCCTCTAGGAAACACTATTCTAACCCTAGCGACAATCAAGAAACCTTCTCCGTCGCTGACCAAACCGATCAATCTTTCAAGTTTGGAAACGTCAGTATAACCACCCACCACAACATGTTCTCACTACCATCTTGGCGTCGCTAGGTGATCGAAACACTCCACGGCACTTCACACTTCTCTCAAACACTTCCGGGAGATCACCGATTCCCCACCCACTAACTAGTCGCAGGGTCAACAGACCTCGTCCGTCTCCTGGTGGAATGGTGTCCTCTGAACTCACAATACACTGGCACCACTCAGCCCTACCTCATCAAGTCTCCTTTTTGTACAAAAAGGAATCGCCTACTGATCAATCAGCAGTCATCGATTCATGGGGTGGTTTGCGGCATTATATATGTCAGGGATCAGACAGAAGGCCTGGCACTATAAGCCAGTCAGCCTGGCATCAGTGTTGTGTACGTGCCTGAGAGGCATAATCAGAAAGCTATTTTACCTGCTTTTGGCCAACAACGAGCCAACCAAGCAAAAGGTCGGGCAGCCCGCGTTTCACTCAAGCAGACTATTAGGAGGCAGAGGGAAGCGACTTGGTACAGGATCCAGGTTCTGATAACAGGCGCGCGGATCGACGAAGCTTACCTATGGACGTTGTTAGATGCCAAGTCACGACTACCAACTTGGGCAGGGCTAGCTTTATTCCCTCAAGAAGAGAGATGGAGGCGAAAGGCCCGAAGGTGGTAGCCAAGCATGACTTTACTCCTCCAACACCAGCTAAATGGCTGAAAATAAAGCAATAGAAGTAGAGGTATTAGTAATGTCATGCCAAGACAAAGGCCTTCCATTATAGAACGTTTTGGTGAGGTCACTCTCGGAGTAGTGAACGCAGGCGTGGGCCCCTTATTATCGTAAAGTCAGGGAGTGCCTCAGAGGAATGCGGCAACTTGCAACTAAAATGGTTGGTCGTCAGAGAGGAAAACTTTAGCTCAGGGCCTTGCGGAACATATACTTTCTCCCCTGGGGTAAGCAGTAGAGCCAGTTTGACCTAAAACCGTTTACGCGAGTAACTCGGTTTCCGGTTAGGATGTTACCTATCCTTCTCCTATCATCAAAATTCTGCCAGAAAATCTGCCTTTCGACTCCTAGACAGGTTTCGAAGGTCCTTTCTACACATATTTAGGGCTTACCTCGTATTAACTTTACGTACGTGGATCCTTTCTCTGTTGCGGTACATTAGTCACAGCTAAACTGGTCTAGTTCCGGGTCGTGCAATCCTGGGAGTTGTTCAGAGGGCTTCCTCCGGAGCCGCGTGTGGTCCATCTCACTCATCTCACCCCGTCTGCTTCTCACTCCTCAACCTCTAACCATTGTGACTCGAGAAGCATAAGAGGAGATCTGCTTTTAGTCTCAGCCTTTTAAAACTAGTCAAAATTGTTGCCTCTTCTCCGTCTGGCCAGCCTTTCCTCTCCGTTTTCAAGGGCCACAGGTGGAAAATAGATGTATCACTGGGCTTTCCCTCCGCTGCCCCCTTACATCTCGCACCCTCATTCCTGTTAAAGCACTGTCCATAGTGAGAAGCTGCCTGGTGTCATGCATGTTTTGTTTTGATCTCTGCTCCCACACCCATCCCCGCCTCCCTCTACTCTCGTTTCAGATCGGTGAGTCGGACAGCCCTTCATAGATTTTATCGGGAACCGGGAAAGTAGTGTCCAGGTCTCCATGTAGTACCTCAAGACTTCAGGACAAGATCTGTGGGAGCCTTTCAGGTGTAGGCGTGGGTAAATTTTTGGTTTCTGCCTGCAAGCTCGGTGCCAGGGGATATAGTTTTTCTATACAAGGGGCACATGCAAGGCTGGAAACATGAGCCGAGTCTTTCTGGAATGGAGTCTTACCTCCGTGAAATGAGTCGCCGGAGGATGCTGTTAGTTGCAACACTGTACGAAATTTCAAGAACGGCTCAGGTGCGAGCTGGCGTGTGGCCTTCCCATGGTGAAGTAGATGGGCTAATAGTCCGCTGGATCTCATCAGTACACTCACGTCTGCAAGCTTGGTACTGCTTGTGAAATCCGCCTTCGGGATAGAACTTTCGACGAGCAGTTTTTGAGTCCAAAAGCGTGCGCTACCTACAAAATGATCTGGAGGCATGATGGACCTTGACCACTTTAATCCCTTGCAAAGTAAAACGAGCCGAAAGAAGCCACTGGCTTTGGTCGCTGGTCATTTGCAAGCAATGAAATTTCCCCTTTTAAAGGCCAAGGCTAATTTCTGTACCGGGTCATCAGCCCAACTAGCAGCTGCTTTGGATGTCGCCCCAGGGCGACAACGAAATGTAAAAATCAGGAACTTTCATGAGCCTGGACGAAGGATTGCCAAATCTTGCAACAGGAAGAAGGGGAGGATAATATTTCACCTAAGGAGTATTGCTGGGTTATCATGGACGGTGGGGCGCAAAGGCTATCTTAGGCTGGGCAGGTGGAGGGAAAGGTTTTTGGGCCAGGGATTCCAAGACCGGTCCCGGTAAGGTTCACCAACCCACAAGTAACGTTTAAGCTCTCTGTAGCTTCTTGAGAAGTGGGCTGGAGTGAGCTCATAATGGAACCCGACATCACGTGCAAAGCTGATACCGGGCTAATGACACCAAAACCTTGGGTGCCGACTCGAATCAGTAGGAAATGAAGGCCAAGTTGCCCAAGCCACCGCCAACGGAAACGTTGGTAGAAACCGCGGGTCCTATGCCTGCCGCCACACACATTACCACTCTCACGTTAAGCTCATCAGCAGTTATTTTCTTTTGGGGGCAAGAACGGGGTAGCATTGGGGCGGGACTTCTTAGTGCCATAAAGTCAAGCCAGGAAAATCAGAGCCGGAAGTAGTGTCAAGTGGCAGAGTTTGCAGAATTGGGAGCTAATGGGAAGAGTTTTCATCTGAGGCCGCCTAGATGAATTGGGTAGCTGTACCGGAAGACCGGCCAGAGAGTCTACATAAAATGGCTCTGATGGCAACTTGGTATTTCCGGTCTTATCAGATTAACCAGGCAGGCAGTCTAGAGCGAAGAATAACACCTTCCGTTGTGCAGAGCCAGAAGCAGCTACCAGGCGAAACCCCTTTAACAGGCAGTGATCAACAAGTTTCTTCCAAAATTATTTTCAGCACCTATTGCCTGAGGCTTGCCTACGTCCACAGAAGCCCGTCATCTGAAACCTATGAGGACACCATCTTCCTGGAATAACTGCAAGAACAAATAGCAAGGGCTAAAAGGGCAGTGTTGATCGGGGATCTGAACCTTTCCGAAACTGAGAAATCCTTGGGCTCGAAGGATGGAATTGCCGCTCAAATATCCGGCTTTGTCTTCAGCCAAGCCTTGATACAGCATGCGCAGCATTCGACTAGATGGAGACTGGGACGAACTTTTGGATTAGTGGGGGCTATCGTGGCCAAACTTCCAAATGATACAGATAATCTAATCCACCACTTCCTTAGGCAAGAGCGATCACACCACGGTAAGGTCCATACCACGGAAGAAATTAACCGACGCCTTCGAAGAAGGATCGGAAACTCAAAAACTTATATCCAAGCATTAGTCAATGTGGACAGCAGGGCTGGAAAAAGACTAAGAGTACAATAGAGTGGAAGAGGGGTGGGCTATTGCGTATCTCGTTGAGTTTCGCATCTGGCTGATTGAGACAAAGCTGTGAAAGTTTGAATATGGCCCAGTTCATGTTTTTTCCTTGAACTTGATAAAATGCTTAATACCCCGAGCCTCACATATCTTCTCGGAGGATGCACTAGGGGCCGAGTTGAGAACGACTGTTCAGATCCCGTCTGAGAAAGGCTGCCCCAACAGATTCATTGAAAGTAATATAAAATATCAAACAGAGCCAGTGGGAATTCAACAGTTGGAAAAGAAAACCCTATTCCTCAAACTCCTTTACAAGGGGTTCCAGCTGCCGAGAGGATCGGCAGGGTTTAATCTGCCGAAAGTAGAGTCACTTTCAGAGCTGCTAGGCTCGGAAGCTTAGTCTCGACTTCGACCATCACAAAATGAGGGAACAAGGATAACTTGATTTTGTTGACCTCTTCGGCCATTGTTTATCAATTCAGGAGTACCTGTGGTGCCACTTGTATGGGTCGAACGGCAAGGCATTCAGCCAAAAGTATCACATAGCGCCAGCCAAAATGGCTTCAACACCGATGAAGAGGAGCTATATCAAGCTCTATTCCCGCTCATCTGTAAAACACGAGATATAATGTCGATCAGGTTGGGCCAGTTGTTGTCCTATACAGGGTCCGATCTAATGAATGAAAACCGGTTAGGCAAAGGATATTAACGAAGGCAGAAGCAATGATCCTATAGCTGCGGCCAAGGCTTTTTCCTAAAAGGAGCTTGTCAAAGCACCTGAACTCCCGTGGCCGAAGGCCGGTTGAGCCATACCCGAATACAATGACGAACGAGGCATCTGATGGCGACACGTAACTTCTCCGTGTCGTCTGGTTATCTGTTGACTGGTCGGCAAACCAATCCGTAGTCTGAGTGATTGTCTGATTACCTGGCGAAATAATTTCCTTGTTTCCCTTACATTGTTTTATATAAATGTGACGGTAATTGGCTTAAGATTGGGATCACCAAAAAATGTTCCCATAATTAAGATCTTCACTGAGATACTAAGAAACGTGACCATGGCTCACTAATTGGGGGTGGCCATCTGTCGAACAAACTGAATGGTTTCATGAGGTACCTATCGAGCGTGCTAAACCTACTGCCTTCCGTGGACAAAGTGTCATCACGATTGGACAGAGGTGAGCTGGTCGACAGCTGTGGCCTCTACCTTCAAAAGCCTTGGAATCCGTAAGCCACCAACTTTCGTTAATCAAGTTAGAGGATTGGGCACAGTCCCCAGGGTTTGGGGCCTACCTGAGTCCGATCTTTTTTTGGGTTCAGGATAATAAATCCAGCCTGGTCAAGGCCTGGAGTGGGGCTGCCCAGAGGTCGATGCTTGGACCACTGCTATTACTAGTCTACATGAACAACTTAACCCAGGACAACACGGGTCCCAGCTCCCTGTTCGCCGATGATTACGGACCTGCGGGAAGCTCCTCAGATTCAAGCATACGGGGGTTCTATCGCGTATCCCTGACAGGACTAAAGAGTGGTACTCACTCCCAAATGCTGGAGAGCAAATACCTGGTATCAGCGGCCGCGCAAGGGGGCGACGGATACAGACTAGCCCGGGCGCCACACATTCCTGGGTTGTAGTGGACGGTGTGTATTTGATCAAACATACACGAATCTCTTAGGCCTAACCTGTAGTGTATTTCTACAGCAATAAATACTTCTCTTAAGCGGTACCAATTAACCAGGATCGTCCGCTCCAGGGAACCCGTGATACTGGTGCCTATCCATAAGGCTCCAATTCCACAACATTTAAAAAATTGTGTCCGTTCTTGGCAACCGTCACCCCTGCATGACGAGGAGGTACTAGAAAAAGTACAGAAGCTGTTCACAAGGTTCACTGAGGGGCTAAGAAAACTGCCACATCCGGCCGGACTGGAACAGCCGAACATGTTCTCACTTGAACAGAGACTCCGGAGAGGAGACCCCATCGGGGAAGACTATCACAACAAACCTCCCCTCTTCTGAAGTCTAGCCACAACAAGGCTCTCAGGGAGCATGAGATGAGGTTGCCCAAACCACGAGGGCATCGTAGCTTCATGGCACCGTCCTAAGCATGTCGCGACCGCCCAGACTGTAGCGATCATCTGGGCATGCTCAGATACTTCGCAGCCGGAATTCTTTTCTGCCCGTTCCTTATTTCATCCCTGTTATACAGTTCCTTCATTGGGGTTCTAACCATGGGTCTCCGCCTGTTGTCCGTCCCAGCCCACCTCCTGTCAACCAAAAGTTGACTTCTGTTTAAAAACTTCCGCTGTTTTACTTCTTTTCTCTTCTCCTTCTTCCTTCTATTTTCACCACTCCAACCATGGTCGTCTTGTCATTTTTCTTGCTTTGGGAAGGCCACCTGCTGGGCGAGAGACTTGAGTGTTGCCACTACGTAGGAAAAATCGCGAGGCCCTCAATTCAGCCGACGGCGAGCCCGATTTTGCGCAGTACCACCGCAAGTTGATTATACGTCTAACCAACAAATCTTTATCGAAGTACCATTATCGCATCGCTGCAGGATTCTTCTGAAGCCGGCTGTTGCAAGAACCTAGACTTGTTATTTGGGCCAAAGCCGCATGTTTTGTGACCTGGCATGACCTGACCTGCTGTGATCCTATCTAGCAAAGAAGGGGCATGAGTGGATCTGCGATTTTGGATAGAGGTTCACTGCGCCTTCAGTCAACCTCCGAAAGCGGCTTTAAAGACTCCATCGAAGCAGCTACGCAAAAAGTCACTCGAAGAGAATAATGTGCCAGCAGACCGGAGGAAGGCAACAGTAGAGCGAGTACACCAGATCGGATCCCGGTAGAAGGCTGAAATTTGCCGTTGATTATCTCCGCTTTGACTCCGTGTAATTGACTGGGGCTAGTAGTGAAGAAACAGATCTCCAAATATTTTGTTCAGCGTAGCCTCAAGTCAAGTGCGCTGCCCGGGTTCATGGCAAGATGATCTTGTCTAACGAATCTTCTCCTGTTCCTTGATGAGGTAACCAGGTGCTCCGATGAAGGACGGCCAGCTGAGCTCCATGGCGTGGTCTTTAGTAATGTTAGATCCGGTGAACCACATGTTTCTGTTCGTCACACTGTAGTCTGTGAGAGTTGTCGGAAAGGCACATATACGAGTGGATGGCCTAACAAGGCGAACCTTTGGTGTTAAGATGGGTAATCATGTCTCAAAGCCGGAAGGTATAACCGGTGAAAAGCGATGGAGCTCGACGCCCGGCTCCCCACATCTCTTCACCCTCACCAACAGCCTAGCGAGTGGATTTACCTACTCTAACCTTATGTTTGCTGGTGACGTCAAGATGGCTTGAGTGGATGCGGAACTTGGTCACAGATATGGCGGCCAGTCGGAATGATATAAAAAGTTGTCAATGGTCTCTTGGGTCAATGATTTGGGATTAACACCGGACGACAGTTTCTGGCCTTTGGAATGGTGCACCTCGGTGACAAATGTGACTGAAAGAGAACTCTTTCGAGCTAGACCCACGTTTATGTGTAGAGAGTCGGGGATTTTTGTTCCCATCCACAATTCAATATTCGGGCCATACTTGAACCAATGCAAGCAAGCCTAGGCACTGCACAACCAGAAGGGTGTAGACTGTCTGGGGGACAAGCTAACTTTATCCACCAGAGTGGTGTCCGGGCAATGGATGCTGGCGCCGCAGAGTGTGTCTGATCCATAGATCTGTTCTCGACGGAAATGCGGAGCGGGGGCTTTAACCTGATAGAAACCTTCGAGTTCATGGAGGGTTTGGGAGGTATAAATAAAGAGCTTTCCTCTCCGATACCAGAAAGAAGTACAAGGTGCATAGATGGCGAGGGGAACATTCGTGGCCTCCAATTAAGGCAAATTCCATCCCAGGAGAGGTAGTGAGTGCCAAAACAGCTAAGGCCTTCTAGAACTCAGTATGCGGGTGTCGGAGGCAGTTTACCCTGAATTATGTCAAGTAGTCTTTGGGCCAGAGCCACCTTACTCATTGTTTTCCCTACTCTAAGCCACAGTGGATACGGCCCAAAATGTCTCCTCTCAAAAAATCAAAAGAACCACTCAGTTTCTGGAACCCCGGAAACTTCCTGACGACACGATCTTCCGGGCACAGTCTGCTTTGGCTACAAAAATCCCGTACTAGATGAGCTAAGCTTGTCACTTTCGGGGCTTGGCTTAGTACGGGGTGTGGTAAAAGACAGAGCCCCCATGTTTTGCCTGTTTTATGTTCACCTTCCTTTTGACCCCCTGTTGAGTCCGAATTGTGAAACCAGGTTTAAGCAACGCGTGGCCCAGCCCCAAAGATCGTTTTCATACAGTCGGCCTAGCTGGTCAGTACGAAAATACGACAATAGCAGTCGAAAATTCTGGTCGGCAACACAATACAACAATCGCAGTCAAGAATTTGTCCGGCCCAAGTACAAAGCCTAATTTCAAAGGACCGTCGTACAGTTCGGAATCGCCGAGCGGTTTATAACACGGTACTGTACAACCTACAACTTGCAAATGTATAGAAACCAACCTCGGCATTGATCCCGTTGGCCAAACAATCCAAGAACCAAATTTAAATGAGAGGCAACGGTAATAAGCAACAGTTACAATTCGGCTGACAAAGTCAAACGTGGCAAACAGTGAGACACAGTAGGACAATCGGTGAGGTGGTCGGCAAAATTTTGCGTAAAAATGACAGAAATGTTCTTTGGCACTGCATTGATTGGTCGTCAGGCCAACAACTACAAGCAATTTCAACATCGTCAGCACACCGTTTTATGAAGCAAGCTAAGCGGAGGACCCGAATAGGAAGGCCGGAGTACACAAAAGATGCGCATCTTCTGGTAATACCCAAATCACTCAGAAAAATCCAGAAGAACGCTATCTTTCCCGCCCTTGGTACAACCCACTTGACGAAATCAAGAAGGGGAGAACAAAAAAGGGTTTAGTTTGGTAAGACTTGGTCGGATGCAGGCAAGCTAAAAATGAAATGCGAAGCGAGGGCAGGGGCGGAAAAAGAAGTAGAATAAAGTCAGAGATGTGGAAAAATGCTGAAATGGCGAGGAAAAAACGAAAGTAATGGTGTAAACGGGCAAAGAGGTACTGAAACACAAAAAAGCAAAGTGAGGAGAAAGAGAAGTTAACTTTTATGAAGGATCAACGAAGGAAGAGCGAAAGGGAAAAAGGAGTCGAGTAGATAGGGAGAAAAAGACGCAAGGGCCTTAACCGCAAAAGCCGACCACGAACGAAAAAGTTCAGTTTTATCTCTCGTTTACCCAGTCAAGCAAATTTGCGTGGGCCACCAGTTGTGAAAATTCTGTCTCTTCAGCTCCATTCAACGAGAGACTACCCTCACCCACCCACGCAAAACTCAGCACCGTAGAGCACTGACATACTACATTTCACCTGCTTGGTGGCTTGAACCGGGCTGGGTAGTAAACGTCTAGTTGTGTGACGCAGTGCAGGTGGAACTTCCTCTTACTTAGCCTCTTCGAATGGCATCAGTGGGTGGGTTTTATGCAAAGGGTGTCCGCTTTGCTTGCAGGGAGCAGAAGGCATCCTGAGTAGACCCCAATGAGTTTGCCATCGACAGACCTATTAGCAGTCCTGGGTACTGACGATAATTACCACATGTGCATCTGGATGCCTCCCCCGCCCGCCGGCGGAGCTAGAAATGGGTTGAGTCCCGATTCATAACATTGAGATGGTTGCGCCGTACACCGTCAAGCGGAGTCCTAAATGTTTGCTAACCCTGTTTCCTTTACCTGATTATACGAAAGCAACGAAAAACGCAGCCTCACGTGGATACCAAGCTGCAATCACATTGGCATCACAGGTCGGGCATATGTGGCAGCTTACAAAGACCCAAATCTAGCACAACCTGTGTGGGGTACTTTCGAGCAGTACCGAGTCAACCAACATATATCCAGAAACCAAACAAGGTTGATTCGGACTACGGAGGGGCAACTTCACAAATATAAAAGAACCCATATATATGATCACAAAGACCCTAGAAGAGAAAGCCAAGTTCATGGAGTGAGAAAACGAGCATATGAACCACATTCCTCCAAAGAGCCCTGATAAAGTCACGCCTTAGGTGAAAAGAAACAAAGATTGGTGCACGAGTGTATGGGTGGCACAAAACGCAAATAACTTAAGTAATCAGGCATGGCTTTCTTGGAGGATGGGCCACAAATAGTTGTTACAATCTCAGCCCGACATCATAATACGCGCCATTAAAACACCTTGGCTACCAGGCTTGTAAGCCTCCCTAAACCTCTCGGGGCCAAGGCCAAGCACGTGTTACCTTCGAGCCGCGCGGTCCAAAGTCCGTGAGATTTCCAGCGTACCCAGAAAGGTTCCTACCCAAGGTCCACATTTAAAATCGCACTCTTCTATTGGCGTGCCATCCTTGATTTTTTGTCCACCCTCATTTATAAGCTTAGCTAGAAGGACGCGGAATCGCTTAGCAGTGTAACCGAAAGTGATTTCCTTTTTACGGAGTGCTTCTTCAAGGTGGGACGAAGATCCTCCAGAAGATTATTCTTGGTAGACCGTGGTACAGATCACTTCCGACGCTCTTACTCTAGGTATGAGCCATTGGATATCTAAAAGCATTGTGGAGACGGCTTACGTCTAGTTGGTTTAAAAAGTTTGGAAGTTAGAGCTTTACGTTGGCTGAAGTGTGGACGAGCTCAATGACGAGTCTCTTGATAGACCCACGGTCTACTGAACAGATGATTATAGACATTTTGTGCTATGGATTTCCTACTGAACACATGCAGAAAAGTAAAAGTGCACGACATGGCGCCAAAGCATGAAATTTTTGTAATATGAACCCAACGATGATCCTTTCTAATAAAGCCCTCCACTCCTAAAGCCTTCACTAGTCTGCCATGCTAATACAATGTAAAAATATTCCAGCTTCTTTTTAATGACACCTAAACACTGAACTTATAGTGAATTCCACTTTAAGCCCACCTTGTCGGTGTTCACTGTCTATAAAATGTCCATAGCTGCTAGGGGCTGGAATGGTGTGCACATCCAAGGTGATCGAACAGTTCCGGCATTAACCTTTCCATCATGTTTCCAGTTTGGCATGTAATAGGTAATCATTATTCTTGGTGACTGCAACAAGCATTGTACAGACTTTCGTAACTTAACTGAAATCACTTACTCACGACTGCAACAGCTACAGCTATAGGTCACGTGTGTGGCTGTCATTTGTTGTTTCTAATAGACTTGACTGATCAATGAAACTTGGGTTAGTCTCTTAGTCACGTTTGGAAAACGGTCGGGCTGCAATCCTTGAGCTTCCAGTGTTGATGTAATTTATCTCAGATGTGAGATCAATGAAATAGCTGCATGTTAACGATCCCAAGCACGCAATAAGATCTTTTATTCTGTAAACTGGAGATCTGCAGCACGAAATTTTAGTAAAAATGGGGATAAGTATGTTCATTTTCGCGGAAGTTTACTATCCGTTGTAACTTAATATCGCACAAATATTATAACAGTTTTTGTTTTTTCAACCACGGTAGTGTTACGTGACAGTACGATGCGACTGCCTGTCCATAATATAACGTATGACATTACCTAACCAACCAGCCATCTCCAACTGTCGATGAATTATTAAAGAACATCCAACTTGCTTTTATCCTTTTCGTTCCCTCCGGATAAATATACCTATGACTTAATGGAGTCGAAACGAATCCTGGCTCCTCCAGAAAGGAAGCCGGTGAGCGTCGCCAAAAATTATGGTCTTCCTCGATATGAAATGGGCGACTGTTTTGACTAATTACCGTCACACAAAAGACTCATACATGCTGGTTTAAAAAGCCGAAAGATCGGAATAAATGGGCAGAGAGTCATTCCCTGCTCTATAGGCCTGCTATTACGTAGCAGCTTCATAATCAGCGTCGGGTGCATAAACTCGACTTGAATTGCCCGGACTTCGTCGTACGTGCACCTCTAGCCAGTTACTCTCCGTCAGAAATGTTACCCACGCGTAATCACATGTTGCTCACCCGAATCGCAACCAACATACGGAGGTGTTTGTACTCGGCGATTACCGTCTCACGGTTGAAGGAGAAGAGGAAAATGGTCTCGAGGTTTGAGAATATTTTCCATTGTCCTCAATGGTTATTGGGTTGTGCTAGGTTGAGCCAGCTTCCGTCAGCAGCCAGAGAGAGGAGATAAAACAAACGAGCTGAAAGATAACTGCTGTGAACCTTTTCGGGGTGGCGCCAGGTTAACTCAGCCAAGCATACTGAAGCAACCAGTCGTGGGCCAGAACCAACACCAACTTTCAAAACTATTGAAAACCGGCCCTTTGCCAGGATTTCAGGTAATCTAAATTCCCACCTAGTGAGGGGGACCGGCCAGCTCTAGAAAGTCCATTGCTCTGTCTGTTCGCATTTGACCGATAAAAGTTACTTTGTTCTCGCTAACGTACTTCAGAACATGTGGAAAAACTGAGTTCTGCTATTCTGGAGTGATCCGGAGTATAACTAGGCCCCCCGACGCATCTAAGTTACTTTTGCCCAGTGGACTGACAATGTTCGTTACAAAACACTTTCGATTGAATCCGGTAGAGAAGCATAATTTATGCCTAGGTGAATATATAGAAGGAACGGCTGCCAACCTGTAGCAGAAACGTGCTCTTGAAGAGCTCCTGTCGTTCTTGTACAGGGATTGACACTTGATCGGTATATAGGAGATGGCCCCGGGCACGCGTAATAGGTTAATTTTTTGATGCCAACAGAGGCCCACTACACAGCCAACGGACCTCGACCCAAGAGAGTGCACTGAACTAAGAGAAAACCAGTTGTCTAACTCCCGTGGGATCTGCTTTGAGCTCAGCACTTTTAAGGCGATCTATGATTCACTGGACCGCATGCGGCCATATTATCTTTGCTCACGATTAGAAGGACAGAGTGCACCCTTCCGGTGCTTCTTAACCGCAAAGCTCACAGAGGGATAGGGACTAGTCAAAATCATATTCAAGGCATGTAAACTCGAAAATGAAAAATGTTTTTATATACCATAAGCCTTCCACTGGCGACCACCGCAAGACCTTAGAACTTCGATCGAAAGGAGCCTGCAAGAGTTGGGAAAAAGTGAATCGAGTAAGATAAGAAAACTGCAGAGCAACAAACTGGGCAACTTGGGCTATAATACTTGACAGCCCGGGAAACCCAATAAAATAAGCTGATTTCCTAACCAGGCGAGGCACGCCTACGAATTTGGCCACATTTCTATTTTGTGCTTATTGAAAATAGGAGCGACAGGTGCAGCAGGCGCACTGCACCCTCCAAAAGTCCTCATTGCTTCACAAAGTCGGTTCCTGCAACTTGCAGTTGCTACGGAAATCGTTCTTTATCGGTGACGGCGTTGCCTCGGTAAGCCGAATTTCGCTCGCCATCTTGAAAGGTGTTAACTCAATGATGCATAACCGACCTAACTTCGGGTTCCGCAGTGGGTCCCTTCATAACTAGAGGGCCATCATTTCCACTAGTCCAGAAACCCAAAGCAGAATTTCTCTTTCGATTAGAATGGCCGGCAATTCTGCTTTTTTCTGTTCCGAAGGCCATTAATTATGTAATGGGTGTGCAGGATTTGATTGCTGTCTAGCAGTGGCAATCTCAAAATGAATCATTGAAGGAGAAAAGGGTATGAACGAAGTAGGAGAAGAACTACAATGAAAGAATTAGGTCAATAAAGAAAGTTTGTGTATGCAACAGCTCCACAGACTTTGGTATCCAGCCACATCCCTCAGTGCTTCGAACCATAGAGTAGGAAGAACTCTTGGACCCCTTTCAGGAAGTCTAACCTGCTTCACATGGCCAGGTTCACTAGTCAGGCTTTTCATACCCTTCTTCCATGTCATGGACTGCCTACCCTTACTCATCTTCCAACCGGTACCAGTCTCAGCTAAAATGGCACGCCAAGGAATCCCGCCGGGCGAAGTATGTAACACGTCCCATTGACCATAGACTGGTAAGCTTAAGCTTTTCATCTAATTATTTGATCCTCGAACCATAGGCTTTCAGCCCAACCTCAACATTGCCCACACGGTGTTCCTATCATATTCGAGCAATACCGTGGTGACATCAGTGTTCAAGTACAGATAATCTCCATATCTTCTCCACCCGCAGCGGACACTTCGAAACATACAGAGACACTGGCCTGACTGCTGCAGCGTACACTCAGCCTCTGATAGGTAAACGGATGTCATTTCGAAGCCGCAGATGACTCAAGTTGACAAATGTCAAACGAGCCCTCCATACACGCAGCTACATGTCATACGACAATCGAACTCTGGGTGAAATGCAGCTCCCCAGATAGTATGACTATTATGCCACTTTTACAGTCCAGCCAGAAATTGAAGGGTTTGTATGCGGGCCCTCCCAAATCTACAAGGGCTTCTTGCATTTCGAGGGTACAAAACACTCGCCGGACATTGCTTAGCAAGCTACCGATCTGTCTAGGAAGCCATGTAACTTAACCGGCTCTTCACTTAAAAGAACTACGTCTTCCGCATACTCAAGGTTTGATACCTTCCCACCGGGGAAATGTTCAATGTCACTATCCTCTCTTGACAGAACTGCGGCCCCTGGTACCACATCAGTCGCAAAGCTCGAGGGAAAAGGAGGGATGGAGAAACCCTGAAGTACACCATTTTCCGTGGTGAAAGATCATCGTAAGTTCAGACTCGGCCTCGGCCATGCGTCATCGTACCTTGAATCCGGAGGAGTCGATCTGGGCGCATCTAGCAGTGCAATAGAGGATGCAGATAGCCATCTTTTCTGTGCTTGTCTAGTTGTTGGACCTCGTGCGGCACCTGAAGACTCAGTAGAGCTTGTTCGATTCCCGCTCATCGTTCTTCTAGATCCTGTGTATTTGACTGTGTCCATAGCCTGGTGGATGATTCCGCTTGGAGAGCAGGCCATTGATTATCATCCAGTGGAAGCTGCGGGAGGCGGTTCGCTTTGGCTTTGCCTCGGCCTCAGACGGAGGGCAAGGTGAAGCGCTTGCGGACAAGAGCGCGATATGTGTATACGAACGTGGACCAAAATGATCGACAATCTTCAAATGAGCCGCCCCGGCGGTAACCGGTAGCGAAGTGATCGATCTTGGCCCAAAGCCGTGGAGACGCAGGAGGATGCCGGGTTAGCCGGTGCCACTTTCCTTTTTGGAAGTTCGTACTTGCTAGGAGCAGTCTATAGTCAGAACATGGCGAAAATAGTGGGTCGCCGTTATCAGTTTGATCGGCTGTCGCTCACAATCGGCTTTCCATATTCCTCTCCTTCACTTCTGGACTTCCGAATTCGGCATTGAAATCACCAGCAACCACCATAGTGTCCGTAGAGCGCATGTCACGGGGCAGATGAGACGAATCCTGGTAAAAAGTTTAGTAAGCCTCGGAAAAGCTACTGTAAAGTCTAGCCACCGGAATGTTCGAGCTACGCCCAGCAATCCTTTTCGACAGAATTCAAAACAAAGTCGATTCCAAATAGCTATGGCACTATATACAACAAATTAATTAATTTTACAATAAGTAAACCTCAACGGTGTTCCTTCTGGGCTCTTTCGCTCCAAATTGGACAACAAATCAACAACTGCAGCTGAATTACAGCAAAAGGTTAGATACAGAAGATGAGATTACTGAATACAGTTCAAGCTGAGCGACTGTCGCTCGAGGCAGCGGTGGGAACCAGGTTTGCGCCAAAGGTTTAGAGAAATAAAACAAACAATCGAAATTCCGGCAAAGATAGTTCATACGAATAATAAACGTCGTTTGTAACATGGATGCTAATGCATGGAACGGGGTTTCCTTAACCCCTTTACTACGGTCCCCAAAATCTGACCTGGATTTTTCCCGTGCACCGCAAGGTGTGGTCGGCCTCATGCATCGATTAGCCCCACGGTTCCGCAATACCTAGAACTAATCATCGTTAATAGCAGCTCCCAGTCGGACAAGTGGATCAACTCTCAGTGGTCCCTCCCGGTTCTGCAGATCCGAAGACTCGCCTACCACTTGGGGAGAGTTGGCCTCGGAACTTACATCACCGGTGTCCGGTTTACCTTCAATAAAACAAATCCTTCTAATATTGCGGAGCACTAATCTTTCATCAGTTCGCACTGTTGCCGTTCCTACTAAGCCATCGTCCGAAGCTGAGATGCCTTCGATGACTCCTATCGGCCACTGGACACGCGGCAAAGCCTCCAAAACTAGTAGCACTAGATCATCCGATCCGAAGTTGCCTTCTCGAGTTATCCACTTCTGCCGCTGTTGTAGCAGTGGAAGATATTATCTGATTCATCTCTTCCAAAACACAGACGTTAGGTTGTTTGCCTGCCTCCACTGACGAACCATTCCTTCACGCAACGAATCCGTTGGAATATCGCGTGGGTTCGCCATCAGGATGAGTAGGTCATTGGGCGTGAGTACTGGTAGATCACGACAGTCCTAGGTCAAAGGCACTAGGAGTCGTCTGTTTACTATTTCCTCACTTTCCGTAAGGAATTTCAGCAATATTTCGTCAGTCATCGGCTGCTCGTCACAAACTGAAAGAAGTGCTCTTCTAACCGAGCGCTCCATGATCTCCCGTATGCCACCACGGTGACTAGCATGTGGAGGATTGAAGTGCCACTGCACGCCCGTTGCAACAATCTATGAGCAATCTTATCACTAGACCATCTTCCCATCAGGTTCTTCAAGTCCCCTTGCGCCCCAACAAAGTTTGTACCGTTATCACTAAAAATCTCTGACGGTGCCCCTCTCCTCGACATGAAACGCAGTAATGTCATAATGAATGAACCCGTGCTTAGAGAATAAGAAACTTCAACATGTACAGCACTCATCTAGAGGCGCGTGAAGATGTATCCATACCGTTTCCTAATGCTGCGCCCATGTCCAACTGTAAATGAGCCATAGTAACCCATTCCGACGTACTTGAAAGGAAACCAACCTTGTTGGACTCTAATGAATGGTAGAGGAGCCATCATCTGTTTGCCTACGACCGCCAAATGCTTCCGGCATTTCCAATATCCTCCAAGTACTCGCTTGATGGCAGCTGCCCCCTGCACAATCCAAAATGTTTGCGAAGTTCCGCGAGTAACTGAGAGGGTCCTGCGTGTCCTTCCATCGCGTGATACCATCGGATTATTGAGTCTGTAATCGGGCGAGTCTTGAATGGTATCACCGGATGTCACACACCCTGAAGCTGACTGGGGTAGTTCAGTCGTCCTCTAACACAAATAATTCCATTTAAGGAAATTGGATCGAGTTTTAATAGAGTCCTGTTCATCGGAGATTTGTTAGTGCATAGGTTATTGTTCCTGTATCGTAGCCATTTTAACTCTTCACCACAGACCTTAGCTTGTACAATCAGAATAACACTTTCCTCCGCTTTAGCAATGTCGTGTAACTTCAGCGGCCCAGTTCTCAATCCTAGATCTGTGTGACCGCCTTTCATGACTGCAATGCACATTTTAAAATGGGTTAACCACGCTACCGACTTCAGCAAGTGAAACCAACTGGAGTACCTAGCTAGAAGTGCGTCCGTCCATGTATCCTGCAACACTGTGAGAACTGTAATCGAAGGCTGCTTCAACTTCACGTTCGATGGTGCTGCAGACACCGTAGGACTGGTCGGCCATGAAGTTTCATCGTTCATCAAGAATTTAGGTCCTTCGAACCGGTAGCAGGTATCACTCGGTGATGTTGTGCCTCTTGATGCCAAGTCTGCAGGGTTAGCCTCCGACCTGACATGAGGCCACTTCCAGGGTTCCGACCACTGATGGATTTCAGCCAAACGGTTTGCAACTTACGTACTAACTCTCGTTTTAGTGCTGTTTATGTAGTGCAAAACTATAGCAGAGTCTGTCCAGTAGTAAGTCTTAACAAGCTTGATTCCAGTTTCCCCCATAAAAATCCGAGAGACTCTAACGGCCAGCCTTGCTGCGGCTAACTCCAATCGAGGGATCGTTACGGTCTTCAGAGGAGCTACCCTTGACTTAAAGAACAGTAGGGCACAGTACGGGGCTACGTCCCTTGAAACCATTCTGGAATACGCCACCACCCCATAGCCAACTTCAGAAGCGTCACAAAATACATGAAGCTGTAAACCTTCGTTCAATGATCACCTCTAATAACAGAATGCTGAATTTTGAATGCACATAGTTGTTCCATACTTCTTACCCACTCATTCCAGCGTCGTAGGGGTTTTTCTTCAATTGGGTCGTCCCAACCAAGCTTCAAGCGACGTAGTCATTGTAATAACACCTTGCCTGGCAGAATGAAAGATTAAACCAGCCCTAGTGGGTCAAACATGGATGATGCTATAGACAACAAGCCACGCCTTGTTTGAGGTTTTTTCGCGTATCGTGAATGAAAACTAGAACGTGTCTTCTATTGCGTTCCGTTCTAATCCTGACGCCCTCTCCGGCACAGGCGAGCAATCATCTATTTCCAAAGTGGGATGTGCCAGCTCAGATCTCGGCAAAATATCCAGCACCTCCTTACGATTACACACCCACTTATGAAGCCGGAATCCGCCTCGTGATAGTAACTCACTCATTTGGATGGCAAAATGTTGCATTCTGCGGTGTGGGCCAAGAAGCAAGACAGTAGTCTACTTGGAAGTCGTTATACACCGCCCTGGAGATGTAATCCTCATACTGTCCTCCCCAATCTTCTGCCGTGCGAAGTAACGCGAAATTCGCACAAAATGGGGAGGAAGTGGCACCAAACGGGTGGGCATTCATTTGATATTCAACAGGATTACCACCTAGTTGTCCTTTCTTCCACCAGAGGAACCTCAGTGCTCATTTGTCTCTCGTCGGCACTCAAACCTGCATGAACATTTCTTCAATATCCGCAGCCAATGCGACAGATTCCTTTCGAAAACGAAACAGCACTCCAACTAAGCTTGCTGTCATGTCCGGTCCTTATGGCAAGTAATCATTCAAGGAGCGTCCCTGGAATGCAGCCGCACTGTCAAACATCACCCTCAACCTGCTAGGCTTTTTAAGGTTTGTGACTGCGTGATGTGGTAGGTACCACTTTGGCTCAAAACCCATTTTTGGCTGCACATCGGGCACTAACTGGGCGTGGCCCTTGCTCATATAACCCTCTATTATTGTAGAGTATTTGTGAAAGAACTCGGGGTCACGCGCAAACCTTTTCCTCAAGCCTTTCAATCTCTCTTTGGCCACAGTATAATTGTTTGGAAGTCTCACTTCAGGATTTATCCACGGAAGTGCAAATTCATAATGTCCGTTCAACCAGGTCATGGAATTGGAAACCGTATCAACGGCCTGTTTGTCTTCTAATGAAAGAGAGTTTTTCGATGCATACCCATCGCAGAAATCGGCTTTGTATAGTCGATCGATCTGTTCTGCTAAGGGGTCGATTCCCCTCTCAGTGTGGTTTACTGACCTCACAAAATGTGGTTTCTGGTTTATCGGACCAAGAACAATCCACCCTTAAATTGTCCGCACAGCATAGAATTGCTTTTTTGCCGCATGTTTGCTCTAATGCCCAGTGTGCTTCCGAGACGTCGGTACCTATCAGGATTCGCACTCTCTAATCTTCCAGATTCTGTCCTTGGACTCAATGCAGGTGAGGCCAAGATAAAATGTCCGCATCTGTGCAGTACTGGACTGCTTGGGTTGGTAGCCTAGCAACACAGAAGGCTCTCTTTATATTCACGAAATCATTCTCTGACAATGTTTTCAATCGCAACTCCGTTATTCCCGAATTCCAAGTGTTAGTCCCATTCATGGTCGAAATCGAAAGTGAGGTCGGGGATGCCTTCAGGCCCGCCAGCTACATAATATCTTTTTTTGTTAGAGTCACATCAGACCCGCTGTCCAGCAGAGCGTAGGTCTCCACAGAGCCCCCCGGTCCGTCCACTCGCACTGGTAGCACACTTTAACTGATGCGACATTCTGGCCTAAGATTAGTCGCACAATTATTGGTCCACTGCCCAGGCCTTTTTGCATTGTCCTTACCCAGCTCATCCAGCTGCAGCCCTTGTGTTGTATCCTGCGTGACCCGATAGGTACATTGTTTCTGTTTACCATGCAGTAGAGGGCGATGCCGTCTCGGACAACCTGATGTTGAGCGTGGTTTGGAAACAGAACAGTTGCTAGGCAAATGTCCACACTTGAGACATGAAAATCAAGCCTCGATTTATTTGATCAAAGCCCAACGACCGGGTATATCAAGAGACAGGAATGGCTGACATTCCCCAAGTGCGTGCATTCCATTACATACCGAGCAACTATTAGCTGCTACCAACAAAGTATTACCCTGATTTGGCGTGAACCGTGTCGCTTCTGGATGCAGGTTTTGTGCATAATTCATCTAACTGGATGACCGCGACTAACCTTGAGCCTTGCTATTGGCAGCCAGTTTGCCAAACCTACTTCGAGCAATCCGTGCCTCACGGGACACTAGGTGCTGCAGATCTTGGAACCTCGGTTCGTCTCCTCTTCCCAAAATATCATCAACGGTTCTAGCCCACAAATCCTGGAGACGCATTGGTAGCACTCGACCGATACGTTCCATAGTCTGCAGTGAGTTGAGGTCTGACATGCAATTCATCTGCGTGAGGGCAACTTAGCATTTCAGCATTTTCAACGACAACTTGGTCAGGGCATCCGAATCTTCCACAAGAGGCTTCAAACCTTGCAGTAAGCCGTCAATCAGTGAACGAGCCGCTACATGTTCTTGTCCATACAGGTCCTTTAAGATTTCCCTAGACCTAATGTATGCCAATGTTGGAGGCAACATAACACATTTGACAATCGCATCCCTTGCTTGTCTCTTGTAGTAATGCACCACATAAAATAAGCGCTGGCCATCGTCTCGAACTCTACCTTCGACGTAACATTCGGACTGTTTCACAAACCTCCAGTACGTTGATGAGCAGCCCGCAAATGTCTTCAGTTCTACCCTGGGTAAATCCAAACGGTAATCCACTGCAGGTTCCGCCACTGGAACCAAGCTTATTGTTCGTGGTGCATAGTTCTTCAAGTCGCAACCACCTAGGTAGCGAGAATGATGTTCACTGACCATTAATTTATTCTTGACTTTATCTCTGTTGACTAGATTTTCTTCTTCCTCAGCTAGTGCCAAACCCAGTTTCGCCACTTTTCGTCTCACTCCTCACCTGAAGCAGCTCACGTTGCTTATCTAACTCTAATTGTTCTGCAGTCTGCTTCTCCTTCAACTCAGCTAATAATCGATCAGCTCTAGCTCTATGGGAAACCAAGCTAGCCCTAGAACAACCTGGTATACTAGAGCCTGAGCAAGAAACATGACCAACACCTGCGGGCAAAAGGGTCTGGTTCACCTGCAGGGTATTGTCCTTCGATTCGGAACGGTTTGCCGAATTGCTGCACAATTTTATGTCTCAGCAATTGCCAAGGATACTGGGTGCTGTAAAGTTCAGCCACCGGAGTGTTTGAGCTACGCCCAGCAATCCTTTTCGACAGAATTCAAAACAAAGTCGATTCCAAATAGCTATGGCACTATATACAACAAATTAATTAATTTTACAATAAGTAAACCTCAACGGTGTTCCTTCTGGGCTCTTTCGCTCCAAATTGGACAACAAATCAACAACTGCAGCTGAATTACAGCAAAAGGTTAGATACAGAAGATGAGATTACTGAATACAGTTCAAGCTGAGCGACTGTCGCTCGAGGCAGCGGTGGGAACCAGGTTTGCGCCAAAGGTTTAGAGAAATAAAACAAACAATCGAAATTCCGGCAAAGATAGTTCATACGAATAATAAACGTCGTTTGTAACATGGATGCTAATGCATGGAACGGGGTTTCCTGAACTCCTCTACAGCTACAGTCAGTTAAGTTATGCATAGAAACGAAATCGGGTGTCGATGCTTCTGTCTAGTTCTGTTTAAATGCACAGAACCATTCGGCTGAACAGCACACAGACGGCTGCTTATTCGGATCCAGTCGAGCAGTGCACTGTCATCTTTATACTCTTAGCGATGCCATCGCCAACTAGACACTAAGTCACCCGAAAAAAAGAGTGAAAAGAGATCCGAGTTTGAAGCTGGGGAGCGAATTGTTAAGACCGAAGTCGGGTCTAGTATGCGTGTTTCGTAGAAGCAACACACTTCCATGTTAAGGGTTTCGAGGGTCCTAGCCTATAGCCACGCTCAAGAAAGCGTTGAAGCGGCTGAATAAAGAGAATGCTTCGGTAGGGGAATAGATTTTCTTTTTTCACCTTTGTAATATGCTACTCTTTCCGACAGCTACAAGTTCACAGTCAAGACTCATCTTGAATACTTCAGTGCTTTTGAAGTTCGATTGTGATGAATGAGGCTAGGAGAGGTTGGGAATGCTCCCAGAATGACCGCTGGAGATTTCTGGGCAAATTGTATTTCGAGGCTGCCCACTCGGCGGAAGGGATTCTTTTTTGGAAAACCTAACAGGAGCCATTGGCTCAAAAATTTGTCCCACGAGCGGTGGGGTGTCACCTCAGCAAGGGAACGCGACTGAAGCACCCATGAAGTAGCTTCTTCCGGTCTTTCACATGAGACCTGATTACTGTGTGCTTTTCATCGTCACCGCTGGCTCTTCGTCATCGATACGTCTTTCAAAATCAGTCTTTAGACCCATGCACCCAGTGGACTAAGCGGAACGTAGACGGGGTGGCTTCCTTTGGGCTGGGGCTGCCTAGCTTTGGCGGGCGATAGCTGTCCAGCGAGGTACAACGACTTCTCCTACAGTAGAGAAAGGCCCCAGGCACTCCACTCTTATGTCCATCTAGCAGAGGTTTTTAAACCGATAAGCTGTTTCCCTCCGGGCTTATTCGCAGGAGTGTCCTCTCCAAGGGCATAGTGAATAGAACTGGATGCTGCCCATCGACTGATTCTGTGACTGGACTTCGTCTGGCCTCTACCCGCTGACCTGTCAGGCATGATGGTATCTCTGGCTTAAGGAAGCCATCCTGCATAGCTCTTTGTGTCATGGAGGCACGCAAGCCACCACACCACGCCAAGGTGCGGTCTGGTCGTGATGAAGGCACTGACAGTTCCCCGAGGAGACTTCGAATCAACACTACCACTGCGCGTCAGTATCAGTGTGCCGGCAGGAGTTGATCTTTCTGATGGGCTAACCCCTTCCTTAGAGTTATAATCGTTTACCGTCATGACTCTCGCTGTCGGATGCAAACCATCAAAGCCTTTATATCACTTTCATTACTCCAAGTTATATTCAAAATTATTCGTTCCTTAGGTGCTAACGGTTAACTCGGGATCCTTCGCTGCATTCTCACAAAGAGCTACCTTGGTAGTTTTGTCCCCGCATACTCCTGCCTGTCATCTGCACTGGACTCCAGTTTCACGAAAAGCAAAAGGTGAAAAGAAGATTGGCGGTCTCCATCGACCTAAATCAGCATTTCCCGCCTGCGCTGATTCTTCTATAGTCACTCTCGGTAAAAGTATGCAACTTCTTCTGCTAGCCAACTGCTGCCTGCAACCAATCATTAGGCCGTCAAAGCGTTGAAGGATTTTTCTAAGCACGTCGTAAATAGGTTATCTTTGAAATAGGCGACTTTTTGAGCGCCTATTCTCAATTTCAGCTCCTTTCGTAATAAAACCCGTGAACAACAGGTGGAGCCGCATGCGATGCTCTGCTCAGTCACCCCTGTATGGAATCCATATTTGCCTCAAATATGTGGAGGCTTCTCTTATTCTTGCTTCTGCGGCGCTTAAAAACCTACTGGAATTACTTCTCTTATATTTTGAAACCATATTAAGCTTCCACTGGGGAACTCTGCCTTTTTCAACAGCCGACATTCCAGGCATGTGCCAACAACGCCCGCACTCATCCTTCAGTGCATGGAATTGGAAAAATACACTCCTTGAAACGAAGGTAAACGGCCCTGAAGGCTTTGAACTGATACAAACTTCGATCAACGGCGATTATCTTACAGGCTGTGGACTGGACTATTGTGGTGTTCAGGTAATTCATGGCCTCACAGGAGCTAACAATGATTTCAACGAGAAGAACTGCATGTACCGCACTATGCCCTGGGCAGGGCCCATCCACCTACATTGCTCGCCATCATACGACCCTCCATCTAGTGAATAGCATCAGCGATCTCCGCATCGCGAAAGAGATCCGTCATCACCCTGTTGACTTTCGAAAGAAAGAGAACGAACTGTTGCTGGAAGTTCTCCTCTATTTTCAGCAGTTTTTATAGGTTTCCAGGGGTTTTGTTAGCCATTCTGCTGTGGGTCAACCCGGGAAGTTACGAAAATTCTTAGATTTTTTCCAAACACTAGCACCATACCTGCAACTCCAAAATACCGAACAAAGGGTAAAGTTGAGGAACAGATACCAAAACCGAAACTGTGCTCTGTACCATTGGTGGACATCTTGAAGGATGTGCTTTATGAGGCGTATTTCCACCAGGACAATAGAAACACAAAAACAGGGCGAAATATCCTAGATGACAACATCCCTAAGCTCGCTCCAATAATGTGTCAATAGTCCCTACGGCAAACTATACGCAGCCGCAGCTTGAACCTGCTACTGACTTTCGTGAACCTATATCTACTGAGGTCTTCAAACGCATCTTCAACAGCAAAAACGCTATAGCTTTCAATCTCCATGACCGGAATCCGAATCCACAAATGAAATCTATCTTGCTCAGAGCAGCTGGCTTGAAACACCACTCATGCACGTGCATAAGGATAAGGAAACTTTCACCGCGCCACACTTGTCCTATCCTATTCCAACTCTCTTTCGAACCAAACAGCAAGGGGACTTACCAAAAAGCAGCATTTTCTTTCTCTCAACACCCCATTTAAGTTAGTCAGAATTACGGCTCACAAGACCCCTTTTCAAAAGAAAGCTTCCAGGGCAATCATCCAACCAGTACCGCCCACAGGAACTCCACAGGTCGATCGCTGGCAAACAACAGCCCCATCCATACTGTCACCGCCCTGCCAACTTGGTCCCTCCACACCAATTCAGGTACCTGTCGATCTCGACAGTTCATCCTTTTCGAACCCTCGTTAACATCCCGCCAGCGGCAGGCACCCCTGGCCTCAGCTTCCACCTCCACCTGTCCTGTGTCTTTCCTCTCTGCCCCTAAAAATGTTACCGTAGACCTGATATCCAGGACCTCCCCGTCTACCACCATACCTCCACTAAGCAAGCGGCGTTGCGGAGTGCCTGTTTTTTCCACTCCTTCGACTGCCTGCAGCAGGGCCCATCAGCCAGTCCCTGTTGTCAAGCGCAGGTTTTCCAAAACTCCAGTCGATCTCACCGAGCCTGCGACCCGCGCAAATTCTGGTCTTACTCCTACCCGATGCCTCCTACAAGTAGATCGGGTCAGGCCTCAACTGCGCGACCAATGTAATTCAAAGTCCGCGGTAAACCGTGAAACAACTGGCAGACTTCTGGGGCCCTCAGGAGCAACCGCATTGATCCATCCATCCATACTCGCCCAAGATTCCACTTCTCTCGCCATCCAAAATACCCATTGAGAGATTCATCTGCTACCAAGGAGGCCCCTCAGGTGTCTCGGTTCGGGGAGGTTATTCTAATAAAAGAGTTCACGAAACTAACTCACCACAGACTCACCTGCTAGGGAAAAGACGGCATAATTCCGCCCTTAAAGAGACCACTAAGTAGCTACATTTAGCTCTTACGTAGTATCAGCTTTCCACTGCCAACATGCAATTCAGTGCAACCCCAACTTCACTCCCTCCATTACGCGACTCCCACCCTTATAGGTTTGCTTTAGCTAGCCCTAAGCAACTACGGCCTCTGCCTCCAGATATACCTAGCCTACCAACCTCGATTCCAAGTTTGTTGCTCCAGCCCAAGCCCTCTTCCTACCCGAGCACTCACAATACGTAAGGTCACCGACTATATTTCTGACCGAAGTTTTTGTCCCCACACGGACCCTCTATCACCCCAACAACATTCCCCGGATCTAATAACGTTTTCTCTCCAGAGGCTCCAGTAGACATCGCCTTCGTATCCCTTTATCCGACTCTACTCACTCGCAGCTGCATCAAAAGCTGCACCCCATTAGACTTCCAGAGTGTCTCACCCAGCATGCATCCTACGGCGGTCATTCTTCTGATGTCTCCATAGAGGTGACACGCAACAACCGGGTTCCCTGCAATGGTGACCACACTGTGCCCTACAAACCACTACCATGTAACCCACCTGCCAATCTCCCCAGCCCGTTTACTACGCCACCTATTGACATTCTACTGGTTGACAACCTATCTGCCGGAAACTCACTCTTCCCGGTAGGCATCAGCTGCCCTCACTTGGAGCCCTAGCGCCCTGTAACCTCAAAAATACTTGCAGAATTATCCTTCTACCGCTGAATTCCCGTTCGCTGTTGAACAAAATGTCTGACTTGAGGAAACGTGCTTGCTTCCAGCTTTGACACTGTTCTGGTGACAGAAACGTAGTTAGCTGATCACACTCCAACTGAGGTTGTCTCGTTGGTAGGCCATAAACGTTTTCGAGCAAGCACAGTGAACCTCCGAGGCGGCGGTCGTCTCGCATACAGTGAACAAAGAGTTACTACCGCCTCCCTCCACTAATTATTGCGCGACTGTATCCCCGACTTTCTTTGGCTCTCCATCCAAAATCCTGGAAACTTGCAGCTTATTGAGTTCGTCTATGGAACTCCACCTTCCAGTTACCCCGAATTTCCGCATATTATTAAGGCTTTCGAGTATTCTTGCACTCTATCTTCAGATTCAACGATCATATCAGGAGACCTTATCACTCCCAGTATTCTTTAAATAAAATGACTGCCTCATCTCATTTGTCAGATTTCCTCTTTGGCACCTAAGCTGCGGGATGGACACAGCATGTCTCCACTCCAGCAAGGCGCAGCCATATCCTTTACTTGGTCTTCTCCCATGGCCCCCTCTATGTGAACGGCCCGTCGCACAAAACCTTCTCGGCGGTGACCACAAAATGTTTCGCACCTTGCCTCGCTGGTACGCATGAATCGCACCTCACTGAAGCTGCTGAATTCCAAAACCAAAACACCTACAGACTGATTAACTGGGCCTAGCTGCCTACTTCCCTCCGGGGCATTGACTGGTCTGACTTCTTCCTAACAACCGGTCCGCAAAGAGCGGCAGATGCGTTTTATGCCAAAATGCTTTCCTCCTTTCCTCTGCCTTACTCCAACCGTCAGGCATGTTAGATTCAAGACTACGGAAACCGAGACTTTGACAAAGTGTTTGTAAGCTCCAGAACTCAGTCCTCAGAAATAGATGTTTCTCCCTGACACTCAGAATAAGCCGATTCTCCCGTGATCTCTAAGCAGCAGCCGAGAGTTAACTCAAAAAGCAAAAAAAGACTGCACTACAACAGCCTCATATTGTGAAGCTTCTTTCAAGACTGCTAAAATCTCGCAACTCGCGCAGCAGTGAAAAACAATACCCCATTCTTTATCCAAAATCGCACCCACCTTGACTTGCCAGGGGACGTGGCCTGGGCTTTCAACCGCTATTTTCCCTCAGCTCTTATTACGGACACTAACCCTTCACCATTCTGCTGTCCAGTGCTTACACAAGAGGCGACATCAACCATAACATTTACCACGGCCAGCATTAGGAATTTCCTAGGCAATACCAGACCCTCCTATCATCCAGGGCTTGATTACCCTCCAACTGTCCTATTTCGGCATGGAGTGCCTGACCTAGCACTCCTGTTGCTAAACCTCTACGTTATCCATGGCGTCCGGAATCTTCCCGACTCAGTGGAAAGAGTCCTGTAAAATTCCGCACTACAAAAATGGTCGCTTGCATGATCCGGGGAACTATCGCCTCATAAACTACAGTTCGATTGTTTCCGGGCTCATGGAGAGGATCTTAAGGGATTGGCTCGCAAGTTTCCTGGCTTCTCTAAGTCCACCCAGCCAAGCATTGGCTTATAAAGCCCCGTTTGTGCCTTAGGTGCCAGATTGACTTCCACAATTTAATCATTTCTAATGCCGACGGCTACACGTCGAACATCGTCATTTTTCTCGGCACGACTAAAGCATTCAACCGCGTATCTCACACCAGCCTACTATCAAAATTTAAGTCCGTCCTCCTTCTGTCGTGGCTATCTCCTTACCTCTCCGAAAGTTCCCAAAAGGTCATCGTCAATGTGACATCTCAGCCCAAACTAAATACAGGAGGGATCGTGCAGGGTAGCGCTCCGGGCTCTCTCTTATTTCTCATGGACATAAATGAAGTCCTCTAAATAGTGCTTCATGGAGTGAAATTCCTCTTTGCTGACGACATGAGGCTAGTCTACACCTTCGAGGCAAAGCCCTGCACTCGGCTTTCAGTGATATACTGTCAGACCCGAGGTCCCTTGATGAATGATGCACTCAATGGCTGATGATGTTTTGGCAGCTAAGAGCTCCCTTCTGTCCTACGAAAGCCACGTTCCGCCTGGCTCGCTCACAACAAGCGGCCTGCCGATTCCAACCGCCCACGTGGTGAGAGACTTGGGCCTGTATTATTCCTGTTCTTTTAACTTCCATGAACAAGCATTGGCCCAAAATGGGCAAGGTAAGAAGGACTATCGCACTTATCCTCAGGACATACAATACTCAGGAGAGCAAGCTCCTGGTATTCAAGACTCACGCCAGGTCTCAGTTGGAATACCGCCTCTTGTTCTTTGCCTTGATGCGAAAGGCTGACCAGGCCAATGCAAAGAAAGTGCAATGCTCCCTCACAAGAAAATTACTCGGCCCCTCTCCCGACCCCAACTACAGAGCTGGGTGCGAACTACCTCGGCTTGAAACTCTATGGTTACGTAATATCAAGCCTAACGGTTCATTTCCCCTTAAAATTCTGCGCTCAGAGGTCTACTCACCTGGTAACACTTTGTTTCTCCAGTAGGACTCCTTACTCTCTGTCACCGAAAATTCACCCTTACAACCCCCACATCTAGGCTCTCAGTCAGGTCTAGATATGCTTCGGTTATCTATCCTAGTCTTTGGAATGAGCTTCCCGATTTGCTGCGATCTTGTCGCACTCTAAAAAGTTTAAAGGAGCACTAAGCAGACTCCCTGACTCATCTTCTGTAATCAGCATGACCCGCCATAGCATAAACATAGATGAAGAATATAAAGGCTTTCTTGGTTGTTAGACCACAATGAGTTACAATCTTTTGCGTCCGAACCTCGTCTCATGGCCCGTCTGATAATATGCCCATGTATATATGTATATACTTTCTTGTGTGTGCTCAGAATCCAACAACGTTGAATACTCTTTATTAGACCCTTGACTAGTCCCAGCCACATTATCGCCAATTCTAAAAATCTTTCTGTATTACTTCTACGTCGACGACTACCTTGTGTCATTCGATGATGTGGAATCAGCTCTAGAGCAGTTCAGGGGTCTGACGAGATTGCTGGAAGAGGGCGGCTTCCATCTAACTAAATGGATGTCGAACGCTTCAGAAGTGCTGAAGGTCATCCCGTATCACGAGAAGGCCGAAAGGGTAAGAGATTTGGACGGTTCTCCACTTACTATCGAGCGCACTTTAGGGATACAATGGGACGCGGAAACGGACGATTTTGTTTTCGAACTGAACGTTCCCGAGCTGCCAATAACCCGTCGTGGCATACTATCTGCCGTCTCAAGTTTGTTCGACCCGCTCGGTTTCGTCTCACCATGGCTGCTACCCGGAAAGATCCTGCTGCAGCGGCTTTGCCATAAGAAAGTTGATTGGGACCAGTCACTGGACCGAGGGGACCGGCTGGACTGGGAAGAATTTCTGAACACTTTGAAGAAATTAGGGGACATAAGAATCCCACGATGTTTGACTCCTGGCCATACGACACGGACTGGAGAACTACATGCTTTTTCCGATGCATCCGAAGTCGGTTATGGAGCTGTGGTGTACGGACGATGGTGCGCAGGAGATGGACAATATACCACGAGGATCCTGTTCGCCAAAGCCCGCGTTGCTCCACTGAAGTCGGTCTCAATCCCACGCCTTGAACTCAGCGCAGCCGTGTTGGCAGTCAGGGTGGTGCAAGCTGTGAAGAGATGTTTCGATCTCTACATTTGGTCGGTGAGCTTCTGGAGGGATTCAACGATAGTACTTTACTACATTAACAACGTACGGAGCCGGTTTAGTACTTTCGTTGCTAACCGGATCACGATTATCCACGATGAATCAGCCACGCACCAGTGGAGCCATGTCAGGTCTGGCGATAATCCGGCCGACCTGTGCTCCCGAGGTGCGAACAACTTCAGGCAACTGGACACGTGGACGAGAGGGCCAAACTTCCTGCAATTGCCCAAACAGGACTGGCCCGTGTTCGAATTAAAAACCCCTACGGAATTGGAACTGGAGATCAAAGGCGTAGTGATAGCAACCAACGTCGTCGAAGCGTCGTCCATTTTATCGCGACTGGTCAGGTTTTCTTCCTGGATGAAGACGCTTCGTTCGCTAGTTTGGTTAACCAGGTTCAAGATAAATTTACTAGTCATGAAAGGGCTACGGCCCTCAGGTCGGATACCGGTCGGCCCGATAGGTCCCGATGAACTACAAGCGGCAGAGTACGATATTTTCAGAATGATACAACTCGAGGCTTTCGCCCGAGAACTCAAGAGGGTGGAAGAAGTGGGGCCAACCAATGAAGACATGCCATCTCCAAGAGGCGAGCTGAAGCGTTTAAACCCCAAACTCATCAACGGACCGCTGCGGGTGGATGGTAGGCTGACCAACGCCCACCTGAACTTCGACACAAAGTATCCTATACTGCTGCCTGCGAGACAACCTGTAGTAGAGCTAATGATTCAACACGTCCACGCCATGGAGGGACATGCCGGAGAAAGTCACGTGACGAGCGTCATCCGAAAGCGTCTTTGGTTGTTGAGAGGACGAGAGACTGTAAAACGCGTAATCCGACGGTGTGTGCAATGCAGGAGACGCAATGCCACAGCAGGCAAACAACTCATGGCCCCACTACCAGAATGCAGGGTGACTACGGGCTGGTGGCCGTTCAGTGACACCGGGTTGGACTATTTCGGGCCCTTGTGGATCAAGTGCGGGAAAAGATTAGAAAAGCGATACGGATGTGTCATGACGTGCATGAAATCACGTGCGGTACACCTAGAAGTCGCACATTCGATGACGACCGATTCGTTTCTACGGGCCTTGCAAAGATTTATCAACCGAAGAGGCGTACCGGCCGATATATACTCAGATAATGGATCGAACTTCGTGGGCGCTCAACGGGAATTGCAGCGTTGGCACAAGAACATAAACAGAGACGAACTGCAGAATCGAACCGTGGCCTACGGCATACAATGGCATTTCAACCCCCCACAGGCCAGTCACCGAGGCGGCATATGGGAATGCATGATCCGGTCCGCCAGACGGATATTGCTGTCAATCATGGAGCAGCAGCCGCCCGACGACGAGACGCTGAACACCGTCATGACTGAGGTGGAGCGAATCCTGAACAACCGCCCCCTGGTTCCAGTATTGAACGGCGACCCCACCCACCTGGCGCTCACCCCAAACGACTTATTGACGCTAAGGTCGAATGAGGGTTTCCAAGGGCCGGTAAACATTCGTGGGAGCTACCTCCACGGGTGGAAGCAAGCGAACTATCTGGCCAAGGTCTTCTGGAGGCGATGGCTACGGGAGTACCTACCGGCTTTGCAGACTCGACAGAAGTGGCTGGCCAAAACAAGACCATTCAAAGTTGGGGACGTGGTTATGATCGCCGACGAACGCGCAAATTTCAGCACTTGGTCTTTGGGAGTAGTTACGGAAACCATCAAAAGCACTGACGGAATGATAAGAACGGTGAAGGTGAAGACAGCTAACGGAGTGCTCATTCGTGACATATGCAGTATTAACCTACTCGAGAGCGAAGACGGAGGAGCTGATAACCCTGAGGCCTAGTACACCTTTTCACACCAGTAATCGAGGTGGATAAAGAAACACCATATATACCACACGGTCTCCGTCAAACACGTTAAGGTGCTCGCGGTCCTTTCGTTGACATTACAGAAGGTTCTTTCCGATATGTGGTGATGAGTGCGATTCCATTATACATCCCGATACATACACGCATGCACGACGCACTCTACATCCCGTAAACCCATCATACATGTGACAGTGTTCTTTGTTTGCTTTTTGTTGACGCTACCGAATACCCTTGCATATGTGGAAGTAGCGGAGCTCAGGTCACACACACATGCTACATTTACTCGTCTTCTTGCCACGCGGTCTTCTGTTGACATTGCAGAAAGTCCTCCTTTGATGTGTAGTCATACCTGTGATTTCATTGTAACCCCGGCACACACACACGCACACACACACACTCAAGCACGTACTTCCAGGACCGGACGGCCCCTTACGAGGACAACGTCTATGCGACCATTCACGCCCGCCATCGGTCATTTGGTCTTGTGGAAGATGTAGACTAGCCTCACGTCTATGTATCCAATGGATTAGGTGCGACCAGTAGTAGAACGTCGACGACGAGCATTAGACGCGCGCACTGACAGCAGGGCCTAGGCAGGTAGGAAGAATCAGTACCTTTATACCGAACCTTTGACTCTGCTAAGGATCCAGGAGGATTTTGGTGGGCGGTGTAACAGCCGGTCGTGGAAAATCCCCCTTTTTCCCTCGCGATTCAGTGTTTTTCCCAACATCACTCATTTCCATACACTATTGACTTGTCTTTACGAACTGGTTGTTTTTCTGGACCAATTGTTGTTTGTTCGCGCCCAGAGCGCTACTTTGACACATCCTTGTTCAGGACCTGCGTGACGCACGTGCTGTCTGCTCACACGCTGCTATTCGGTTTCTCGTTGTTGAGTCCTTGTGATCGTATTATTGAGGTTTGTATATTGTTTATGTCATTGTTTATCTTAATAATCTAGTATCGTAGAATTATCACGGATAATCGCCTTCTGATTTCGGGATCCGTTGCGAATTGGGCTACGCATTGCTCAAACGTTCGTAACGAAGGATACGACGTCGTTGGCAGTGATCACGGTGGGCTGAATGCAAGTAATGACTGCCAGCCGGCTGAGGTCACAGCTCATCTCCTCAGACACCAACGAGCGAATCGAGTTATCGGAGGCATTTACACTGGCTGATCTCCCCATGCGGGCATCACGGTCGGCGAAAGCAAGTTTGACTAGGTGTCCCCACCGGCGGGACGTAACCGTCGTACACTGGGAGGACGACGAAGTGGACCTCCTCATCGGCCGCGACGTACCAGGGCACATTAGGTACTCGACTAGAGATTGTGCACCGCCAGGCACCTTATGCCATACTCGCAGCTCTGGGATGGATATTGTATGGTCCAGTAGGGAGGCGCGGTTCCGTGAGTTACGTATCAGACGAAATGGACCGTGGAGAGTATCACTTGCAGCGGCTGTATGAAAAGGAGTTTCAGGACATCGGAGACGAGTGGCTATCGTTGTCATAAGATGATCACTTCCCACTGCAATAGTTTGGCAAGGAACTGGGGGCCTTAAAAAACGGTTCGAGGTTCTCTTCTCATGGCGCACACCAGGTGGCCTCTGGGTTGATACCAGAATCTGTGCTCTGCAAAGACTACTACGACTGAAAGAACTCTTCGCTGGAGGCCAGGATCCATGGGAACAATATGCGGAATTGATGAAGCCAAACGAAGCCCCAGGCTACTTTGAAAGGGTGCCTGCTGCCACCGACTACCGGAAGGGGATCTGATATCTACCTCACCACCCGGTTATCAACCCCAAGAAACCCGAAACATAGCGGGTGGCATTCGACTGTGCAGCCAAGTTCCGGAGCAAGCCGTTAAATGATCGCCTACTACAAGGGCCTGGCTGAACCACGCCACTGATACAAGTTTTGTGCCGTTTTAGAGTAGGCAGAGTGGCCTTGTCCGCCGATATCAGGGAAATGTTCCACCAGGTGGAAATACCGGCAGAAGAATGAGATGCTTTGCGTTTCCTGTGGTGGGAAGAAAACAATCGAGACAAAGCAGTGATAAATTATAGGATGACCGTCCACCCCTTTGGATCCATATCATCACCATTTTGTAGGATTTACATCCTTCGGGAATCTGCGAACAGACAGGGAGATTTGGTCCACCGGTCGGTGATAGATAGAGTCAGCAGAAACTTCTTCGTCGACGACTGTTTTGGGTCATTCGATGATGCAGACTCAGCCATGGCGCAGTTCAGGGCCTGAGAAGATTGCCAGAAGAGGCCGGCTTCCATTTGACGAAATTGATGTTGAACGCTTCAGAAGTGCTCAGAGCCACCCCGTACCACGAAAAGGCCGAAAGGATTAGAGACTTGGACGGTTCCCCACTCCCTACCGGACGCACTCTAGGGATACAATAGAACGTGGAAACGGACGACTTTGTTTTCAATCTAAACTTTCCCGAGCTGCCAGTAACCCGTCGTGGCATACTTCCTGCCGTCTCTAGTTTGTTCGATCCGCCCGGTTCCGTCTCTCCCCGGCTGTTACCCGGAAAGATCCTGCCGTAGCGGCTGTGCTGTAGGAAAGTCGATTGAGACCAGCCACTGGACCGAGAAGACCGGCTGGACTGGGAAGAATTTCTGAACACCTTAAAGGAACTAGGGGACGTAAGGATTCCACGATGTTTGCCCCTGGTCATGCAAAGCAGACAGGAGAACTGCACGCCTTTTCTGTCACGCCCGAGGTCGGTTACGTAGCCGTGGTATACTGACGATGGTGCACGGGGGATGGTCGGTATGTTACGAGGATCCTGTTTGCCAAAGCCCGCGTTGCCCCACTGTAACCGGTTTCGATCCCGCACCTTGAACTCACCGCAGTCGTGCTAGCAGTCGGGGCGGTAAAGAGATGCTTCGACTTCTACATTTGGTCGGCTGGCTTTTGAACGGACTCTACGATAGTACTCCACGACATTAACAGCTTCAGGGGCCATTTTAGTACCTTCGTTGCTAACCGACTCTCGATCATCCACGACGAGTCGGCCATGAACCAGTGAAAGCACGTCAGGTCTGGCGGTAACCCAGCAGATCCATGAATCCGAGGTGCGACAAACTTTCGGCAACTCGAAACGTGACAGGAGGACTGAAGTTCCTGCAAATACCCAAACAGGACTGGCCCGCGTGTGAACTAAAATCCCCTACGGAACTAGAACTGGAGATCAAAGGCGTGGTGATGACGGCCATGTTCGTCGAAGAGTCATTCGTTTTGTCACTGTTGGTCAGATTTTCTTCCTGGATGAAGATACTTGGTTCAATAAATTGGTTGGCAAGGTTCAAGAGACATTTGCTAGTCACGAAAGGGTCTGCCCTCCGGCCGAGTAGGAGTGAATCCGATAAGTCCCAATAAGCTACGAGTCGCAGAACACGATATATTCAAGATGGTACAACGTAAGGCTTTCAACCGGGAACTCGAGAAGGCGGAAGAAGGGGCACCAATCGACAAAGGGGTATCATCTCCGAGAGGCGATTTGAAGCGTCTGAACCCCAGACTCACCAACGGACTGCCACGGGCAGACGGCAGGCTGACCAACTCCCACCTAAGCTTTGACACGAAATACCCCATATTGCTGCCGGCTCGACAAACTGTGATAGAGCTAATGATCCAACACATCCAAGCCGTGGAGAGACAAGCCAAGGAAAGTCACGTGATGAGCTTCATCCGGAGGCGCCTTTGGTTGCTGAGAGGAAGAGTGACTGTAAAACGCGTAATCTGACGTTGTGTACGTTGTGGGGGACGCAATGCCGCAGCGGGCAAAACAACATATGGCTCCACTACCAGAACGCAGGGTGACTCCAGGCTGGTGGCCGTTCAGCGGCTCCGGGTTGGACTATTTCGGGTCCTTGTGGATCAAGCTAGGGAAGAGGTTGGAAAAACGGTACGGGTGTATCATGACATGCATGAAGTCATGTGCGGTGCACGTGGAAGTTGCGCATTCAATGATACTCGACTCTCTCCTACGGGCCTTGCAGAGCTTTATCAACCGAAGAGGCGTACCGGCAGATAAACACTCCGACAATGGGTCGAACTTCTTGGGCGCTCAACGGGAGCTGCAGCGCTGGAACAAAACATGAATAGGGACGAACTGCAGAATCGAACCGTGGCCTATGGCGCACGATGGCACTTCAATCCCCTGCGAGCTAGTCATCACGGCGGCGTATGGAAACGCCTGATCCGGTCCGCCAGATGGATATTGCTGTCGATCATGGAGCAACAGCCGCCCGACGACGAGACGCTGGGCACCGTCATGACTGAGGAAGAGAGAATTCTGAACAACCGCCCACTGGTTCTGGTACCCAACGGCGACCCCACCCATCTGGCGCTCACCCCAAACGACTTACTGATGTTAAGATCGAACGAGGGTTTCCAAGGACCGATAAACCTTCGTGGGAGCTACCTCCATGGGTGGAAGCAGGCCAACTATCTTGTCAAGGTCTTCTGGAGGCGATGGCTTCGGGAGTACCTACCGGCTCTGCAAGCTTGACAGAAGTGGCTGGTCGAAACAAGACCATTCAAGGTTAAGGATGTAGTGACGATCGCAGACGAACACGCGCATTTCGGCGCTTGGCCTTTGGGTGTGGTTATGGAAGCAATCGAAAGCTTCGACGAAACGACAAGAACTGTGTAAAGTCCAGCCACAGGTACGTTCGAGCTACCCGTAGCGGCCTATTTCGACACAATTCAAAACAAAGTCGATTCCATATAGCTGTGGCATTATATACAGCAAATTAATTAATTTTACAATAAGTTAACTTCAACGGTGTTCCTTCTGGTGTCTTTCGCTCCAAATTCGACAACAACTCAAGAACTGCAGCTGAATAACAGCAAAAGGTTAGACACAGATAATGTGACTATCGAATACAGACACAACGAAGTTCAAGCTGAGCGACTGTCGCTCGAGGCAGCGGTGGGGGCCAGGTTTGCGACAAAGGTTTAGAGAAATAAAACAAACAATCGAAGTTCCGGCAAGGATAGTTCATACGAATGATAAATGTCATTTGTAACATGGATGCTAATGCATGGAATGGGGTTTCTCGAACTCCTTCACAGACTGTGAATTTGAAGGCCGCCCACGGAACGCTAACCCATGACGTACGCAGCATCAGCCTCCTAGAGAGTGGAGACGGAGAAGCCGATAACAAGGAGACACAGTAGACCACCTCTCATGCGTCTTCGAAGTAGTTGAAGGAACCCCCTTGTGTCGGAGCATTCACGACATACTGATGTATTAGACTACCATGCACCGTGACACATACACACTTGCATGATGCACACTTACACTTCATGATCTCTGGCAAACATTTTGCAGTGCTCGCCATTTTTAGTTAACGTTACAGAAGGCTTTTCCCATATGCGGTAGTAGCTGTGATTCTGCCATGTACCCAAACACACACCAGTCACACTTACATAATACACATTCATACTTCATGACCCCCATCAGAACACGCCGAAGGGCTGATGGTTCCTTTTTTATCCCTGACATTATGGGAGATCTCCCCCGTAAGTGATGGTCGCTACTATTCTCCCATGTACCAGAGTGCTCACCCACGACATCCACTCCCACCCACACACACAAAAAAACCCAAGCCCACGTTCGTGGCCGAGGGTCAACGGCCCACCCGGGGACAGCACCTATGTTTCGCCTTCACGTCCGCCATCGATCAGCCGTTTTCATGGACGACTTAGAGTAATCTCGCGTCGGTGTGGCCACCGGATCGAGTTCGAAAGTGAGTAGAACTTTGACGACAGGGTATTAGGTACGCACACTGACAGCAGGGTCTAGGTAGGTGGGAAGAATCAGTACCCTTATTCCAAACCTTTTATTCTGCTAAGATTCGGGAGGATTTAGGGCGACGTAACGACCGGTAGTGGAAAGCCCCTCCAAAAACACTGCAGTTTCCATATTTCCTTAACATCACTCACTTATTTACAATAGTGACTTGTCTTATGCGCTGTTTGTTTTTACGCACGAACGCCTGTTTGTTCGGGCTCAGCGCGTTGCTCTGCCATATCCTTGTTCTGAACCTACGTGACGCACATGCTCCTTCCTCGCCCGCCGCAACTCGGTTCTCGTTTTATGAGTCCCCGCGATTTCGTAGTTGAGGTTTGTATCTGTTTTGTGTCATTGTTCATCTGATAATTTAGTACCATAGAATTTCACAGATAATCGCCCTTTGATTTCGGGATCCGTTGTGAATTTGGCTACGCGTCGCTCAAATCTGTTTTACACTGAATACGGTAGGGCAAGTGAAGCTAGAGCGTGCGATCCTCAACCGGTGCTAGTGGGTGGGACTGGCCTTGGGCTGGACACCCAACCTGAAAATCACTTCGAAGTGAGCACAGGAGATGTGATCCACCAGCCTAGCTGCGCTCGCACATCGTTGCAGACGGCCCGCATGCCTGATGTGCGCCGGCCGAGGCGGTGGGTTTGACCGCGCCCAGCACCGTTGAGAATGGCCCTTATGTACATTGTGGGGCGCATTTCATCTATGAAAGTATAAGATCCGCGATCAGGTGACCAGGTTGCGAGGGGTCTCAGAGGGCACAGTATGCGGTTTGTAAGCGACCAAACACCAACGTTATCCAGCAGAGTATACTAATGCTGAATGTTAAATGCATATAATTGGGGGTTGGGAAAAATCAACGAAAAACGCAGTTGGGGAGTACCCCTGCTATGAACAAAAGGAACGGAGGCAAACAGAAACCAATAAAGGACGAAACATGAGTGACTGAGGCTAGGGGAGAGGAGAAATCAAGGTGTAGGAAAATAGTGGCACTTTAATTCCGTTTACTCATTACGGGAGTGGCCACAGCTAGTCAAGTTTTGAGCATTCAGTCGGATTGATAAAACCGCCTGTCGTTCATTGTATCCTCAACTGGAGAGAGCAGGGTCTGCGAAGAAGTTGTTCTTGGAGGTCGGGGCCCCTCTCGTATGCTATATACTCAGCTATGCACGTTAGATAACTTAAGTACACGTGTAAGTTCGAGATATGTAATGAATGTTGATGGAAATTGGGACTTCGTTTGTGAAGCTTGACTGTTGAGTGGCAACTTGTTCCAGAACTTGTAGAAGAAAAGGAGTAAAATTGTGACCGTATGGCCGGTTTAGCTACTCTAGAAGGGACAGTAAAAGGCCTGTGCCGAAGTGAACGAGGTTTTCACAGGAGAAGCCTAAGGGGTTGCAGGAAAGAGACCGGTTGTGGAGCAGGTCATACAAGAAGACTAAGTTCAGTCTTAAGCGGCAGAGCCAGAGCGGGTCATGGTTCAGATGTTGGCATCGTTCTCTATGGTTTAGAGTGGTGGACCAACCGAGTAGTTGTTTGGTGAAAAGCCTTTGTGTGCTTTCGAGCGCAACTCTTACAAATTTTGCCATGGTAGAAAACATTATTGGGCAGTATTTAAGCGAAGGTCTGATGTGGAATTTGTAGATGCTGGTGATACTGTCCCGGAGACTAAAGAAGCAGAAGAGAAGGGCCACAGCCCTTCTAGCCTTGGCTGCTTTGATGGCGGCGCACTCGGAGAAGTTGAGGGAGCTGAAATAGCTGAGGCCCAAATCGCGGATGGTAGGTCGACTGGCTACTGGAGACCCACCAAGGGTTAGGAATTCAGGGGCAATTATAATTTGCAGGTTGGGACCTGGCACTTACCAGTGGAAAACTTCATCATCCAGAAGTGACACCAGCCGTCAAGTGCAGGGAGGACCGCGGAAATGTTGCGAAGAGTAAGGATAGCATCATTAGAATTGAAATGGTAGGCTGTTCCTATATCATCTGCAGGCAAGAATGGCGTGCCATGGTGTACCAGATCCAGTACTTTATTAATGTACATTAGAAATAGGAGAGGACCCAGTACACCGCCCTGCCTAACGCCACTAGTAACAGGTTTCGAGTTAGAAGTATGTCCGTTGGTGAGGACCACTTAAAAACGATGAGCTAGATCAAGTTTCAGCCAGGAAAGCCGTGGGTTAGAAAAGCCAAGTGAACGCAAGTTAGCGATGATATATGGTGTGGAACACGGTCGAGGGCCTTTGACAGACCTAGGCGATGACTAATGCCTACTCGCTATCAACAGTCTTAGTGACTAGGTTGAGGTAGTCACACTGACAAATGGCGTATGATCGCAGTTTGCGAAACCCCTGCTGCCTATTTCTAAGGAGGTTTGAAGCGAGAATATGGTGGTAACGCCACTTTAACAAACGTTTCCGCTATTCTGGAAATGATAGAGGCGTGAACAATGGGACGGTAATTATCAAGTTCGTGGACGGGCCCTCTTTTGTGTCGTGGAGTGATGACTAAAAGCTTCCAGCTCGACGGCACCAAATTGGACTTGAGGGGCAAAGTAACTAGGTTTAGTGACAGAAGTGGAAGGTCTGATCCACAGTGAATAATTACGGCTGGGGTAACCCATCTGGTTCAGGATGCGCAGATGTTTTGTAGCGCGGAACGAGCCTGGATATAATGTGCATTATAAATGTTAGGGTAGAATAAGGAAGAGCTGGTGATAGCAGAATGGTTGGAGAGGGGGCTATGTCTGAGGCGTGGGCCAAGGAATTCGCGAAGTAAAAGTTAAAGGCCTCAGTCATATCAGAAGGGAGGTGGTCGAAGTTTTGTTCGGTAACACAATGCGTCGTATAGTATTGTCTGTTGCCGAAGGAGTGAGAGTTTCGATGTTTTTTGGGATGCCTTGGGGCCTTGGATTCTTCCTTGCGAAGATGGTCTTTCTTTAGGTCCCGGTCAATATCAGTAAGACGTGTTAGTCTCACGAAAAAAGAGACGTCGTGGTTTCGGAGGTAAATTCTTTGCATCTCAAGGTACTTTGTTGGAGGGAGGCTAGTTTGGATTTCCCAAGGAGGGAGTCTTGGGCTATTGGGCTTAGCCTCAGGAGGCAGTCTCTCATGTTAGGTTTAGAGTGATCAGCCGCCTGTTGGTGGTCGGCCGTTAGAAAAACCACTCTATTCTTGGTTACGGATGAAATCCGGCAAAGGGTTCCACTTTGAAAGGTGAGATTTGTTGGCTGGGGTAAGATAGCTTAATGGATAAGGATGGAATGAAAGATTACCCGCTGGTATCTAATGGTCGCTACCCGTTAATTTATGCAGGACGGAACCAAAAAGTTGGAAACGCTGCAGGTGAATATAAGATTTATTAAGTGTTTTTACGTGTTGCACGCGACCCCGAATACGAGCATGGGAGACAAAGCCTGTCAAGTTGGGATTTGCTCTAAGGCTAGTCCAGGATATTTCGGACCAGTTAAAATCACCCTCTACGATTCTTGCTGCCTAAGGCAGCAGTGAGAGATAATCACAGGCTTCAGTTAAATGAGATAATTCTGTAGTAATAGAGGAGGGCGGACCATAGACAACCAATGCGCACGACTACAGTAGAGAACAGAATCGTGATTCATAGATGATCCGGAATGGATTCCAGTATGGCGTGTCTGGTGGGGGGGACTGAAAGGGCGTGCTGTACCTACATTAGGCACCTACCTTGTACCCTCGAGCAGAATTTAACTTGCGGGGGTGTGTTTCGTGAGCCAGGTTTCAGTAATAAGAATGATATCACGACTTGACGGCATGATATAATGTTTCAAGTGATGAAGCTCATTTAGGATGGAACGAGAGTTAAATATGATCAGGGATAACCCATTCATGTGGAAGTGAGTATCTGAGCTAGGTAACGTAGAGGAGTCAATGGGCGGAGAAAGCGCATTGGGAGGGGCTTGAGTTGAAGCCGTCACCGAAGAAAAAGAAAAGTGAGTGTTTGACATCTCCTCGAAGACTTCAGAAGATTCGGCCGCGGATGGCCTGAGATTAATTAATTTCGAGACGTTACGATGTGAACGAAAAGGCCCTTGATTAAGTAGCCTTGCTACTTGTCCTGATCCTTTGGGATCACTCCATGCTCGAGTGCGATGAGAGAATATGGGGTTACGGAATATACTGGCTTTCCCATGTGACAACCTAGGTAGAGGTTGGTAAGAGCAGGCCTCAAAAGGTGGGAACTAGGACAGTGGGGCGCGGCTTCGCAGCTTGTCGACACGGCTTGCTAGGGTGGAGAAGGATATAGGTTGGCGGTTGGCAGGGAGCAAGTGGATGTCAGTTTGGAAGGAGGTAGTGGGAATACTCAGTGTTGCGTAGTTGGATTGCGGAGTTCCATGTGCTACCAAAGGTGTAAGCGACTGGCAAGATGCCGGCGTTGGAAGGTGATTCGTTAAGGCTGGATGAATGGAAGGATTGTGGGATCAAATCTCACAGGGTGGTGGAAGTTTACACGGAGGGGTTTTGTGGATGCATCCTGCAGGTAAAAGGACTGTAGCGGGATGGGCAATGGTAAGGCAAGACGAAAATTTTGGTATGGTAATCAAACTAACGAAGTTAACGGTGGGGGCACCAAAAGGTTAGGAAATATTAAGTTAGGCAGATGCGGCCCTGAATAATAGCTTTGAGGTGGGTCGCGGGTATCGTTCTTATAAAAGCGCGTAGAACTGGGAGGTCGATGGGAGGAAATACGGTCTGAGAAACCATCTGTTTTGGGAACAGCAATTGTAGGCCCTGGCACTAGTGACATCCTACTAGGATATCTGTTTGCTTCTAACTTTTGCATGACCATCGGAGTGTGGCCTGTTGATATGAGGAGGTTGCTGTCTAGTGAACTGGACTTTGAGGCCCTTGGTAGGGATGGAGGGTGGAATGCCGAATTTTTGATTTGTAGCCGTGGATTTCCGATGGCACCAACACTCTGCACTGGGGCTGGGTACAAGTTGCTACCAACTTTCGGCCCATGGGCGATAAGTCAGATCTAAACGGCGAGGTTGTGTCCTTGGGGACGCTGCTTTTTAGCGGTTTGTTTGCTGGGGTATGCTCTGACGGCTGGCGGGTCTGATTCGTGCTAGAGTGACCCGGCAATAGTATGATGCGGTCCAGCGGATAGGTTTTGGTCGCGGCTAGAGGGTGGGGACAAGAAAGACTATGCCCTGGTTTACGCGTCGCTTTTGGAGAGTGATGCAATGTTGTTAGGTTAGGGAGGCTGCGAGATTTAGTTAGGTGCTTTTGATGCACAGGGCTAATCTGTCTGGCAGGACTCGGAATCGAACCCCAGGCACCTGTGACGTTGGTGGTGAGTCTACGGCTGTTGGAGGCTGGTGGATTTGGGATGGTCCTGGCGTTGCCTCAAGGTCTACTTCAGAAAATTGTTGGCTGGCAGAAGTTAGTTGCATAGAGTTGGTTGGGGGAATGCAGAGGGTTGGTCTCTCTTCTGCGGATTCCTTCCATTGATGTTTGAGAGTTCACCTTTTTCAGCACTTCTCTACGTAGTGGCCCTTTGCCAGATGCTATTTGAATGTTCTTGTATGGTGAGTTAGCAGCAATAACTCTTTATTTATGAATAAACTCACTGGCTGTCACTGCCTCCGAAAACTGGAGAAGCCGTGGTCATTGGTGTTGCTGTGTTTGTTTTCGCACTCTGTGGCTACGGCTTATCACCCGTTTCAGGTTAGAGGCCTTTAGCAAGGTACTGCTGGCAATGTAGGGTAGGGCCCTATCAGGAACGTTCAATACAGTGGCGTGATTAGAACTTCGTCTTGGTTTCGGAACCTCCGAAGATATACTGTCAACGAAGTAGCACTTGGCAACTAAGTTACAGTCTGTGTTTACCATAGAGGGCTCTAGAAGTTGAGCCGGTGGAGTCAAAATCCTGATGGATCTGTCAAGAGCTTCAGTTGGCGGTTCAGGTGGGCTGACCTGTTTTAAGGGGCTGTCAATATTGCCATGTGCGCCGTCATGGATATTCGTTAAGGAGACGGAACACGGTGTATTGACTGGGAGACGTATGGCTAGGTGTGGCAACATCCTACTGGCTGGTCTGCTTCTTTTGGAGTTACCCATTGTGACGGTGGGCCTCGGACAATCAACCGGTTTTGTTGGTTTTGGCGATTGCAAAAAGCCTAGGTAAGAAAAACGATGAAATTCTATAGGAAGTCACCTGAGGTGATCACAGGGTTGATTAGGCACTTTCACTTTATGAACGACTGGGGACTAGGGTTTTAACCTAGGAAGAAGCGATAGCTAAAGGAGGTGATTTAGCCAACAGTTGCCAAGTGTCCTAAAGATGGGCTCGCGGAGGTTGATTAGCAGTAGGTATAGATCCATCCTTCCTTGTAGAGGGTTTTGTTGACTTTTCGAGGGAATAAATTACGGAAACACGGAAGCAAGTCTCAGTAACTGCCACGGGCTACTTGAGTCTTCATTGTGAATAATTATTGCTACTAGGTGCGACACGAAACCGGGCCTGAACGATGAAAAAAGGAAAAAAACGACACAAGCTGGTTTATACGTCAAGTTGACCTTGACGCTAACTTGACTGTACTATGAGGTTTGAGCGTCAAGAATTCTCTTCAAGTACCCGCGCTGGGTCTTACAGGACAGCCTGTAGTTCAACTTGCTTACGTGTGTTCCCTTACCAGTTGCTCTAAACACTGGCACAGAGTGCACGCATAGCTCACGGGACGGTAATTTTTCTCTGCAGACCGTGGCTCTCCCTTGTGGATAGACAACTGTGGCTAACTTCCAGTCCAGCAGCTATATCCCCTGATTGAGTATAACACAGTACAGGCGGATTAGATCAGAGCGGGCCACAGGGCCCGCGGTTCTGACCAGAGTACCCCCAGACTCTTGGGCTCAGAGACTGCAACGTTCCCATGGTACTCCGACGGTCAGGTGGTCCGGATGTTGTAGCGGTTGAGAGATGAACTGCCAGGAATAGGTTGAAGGGCAGGTTCGCTCCCGAAGAACCGGCAGCCTCGCAGGGCAGGCAGGTTCACTGTCGCAACCGGCTACCAAGCCTGCCTCACAAAATCCTCCGTGGGTACAAATGGACGAATAAAAAAGGAGGTAGTCTGCTGCGTTTCATTGTATAACCGGGAAACAGATGTGTTTTGACTTAGAAGGAAAGGAAGGAGTGAAAATGAGATGGGCAACCAAAGGGTATGCTCGCTTGGATAGTCGTAATCCGGCAAAACCTCATCCCACCAGTCATCTAGCCGTCTTTTACACAGGACGACGCTATTGGCTGCCACAACATGGGATGACAGTTTGTTCCGGCGGTTCGTTACACCTTGAGAAAATAAAAAGTGCCCAGGCCCTTCTCATGGCTATGCTTTCCGTCAATTAGTGTTCTCGTCTTCTATGCTTGAGGTTGTTGCCTGAAAATGATGAAGGCCTGTCGATTCCGGACTACTCGATTGGCCACTGGAACTTCTCGGACAGATCTCCCCTCAGGTGCCCCCCATTTAACGAGAAGGGGTCGAGTGCCTCGAGAAGTTCCCTGAATGTTTCGTCCCGCAGCCTATTGAACATCATTGAGAATAGTCTTGTAAGGTTCCCAACAGTTGTTTGTCCCTGACATGTTTCCGTGCCCAGGTCTGGAAACGGTATTCCAGATGGGGTGTACGAGCATTTCGCAGGGCAACAATATTGTTTTGGCAACATGAGACCTGACAGTTGTGATATGGACCCATTACCCTTGGCTGGTGCTGCGGGGCACTGTTAGGCGTGCTTAAAGGTTTCGTGCGCTCGGAGGCCAAGATCTTTTACTACCACAGTGGTCTCGATTATCCCGAAGGAGCCCTTATCAAAGTGCGGAGTCTCTTCTGCCCACCTGACCTGGAGCAGCTGTCTGCACTTACCTATCTTTAAGGAGAGCTCCATTGCTTCGGTCCACTTTCGGATTCATATCGGGTCCTCCCGTATCCAGTTCGAAGATGGTTCCCCCAAATCTTGAGACCATCAGCGGGCAGGAAACTAGGATACTTCAAGGCGTCCATCAAACCAGTCATGTAATAATAATAATAGTGATAATATTAATAATATTGATTTATTTCGGAGAAGCTCGAAGCATGCCAGGTGCCTGATCAAGTACAACAGAGGGCCCTAGCTCTAACCCATGCCGCAAACCAAGGCATGTCGTGGCTGGGCTGGACGTTCCATCCTCAACCCGAACATGGAACTTCCTGTCCATGAGGTATGCCTTAGTTCACTTCAGCGCCCCTTGTGAATTCCTCTAACCCAGCCTTTTGTTCTCTGGCAGCCTGTCGTTCATCGAGTAGAAAGCCTCTTAGAAATTCAAATACCATGCTTCATCTCACGCGCCTTTGTCCGGACTGTCCTTCGTTTCGTCCAGAGATGATAAGAGGTTCGTTAGACATGACTTTCTCTTAACAAATAGGTACTGCCTTACAGTGATTATCCTGTGGCATTCAACATGCCTCGTGACCGTATCCCTGGGGATCCCCTCAAATGCCTTCACTGGCACAAACAGAATGCTTGCAGACCTGTAGTTGGATGCGTTATCCCTCTTATCTAGCTTGTGGATGGGTACCACCTCGGACCTTAACAGGCCAGAAGGTAGCGTGAACGAGGCCAGTGACCTGCTGAGCAGACTTGCTGGAGCTCCGTGTGTGGGCCAATAGAATAGTAATTCGAGCAACTCATAGCCCGATCAGAAGAATCCCAAATTTAAGACAAGACTGATTCGTAAACTTTACGGCTGTGAGCTATAGAATTAACAAGTGCCCGTCATACGCCAGTTTGAAAGGCGAGTGCAAGCGACTCAGAAGGAGAGCCAAATAGTAATACAACAATCATGTGCAAGTGGTGCCAGGTCGGCAAAACCAAGTCTCAATAGGCGGGAAGTGTCACATAAACAAGCAAGTGTATGTTGCAGGCACCCTGGTTTCGCAATAAATGGAGCCAGGTCACGTGAAAGTGAAAGTGCTGTGCTAACGGGGGATCTTAGAACATCAATAACGCAAGCCGCTGTGCATGCTAGCGGACGTAGGATGACGGGGTGAATCCCTTTTGGGCCGGCCGCCTTATTTCGCTCTAACCGGTTGACAGCCCGCTTCACTTCCGCGGGTTCTACAAAGATTTCGTTCGCTTGAGGAACTCATCATCAAAGGCTCGTGATGGGATGTCTAACTTAAGCACCCCATGATAGAGGGACATCTCATTCTATCTTCGCCTACTTTGCCAAAGCCTTTGATGAAGCTCCCCATGATCCCCCTTGGTAAAGTCAGAAAGGTATGGCTTTTCGGGTCAGCTTTATTAGCTTATCCATAGCATCTTTACGGATCGATCTTTCGCGATAAGAACAGGGCCATGTTACTCCTGTTCAACCCCGGCCCCAATCGGCTTTTCCCAAGGATCACTACTTGACCCTCTTCTTTTTCTTATTTACAATAGTGACCCAACTGATGTCATCCCCGTCAACATAGCGATGCACGTGGACAGTGCACCAATATGGGGATCTGAGTTAGTAGAGGTGTAAGCGGCCCTGAATGTAGCAAACCCCTTTTCTTCCGAGTAGGGACTGCGAGTTTTTGACGACAAGTATGCTTCAGTGATACTTGGTAGACCCCTGACCATCCTTTCTGGGTCAATGGTAGTGCCCATCTCCGAACTACAGGCCAGCAGAAACTAATAGGGCTTCGGCTTTGGAAAAGTCTTATTTTTCTTCACACCAAGGAAAAGCCAGAAGATCTGGTTCCCGAATTATCTACGTGATTAAGCCTTCGTTCCCGCATGTATCCAAGGGAGACTCCCATCTCCTCTGTGGAAAGTGCGTACGTTCTGTGCTGGAAAAAGGCAGTCAAGTGGTACCTACAGGTTTTATCAAGGATCGAGACCTGCTGGAACTAGTCCGGAGAGGGGCAATGAAGATAGGGCTTGGTTTGCAACATCTCTCCTGCCCAGTTCCTCTAACCGAAGCGAATCTTCACCCTTAAGACCTGAGACGTTTACGAAGAGACCTTTTCCTTATGTACATCTTATTTTCTGTACAACTAGTGAACCAGTGTCTTACACCCGCAAGCCCAGAAACTCTACACGAGCTTCGCAAGACACTACTTAGGCCCCGCCCTTGCACATTAGTACGCAAAACTCCTCCACCTGCAGGAATATTTCTTTGTGGAACAATCTTCCAAAAAAATAATAGGAAATCATCCAAAGCAACCTTCGAGACTCTTTTGGATCATCATCTAGGGTTAGGTCTTGGTCTTTTCCCAAACTAATGTACCCCCCTAACCAGTCAAGCCTTCGGGTTGTTTTGTTTCTTCTTTCTTTTCCATTAGTGCCAGAGAGAAAGGACTTTTTGAAAATCGAGGAAGAATAAATAACTATATAATAAATAAGTAGATCAATAAGCTAAATGAATAAAACCGTAATAGCTAAAAGATAAATTCGAGAGCTCGTTACGTCCCGTTTTTCATTTTAAGTTGTTGAGTCCCCATCAATTTTCCAAGTTTTTTCCTCTTGATTCTCCCCAAGGTAACTGAAAAAGGTAATTTATATAATTGCGTATGTAAATCAGCCATGAATAAATGAGAGTTTATTTTGTTTTTCTGTTTCCCAATCAGTGGCTTCTCACTCTTGTGCTAGTTTGCCACCCCGCGTTGCCCGATCTCCTTCGGCTCTATAATGCAACGAAAAAAGATTCATGCAAGATCCAAGGACTCTCAGGTTAAAGCCCGGTATCCGAGCAAAACTTCAAGTCTCCAGCACTCCAGTATGGTTATAGAGACAGTGGATGGTTGCAGGCACCTGAGGGTTGTACCAGCTCGTTTACGGAAAGGCGCCGACAGCAAGACTGTCCGAACATATGATCAAGTTCACCCATACAGAGTCCTCTAACAGTTGAACTGAACTTAAGAATACCGTGTGACAGGACTAATAACTAACCTTTTTGCGACCTACACGCAGGATAGGGAACACTGCCGCCTTGACAGACGGGTAGGCATCCTCATTAGGCCAGGTACAAACCATCTTCAGTCTCAGACCGGGGGTGCACTCGCAGAGTTCAGTTGTGCACAGTTACGATCTCCCTTCCATGCAGAAAAGCTAAGGTAATCTTTGTCTACAGGGCGCCAAGTACAAACCGCGAAGAGGACGTCTGCTTGCTGCGGACCCTGACTGAGCTAGATCAGAAAGCTCAAAGTACCCTCATAGTGGATGAATTCAACCCTCTGCACATCGACTGGGCGGTTGAAGTCTGCGTGCCGGGATCGGAGGAAGAAACCCGACTACAATGACTGCGTGCCAAAGCGTTGCACCGGCGTATTAGGGAAGGTATCGGATATAGGTCTGGATGCATTCCATCCTTGGTAGATCTGGCAGTAACGAGTCTCTCCAATGATGTATCTGAACTGCAGTACTGTGCACCGCTGGACAATAGTGACCACGTGTGCGTCAAGTCGACCTATACATGCAAAAGCCCAAGGTGCCTTCAAGGCCGGTTAGACAGTTCGGTATCGCGGACAGAGATAAGCTTCGCATGAGGGCGGTGGGGCTGACTTGGGACACCATAGAGAGGGCTACTGTCGAGGAGTGCCGGCGGTCATAAACGGATCCCTAATTTCCCTTCAGGAAGAATTTTCACCCCTGAAACGAAGGCATGGCGGGGGCAAACCTACGTGGTGGAAGGCTGCAGTAGCCAAGGCCATCAAAACGTATAAATCGCGGTCCGAGCCATTAGAAATCTTCCGGCAGTCGGCCAGCCTGGAATCGCTAAATAAAGTTTAGAAACGAGATTGTGAGTCTTCTGCGAACTTCCAATCTGAAATTCGAGCTCAGGTCAGCTAAACGCTTTGGACAGAAACCGAAAAAATCCTGTAGATACGTACAGTCAAAGGGCCCAAAAAAGATGCCATGAGAGCACGATCCGCGGGGGCTACGGTATTGTCGAAGGGCAAAGCAGGCTCCCGGGGGGTGCTTTGGCAGGGTACGTAAGATTGATATTGGGGTACGAGTCAATCTGGTTCTGGTGCATCCTCCTCCGCAGTTAAACGAGCTAAATCTCAGAGACGATCGTGCGCAGGTACCTACAGGAATTAAACAGGCACAAGTCAGTGGGCCCAGATGGCATCCACCCAGACATCACCAAGCCGTTGTAGGATATCATAGCTCCACCGGTATGCTGACTGTAGAAGTCCACATTAGACCATAGTAAGCTGCCTCAGGACTGGAAAGTCGCGGCAGTCGTGGCAATACACAAGAGTGGGCCTAAGTCGGCTGTGCTGAACTACGGGCCGGTGAGCCTAACTAGCATCCTATGTAAAATCCTTGAGAAGATCATCCGTGCTTATATCTGCCAGCACTTTCTGGAGCATTCCATGTTAAGTCCAGCGCGGCAAGGATTCCTGAAAATTAGATCTTTTCTGACCAATCTCCTGTGCTTCTTAGATGAAGTAACTCGAAGACTGGATGAAGGTAAGGAATTCGGGCTTTGTTATCGTGGCTTTAACGAGGCTTTCGACTCCGTTAATTATCGTCTATTTCTATGCAAGATGGAGACGTTCGGTATAGGTGGGCCAGTGTATAGGTGGCTGGCAGACATGTTCTCCCTCGGGATGTTTTACACCAAGGTGGGGGAAAGGTGATTTAGTTTGGTGAATGTCACCAGTGGTCCACCTCAGGGACCGTACCAGGCCCGGTATTATTCCTGCCGTTTATTACCGGCCTGGCACTCGCTCTTCGATCGCCTAGTTTTATTTTTGCTGGTGACGTGAAGACTGTTGAATTTGAAGGTGAGATGGGCTTATGCAGGGATATAGGAACCGTCCTGGACTGGGCGTACAAGTGAGACTTACTCCTGGATGCTGGAAGAGGCCGTTTCCTGCTAAGGGCAACGGGAAGCCTAATTGTCGCTAATGACCAAGGGCTGTTCACCATGGAAGCAGCCAGTAGGCTTTAGGCCTCCGAGTCACCATGAGCACGGAATTTGAATGGCCGGACCGGTGCAAGGCTGCTGCACAAAGGGCTCGCGGTGAGCTCTTCAGGGTGCAGTCAGCATTGTCTTGCGGCAGCCGGAAATATTTGTACCTATTTACATGGATCTAGTTAGACCTTACTTAGAAGGTGGCGTGCAGGCTTGGTCACCCCTCCACAAAAAGGACGCGGTCTGCTTAGAGAATTTCCAACGCCTCGCCACGCTAATGGCCGAAGAACGGAGAGGTAAGACGTGCGAGCAGAGACTTTGTGACCTGAATCTCTTCTCGTTGGGAAGGAGGGGACGTCGAGAGGATCTTGTAGAAGCGTTCAATGTAATGAAGGGCTCTTCTGGTCCTAGACTGGATAGTCTATTCCAAGTGGTCGTAGATTCCAGAACAAGGGGACATGGAAAGAAGCTGATCAAAGCCCGAGCTAGGTTGATGACTAGATCGCACTTCTTCAGCAGCAGGGTAGTGAACAGTTGAAACGGTCTGCCTGGTGGGACGATAGAACCATAGACCGTCCTGTCCTTCAAAGGTGCCCTAGGCTGTAGGTGGTACGAGATATTTCCCATTAGTGAGCTTTCAGTATGTTAATTGGTTAGGTGACGGGTAGTTCTGTGGGCCACGTGAGTTGGGCTGTAATTGACGTTTTCATTTCCTGCATACCCTCTCGGTGAAGGCTTACGATGCATAATGTCTCTCGCAGTCGATGTGCAAGGAGGTTTTCCGTTTCCTTCTCATTTTTAGCGGGGATTCGACGAAATACACTGTGCAGTGCTGGGTGCGCAACTGTTGTGCATACCATCGAAGGAATTCTGGAAGCTCGATTGGCCGTGGCCACTTAGTCTTCTGTGCAAACTTAGTAGCTGCAGCTGCAAAAATGAACGCGCGGTGAGCCCTTTAGTTTGGGGTCAGCTTTCTTGTGCAGATGGCCAAGGGTTTTCACGCCAGTGTACACGTCTATAATTAGACCTCTGTCAGAAAACTGCGTCGGGCATGGTCACCCTTCTACGGAAAGGATGCCACCTTTATGGAGAACGTACAACTTCTTGCTACTCCCATGGCTGGGAGTCAGAGAGGCAAGACCTGTGAGTAGAGACTGCAGATCCTCAGACTGTTCCCTATGGAAAGAAGGAGACTACGAGGAGATCTCGTACAGACATGTATTATAAGCAGAGGCTATTCTGAGCTTGGGCCGTAGAGTCTATTCCATATGGCAAGAGACTACAGAACAAGAGGTTAAGGGAAGAAGCTGGGAAAAGTTCGATCTAAGCTGATAGCTAGATCTCCTTTCTTCATCAGTGGGGTGGATAACTACTGTAAAAAACTACTGGGGGAGGTATTAGAACTGGGGACCGTCCTGGCATGCAAAAGGGACTTAGATCGTCAGGGGAATGAGACAATTTCTGACAGTGAATTTTGAGCGTGCCATTAGACAGGCGGATGTGATGTGTTCAACTATTGTACGCCATAATTTGGTACTTAGTGAAAGCTTGCAATGTATATTGACTCTTGAAGTCGATGTGCGATGAGGTTTTACGTTTCCCTTCCATTTTCAGCGGGGATTGGAAGAAATAAACTGTGCAGTGGTGGGTGCGCAGCTAGTGTGCGCGTCGTCAAAGGAATTCCGGACGCTTGGTTGGCCGTGGCCGTTATCTGTACTGTGCGAAATGAACCAAACTGAAAATCTAAAGTGCTCCAAGCTGAAATAAAAAGACTTCCCGCTGCGCATCGAGTACGCTTCGCTAAAGTGGATGTGTCCCACTGCTTCGAGTTCTCAGGCGAGTGCTCGCGCATAACTGCGAAAAGGGGACAGGAACACGAATCTGGAACCAAGACCAGAGAGAGCGAATTTGATCTATATCTTGGCGGAAAGGGAAAACTTTGTGCCAGATCAGAAAACTAAAATACGACCCGAGCCAAGCGGTAAAGACAGCAAAGAGGCAGCAGGTTTCCCCATTGTGGAGAAAGGCCTCCTGACTGAAGTAGAATCCCTCAAGGAGCAGGTTAAAAGCCTAGATGCTGATGCGCAAAGCATGCAGCTGGACAGGAAGGTCATGGAAAACAGAAGTAGAAGACAGCTTCTTCATAACCCTGGGGAGAACATCGTAAAAGATTGTAGAATCAGGAGGGACAAAAACAGCTGGCATATGACCGAGGTTCTTAGGATGGATGGTCTACCTCCCACGGCACCAATAGTCGAGAGCCAATGAATAGGACTATGGCGTGGAAAGCAACCAGCGCCGCCAAGACCTATGATAGTTATGTTCCATAATGTCTACTGGAGAGATATGCTGCTGCTTAGAGCGGGAGCAGTCGAGGGCAGTGTAACGGTTATTCCGACTGTGAGTGACGCGTAACCAATTCTAAACGAATCCCAAAACCAGAGCAAGATTCATTCGTAGTTTTTACGGTGCTGGATTGACACGTTATACGCACATAAATATGTACATACCTCAACTGTGCGGCCACAACGTCTAACAACGAGGACCAGAGTTCAACAAAGGCCAACGTCAGGTACCACCGTCACGGCAGTCCAAGTTTGAATCAAAAATGTGCCACTTCACGTGGGCAAAATAAGAACGAATGTTGAAGTGTAGTGATTGATGCATGTTGTACTTGTTCGAGGGTCAATAAAATAAAGGGCACAGTCTGGACAATACAAATATATGACAAGGGCTGGGGAGGATTTCCACGCATGTAATTACACCGCCCACCAAATTCTCCCATGAAACGGTCAAAATCCAAGGAGTAAATAGGGGTACTGATTCGCCCTGTCCTACCTAGACCCTAAGTCAGTGCATACGCAGGTCGCTATGGGCTTCATCTATCGTTGGCCAGTCGCAGACGCGCTTGCAGTTTTCTTTAGGTTTTGCTCCATCTCTCGACGTCTCAGAGTTTCTTCTGAGAGTGATACGAAATTATCTGTAAAAGAAAAAAGAATTCGATGTAATCGGGAAGCGTAGACAAATTACGGAATGTAGAGGAAAGGCTGCCCGAACAAGAGTAAAGTACGTGGCAAAATGAAGACTGAGATATCTTGATGAAAAATCGAGACGGCTACAGGGTGCTCGAAAATCACGGGCTCAAAGTGTGGTGTTATCACGTTAGAAGTACGGTTGACTCACAACTTATATCCACTTGGACACAGGCTGAACAGTAACACAAATAGGTCACGGAAAAGGAGATATTTCTACAAATGGTCAACAACGGCTTGTTCAAGAGTTTCCACTGCTTTACAAACAAAGTCGTGTCGTGTGATTAACAGGGGATTCGGCAAATAACTCCACATTAAATTGTAAACACCGTGTGAAATTAGACACAAATATGCCTCAAAGACGATGTGAATGGGTGGGACCTATGGGAGAATGTATGAGGAATAATTAAATAAATTCAGCTTCATCTGGTACCAGCAGACTTGGCTTTAGCTTGGTCTGTAGCGTCGATCTATCCCACGTCACTGTCACCTTTAAGCAGACATATCTTACGGACATCTTGCAATACGTCTCCTTTGTTCGTTCTCATCACCAACGTGCACACGGGGCCATCGATCTCTGTACTGCAGTCCTTGATCACTCCAACCGGCCAATCGTCTTTATGTGGGTGGCTCTCCACGAGGATGACCACATCGTCACGTCTGAACGACCTCTGTTTGGAGATCCACTTTCGCCGAAGCTGCAGTGTCGGTAAGTATTTTTCTCGTCCATCGTTTCCAGAAAGCCGTGTTAGGTAGTTCACTTGTTTCCATCCAACGATATACGTTCCACGCAGGGTTTTTGGCGTGGTTGCTCCTGCGTTTGACTGAAATATTAACAGGTCGTTGGGAGTGAGTGCCGGTTCGCCTTCAGGGTCTGGGGCGATCGGCACCAGAGGTCTGTTGTTCAATATGCGTTCTACTTCTATTAGTAGAGTGGTCAGCGTCTCGTCATCGAGGGTTTGCTGTGACCTCAGGGCTGTGAGTATTTTCCTAGTCGATCGTGTCAGCCTTTCCTGAACGCCACCACGATGACTGGCATAAGGTGGTTGAAGTGCCATTCTATCCTCTTTGCTACGGTCTGGTTTTGTATTTTGGCGAAGTCCAGGTGGTTCCACAATTTCTCTAACTCTTTATGAGCCCCAACGAAGTTCGAGCCATTGTCTGAGTATGCATTCTTGGGGACGCCCCGCCTCGCGATGAACCTTTGGAAGGCCATTAGAAATGAATCAGTGGTCATATTATGCGCTACTCCAAGATGGACTGCTCTGGATTGTAAACATGTTATCAGGCAGCCATACCTCTTTTGGGTGCTCCTTTGCTGTCGTACAAGTAACGGGCCAAAGCAGTCGACGCCAATTTCCACGAACGGGCACCATCCCGGTTGAACTCTTGCGGCTGGAATGGGGGCCATCATTTGCTGGCCTGCTACCGCTCTCCGGTGGCGAAAAGCGATGCAGTTGCCTATGACTCGCTTGACCGTCGCTGATCCCTTTGTCACCCCAAATCATCGATGTATATCGTTCAGTGAGTGATTTAAACCTGCGTGTTCCACTTCTCGATGTACACAGTCTATCAGGCATCTCGTCATGTAGCGGTCACCGGGGTTATTATGGGGTATTTTGTTTCGTACTCTGGATTTGAATTCGTCAGCCGCTCTCCAATTCTCGGTAGTCCGTTGGTTTGCATAGGGTTTAGTCTTTGTGTACTGCTGTACAACAGCCTGTTTTCTTTGGTATTATCATCTATCCTGGCTAACTCGCGGGCCTCGAACGGGAAAGCGTCTAGTTGCAGTAGGCGTAGAACTTCGAGTTTGGCTTGATTCAGCTCGCCCGGTAGTATCGTCCCCACATTTATTGTGTTCTCTGGTCGTGCGCTTTTCATAATCAGTAGACATACTTTGTATCGTGTCCACCAGACCACGGGTCCTAGCATTAGTATCCAGTCGGGTAAGTGGCACAGTTTTTCTATTAGACTTACGCTTCCCGTGAAGTTTGTAGCCAGTATCAGTCTTCTAGTCTCGATACCACCATCATCAGGCTTAGGAATTATTGGCGTTGGCCACACCTCTTTAGCTGCAGTTAGAAAGTCCGGTCCCATTGTCCACATCCACAACCTCTCTAGTGTTTTCAAGCCCCTTGAGCAGAAGTCGGCTGGGTTACTGCCGGATTGTACATAGTGCCATTGATCGGTTTTAGTCGACTCGTGGATTATGGTGAGTCCGTTGACCACGAAAGTGTTAAAACGAGTGGTAATGTTGTTTATGTGATGTAGTACGGTGGCTGAGTCCGTCCAAACGTTTGGTTCCCAGTTCATCCGATCAAAGCATCTCCTAATCAGCCTCGCGGCTTTCACGGCCAGTACTGCTGCCGTCAGTTCCAGCCCCGGAATGGACACCGTCTTCAGTGGAACCACTCTGGCTTTTGCGAATATTATCTGGCTGCGTCGCCCATCATTTTCGTCCACCCAGCAGCCGTAAGCCACTGTCCCGTAGCGTATCTCAGATACATCAGAAAATAAGTGGAGTTGAGCATCGTTTATGCACTTGATTCCCGTCAAGCATCTTTTTATTTTGATCTCACCAAGTTGCTCCAGGCTGTGCGGCCAATCGCGCCATCGCTTATCGTCGCCATCCTGAAGAGGTTCGTCCCAACCCGTCCCTCTTTGGCACAGCGATTGAAGCAAGCACTTTCTCGGTAACAACCATGAGGAAACGAAACCGAGAGGATCATAGAGGCTTGAGACTGATGATAGGACTCCTCTCCGTGTGACTGGTCGTTTGGGTAGGTCCAGAGTGAAAATGAATTCGTCACCTCCCGGTTCCCATTGAAGCCCAAGCGTGAGCCCCGTTTGTGAAGAGGATCCAAAAAGCTCTCTCGTACACTCCATTTTCTCGGACTTCTGATAACATTGAGCACCTCTTTGCTGTTTGAAGTCCATTTAGTGAGGTTGAATCCCCAGGCCTTTAGAGTGGCGATCGGTTCGGCCATATAAAGAGTAGCAGTATTTGTGTCTTCAAAGGGACACAGAAAATCGTCCACGTAGAAGCGGTCCATTGCTCTTCCTGACAGATTGCTGGTGCCGCCAAAACGCTTGAGGGTTTCCCGGGGGGCAAAATTAGAACAGAAGGGAGGCGATACCGTCCCAAAGGGATGCACGGTCAGCCTGTACTCGTCGGGTGCGCGATTTGCGTCGTTTTCAGGCCACCAGAGAGGACGAAAGGCGTCCCTAACTTTAACGGGCATCTTCGCTTGCAGAAACACCTCAAGTATGCCCGCAGAGACGGCTACTTTTCCTAGCCGAAAATGACAAAAACCTCGACTAGTGGTGTTGTCCAGTCTGGGCCCTGCAATATGTGGTCGTTGAGTGACACACCCTGACACTTCACGGCACAGTCGAAAACCAATCTGACCTTCTTGGTTTCTTTGGGTTCACGACCGGGTGATGGGGTAGGTACCACCTCAAATTTGCGCTGACAACCACTATATCCACTCTTTCTATATAACCCAGGTCGATGTTATGTTGCATGGCTCGCGTGTATTCCATCCTTAATTGTGGTTCTCGAATTAACCTGGTTTTGAGGAAACATAATTTTAATGTCCATGTTGACTGAAAAATTCCTCTTTCGCTCACACTCCTATACTCTATGACCAATTTGGGACTGTCTTCTCCAATCTAATTCATGCTGACACTGTTTTGTGGTTGGCAATTATTCTACACTTGGTGCACTTACTTTTTCTTTTTATGGTTGTGCTTTCGTACTGAGATTACTTTGAGGACAGTTGGCACGGTCGTGAGATGCACTGATTTAACACTATTGTTTTATTGCTCCTCGGTTTCACTATCTCGCCCACGTCAGCTGACCGCAGACGTTCGGCTCGTTTACGCTGATTTTTGGCTGCCACGCCCAGGAAATTGTTCTTTGGGCCTGATTAAGCGTGGAGAACTTGTTCTATTTGTTTGGACTTGGGGACAGGTATTTATTATTTACTCTTTTTAGCCAACCGTTCCCCTTTTTACAGAATTTGTCCTATTTTTGACTACCTTTTTGGCTGGATAGTGACTGAGGCTCACTGTCAAAGGTATGATCGTGTTTGTACTTATATTTTTTACTCGCTAATAGTACCGTAGAATTTGCAGAGCAATCGTGTTATTGATTTGGTTCCTGCATCGATTTGGGCTACTCGTTGATTTGAGGCTCCGAGGTGCTATCCAGAACGAGTGAAGCTCATAAGTCGGTGAATCGGAAATTGAATCGTTGGTCAAGCCTCATCCATACCAAGACTTGAGCGTTTCGGTTGCTACAATAATCTTTTCAGAGCCATTTCTCGGCTATTTGGCGTAGGTTTTGCTTTGGGTCTCCACGGTACAGGAACCTCGAAACGACCCATTACATACCTGACGTTCTCGGCTACCATTTTCAAAGCAGCCCTATCTTCTCGTGATGGGGCATCTCTATCAATGTCCGGGTCGGCGAATTCGGTGTTATACAGCTGTTGGATGCCTGTTCAATGTTTGCCGTTTCCACCGACGTGCGGTTGGTTTGGATTTTTTGCGGCATCTTTCATCTGTACTTCCATATAAAGTCCAGCCGAATATGGTGCGTACTTCATCGGGTGCTTTGCTGCTTTCTATTCTTTGATCCAGGACCCAATGCTCTTCTGGTACATCACAACCGATCGGCAGATCAGTTTCGTTATTCTGCCACTCCTCGATCGTAACCCCTTCGAGATGCGGCCACTGAGTCAGAATCGATTGCACTGACTGAGGTGCTCTCATCGGCAGGTCCTTCATGGTGAATGCTTCTGGAGTTTCTGGTCTATCGTTGTTGACCAATGAAACAAGTTTTAGATGCAGTTTGGTCGACTGGATGACCTGGGTGCCACTCACTGTGCTCACCGCTAATGTAGATTGATTTCCTCTGAACCTATATCTCTCTGCAAACTCCTTCCTTACTAGAGTGGTATCCAAGCCACTACCTACGAAGGCCAACTCTCTCACAACCCCAAATTGGGTTTCTACGCCGACTGCAAGTACTCCCAGGCCAAAGGGCTTGTTACTGGAGCAAGACACTGAGCAGACCACACTTGGCTTCGGGATTTCTTTGGCATTCAAAATCTGGCATTTGTATAGTATGGAATGGCGCTTCCCATGGCATCCATCCTGACTACAACTGGGTTTCTTTCGGCACACTGCTGCTCGATGTGAATCGCTGAGACAGACAAAGCACGTGTCCAGTCTCTCAGCCATTTCCCGTCGTTCGTCGACTTCCTGTTGCGGAAACGAGGGCATTCCGCTGGGTGATGATGCGCCCCACAAACATTACACACTGACAAGTTTTCACCTCCGCGAGATAATGCATGTGTGTTTGCCCATGGTTGGCTTCTACTTGGCTCCCTGGTCTAGGTTTGCGTCGTCGTAATCCTAGGTACTTTGCTCGTCTCGCGCACAAGTTGACCGAAACGACTGCTTGCTATTCGGGTAAGACGGCCTATAAACTGCCCCAGGTCTTCGAACATGGTTTCCCACCCAAATCTACTGATCCCTTCGGCTTCCTCCGCCTATCTACCATGTGGTTCTGTGGGTAAGCTACGCACTATGGTCTCCAGTGTGTGCAGTGCGTTCAGGTCTAATCGGTAATCTAGGTGATTCGATGCAAAGCCGCAGTTCTGTATTTTTATCGCCAGGCTGGCTAGAGAACCCGACTCGCCTTTGGAACGTTTTGCCTCTGATAGTACACCACCGATCAAATTCCCGGCGACTTTAAATGGATGCTCAAACAGGTCTTTCAGGATTTCACGTGCCCGAGTGTAACCTTCTTCGGAATCCAGCTTCGAGCACCCGTCGATGGCTCCCCTGGCTCTTCCATGACAGTAATGCGGTAAATACAAGAATCGCTGTCTCGGATCGGATATTCTCCTTTCCACAGAGTTCTCGTATGTTTTAACGAACTTACAGTACTGTTCTGCTCTCCCGTCGAATGGAGACAGTTCCACTCTTGATAAGTCGATAGCGTTGGTTGCACTGGTTCAGGTCGACTTTAGTCGTCCCACGGAACTGCTAGGCTGAATGGCCGTATGCTCCGTGGTCTCCAAAGTCACCTGTCGCTCCTTTCTTCGGAGTTGATCTTCCCTGGCAGATTCAGCTTCTGCCCTAGCCTGCCTAAGCTGGGTTTCTAATTCAACTATTCTCAATCGATAGATATCATCACCTTTGAATTCTATACCACTAGCTGAAGTACACAAAGTTGCACTGAGAGGACTGGTAGACCTAGCAATATCTAATGAATCAGTACCACCCAAAAATACTCCAGGGACTTGCTGGGCTACTTCCTGTCCAGCTTCGGTTCGTCTTTGTCCTCTTCTTGGCATTTCTGATTGATTTCCCACTGGAGAGTCCAGGTTGAGTACTGTAACAGTCACTCCGACTGTGAGTAACGCGTAACCAATTCTAAACGAATCCCAAAACCAGAGCAAGATTCATTCGTAGTTTTTACGGTGCTGGATTGACACGTTATACGCACATAAATATGTACATACCTCAACTGTGCGGCCACAACGTCTAACAACGAGGACCAGAGTTCAACAAAGGCCAACGTCAGGTACCACCGTCACGGCAGTCCAAGTTTGAATCAAAAATGTGCCACTTCACGTGGGCAAAATAAGAACGAATGTTGAAGTGTAGTGATTGATGCATGTTGTACTTGTTCGAGGGTCAATAAAATAAAGGGCACAGTCTGGACAATACAAATATATGACAAGGGCTGGGGAGGATTTCCACGCATGTACTTTACAGGCAGCACGCACGGAATAGATGGGGTTACACTTGACATTCCAGCATTTGTCAAACAGGGTAATGCCATAGTCTAGCTGAGAACGAGCACACCTGATCTGAGGAGGCTGGCTCTCCATATAGCGAAACTGGAGGTGACCCATCCTGGGAAGTCAACTCCTAACGCCCTACGAGTTTTTCAGGTCCAAGGGTGGCTTTAGATGCCAGTAAACATAATGACAAATTCAAGGTAGTTCAAAAGACCAAGAAAAAGGGGAATTATAGGGCATTCAGTCCGGTTGTTATTGAGGAGGTTTAGCCAGCCAGGCCGATCCTGAGGGAGAGGCCCAAAAATTCCTCTCTGGCGCAACGAGCGAAGTTGAAGGTACCAGAGGGAAGAGCCGAGGAAACCAGCTGGGCCGATGTGGTCGCAAGACTATGCCGGGCCACCTGCATTGCGCCTCAAAAGGGAGGAGCGTCCGCTGTGTACGTTGAGCCTGACACCAGGTCGACGAGCGGGAAAGAAAAAGCCACGATACCTGCAGCATCACTTAATATTGAAGATGCAGTACCGCAGACACCTACAGAAGCAAAAAACGGGGCACCACCTCGGAGGTTGCTTCTCAGTATACCCCAGCTGCAAACTTCGCAATAAAGTCAGTAGCGAGGACCAGGGAGCTGTCAATATAGTACAAAAACAACTGCAACCTCCCGGAATAAAGGGGAGAGTTGACGACTAGAATCGTAGGGTCTGATGTCTCTTCACTGACAGAGACTTGGATAAAGCCAGATAGTGACGTGCTGTTGCAGGGGTACGCGGCTTACAGACAGGATAGAACGGGTGGAAGACAGGGGGAGTAGCTCTACTAATACGGACCGACGTAGGCCATTGGGAGGCTCCTTTCAACTTGGTCTCAGGTAATGTACAGGCCACACCCTGCTCTATCAGGATCGAGGCGCGAACAGCACGCATTATCTGTATCTACAGGGCACAGCCGGCGACATGAGGAAGACTATGAGCCCTTGCAGATGCTGGATGCGGTGCTTGCGCAGGCAAAGGAGTTAGTCTTATTAGGGGATATCAACCAACCCGAAATTAACTGGGAAGGTGGGGGGGACCACCAAGGGGATCAACGGTCGACAAGTTTATGCAGTGGGTCTGGTTACTTGCCCTTACGCAGCATGTGACGCAGGCCACTGGGCACAGAGGTGGTCAGCACCCGTCTCGCCTTGATTTAATCATAACGCGGCACCAACAGGACGTTGAAGAAACTAAGTGGGAAGAACCACTTGGCAAAATTGATCATGTAGTCATAAGGATCAAACTAAGACTCGGTAAGGGGCCGAAGGAAATCGTGTTACGTCGGCTCTACGGGAGAATCGATAAAGGGGAACTAAAGAGGGCAGCGGAGGAAGTTCAGTGGGCACTGAGTCACACAAACGCCTCCGTAGAGGAACGGTATGAGGCCACCAAGATGGGGCTACTCGAACTTACAAAAGAGTTTGCGCCTCTGGGGGTGGTTAGGAGTAGGAATCAACCCCCATGGCGGAAGTCAAAAGTCCGCAAGTCTATGGTCTTTCGTAGGCAACGATGGGCGGCGTACAAGCTGTAAAAACTCGGGTGGCATAGAACAGCTTTAAGATGGGTAGGAACAAAGCTCGAGCCATCCAAATAGTAGGGAGATTTGCCTTCGAGCGTCGGTTAGCTCTGTCGGTCCGCACAAACCCAAAGCGGTTTAACGCTTACATGCAATCCCACAAATGTATGGGAGAAAGTGTAGCAACTTTGGAATGAGCACACGGACTACTAGCCCCAAGCGACGAAGACCTGGCCGACATGCTTCTGGCACTGTCCAAGAGAATATGTCGACCAGCAAATAAGTCAGCGGAAACAATGGAGGGCCCACAGGCGCCTCCAATACCCGAACTTCCTGTAGTAGAACAGGTGTGCTCGGGGTTGCAAACCTTGAAAAGAAATAAAGCCGCGGGACCAGATGGGATTCATCCAGCAATCGTACAGCCTCTGGCCGAGGTCCTGAAGGCTCCGGTGACGAAGCTGTATGAAACGTCATTTAGAGAGGGAATTGTGCCGGGAGACTGGAGGAGAGCAACAGTGGTAGGCATTTACAAGAGTGGACCCCGGCAAAAGGCCGAAAATTACCGGCCGGTTAGCTTGACTTCAGTACTGTGTAAGTGCCTGGAGCGAATAGTGAGGAAACAGATCTCTAGGCATTTGGTTCAACACAACCTCATATCAAATGCTCAGCATGGGTTCGTGGCAGGGCGATCCTGTCTGACGAATCTCCTGCTGTTCCTCGATGAGGTAATCAAGCGTCTGGACGAAGGGCAGTCGATAGCTGTCTGTTACTTGGACTTCAGCAAGGCGTTTGATTCCGTGAACCACAGATTTCTGGACGTCAAACTGCAGTCCATGGGAATTGTTGGAAAGGCAAGACAATGGATAAGTAGTTTCTTAGCAGGGCGAACTTTTAGTGTTAAGGTGGGGAGCCATGTTTCAAAACCGGAAGGTGTAACAAGTGGGGTGCCACAGGGCTCGGTGCTCGGCCCTCTGCTCTTCCTCATCCTCATCAACGACCTATCACGTAAGCTTACAAAACTCACCCATGTATTTGCCAATGACTTCAAGATAGCTGGGGTAGATTTAGAACTTGGTGCTTTAGAATTACAAAACTGATCTCGCAAATGGGACCCTCCACTAAACCTCCCCAATGCTTGTCCACAAATGCAGAGGCTAGTGAGAATGGTGTGAGTTCGCTGCAAATGGCCTCTCAGGTCAATGAATTGGGAGTTATAATGGACAACAGCTTCAAGCTGCCGAAGCAGCGCACCACAGCAGCTAATATGGCCAGGGGATTACTATTTCCAGTTAGATCCATTATGTCTTGTTAAGGGCTGGAGATTTTCGTTCCGATATAACAATCCATAATTAGGCCGCACACGAAGTAATGTGTGCAAGCCTGGGCACCGTAATACCAGAAGGATATAGACTGTCTGGAGGAAGTGCAACGACTAGCCACTAGAATGATGACTGGGAAGAAGAGTTCAGTTACACAGAGCGTCTCCGTGCCCTGGATCTGTTCTCGATGAAAAGGTGGCGCTTTCGAGGGGATTTGATAGAAACCTTCAAGGTAACGAAGGGACTGTTAGGTGTAAATCGAGGGGACCTTTTCTGTCCGATCCCAGAGAGAGGCAAAAGGGGGTATAGCCTTAGATTACGAAGAAAGAACTCGAGGCTCCAAATTAGGGTGGATTACTTCTCTAATGGAGTGGTACCCTGTTGGAATAAGCTCCCGGAGGAGGTCACAAATACCATAACAGTGAAGGCTTTCAGGAAAGCAGTGGACCTTTGTTGAGTGGCAACATACCCCGAGTTAGGCTAAGCAGTTTTTAGGGTCAGACACAATTTGCTCAGTGTTTCCATCTTTCTCTGATACTGTACAAAATTTTTGCCTTCCAGAAAAAGAAACTCACGCAGTGCTGAGAGCTACGGGAATGTGCCGACAACACAGCTATCTGGGCACACGATTGGCTCTAACCACACCAAGTCCCGTGCAAACTAAACTGAACAGAACTGAATCCTCGTGAGCAGTGCAACGATGCTGCGCATAAGGCTCGTGGGGAACTCTTTAGGCTGCAATCAGCTTTGTCTTGACGGCAGCCGGAGGTATTTGTACCTATTTACATGGCCATAGGACTACCTCACTTTGAAGGTAGTTTGCAGGCTTGGTCACCTCTCCACAAAAAGGACTCCACCTGCCTAGAGAAAGTCCAACGTCTAGCCACGCGAACGGCTGAAGGGCAGAGGAGTAAGACTTACGAGCAGAGACTCTGTGATCTGAATCCGTTCTCGTTGGAAAGGAGGACAAGTCAAGGGGATCTTATAGAAACATTCAAGGTAATGAAGGGCTCTTCTGGCCTTAGATCAGATAGTCTATTTCAAGTGGCCGTAGATTCCAGAACAAGGGGACATGGAAAGAAGCTGATAAAAGCCCGAACTAGGTTCATGACTAGATCGCACTTCCTCAGCAACAAGGTAGTGAACTGTTGGAACGGTCTGCCTGGTGGAATGGTAGATCTGCAGACAGTCCAATCCTCCAGAGGTGCCCTAGATTGCAAGTGGTACGAGATCGTTCCTTGTAGTGAGCCTTAAGTATATCAACTAGATGGATGACCGGTAGCACTACGGTCCTCTTGGAGTGTGTTTTAACAGACTTTTCTGCTCATTGCATGCAGGCTCAGTGGACGCTCACGATGCATAATGTCTCTTGCAGTTGACGTTCAAGGAGGTTTTCCGTTTCCTTCCCACTTTTAGTGGGGATTCGACGAAATACACTGTGCAGTGGTGGGTGCATAACTGGTGTGCATACCATCGAAGGAATTCTGGACGCTCGATTGGCCGTGACCACTACCTGTCCTGTGCAAACTGAACTGAACTGAGGAATGCCGCTGGATGCTACAGCGGTCCTACAGATTAAAAGGAGAGAAACAGCGACTCCTTCGAAATCTTGACCACGAGAAAAGAGAGAAGCACCGGTTAGCGTTCAGAGAGCTCCACGAACGCCAGGCCAATGGTGAATCAGGTCTTTTTATCCGGGATTTTTTGTTCAGCGGAGGCGTCTTCAACCGAGATGGGAACCGTTCAGTCTCACCGGCATCATCAACCAGGCGGCTCTGGCAGTGGAGACGCAATGAGGGTCGGTAAGGAGAAGGAAGACAAAAGAGGGCATGTACATATCATGTCGTCTAATGTCAGGAGTCTGTTAAACAAGCGAGATGAGCTCGAGGCATGGGTGGTTCATCACTCGCCAACATTGGTCGCCTTGACGTAGACGTGGCTTACCAGTGGGGTGCAGGATTAGGAAGTGGCTATCCCAGGATACACACTTTACCGTGCTGATTGGAGCCAAGCTAGGGGAGGAGGCGGAGTGGCGATGTACATTCGAACTGAGGTCTCTTCGCTACAGTTGGATCGCCTGATGGACCCGGAGGGCTTTGGAGAATCTCTTTGGTGTCGCGTGAAGTTGACACCCAGTGGATTTGAGTCCGTCGGAGTCATTCATCGGTCACCAGAAGCAGATCCTCGTGGGATGCTGACTGGAGTAAGACGTTGGGCCGGAGATGGTCACTGTCTAATTTTAGGTGACTTTAACTCCCCGAATGCGGACCGGGAGAACTTGCGGTGCACTGCAGGAGCGGATTCATTTTCCCGCGAGCTTCTTTCAACGGTGCCGGAGCTTTCCTTGTACCAACGCGTCAGAAGGCCGACGCGATCCCAGGATCACCGTACGTCTATCCTAGATCTGGTGACATCTCCAAGGCGGTCCGATGTTGATCAGACCGAGAACCTACCGCCACTAGGGTGCAGTGGCCATGCAGTGTTGACCGTCAGCTGGAAGAGAGGAGCAACCTTTGTCCCCAGACCACAGGGCGGACTCAACGTCTGGCGAATGTCGTCCCAACAAGTCAGGGAGGCTGCATCCTCAGTGATGTTGTATCCGCCAGAACCGTTCGACATAGCCAAGGCTTGGGGGATAATCCGAGATGAAATCCTTCAAATATGCCAGACTTTTGCCCCACCATCCAGACGGCGGCCGTACGCGAAAGGCCCTTCTTGGTTTGACTCGTAACTCAGGCGTCTTTCGAAGCGTCGGAACCCAGCATGGAAGCAAATTCAAGCGACTGGAGAGGGATATGATCGATACCGCACCATCCGGAACCAGAGTACCCAAATGAGACGAGAAAAGCGACGCATCTTCGAGGAGATGTTAGCAATGGACTCGGTTCGAGCACCCAAAAAACTGTTCGCATATCTGCGATGGAGAACGCGAACCACAACTACAATCCCAGGCCTACAAGACGGACACGCCCTAGGAGTTACAGATGAACACAAGGCAGAGATACTGATGAGACACTACTTCTCAGTCTATGCTCCTGAACAGAGGCACAATCGTCCTTCACACACTGCTGTGGGTGCCCCTCAAATGTCGTGTCAAGAACTCACCGAGGAAGAAGTGGCTGCAACCATTCGCACCACTAGAGTCAACCAATCCCCCGGACCTGATGGTGTTAATCCGTTAGTGGTGAAGGAACTGGCCGATGTGTTAACTCAACCGGTCACACGACTGTTCAAAGTGTCTTTAGCAGCGGGAAAGCTCCCCCAAGAATGGAAGAAAGCGGTCGTCGTGCCCCTATACTAAGGTGGGGCGAAGGCTGAGGCTGTCAACTACCGACCTGTCACTCTAACACCGGTGGTAGGTAAGGTTATGGAGCGCCTGCTGGCAACGCGAATCCGGGACCATATTGGGGTATACGAACTTCTTTGCCGGCAACAACATGGTTTTTGGAAAAGCAGGTCGTGCCTGACAAACTTGGTAATCGCACGAGAACGCTGGACGATAGCCAAGGCCGAAGGACACCCTACAGACGTAATCTTCGTGGATTTTAGCAAGGCTTTTGACAAAGTCCCGCATGACCGTCTAGTAGGTAAGCTTAAGGCTCTTGGTGTAGTAGATCCCTTGATTCTGAGGATAGAGGACTTTCTAAAAGGCCGAACCTTTGCAGTACGAGTAGCACGGTCACTGTCAACTTGACAAGTGGCAGCTAGTGGTGTGACACAAGGATCGGTTCTGGGTCCGCTCCTCTTCCTGGCCTATATCAATGACCTACCACCAGTTTTTCATTCACAGTGCCTCACTTACTCAGATGACCTAAAGATCTGGCGCACGATTACATCATATGCTGACGAGCTCGTTCTTCGGGAGGACGTCAGAGCCCTTGAGAGATGGTCAGATCTGTGGTCACCACCAGTCAACAACGACAAGTGTGCGCATATGCAAGTGGGAGCAACGTCCAGCAGTGGGATGTACAATATACAAGGGGCACACCTTCGGCCTTCTGTCTGCGAAAAAGATCTGAGGGTAATGATGGCTTCTCCACCAAAAACGAAGCACAACACTGATAGAGTTTTTTCGTCAGCGTGCAGTATCCTGGGGCCAATTACTCGATCATTCGGCCATCTCTCACTCAACGCCTTCAAGGTATTTTATGCAACCCATGTGCGTCCCAGGTTGGAATACGGGGGGCCAGCGGTTTTCCCTTGTACGTTGGCAAAATTGGCAAAGTTAGAAAGAGTACAGAGAGGCGCAACCCACCTTATCGGAAGGCTACGTGGGGTCGGCTAGGAAGAGCGGCTGAAGATCACAGGGCTCGTTCCAGTGGCCTGTCGGAGAGTCCGGGGAGGCCTGATCTTCACCAGACGTATCATCAGAGGCAACTTCGGTCCAGAACTACGTGCAGAGCTCCCTCTCCGCGGACATGGCCTTACGAGGGGACACACGCTAACTCAATGGAAACTGTAGTCGGCGGGCCGCCCTTTGGTGTACCGTCTATCTCGGAGGGTGACCAATCTATGGAACTCGCTGCCAGCCGAAGTGGTGGACGAGCCCAACAACACATTGTTCAAGCGACTTCTGGATGTATTTCTAAAGAGGCGGTGGGAGACACACGAGTCCACATCATTGAGCTGTGGTGAGGAGGCTTACACGGGAGAGATGCCCTCTGCCTCTATTATGAAGAATGAAGAATGAATGAATGAAGGGGTCTATCCCATCTACCTTATCCCGTCCGCCTCACACTCCTCAACCTCTATCCCCTTGACGCAAGACGTGTAAGAGGTGATCTGTTTTTGATGTTCCACCGTTTTGAAACAGGTAAAAGCGATTGCTTCTTCTCCGTCTGTCCAGCCTCCTCTCTCAGTGGTCACAGCAGAAAAGTTTTCAAACCGAGGCCACTCACTTCACTAAGGATTAATTTTTTTAGCTATGGGGTTATTACTATGTGGAATGTACTTCCGGAAGATATTGTTCCCTTGCAGAACAAAACTATCTTCAAGAAAAAGCTAGACCTATACCTGGGTCTCTCCCAATAATTCCCTTTGTCAAAAAAACAAACAAAATAGTTTTCTTTCATCGCATATATGTTCATGAATGCCGCACCCCCACTCAGATTAAGGCACTGTCCACAGTGTGACACTGCATGAGGTTATGTGTATCTTGTTTTCGCTGCCACCCCCCCCCCGATTCTTTTTACTCTCGTTTCAGCTCGGTGAATCCGACATAAGATCAAAGATTTCCTCAAGAAACGGGACAATTGGGCTCAAAGCCTCGAACCCGTGTAGTACTTCGAGAATCCAAGACTTGCGTCGGTCCGCACAAACCCAAAGCGATTCTACGCCTACATGCAATCTCACAAACGTATGAGAGAGAGCGTAGCAACTTTGGAAGGAGCACAGGGACGACTAGCTCTAAACGACGAAGACAAGGCTGACATGCTCTTGGAATTCTTCAAGACCATATATCGACCAGAAAAGAGTTTGGAGGAAAGAATGGAGGGCCCACAGGCGCCTCCAATACCCGAACTTACCGTAGAAGAAAAAGTGTACGCGGAGCCGCAAACGTTGAATAGAAATAAAACAGCACGTCCAGACGGGATTCATCCAGCAATCGTACAGCCTCTGGCCGAGGTCCTGAAGGCTCCGGTGACGAAGCTGTATGAAACGTCATTTAGAGAGGGAATTGTGCCGGGAGACTGGAGGAGAGCAACAGTGGTAGGCATTTACAAGAGTGGACCCCGGCAAAAGGCCGAAAATTACCGGCCGGTTAGCTTGACTTCAGTACTGTGTAAGTGCCTGGAGCGAATAGTGAGGAAACAGATCTCTAGGCATTTGGTTCATCACAACCTCATATCAAATGCTCAGCATGGGTTCGTGGCAGGGCGATCCTGTCTGACGAATCTCCTGCTGTTCCTCGATGAGGTAATCAAGCGTCTGGACGAAGGGCAGTCGATAGCTGTCTGTTACTTGGACTTCAGCAAGGCGTTTGATTCCGTGAACCACAGATTTCTGGACGTCAAACTGCAGTCCATGGGAATTGTTGGAAAGGCAAGACAATGGATAAGTAGTTTCTTAGCAGGGCGAACTTTTAGTGTTAAGGTGGGGAGCCATGTTTCAAAACCGGAAGGTGTAACAAGTGGGGTGCCACAGGGCTCGGTGCTCGGCCCTCTGCTCTTCCTCATCTTCATCAACGACCTAGCACGTGGGCTTACAAACCCCACCTTTATGTTTGCCGATGACGTCAAGATAGTTGGAGTAGATATAGAACTTGACGTGTTAGCAGTACAAAACTGGTCACGCAAATGGGGCCTTCCACTAAACCTCACCAAGTGTCAATGCCTGGCCAAAAATACAGGGGCTAGTGGGAATGGTGTGGGTTCGTTGCAAGTGGTCTCGCAGGCCAAAGGCTTAGGAGTTATAATGGACAACAGCTTTAAGCCGTCAAAGCAGTGCACTTCAGCAGCCAATACGGCCAGGAGAGAACTCTTTCGAGTTAGATCCATTATGTCGTGTAGAGATCCGGAGATTTTCGTTCCGATATGTCAGGCCATAGTTAGGCCGCATATGGAGTACTGCGTGCAGGCCTGGGCACCGTACTACCAAAAAGATATCGACTGTCCGGAGAAAGTGCAAGGGCTAGCCACTAGAATGATGGCTGGGCAAAGGGGGTTTGACTACACAGAGCGTCTCCGTGCCCTAGACCTATTCTCGATGGAAAGACGGCGCATTCGCGGGGATTTGATAGAAACATTCAAGGTAATGAAAGGACTGTCAGGAATAAGACGAGAGGACCTTTTTTCTCTGATCCCCGAGAGAGGTACAAGGGGGCATAGCCTTAGATTACAAAGGAAGCATTCGAGGCTCCAGATGAGGGCGAAGTACTTCTGAAATAGAGTGGTACCCTATTGAAATAAGCTCCCGGAAGAGGTCATACATACCACAACCGTGAAGGCTTTTAAGAAAGCAGTAGACTTATGTTGGGTGGCAGTATACCCCGAGTTATGTCAAGCAGCTTTTAGGGTCAGATGCAATTTACTTATTGTTTCCACCTTACTCTGCCAGGGCTGATACTGCACAAAATTTCTGCCTTTCAGAAAACGAAGATCACGCAGTGTTGGGAGCTACGGAAACGCGCCGACAACACAACTATCTGGACACACGATTGGCTCTAGCCACACCAAGTCCTGTGCAAACTGAACTGAACTGAACTGAACTGAATTGAAGATTGTGACCTTGAAGGGCCTTTGACTGCGGAATTCAAATTTCCTCCGGGAGCATGACGAGTTTCCCCAATGTAGAGCTCAGACTGTTTGATGAGTCGTCATTTACTTGCCGTACTATAGGAACGTTCCTCACTCTTAATATTGATGACGTCAAGCTAGTTTTCTTTCGGTAAGTTTTTTGCTTAAACAAGTTCCTCGGAAGAAACTCAGAGGTTTTGAAGGAGATTGTCTTGAGGACAAATGTCTCTATCAATCGACTGTCGAGCAGAGTGCTTGCGATAACTCTGAAAAAAGATAAGCCGGAAAAAAACCCTGTCACGCATCTGGTTGCGTTCGAATCGTCGAGAGACCTATTGCGATTTTTGGTTTGTTTCCGACTTGCTTGTTCGTTATTCATCTAGAGTTGTATCAAGTCATTTGACGCAAGCATTTCGGAAAACACAGTCGATTCCGGATTATCATCTTTCGATAAAAGAACTGATTCGTGGTCCGCGGTGCAATATTTCCAGTTCTATAGTTACCTGAGTCAGCAGCAAAACATGATGCAGGTTTGTGATCGTTAGTTAGTGACCCGCCTAATCACCATGTGCGCTCTTCACGTACTTTATTTGTGTGTGCTGTGTTTCATAGGTCAATACACATTTGCGTTGTCGGACAGCGGTGGGTATTTAGTACTCGGGATACCAGGTACTAACTAGATCCCGCAAAAAGTCTGAGGAACGGGCAACAAGCCAAAAATTCTGACGGCTCCCAAAAGACGGTAAAAGTCAATGGTATAGGTGAAGGACGGTCTATATTGGAACATTATTTTTCACGTCTACGTTTAGGAGCGGCACCGGACGCGATACTATTAAGGGAGCTAGATTCAACCGTCCGCAAACAGATCCGTCAAAAGTGTGCTTTTTATTTGACCGAAACTAAATGTGCTTACAGCAAACAGACAAACAACAAACAGCCCTGTGGCATCGAACGACAGACAAGCTGCGTGGAGCTAAGTGCTAATTAGTGATGTTTGTTTGGCAATATTTGGCCACGAATTTACTCTTTCAAACTTAATCATTTCCAGGTGGTTACAAATTTTCTTAGATAGATTTGGCACCTTTCTGGTAATACCACATAGTGCTCGGCAATTACATAAGGTCTTGTCAATTTACAGGAATTGCGGCTTGAGCTTGCACATATTCTCCGTTGTTTTTGCTATTTCATATTGGTATATTCTCGTATAGATTCCGAGGGTTATTCAGTTCGGTTCCGTTTGCACAGAACGGGTAATGACCACAGCCGGGCAAACTTCCATAATTATTTCAGCGGTTTGCACACATTTTGAGCACCTACTGCGCAGTGTATTTCGTCGATTCCCCGACGAAAATACGGGGGAAACGTGAAACCTAATGGTTTACAACTGAGGGATACATTTATAGACATTCGAGTGCAGCTTATAAAAGTGTCTTCTATCCGGTCTCAGCGGGTTACCAACGAAGTTCCCTCTGTCAAAGAAATGGAGAAGGCTCAAGTTGGTAGGGGGAGGATTAAAGACCAAGTCTCTAACTGAGGCGATGACACCACCAGGGACTGCTTCTAAGGCGTAGACAAACCTTTGGCGTTGGCGGAGAATCATACGTGCCTCGAATTGTTGCTCTAATGCCGCTAACCAAACCTCGGGATCATGAGGGATACACGACACGAGTTTGAAGATAACTGCATATAATAGGAGGTTTGTGTGGAGCTGCATCTTATCCTCAGATATGGTTACGTTGCGACAATATATCGTGAAAAATATTTATCGTCCAACGAAACGAGGACGTGAAATAGCAAAAATCACAGACTCACCGGGTTGGCGAATTATCCAGGAAGGAACGGGCTCACCAATATAGAAATTCGAGTGCGGCTTATGAATGTGTCTTCTGTTCGGTCTGACAGCGAACTACAAACGAAATCCCCCAAATCGGACAAATAGAGAAGATTCAAGTCGGTGGACAGATGCGCAAGTGTATTCTATTTATTGTGGTACCGAAACGGTATCGATACGAGAAATACACGAAATCTAACGAACGCTACGGCGAAGCAGAAAGCAAACCGAGTGCGTGTACAATCGGCGACAAACCAAAAGTAAAAGTGATTCAAACACGAGATCGACGGAAACCTCGAGAAGGTAAGTTCAGTCAAACGTACGCAATCGAACAAAAGGATGAGGTCAAAACCAAGCCTCTGAAAAGATCGTAGAGAAAATAACTCCAAAATGGTGCCCAGAAAACGGTCGTTTTCTCAGCACGATCGAGGTCACTACACATTATTCATTGTGAGCTTTCAGTGAGTCATTATGCAACAAACGGACATGTTCAATAACGAGACACCTCTTAGGGACTCTAATGGTATCATCCATCCGTCTAGCGAACATGCTCAAAACCGTCAGAAGCAAACTTGTTCCACTTACGATATAGGACCCATTTGAAGGCCTGGACGGTATGCAGGTCCATAAATTCTCCAAGCAAACTGTTGCAACTGTTCATTATTTGCTGCAAGAAGTGCGATCTGATTATCAACCCAGCTCGAACTTTCACGAGCTTTTTCTCGTGCACCCTTGTACGAGAGTCTGAAGCCTTTTTGAATGGACTATCCGACCTACGACTTGAAGACATCTTTCATTACCTTAAATGTCTCTGAAATCTTGAAGTTTTGTCTTTTGAAATGTGTCCGAGAATACGGAGTGTCTACGCCTACTTCTTGCCCCTCTGCCTTTCAGCCGTTCGCTTCGCAAGACGTTGAACTTTCTGTAGACGGGCGGCGTCATTTTTATAGGAGGGCACCCAAGCCTGGACGCTACTTTCTAAATGACGTCGCACTGTAGCCATGTGCAGTGGTATAAATACCTCGTGTTTCCGGTGCGACGATAGGGATCTCAGTCTAAAGTGCTTACCTCGAGCCTTATATACAACAGCATTGCGCTGATCTGACCATTTAAAGTTACAGGTCACGACGACCCTATGGTCTTTAACCCTACTAACGGCTTCTGTAGTAAACGAACTCCAAATGACTCACTGGTCAGTTGACCCTTTCTGTAGATATGTGGGTTGCAGTGAAACAGCCAATAGTCCGTTGACATGCTTTGGACGCAAATGTAATGTGTCTGATTGCAAACAGGTAAAAAAGTGGAAGAGGAGGGTTTTATCGTCTTACGGTTGTCTTAAGATCAAATAAACCTGCACTATGGAGAAATAGAATAAAAGGTATTCAGTAGGCCTTATTCAACGATCACTTGACGCAGGAGAGCTGGAAATGAAACGAACAGAATTACAGGACCAATACAAAAGTGTTATTTAGTAGTTTATTCCCCTCCGCTCGTTTTGATTGGACTCAGAAAATGTGATTGAGATTACGCTCGTCTCCTACAAAGGTTGTACGATCGGGTTCTCCGTTGCTGGGTTTAAGGAAATGACGTGTCTGGAGTACATGGGATATTTGTTTGTTATGGGATCGCCATTTGGTGTAGGACAACGTGGGTGAATGGAAACTGTACATTATCGTCGGGATCGTTGTCTTGCGGAAGTAGTAGTTGATTAACCCGCCGGTGCCAGGTTACCAAGACCGTCTTTCTTCTTGTCGGGGAAACAATACTGCCTACTGAGGATTGCACTCAACCAACCGTACTTCGTCAACCAGTGGGTCGAGTTTTGCTTGCCGCACATTACGACGGAGAAGTATGGGACCCGATGTAGCAAACCAGCTAGGTAGTGGTATACCTGAAGTTGACTTTCGGTTATAAGAGACCAGTCGCCTGTAGAAAGTGGCGTTTGTGGCAGTACACAATAGAGAGCGAACCAAGTGAAGGGCGTTAAACAAAACACTTTCACACTAAGAGATGGATAGATCCTTGGACTTCAAAGAGCGAGTAATTGCGTCCCAGACAATTCTGTTCATTCCTTTCACCTGTGGTACGTACGGTTCGCAACAGACAATGATAACTTTATCAGAGAGAATGAGATTCCGCTATGGGAATTCCACGCTTTGCTTGTCTGATAGTAGAGGTACATGACCCGAAGTAGAAATTAGCACTGCATAAGATATGTAAACAAAAGAAGGCAAACAAACAAGGATAATTATCTAACATTCACCCTGGCCAGAATATGGTGATTTACAACACGTTCTTTTGTAGCGGAATTTGAAATATCAAATCGTTTGCCTTGGCTCTTCGACTTCGTAAGCAGTATGAACATGTTCTCTGTTGTCGTTCTAGCAGCTCTGTGGGGATTCTCGACAACGGGATGATGGGTCATGGGGCGCTGTCTGTATTGATTGACGGTGTTGTCAGACTCACACTAATACATGACCTATATGTAGCCTGTCTCGGCTGACTGTTATGGGTGTGTGCGATTGGAATGTTAACGCCAATTGCCGTGAGGGGCCAGACGACAAATAGAAATATTCTCTACCATCAGGCAGTATAACAAAACCGTTTGAGCAGTACACGGCCAGGAATTGTCAGCCAACTAGGCATACAATAACCACTAGATGAGAGGCGATTAAAATAGTAAAGACGTTTATGAGGGGTTGTGTTCGTTGCGGTACAAAGTGATGAACGGATGAAATGGAGTGGATTTTCAATTGACCAAACAGCAGTATTCAATGCGCTTCAGTGAAAAGGTATGTCCCAGGAGTCCGTGAACCTACTGCGATCATTGTATTCCCATACTTCTGGCCGCGTAAAGGTTTACGGTGAACTATCCAGTCCGTTCGAAACAACCAGTGGTGTTCGACTAGGATGTCCCATTTTCTCCATTCCTGTTCAACTTTGTCATGGACGAAATAATGGAGAATGCTTTCAGAAATCTTCAGGGTGTAGGTGTCAAACTAGGAAATGGTGGGAAGCTGTGTAACCTAGCTTATCCTGACGACCTTGTCCGCTTGTTCGAATCCACGGAACATGCCCAACGTGCACTAGATAAACTCGTAAGAGCTGTAGCTCCATTCGGCATACGCTTTGCACCTTTAATGTGTAAAGTGATGTTGCAAGACTGGACGTCAACGATTCCGAGCTTGATGCTCGATAGAGAGGTGCTGGGAGTTGTCAGCCGCTTCACTTACCTCGGTAGCAGCGTGACAACTGATGGGAGCACAGTAGTAGAGGTGAGCACACGCATATCCAAGGCTCGAGCGGCGTACGCCGAACTGAAGCACTTGTGGTGCCGACCTGATATTTCGTTGGAGTTGGAAGGTCGTGTATACTGTGTCGCGGTGCGTTCAGCTTTATTCTATGGTTGTGAAACTTGGGGTCTGTGTGCGGAAGATATTCGTTATCTTGAGGTTTTCGACCATCAATGTTTGCGTAGTATCGCTAAGATTGGATGGAATGACCGGGTGAGCAATACTGAGTTCAGAAATCGAGTACTGAATATCAAATCAGAGAACGTTTTATCACAGCGTGTCCATCTTAGTAGACTTCGTTGGTTGGGGTACGTGTTACGTATGGCAAACACGTTTACCATAACGTGCCCTGTTTTCCGTTCCTCCTGGATAGTGGAAAAGCCATATCATCATCATCATCATCATCATCATCATCGTACGATGCAAACAGCAGGGCAAGCCCCATTGACCACTGCCTTACTCAACATGTTGCACGTTGAATTAGAAAATATGAGTATAAAAGATGCACGGGAAGTGGACCTACACGGGAAAGGAAAGGAAAGAATGTCCTGATAGCCAACAGACGGAATACAGTCTAACTGTACAAGCATCCCTCATGACTAATCATTCTAAATGAAGGGGAAGTGACAACACAATCATCACTTTCCATTGTTCGCTGCCATATCCTTCAGTATCTCTAACCAACTGGTAGACGAATCTTTTGGACCCCAACCATGAAGACGTGAGGCATCTACTTTTCCCCTGTACATTTTCTCATTCCCCGTTGCCGCATCATCTGTTGACCTACCCGTGGTTTCTTCCATCCCCTGCTACCGAGGTAAGTGAAGCGGCTGACAACTCACAGCACCTTTCTATCGAGCATCAAGCTCGGAATCGTTGACGTCCAGTCGGACATCGGGTCTAGGAATACAGGCAAAACCTGCTGCAATGTGCCTGATATGAGCTCAGTGCTCATCTACATTACTGTTCGTCGTAGATCCCGGTTCATGTGTTATAACTTCTGCTGGTAACGGCTGCGTACTTCCGGATCACACATACGTTGCACGGCTAGCCGGGTTTGCGATTTGCGACGATAACCATGGAGCTGGAGAAATAATCGCATTAAAACTAATGCATGGTCCGACTCTACGTACGTGGACTAGTAAGATGTACAGTGCTGAACAGAACTGCGCCACCGGTAGCTTACGGCGATATGATCAATTTGACTCAAAGTACTTGTAGGGTTGGAGCGCCATGTCGCTGTGCGATACGAGCTGTGTCGGAAATTGGTACTGGACGAGAACAACCGATTGTCTGCACAAAACTGGAGAAGCCTATCCCCGTTGTCTGTACGCTGAGCGGGTAAAGCACAACGCCCACCTGAACAAGCTTCTGACACACTAAGTTTGCCAACTTGTGCACTGAAGTCATCAGTCAGCAGTACAATATCAGAACCTTTACCGATGCGAACGAGGGTGGCGAGGGCATCATAGAACTCATCTTTCTGCGTGTCGGAGCTGCAGTCTGTTGGGTGGTACGCCGAGATCACAAACAAATTGCGCTTAACACAACTATCCTTTCGAACGCCAACTGACCCTTGGAGTCTCACAGCACATAAACGACTGTTAACCAGGATCCAGTCTAAAAGAGCAGCCTCAGCCTTGTCAGTCAAGACTATTCCTACACTACGTTGACCCTCAGCTCTAGCTGCTTCGTCTCCCGAATCGCTCAGGAAATACCTCGATGACATACCAAGAGCAGTAATTTGAATTACACTGTCGAATCCTGTATACTCGTTTCACTTACGCAGCAGACATCAATCTTCAGAGAATCTATTGTGAGAGCTAGGCACGCTTGCTGCCCAGCCTGCATGAGTGTATGCACGTTGAAGAAGCCGAGATTCAGAGGCTGACGAAGCTTGAGAAAATGTGAGTTACAAGACAGGATTATTCACACTATTTGACAATGAGCTGTTGCGAGTGTAGGACGCGTTGTCAGTGGGAGCATTGTGGGTGGATAGAGGGGGCAAAGAGAGGTGGTTGGGGACAGAAGACAAAGGTTGAATAAAAGAGAGGGAACTCTGAGCAGTAGCCCACTCATCTTTACCCACCCCGCTGGATGTAATGGGCAGCGCAGTCCTGATTATCCTGCACGACGACCGATGCAGTATGGAAATCTTTTTATTTATGCAGTTCATGGGAGATGTAAGGGGGGTACTGCTAGGGTGTCCAGTCGCTAATCAGGAGAACGATTAGGGTTCTCAACCAAAGCCTTCAGTTCTAACAAGAACCTGTCCTCAAGACAGCAGGGGTGGCTGAGTGGAAGCCCATTTACTTGGATCAGTTATTCTTTCAATGATTTTACTGACCGAGTTGCCAGGCCATATCGACCCCCAACCTCTAGGATCAGGAGACTGTACTTCGCCTAGCCTTTATCCATTGACCTTCCAGTTATGATTGCATCTCCGGCTTAAAGAAGCCATCCTGAATAGCTCTCTGGGTCACGCAAGCCATCACACCACGTCAGGGTGCAGTCTCGTCGTGTTGAAGGTCAACAGATGACGTGGTAACGGGGAATAAGAAAATGTACAGCGAACTTGGTGAAAGTAGGTGCTTCACGTCTTTGCGATTGGAGTCCAAAAGATCCCTCAACCCGCTGGCTGGAGACACTGAAAGATATGGCAGCAAACTGTGGACAATGGTGGTCGTGTTGTTACTTTCTGTCGAATCCGAAAGATTGATCAGTGGCGTTTGTACAGTTAGACTGTGTATTCCATCTGTTGGCTACGGGCGCTCTTTCTTTTTCCCACCCGTGTAGGTCCACTCCCTGTCCATCTTGTATATTCGTTATTCCTAATCCAACGTGCAACATGGTGAGAAAGGCAGTGGTCTGTAAGGCTTGCCCTACTGTTTAACGCTGTACGGTGATTATGATGATGATGGATGAATGCAGAAGAACTGATTCCTATTGTGAAATCGGAAGACTTCTTGATCGTAAGGCCAGGGAGATGGCCTTCCATAAAGTGCCGTGTAAATGTTCCACTTGTGTGGTGTAGGCTGTTGTATGACTGATCGCTAATCTCTTGTCTCGCAAAAAGTGAGCCAGTTCAGGGACGCAAATGAAGATCCTCGATCAGGATGAGTATAAGCGGGCATTCCGAATACCGCAAACAATCGACACAGGCAATCAGTGACCGTAGAAGCGATATATCCGGACAGACAGATGCAAGTAGAGACCTGGAGTACTCATCGGTAATGGTGAGTAGACATCGACTACGGCTCGATGAGGGCAATGGCCCTTTGAAGTTAATATTAGGTCTTCCAAGTGGCTGGATGGTCTTAATAAGATGGCATGGAGGTGGTTTGTACAAGCGTGGTTTCATTTCGGCACATAGTACACCTAGAAATCACGTCTTTGACTTCTGCTGATTATGGCAAGTTCTTGGAACGCGCAAGGTGAACCATATGGGTTATTCCGGCATGGCGTAATGGATCATGGAGAGTTTTCAAGGTGCTCCTATCAGAAGTGGAAGCACACAAGCAGCAATACAGCGTCAACAACCGAATTGTCCTTCCCAGCTCTGTAGGTTATATGGTAGTGGTATACGGACTACTCGAGCTGCCATCTCGGGATCTTATCATTTTTGATCTTACTGCTTTGTTTGCTATCATACGTGAAGGCGACGAACCGGAGATTAGTTTGAAATAAGTACCGAAGAGAAAGTGCCCCACTCCCAAATGGCTTTGACAGTCGCACAAGCCTCTCTCTCGGTGGCGGGATGATGTCGTTCGCTAGGAGTCAATGTGCGGGAGAAAAATACCATTGGCCTATTGTTTTGACTCCACAAAGTGGCTGTAGCTATGTCGGATGCGTCCGTTTCGACAAAAAGCGAAACGGTATGGTCCACTGTCATAATCATTGCGGTTTTCAATGCTACTTTCAGACCCTCAAGTGTTTTTGGTCAAATGTGATGGTAGAGGGCTAATTTTGTCAGGAATATTGGGTGCCCATTTAGAGCAATTAAGAAACACATCTACCACTTGTAATTACTTCACGTCGGTCACAGGCGGGATATCACGCAAAGGCTTCATTCGTTCAGGATCCGGTTTGATTACGCCCTGTGTTACGTGATAACCAAGGGGTCCGATTTCCGTTGCAGCTGTGACTGACTTTGCGATGTTCATTTATGCCGTATTTGGCGACAGCTTTCAAGAAACATTCGAGGTTCCGGTCGTGGTCCGTCTTTGTCAAGTCACACAGTTACATTGTTGCCATAGGCGAAAGGATCTTTCCGATTTTCTGTTTTCAGGATTTGGTTGTTGATGCACTAACAACACGCCAGGCCATTGGTAACCCCAAAAGGTATTCGACAGAACTAAAAAAGATTGTCCTCCACTTCGAAAGCCGTATAGGGCTTTTCATGTTCCGCGATAGGGATTTAATGTTGTGCTTTTTTGAGATCTAGGATGCCTTAAACAGCGTAACAGGCGATGTTTTCCACCATATTGTCTTTACGTGGTAGTGGATATGCATCGAGCTGCGTAAGACGGCTGGTCGTCTGACTTTAACCAATGATCATTCTCGTCTTATGGTTTGTGTTCTTAGCAACCAAAACTGAGGCTCTCTACGGAGAGTTCGACGGCTCAATTATGCCATCGTTCAAGAGGCCTTGTATCTCCTCAATGAAGCGTTTTTACTCGGAGTGTCTGCGGGATTTGGTGGCAACAAGCTCACAGCTAGGAGACAAATAAGCGAGGGGGAGGGAGACTGGATTTTAGCGGCGGACAGTTCACACAGTAAGAAAGTGCCGCATGTTCCCCCAGATGGTATTTCAACCTTCATGTAACCCGAGGAAATTATGACCAAGTAGAACGTCAGTGCATAAATTCTGCGTGACTGACTTTTACGTTTTCGTGGGCTACATCTTGATGGCGAATAGTTACGCTGCAGTGGCCGGAGATGGCTCAAGACAATGACTTCGTCGCCGTAGTGATTTTCGTGTCACGGGTGAACTAACCCACCAAATAAATCGACGATTTTTTGAGATATATAGCTATCGGGGCTATCCGTATCAATCAGAACTTGGTTTTGACGTTATTCACATGAATTTTGGTTGTTGCGCTTGACAAACAAGCTAAGACAGCCGTTGTTACGACATAGGACAGCAGGGGATTGAGGGCAGGGGAAATAGAGGAACGGGGCCGGTTTTTGATCTGCGCATCTTTAGATAAAGCCGGTCTGGTCGGTCCAGGTTCAGTTGTTGAGTTGGGTGCAGATTGTATATCAGGGGTTGGGGGTCAGAGGGGTCGCGGATGCACAAGGGACGTTTTCAGTCCCATATGACCGACTGTTTTCGAGTTTCACCAGAAGCCTGGCCATGTAAGCAGCTCTAAACGTCATTGTCGGTTGTTTCAACAATCTTGTTCGATTGCTATTAGGCTGCGGTCGTCGCAATGCTTTTCGACGGACACCGAGCGAAAGTCGCAATCCTTTGTCAATGACATGACAACCTAAACGTGCTGGTCATTGTTTTGCCCGAATTCTTGTTTACATGTAGCGAGTGGGCACCAGGCACAAACGACACTTTTTGGGCACACGTACATGGACTGGAGAACTGAAATGGAGCTTTCGAAGGTTTCGCACCCCAAAATTTGCTCGTAAACTAACGGTGAGAGGAATTTGACAAACATATCAAGGTTATCAGATTCATCGGATTGCACTCGTTTCAGGAAGACATTAAAAGTATAGAGCCAGTAAGTCCACTGTTTAAAAGTGCCCGGAGCATTGATGTTGGTGTCGAATTTGTTTGGTCGTAGATAACGGCCCATGGTTGATAAGTCATGTAAATTGATGCGGTTCGCAACAGACGATGATAACTTTTTCAGGGAGAATGAGATTCGGCAATAGGAATTTTACGCTTTACTTGACTAATAATACAGGTACGTTATCTGAGATAGAAATTGACACAATGTAAAATATGTAAACAAGAGAAGGTAAACTAATAAGAAAAGTTACACGACAACCTGCCGGTTACCTGGAGGATTATAAGGCGTTGTTTCGCTAACCGAGATAGAGTTACCGTTGAGAAACGCGCATTTTTGTAACATGAAAGATGAACCTCCATCGGTATAGATGTAAGGCGACATTCCAGAGATTTTAACGAGTGACAGAAACAGTTCATTTCAGTAACAGAGGTCATGTCCGTATATAGAAATGCGAACGGGAACCGATGATATTCGCCCATCGTAGTCAGAAAGTAGTTTTTGTTTGGTGATGTCAAAAGTCCTTTGAAATCCGCGTTTAACCTCTTCAACGGATGTGTGGTCTTGATAAGATTTCCCGCTGTTTAACACTATACGGTGATGATTATGCTGATAATGACATAGATCGTGCTTCCTCCACAGAAAATGTTTAATTCTGAGGACGGATTAAGTGAAACATCCTGGTAACTCCGTGATGGCACAAGGAGTCATAGAGTTCTCGAAGGTTCAATGCACTAGACGACGTTGTGCTACACATGCGGGATAACTCGTATTTAGTTACGTTATCATTTCCCTATCGATATACCAAAACTGTAACAAGACAGTTCGATAAGCCACCATTGAGTCTTGTCCTTCTTTGTTCTGCTTTTGTGATTAAGCTGGAATTTGAACGCAACGGACCTCTGATCACTAATGAACGTAAAGCGGGTACCCCAAAAATAGTGGCGCCACTTCTGGACTGATAGCGTGATAGCATGTGCCTCCTTTTCACCCGGCCTTGTAGCTGGTATATCTCATGACCGATAAGGTTCATTGCAGTGCCGAAGGAAGCCAACAACAAAAGCCTCAACACTTGAAGTGATGAATCACAGCCTCACGGATGCAAGCTATACAACAAGCAAAATGACTGCGAATTTCTGCCTGTTTCATTGCTCTCATACGAGAATGCAAACTAGTCGGATTGGTTCTCTGTGTAGCTCATCTAGTCAGCTGTGTTGGCTCCAACGAACGGTTATCGACTGCAAGAAATATTTCCGATGCGGTACCATCGCGCGTTCCCAGTCGAGGAAGTGGGAAGTACTAAGAGGCCAGCGCCGGCGCCAGCTTTATACTCCAGCGCCAAGTCATGGCCTGGTCGTCTTGTTACCTCCTTCATCCGAGACCAGAAGGTGCACGTCTCGTACTGTATAACGTCAACAATAATGCAACTGATACCTTACAACACGATCGTTGCGTTCTCACACCGTACACACGTTGGTTTTTCTCATCCCACATCTAACCCTCCACACACTTTCATATTCTTCTGAAACTGCAGTTGGCCGTATCTGTGTAGTGTCTCTGAGGAAAGTCCTGTTCCTGTTCCCTCGCGTCCTGCTTCGTCTAGTAGCCAAGTCTTACCCAATCCGCTTTCGCCAGCTGGTGCTCTTCGCCCAGGCGTTCTTTTAGACTGACCACATTTATTGTCCGAACGCTGATGCCTTTAGTACGACAGACGTGTTTAGCTCGTTCTGTGGACACCCTTGCTGTCGACGTGTGTTGTGTCCAAGAAAATTGCATCCAAGACTCCAACTAAGTCTTTTGATCGATGCCCCTAACCGATCCTCCTTCAAAGTTTCACTTGTGTTTGTCTGGGGACCTTAAGGGTGCGGCTGTTCGTCTTGCTGGTGTAGGCGTAGCTCTCAGTGAGAAGGCCGAGGCTGCGTTTCTTGACTGGATCCCAGTTGACAGTCGGTTGTGCGCAGTGTGACTTAGAGGTTCGTGCAAGCGTTGTCCCGATAGACGCAAATTGTGTGTCCTCTCGGCTTATGCCCCTACAAATTACAATTCAGATGCGATCACAAATGTCTTTCATTAAAGGTTATATATATATATATATATATATATATATATATATATATATATATATATAACATATATTCACCGATAACCCGGTACAATGTACAGAGGCGTGGTGCCATGCGTAAACGTGAGTAATCATGTATGTGGGGATGTCCTGTAAGCACGTGGGCTGGATACTTCCCGATTTCCCAGACCAAAGTAGAGGGTTGACTTAGGGGGCCCCACCTCGAGCCTTTGATCAGAACGCCTAACCTACAAGGCAGTAGGATGATATGGGGGTATCGTAGCCCTCTGGGGGCCGGTGACTGATTGCTCAGTTCATACGCCCTTCGGATGAGACCAAATATCCTGGATGCCCAGTACGTCCCTCCGCCACAGATGCCGGTGAGCATACTGTTGTACGCCTCGTACGCCACCCATGGTTGGTTTGGAATCAGGGTTTAGCCATCTCCCCTAGACTGACTCTTAGTCAGTCAACCCGGTGGACAGCGCCAGGCATTCGCTTTTGTCCTCTCACTTCAGTGAGAACACCTCCGCCACGAGAAGGTAGTAAGTAGGGCTTCCTCAGCAGAGGCTGTAGAAAACGCATGGTCACCTGAGAGCATTTCGAGAGGTGTTCAGGACGAGTAGCCATCTCGAAGCCTGAAGCACTCACCCTCGACCATACTGAGGCATTTGGAGGCTCTATCCAAGTTTACACGATCTACATAGAGCAAAACGGAGTAATATCGTGATTTTAGCTGGAGACATGAACTGGAGTCGGTTGGCTGTTTTCGAACAGTGTGCATTTGGGAAGCCCTATTGGCCGCGATTCCGGTCGTTCAGAATGCGGGTAACGGTTGTTGGCTTTGTGTTCAGATCATGGCCTGTTTCTGGCCAGTACGAACTTCAGACAGCCTAATCGCCGGTAAGCCACGTGGCGTCCGCCCTCTTCGAATTAGCAATGGACCCAGATAGACCACGTCGCAGTTGGCTACAAATAATTGGGCTGAATACAAGGCTGTCGGTCGCACTGAAGCACTCTCTGACTCCGACCACGCGATGAAGTGCACTAAGCTGTCCATCTGGGGTGTAAACTCCAGGTTTTAGTAGGCCACAGAATCGTGGAAAATTACTTTTGAACCCAACGATTTATTTGCCGTTCATGGTCTCAAATAGATATCTTAGTTCAATCACTCATTGTCCTAAAATTATAGTTCAATTTCTTAAGTTATCAAATTTCCCTCTTTTCACATCACAGGATTATGTGCGGACATCTACATATCAACGTGCAATTCTGTTCAATGCATCTATGGATTTTCGGGGCAAAGTAGTCTTGGACGTCGGTGCTGGGTCCGGGATCCTGAGCTTCTTTGCTATCCAGGCAGGGGCAACTAAAGTCTACGCCGTTGAAGCATCAAATATGGCCGCTCATTGCAACACTCTGGTTCAGGCTAATAAGCTTGCGGGGCGTATTGTGGTCATTAGGTCTGTTGTTACCATTATTCATCTGAATACTTGTTATCTGTGTCTGGTTTCGTCATCGTTGTTCACCTGACGTTCACGTCGGTTATTCTGTTCTGGTTGATATGAATTTGCATATTGTGTAGAGAGCCCGGGGATTTTAGTTTCGTTCTTAATCAATTGGTAAAATGTGTTCTCAGGTAATTTCAAAATGATCCCCCAAGTCGTCGTAAAGCCGTAAAAATTTTATTGTCTTACCCAGAAAACTTCGGCGTGCAATTCAGTACTAAGTACAGTAAACTGAATGAATTTGTGTAGGGGTACTTGAGTGATCTACGGATAAACTTGCATCCAGTTGGGTAGGACGTAATCATAGACAAAATGTCTGGCCAAATAGAAATGACATCCTACGGATTACCAAGTTAAGAGTCTGCCTTCTTTTATGTTAGATGACCGTACCCACGTAATTCGTGCTGTGCTTTCTGATTGTGTCGTAAGGGGACTATCACGAATTTACTGACCGAGTCCAGTTTCTGGGCACGTGCACCTACTTGTATTGCTTCACAGAGGAGAGCATACTGTCTGCGCTTCAGAATGTTAAAAATATTAAAAACCATCAAAACACTGAAAGGATTCAGCAAAAAACCACATTTTTCGCTTAGTTGATACACAGGAATTTTCCATTGAAAATGCACGGATGAAAAAATAAATAGGGATAAAATCACACTTCGGAACGCACCGCGAAACGTATTTCATCCTTGATATCGAGTAGGTTGTTGGGTGTCATCAAAGGGTTAGTGACGCAGTGAACTAAGGTAACATGTCGAACGGATAGTCTGTCAAAACATCCGGGGTAAATTACAATATTCGTACTTTTCCGCATAGCGAAGACAAAATGGAATGCAGCAAGTCTGCTGGTTTATACTGGACTGAATCTTGTTTTGATGGACTTGAAAGTATCGTAGGCACTCAGTGTTTTCTGGTTTTGCGGTTTTTTTTTTATTCTTCTTGCATTGGAGCTTCTGATAAGGTGCCCTCGATGTCCATGGAGAAACTAATGTAGTCTTATTAGGCATTGCAGTAACCTTTACTTGAGCCGTACACAAATCCCTGACTTCCCGATTGTACACTTTCGAGTGTCCTGCGACACTCGTCGGGGACATCAGTTTTTGTTACTGACCGGACCATCTAGTTCAGGGTAGAGGGGTTTCCCTTCTGGTTTTAGGTCGTGGATGCTGGTATTCCCCAGAATTTCGTGTCAATAACGACACTGTACGGTATGCTCACCCATCTCGCTGCAACACCAACATCAGCCACTACCGATGTGTTCGTGGTGGTTTGCTCAGTTTTGACCTCGAACACAAACTGACCTCAAACTGACAAAAATCTGACTAAGGGGAAACAAGTTTTGGACAGATTTAGGTCAGCTGACGTAACCAGACTAAACAATCCCTTCTAACACACCCTTTAGCTATCACACTTCGCCGGCCAGCCGCGCAAAGTTTGAACAGTTGACCATAAACAGTCAGTTTTTGTCGGCCAGCTGACCAGCGTGCTATTTGGACATCTTCACTTGCGTCTCTGATAGTCCTGTTCCTTGCACTATTTTCAAAACCTCCCTTTGGTTGATTTTATTTAAACTGATCGCTCCTGCCCCGTATTAGATTTTGTTCAATTCTCCCTGGTTCCACAAACTTGTACCCTGTCATGTGTCTGTGTGCAGTTTCATCCTTTCCCCGGTTTCCGTTTGCCTCGTCACATACTCCTTAATTATAGTGGCAAAATCGAGGAAATAACACTCCCGGAACCGGTCGACATAATCATCTCCGAACCGATGGGATACATGCTGTACAATGAACGTATGCTTGAGACATATGTGCACGCGCGTAAATTTCTTGCCCCACATTTGAGACAACCGATTCAGTCAGCCAAAGCTTCCGCTGTACGGAAAAACGAACTCAGTCGTGCTAATCATCACAATCCTGGAGCTCGAATCAATGATGACGAGGGGCAACCGATGGATGGAACAATGTCCGGGTCCTCGCCAGACGCAGACTCGCCTCAGTCAGATGACGAGCTCACCGTTGACGATGGTGATACGGATGTGCAAAAAGGAGAATGGCGTACCACCAGCGAAGACGGAGCAACAAAACGTAGCAACCGGGCGATTATAGCTCCCGGGGTCATGTTTCCTACTGTGGCTAACTTGTATATCGTCCCGTTTAGCGACGAGGCATTGTTTGCCGAGCAGTCTTCCAAGGCCAATTTCTGGCATCAACAGGTTAGCTAAAACCCTTCGCTTAGCTGTATGATAGTTGCTCCAATAATTTTTTGACGTCAGCATTTATACAAGCACTACTCATTTGTTCAAATGATTTACCTGCATTTATGTGATTTGTCATTGAGTTAAGTTGATTATAGGATTGGGAACCATGTGGGGCGTGCTGGCCAGCCACATGGGTCCAAAGATCCATCCAAACATGGCACGATGGCAGACTAATAAATATGACGGTTAAGTTCAGTTTCAGTTCATACAGCCATAAACGTCGTACTTCTATGCTCTGGTTTCGGTTGCTACTTTCCAGCATCGTCCAGTGATAGGCGAAAAGAATAGAAGCATAGTGATAAAAATCCAAAAATCAAAGCAACAAGTGGAATTCATGAAGACAAAGAAAGAGTCCGAATGAAACTACGCCACTGGCCGCGACACCTAGCCATATCACTTAGTGTTTTCAACCGTTTGGTAGGCGGATCGCGTCGACCCCAACCTGGAAGTCTAACACGTCCTACTTGGCCAAGTCCACTGGTCAAGGATTTCATACCTCTGCTATGTCATGGACTGACCACCTCCACCTACCTTCCAACCACTACCTGCCTCAAAGAACAGCGTACGCTGACGAAGTCTATCGGTGGGCATGCGTAACACAAGTCCCAGCCATTTTAGTCTGTTTAGATTCAGTACTTCATCCACATACTGACCTCTGGCTGCCAACACCTTACATCTGTCATCATCGTCATCGTATAGTGTTAAACAGTAGGGCAAGCCCCACTGACCACTGCCTTTCTCATCATGTTGCACGTGGAAATATTTGTGGGTGCTTCAGGCTCCGAGATGGCTACTCGTCCTGAACACCTCTCGAAATGCTCTCAGGTGACCATGCGTTTTCTACAGCCTCTGCTGAGGAAGCCCTACTTACTACCTTCTCGTGGCGGAGGTGTTCTCACTGAAGTGAGAGGACAAAAGCGAATGCCTGGCGCTGTCCACCGGGTTGACTGACTAAGAGTCAGTCTAGGGGAGATGGCTAAACCCTGATTCCAAACCAACCATGGGTGGCGTACGAGGCGTACAACAGTATGCTCACCGGCATCTGTGGCGGAGGGACGTACTGGGCATCCAGGATATTTGGTCTCATCCGAAGGGCGTATGAACTGAGCAATCAGTCACCGGCCCCCAGAGGGCTACGATACCCCCATATCATCCTACTGCCTTGTAGGTTAGGCGTTCTGATCAAAGGCTCGAGGTGGGGCCCCCTAAGTCAACCCTCTACTTTGGTCTGGGAAATCGGGAAGTATCCAGCCCACCTGTTTACGTGAAATGTCCACGTATAGGATTACTCGTTCTTGTGATCTGCTCTGTTCACCCACTCAGGCTACACAAGTTCTGACCGAATTGCTGGTGATTGGACAAAACCAACTACCTTTCATCACACCTATTTTCACCCACTCTTTTACGCACAACATTATTAATACTATTCCATGTACTTCTCAGGTGTCTGTCGACGAAGACGCTGGGCATGCAAATGAGATTCCTTCTTCAGTTGTGTACAGCTCGTCAGAACCATTACTGAGACCATATGTGCCACCGAAGCTTGCAACCTGCAATGCAAGCATTCTGATGCAAATAGGCCAAGAAGCAGATTAGCGCGCACACTCTAGACACTGGTTATTGTCGTCTGCTGCTTGTCCGAGACCCGCATCCAGGACCCCACCGTCGTAGTTTGTCTGAATTCGCCCTCAGGGCGTGCTCTTACTGTGCGTCTATCCGGAGACGCTGAGGCTTCTGCTTCTGGTCATGCTGAAGTGTGGATCGCTTTGAGCACTAAAGCTGAGTGTGGACTACGCGACTGGATCTAATTCAACGGCAGATTGTGTGCGATTCGCTTAGAGGGTTCTTTCAAAGCTAACAAAAGCCGCGACGGCAGTCACTGTCTTTTTGCTGCTACCTACACAGTCCGCATACAGTCAAAGATATTCTCCAATCAGCTTCACGAACTTCTTGGGAAGGCGTCTCATAGAGATATAGCGGTACTAGCTGAAAATCTGAACTCCCAGATCAACCACCCAGGTCCAGATGAGCGAATGCTTGGAGGCCAAAGTGGCGCCAACCATCAATGCACGGATAACGGCAATCGACTACTCCATCTGTGCGCAGACCATCGCCTTTTCTTGTCGAGTACGAACTTCCGGCACATCTTTCGTCGCACAGTTAGATGGCGACCGCCATCTGCTAATCAGTCTTGGACACAAATAGACCTCATAGTCGTAAGCTACCACTGGCGTGGCTCAGTCAAATCACGTAGGTCGTACTGGAGTATATATCTAGATTCAGATCACGCCCAAATGTGTGCTGAGTTTATGGTACGGTTTTCCGCCAAGTCAAAAGTCCGCCGTCAACGCAAAGACGTAGATCAACTTTGCCGGATGTCGGCCCGGGAGAGATATCAAAATGAGCTTACTGCTGAGCTAAGCAGCCACACGCACGATGAATTGTCAGACCGCTGGCAACACATCCAAGACGCCATAAAAGTAGCGAGTACCACATCGTGTGGATTAGTCACAAGGCATACAGTCACGCACTGGATCTCATCGAGTTCCCTGTAATTGCTAGACAGTCGCCGGAATATCCCTGCCGGAAGCGAAAACCACAGTGCCCGCGCCCAACTACGACGAAATCTGACTAGAAGCTTGCGCAGAGACCGAGAGAATTGATGTATGGAACGCGCAGCCGAAATGGAACAAGCTGCTACCACCGGCAATGGTCGGAGACTTTCCCAACTCATCCATTCTACTGGGACCAAGAAGCCTGGAGTGACCGAAATGATCTGCGGGGCAAACGGCCAACCGATCCACCAGGTTCTACGACGTATGGACCGATGGGCAGAACACTTTAAAGAGCAGTTAACCTGGCCTTCAGCGCCAGCGTCCCCACTTAGTAGCCCAAGTGAACCCGTTCGTGCTCCATGAACTATTTGCATTGTCCCACCCCCAGAAGAAGTGGATCGTGCGCTCCACCTCCCGAAACGCAATAAAGCCATCGGCCCAGACGAACTTACTCCTGCCCTCTTCAAAGATGGTGGTGTACACCTCTCCAAAGCGCTCACAAGCCTGTTCTCCGAACTTTGGCTCCACGATTGTGTTCCAGAAAGTTGGAACGGTGCGTCCATCATCCCTGAATACAAGAAGGGGCTAGAAACATCTGTTCCAGTCATTGAGGGATAAGCTTGATGTCGGTTGCATCAAAGTTGCTAGCATCCTCCAAAGAGTGTCCCACGCGCGCGAACAACAAGTCCGTGAAAAACAGCCCGGTTTTCGTCCCAACCGTGGGTGCCTCGATCAAATCTCCACCATCCGTCAGATATTTGAGCTCCGCCTCACTTCGTAGACTGACGGTAATCACATTCGTAGACATCCGAGCAGCTTTTAATTCCTTTGATAGGACAGCCCTCTGGGACTGTCTCGTCAGACGAGGAGTGCCTGGTAAATGTGTGAAAATCATTCATGCTCTATACCGTCAGACTTCAGGCCGAGTACAAGCATATGGCTCATCGTCACCTTGGTTTCCAGTTGGAAGTAGGGTGCTTCAAGGTTGCCCATTCTCACCCTTTCTGTTCAATTTTACAATCGACGGCATTCTAAGAGGACACAAAGAAATCAAACGGACGCAAGCGTTGAGCTCCTACCTGGTAACAGACTTTTAGGCTTAGACTATGCAGATGACATCGCATTGGTTTGTGACGATGCTACTGTGGCACAGTGCGTCCTAGACGACCTCGCGTCGTCTGTATTATGGTACGGGATGTGCTTCTCACCCTCCAAGTGTAAAGTGCTTCTACAAGACTAGCAGGAGTCCATACCCGCATTTACTCTCAGTAACGATCGGTTAGAAGTTCCTGAAAAGTTTGTCTACTTGGAGAGCTGTATAACTGTCGACGGACGGATTAGAGACGATGTGGACAACCGAATAACGAAGGCTCAAGCGGCGTTCTGCAATTCACGTCACCTGTGGAGACGTCGTGATATCTCTCCGACTGAAAGGAAGGGTGTACAACGCTGCTGTGCGTAGTGTGCTTCTATACGCTTGTGAAACCTGGCCTGTTCGAGCGGCCGATGTCGACTGGTTGCCCGTGTTCGGTCATCGATGCCTGGGGAATATCTCGCGAGTTTGGTGGCAACAGCGAATAAGCGATTCCGCAGTTCGAACGCGCATCTACAGAACCGGGGGTGTCGCGTAACCAATGAGTGCTACCATATCACTCCATCGGCTTCGTTGGCTGGGACACATGCTACGTATACCACCTCATCGACTTCCTCGTCGTGCTCTATTCACTGTGCCTAAGGTTGGCTGGAAACGACAACGTGGAGGCCAAGCCATGACATAGCACCGGTCTGTCAAAGTGTTGACGTCAAGACTTCCTTCTGTTGCTTCCTCACGCTTGCATGGCTTGGGACCTCGAGATCCACTACACAGCTGGCTGGGAACTTTGTCGAATATGGCTCAGTGGCGGTTGTGTTGTGACAATTAGTGTTCAAACTCCTGAGGAATTTCCCCTTTGATTCCTCACTTTTATTTTGCTATTTCATGTTTTTGCATGGTGCCAAGCCTCTGTGCATTGTACCGGGTTATCGGTATATATATATATATATATATATATATATATATATATATATATAATGTATGGGGACTGGACCTACACGAGTGGGGGAATGAAAGAGGGGGCCCCAACAGCCAACAGATGGAATACACAGTCTAACTGTACAAATACCACTGATCAACCTTCCGGATTCGACAGAAAGTCACAACACGTCCACCATTGTTCACAGTTTGCTGCCATATCTTTCAGTGTCTCAAGCCAGCTGGTTGGGAGATCTTTTTGACCCTCAGTCAGAGGGTCCAAAAGATCTTCAGCATTACTGACACGATGTTCGTACCATATTCGAACAGTACTACGGATATATGTTTGCTCGAATACCGACAGTCTTCGTCTCTCTTCTACCCTAACGGCCATGTTTCTGAGCCGTATAGAAGAACTGGCGTAACCGTCGCATTGTACACTAGATCCTTGACAGACAACCGGATGTCACACCGAGGTCACAAATGGCCGAGATTGGTAAAGTCAAACGCACATTCTTTATATGCGATGACACTTCATCCTATAACTGTCCACCTGATGAAGTGTAACTGCCAAGGTAACAAAACTTATCTAATTCAGCTACAGCTTCCTTTGTCAAGACAAGGTTTGATGTAGCGGCAACCCAGTCCTGCAGCAGCATTTTACACTTTGAATATGAGAAATCCATCCCAAACATTGCTACGCTGTCGTTTGGGCTATCTAAGAAAACTTGCGACTTACCTGGATCTTCACTCAGAAGAATAATGTTGTCCGCATATTCCAAGTCAGACAAATTTCTACTTGAACAAAGATCGATGTCGCTATTCTCATACGAGGAAAAGGCTACCTCAGAAAATAATTCGATTACAAAATTGAAGAGGTAGAGCGAAAGAAGACAATCCTGACGAACACCACTTGTCGTGGTGAACTCGAGTGAAACATCGCCATAAGCACGAACTCGACTTCGACTGTTTGCATACAAGCATTGGCACATCCTTCAATAAAAGGCATCGCCAGAGAACTGTGAGGTCGAGTGAATCGAACGCCGCTTTCAGATCAAAAAAGACAGAGATTGTTGGCCCACGGAAGATGTGTTGAAGAGTAAAGATGCGATCGATACAGCCGTGACCGGTTCTGAAATCGGCTTGATTCTCACGCGTACACATTTCGCGGGCACTGCATAATCGGTGAAGAATAAGTCCGGTGAGCAGTTTGGATGTGATACGTAGTAGGCTGATTCCTCTTTGGTTTTCACGAGAGGATTTGTCATCTTTCTTGTAAATAGGCACAGTCACCGATTCACACCATTCCCTGGGAGTCTGCTCGCTATCCCAAATAATATGGAGGGGTTTTGTTAACTCCTAAACTGTACTTCGCCTCCATCCTTGAAAAAAGATGGAGACAACCTATCTGGTCCAGCGGCTTTGTGTCTTTTCAGGAACCTATCTCCCGCATGACCTACATTTCTGATGGAGGATTGAAATCCGCCTGCATCGTTTCTCTGGCAGGTATATTCGGAACTTCCACCGTTGAAGTGGGTCAACTGAATTGTTCCTTAAAGTGCGTCGCCTAACGCTCCAGACGAAGTCCCTGAGAGTGAACCACTGAGCTGTCGGATTCTTTGATTCACTCACTTACATTGGGCTTCCGTGAACCGGTACCTCTAATCAAACGGTGAACGTTGCAGGTATTGCCAGTAGACTCAAGCGTTTCCATTTCTCTACATTTCGCAATCCACCACTGCTCACGGTCATTTCTCATGCTCCCAGTCAGTTGGCGTCTCAGGGATTCATGCACTTCATTGAATGTGGCATCTGAAGGGATGGATCTACGAACATTCAACCGAACAATTGATGTCAAATATATCCACCGTTTGGGAGGCCTAGTTGAATTAAAGTCCCGCGTAGCATTCGAAGCGGCATCCAAGGCTTCCTTGATCTGTTGCCAGCGTCCATTTGGGTTCTGAACATCTGGCTGCATCGATAACCATGAGTAGACAACTCCGCCTGAAAAGCAGATCGTCTGTTATTGTCCAGAAACAGCTGCACGAAACGGGTGGCGTTAACGTCGGTGTGACGACGTGCGAGATGTAAACAGGAACAAGCACGTACCAAGGCGTGATCTGAGTCCACAGGCATAGACCAAAATAAACGGCAATCTTCAATTGATTCACGCCAGCTGTGACCAATCACAATATGGTCAATCTGAGTCCAACGTTGTGAAGACGAAGCAGGGCGCCATGTGAGTCAATGCCGCTTCTTATGGCAGAAGTTCGTGCTTGACAGAAATAATCTGTGGTCAGAACACAGCTGAATGGGACGATCCCCGTTATCGGTACGATTTGCTGGGATTGCGATCGGGCCTCCAATGTGCCTTCCGGAATCTCCCAAACGGCCGATTTAGGCGTTGAAATCCCCAGCAATGACCACCACGTTCTTTGAACGTGCGCTTCGAAGTAGCTCAGACAAATCCTGATAGGATTCGTCCTTGGTTTGAGGGGACCGCAGTCAGTGAGCGTATACACAGACACGACAAACAAGGACGAGCGCTTCAGTTTTTTGCAGCTAACATGCACAGAACCGTCCAGCCAAACTGCACACAAGCGACTGCTGACTGAAATCCACTCTAGCAGTGCAAGCCCAGCTCTCATGCTCAAAGCAATATCAACGCCGGCCTGACCACGGGCACTAGAAGCCGGATCACCCGACACACGAAGAGTAAAGTAAGAGACTGAGATTGTATCTAGGATCACAGATCTAAGGTCTGGTCATAAAATTGAGGTCTTGTATGCGCGTTTCGGAGACGGCCTACATATATTTTGAATGTCTCAGGAGTTCTTGCGAGAGCAACCTGTTCCCGTACCTGACATAGTGTGCGGACCGTAAAGGCAGCCCAGTGGGGTGAACATTAATACCTATAAAATGCATTCGATCTATAACCAACTCCTGAACTTCTGCTTTCTTCAGAGACGCAATAACCCGTGGCGTTTTCTATCGATCTTGAATTAAGTAAAGGAAAAGTTGCTAAGGCTCTTTACAGGAAAGATGCTGGAGGTTTCTTGGCGAATCAAAGTTCGCAGCTGCCCACACCGCAGGAGGAGCTTCTCTATGGGAACCCTAACCGGAGCCTTCGACTTGAAAGTCTGACCCACGAGCAGTGGGGCGTCAACTCAGCACGGGAACGCGACCGAAGCACCCGTAAAGGAACTTCTTCTGGTCTGTCTACTACATGCGTTTTGTCTTGTCTTCGCTGGTGCTTTGTTATCGGTCCCGCTTATCGGACTCAGTCCTCAGTCCCATGAACCTACTGGAACAACCGAGACGCGGATGAAGCAGCATTCTTTGGGCTAACGGATGCCCAACTTAGGCGGGCGATAGCTGCCCAATGAAGTGCGATGACTTCTCCCATCCGGGTGCTCCACTCCTACGTCCACCTAGTGGTTTTTCGACCGGTAAACTGTTCGTCTCCGTATATATATATATATATATATATATATATATATATATATATATATATATATATATATATATATATATATATATATATATATATATATATATATATATATATATATATATATATATATATATATATATATATATATATATATATATATATATATATATATATATATATATATATATATATATATATATATATATATATATATATATATATAGACGTTTTCGATTGAAAAAGGCTAGCCAAGCTAAAATCCCAGCACGTCTACAGGCACTGCCGCTGATCGTCCATGACTGCTCTCTGAGTGGGGCCACCTTATTCAGGGTTACCTGCGCGAGTGGTCGTCCCCCTGTCCGCGATCTGGGTCGCAAGCAGTACCATACAGTTCTGCTTTGTCCGGATTGGACAGCCGAGGGTCTGCTTACTTTGAAACCTCGGTAAATCCTAGAGGGCTTTTGCAACCTGAGTTGCATTACTCGGATGCAAAATCAATATTCAGAACTAACAGCAGTGTATACTTTAACTAACCTACCTTAATTAACAAGCGTGTTGATGTGTTGGTTTTGATTTACCTCTTGTTTTCATCACCAGACGTTCCACGGAATGGATCTGACCTCGTTGCGCAGCGCTGCCTTTGCCGAATACTTCAACCAACCAATTGTGGATACGTTCGACATTGGGCTCTGTCCAGCTCTGCCGTGTGTACACAAAGTTGATTTTCGTACGGTTTCCGAAAATCAGTTGGCCTCCATCGACATTCCGCTTCACTTCCAGATATCAACCTGCTCTACGGTAAATGCGCTAAGGCAATTTCCAATTTCCCATTACTTGGCAAAATCTAGTGCCAGTTTTTTTTCGAAGCATCCGACAATGTGGAGATGGATGCGAATTAATTCGCTCGCATCATGCGCCTGTGATTCTATTGATTCCACTTTTGAATTTGTATGTATTTACTTATTGACTTATCACGCAGCGCCAGTGCTCAACTCACCGTTGAAAACCATAGAAGCACTATGCACCGGTTTCATCTAGTTTGTTTGTAATCGTCAGATGCAGTGCATATGCGCTGAGCCCATACGGGAACCCGAACCCGGGATGAACGGGTGAGTTTAACACATAACCGCCGGGCTATCCGGGCCGATCACTCTCGAAGGTTTGTTTAAGACTGACACCATGGCTTCCAGTTGTTAGTTTAGCATTCATACTGCACGGTGAATCATATACAGTCAATGTCGGACTACTCAGGTTTCCTTAGCAATTCGTTCCGCGTCATATAAGAATGACGGGATACACACCGGATAAGTATTTGAGTACTATGGTGTGTAAATTGACCGTCACGACAGGACTGCACCTTGATGTGGTGTGATGGCTTGCGCGCCTCTGTGACCCAAAGAGCTATACAGGATGGCTTCTTTAAGCCGGAGATGCAATTATACCTGACAGGCCAATGGGTAGAGTACTGACGGAGCAGTCTCCTGATCCTCCGGGTTGGGGGTCGATATGGCCTGGCAACTCGGTCAGTAAAATCATTGAAAGAATAACTGATCCAAGTAAATGGGCTTCCACTCAGCCACCCCTGCTGTCTTGAGGACAGGTTCTTGTTAGAACTGAAGGCTTTGGTTGAGAACCCTAATCGTTCTCCTGATTAGCGACTGGACACCCTAGCAGTACCCCCCTTACATCTCCCATGAACTGCATAAATAAAAAGATTTCCATACTGCATCGGTCGTCGTGCAGGATAATCAGGACTGCGCTGCCCATTACATCCAGCGGGGTGGGTAAAGATGAGTGGGCTACTGCTCAGAGTTCCCTCTCTTTTATTCAACCTTTGTCTTCTGTCCCCAACCACCTCTCTTTGCCCCCTCTATCCACCCACAATGCTCCCACTGACAACGCGTCCTACACTCGCAACAGCTCATTGTCAAATAGTGTGAATAATCCTGTCTTGTAACTCACATTTTCTCAAGCTTCGTCAGCCTCTGAATCTCGGCTTCTTCAACGTGCATACACTCATGCAGGCTGGGCAGCAAGCGTGCCTAGCTCTCACAATAGATTCTCTGAAGATTGATGTCTGCTGCGTAAGTGAAACGAGTATACAGGATTCGACAGTGTAATTCAAATTACTGCTCTTGGTATGTCATCGAGGTATTTCCTGAGCGATTCGGGAGACGAAGCAGCTAGAGCTGAGGGTCAACGTAGTGTAGGAATAGTCTTGACTGACAAGGCTGAGGCTGCTCTTTTAGACTGGATCCTGGTTAACAGTCGTTTATGTGCTGTGAGACTCCAAGGGTCAGTTGGCGTTCGAAAGGATAGTTGTGTTAAGCGCAATTTGTTTGTGATCTCGGCGTACCACCCAACAGACTGCAGCTCCGACACGCAGAAAGATGAGTTCTATGATGCCCTCGCCACCCTCGTTCGCATCGGTAAAGGTTCTGATATTGTACTGCTGACTGATGACTTCAGTGCACAAGTTGGCAAACTTAGTGTGTCAGAAGCTTGTTCAGGTGGGCGTTGTGCTTTACCCGCTCAGCGTACAGACAACGGGGATAGGCTTCTCCAGTTTTGTGCAGACAATCGGTTGTTCTTGTCCAGTACCAATTTCCGACACAGCTCGTATCGCACAGCGACATGGCGCTCCAACCCTACAAGTACTTTGAGTCAAATTGATCATATCGCCGTAAGCTACCGGTGGCGCAGTTCTGTTCAGCACTGTACATCTTACTAGTCCACGTACGTAGAGTCGGACCATGCATTAGTTTTAATGCGATTATTTCTCCAGCTCCATGGTTATCGTCGCAAATCGCAAACCCGGCTAGCCGTGCAACGTATGTGTGATCCGGAAGTACGCAGCCGTTACCAGCAGAAGTTATAACACATGAACCGGGATCTACGACGAACAGTAATGTAGATGAGCATTGGGCTCATATCAAACAGGCGATGCACATTGCAGTAGATTTTGCCTGTATTCCTAGATCCGGTGTCCATCAAAGACACTGGAGTGCGCAAGAGTCGTTGAGTATAATGGAGCAAAAGCGTCAGCTCTGGAACTGTAAAGAGATGTATAAGATGCGGAGAAAGCTGCCAAGGCAAGTTGCGAAAAGCCCTAAGAAGGATCGCGAGAATTGGTGGGTCAAGGTAGCCGAAGAAATGAAAATAACAGCTGCCTCAGGTAACAGTCAAAAACTGTTCAAACCTATTCGTGACACCGGTGGACGATGCATCCAGGTCAGTGAAACGATTTGCGATAGGAATAGAGAACCCATCCATGGCAAACAGCAAAGGCTTGACCGTTGGGCCGAATACTTCAAGGAACAGTTTGGCTGGCCGCACGCTAGTGTGGTTACTGCTGTATCAACAACTGCGACTCCTTGGGTGGTATCACTTGAGCCCCCATCGGAAGTAGAAGTAGAGTCATGTATTCGATCACTAAAGCGAGGGAAAGCGACGGGTCCCGACGAACTTCCCCCAGTTATTTTCAAACTTGATGGTGCGGCGGTGATAAAATCACTTTCCGCTTTGCTCCGTGACATTTGGAATGCGGAGCGTATTCCGTTAATACGGAGTGATTCACTGATTGTTCCCATCTTCAAGAAGGGAATACATAATGACTGTAGTAATCATCGTGGGGTTAGCTTAATTCCGATATTCACCAAAGTATTAGCCTCAATTCTACTGCACCGTCTTACACCGACTCGCGACAGCAATGCCAGCGAACAGCGGGCTGGATTCCGCCCAGGTTGAGGATGCATCGATTAGATTTTTACTTTTCGCCGACTACTTGAAACGCGTCACACACACCGCCGACCGACAATAATGATTTTCTTAGACTTTCAATTCAATTGATCGAGCAGCGTTTTTCAGTACTCGTCATCGAAAAGGTATGCCCCAGAAGTTCGTGAACCTACTGAGATCATTGTATTCTCATACTTCTGGCCGCGTTAGAGGTTACGGTGAACTATTCGGTCGGTTCGAAACGAGCAGTTGTGTTCGACGGGGATGTCCTATGTCTCCATTCCTGTTCAACTTTGTCATGGACGAAATAATGGAGAGTGCGCTGCAAAATCTTCAGGATGTAGGCGTCGAACTAGGAGATAGTGAAAAGCTATGTGACCTAGATTACGCAGACGACGTTGTCTGCTTGTTCGAATGCACGGAACATGCTCAACGTGCACTAGATAGACTACCAAGAGCTGTAGCTCCATTCGGCATGCGCTTTGCACCTTCAAAGTGCAAGGTGATGTTACAAGACTGGATGTCAACGATTCCGAGCTTGATACTCGATGGGGAGGTGCTGTCAGTTGTCGACCACTTCACCTACCTCGGCAGCAGCGTGACGACTGATGGGAGGACAGTAGTAGAGGTGAGTACGCGTATATCCAAGGCTCGAGCGGTGTACGCTGGACTAAAGCACTTGTGGCGTCGATCTGATATTTTGCTGAAGTTGAAAGGTCGTGTATACTGTGCCACGGTGCGTTGTTTTATTGTATGGTTGCAAGACTTGGAATCTGCGTGCTGAAGATATTCGTCATCTTGAGGTTTTCGACCACCGATGTTTACGGGGTATCGCTAAGATCGGGTGGATTAGCGGAGTAGGTAATGCTGAGGTCAGAAATCGAGTATTGGGTACTAATTCGGAGAATGTTTTGTCACAGCGTATCCAACTTAGTAGACTTCGTTGGTTGGGGCACGTGTTAGGTATGTCAAACACACGTCCACAGTATCCCGTCTTATTCTCCGTTCCTCCTAGGGAGTAGAGGAGACCACATGGAGGTCAACAGATGACATGGCAGCGAGGAATGAGAAAATGTATAGCAGACTTAGGAAAAGTAGGTGCTTCACGTCTATCGAATCAGAATCACTGATCTGTGTTTTGAGGTGATCCAAATATGAAAAAGCCTTTGGCCTCGGCGGGATTCGAACCCACGCATGGTCACCACCCTCGCTTTAGTACCGCGAGTGCTCTACCAGCTGAGCTACGAGGCCACGCCAGAGGACCTTCGACTTTCTGCATACGGATCGATGTTTGTTTGTACAGTTAGACTGTGTATTCCGTGTGTTGGCTAATAGGGCATTCTTTCCTTTTCCCACCCATGTAGGTCCAGTCCCTGTCCATCTTGTATATTCATACTTTCTAATTCAGCGTGATGAGAAAGGCAGTGGTCAGTGAGACTTGCCTTACTGTTCAACGCTTTTCGTTGACGATGATGATGACATTGACTGCTCCAGAATAACTGATAATCACTAAAAATTTTCATGTTCGATAATCTGGAGATCAATGCGCACCGCTCTTTCATCTTTGTGAGTTTTTACGTGACACCAACAGGTAATTTCAATCTGGGACACACGAATCTCCCGCTCTCACCCTCTTCTGTTCATCATACAAAATAACCCACTAGACCGAAGTAAACGTAATCACGGTCATCTACAAAGTCTGTTGATACTGACAACCTGGTTTCATTGGGCCGCAGGTGGTCATACAGTCATTACGGCCTGGAAACACTATAGTCCATCGTTTGAATTCCTGCGCTGTCAGTCGATGTCTTTTTTTCGGTAGCCCATACTTGTGCTCTCGTATGATGATTATGACGACCGGTGGTGGTCAGACAATCACTATGAGGAACTTTGAACCCTTCTTTCGCGGGTTCGGTACCTGCCGGTCACTTTCCCAAATCCGTAGCGTCTAATTATCCGTCTCTTTCTCAAATATATACCATAATATGATAAAAACGGAGTAAATGAAGAATATAGGTTAGACATGGGATTCTGCTCTGTTTAAATCACTATTCGCTCGCTCAGTCACTGTCTGATTGTGATTGCTTGCTGATTCTGATGCTCAGATGTGGCGTACAATGAATGGACGGTTGGATTTCTTTTGTCTTCCGTTCTCAGATTCACGGATTAGCGTTCTGGTTCGATGTCGGTTTTCTGGGCTCACAACGTGAGGTGTGGTTGTCCACTGCACCTACCGAGCCTCTGACCCACTGGTATCAGGTAAGTTCTCAGTTCCGTAACCAAAGTCGGACAAGCTTCCGTTTCCGATAAATGGTTTCCTCTAAACTCTTGATCTCGTTGATTTCTGGAATGGAAAGAAATATTCACACGGACCGGTTTGTATCGAAGCGTGTTCCATCAGACGAATGACATTCAAATAAGTTCCTTCACATGCATCCGGCTAATGATATACCTAGGAGACTCAGATCACTCCAAGTACCACCGTGACATACATTCCCATAAGGGTGTACGATTTCGTCACTTTGTGTCGTATGCTTGGCGTAGTTCCATCGCAAATGATAACATGGGCTCCTTCTGTATTGTAGTAAAGATATTTTCGCATCGTAACTTTCTTCGTCATTCGTACTTCAGTTTCGTCGTGTTATGGTATGATCAACTATGAGAGCGAGACCAAACAGCCTCAGTTCAGACTTATCCACAGCGGAGTCTACCCGATCATTCCAGATCTTTGATAGCGACAGTAGTCGATTCGTGGTTAAACTGGCAAATCACCGTGGCCTCGTAAACAAAGTCAAGAAGTAAAGCTGAGGGTACAGCGGAAAATTAGTATTCAACCCGTGGTTTACTCGCTTAAAAATTAGCTGTGACATTTGATATGCGAAAGGCAATGGGCAATCGATCACAATCAACACTTTAATCCCACGTCTGAAAATCGAGGTTTGATTTCCGAGAAACTTCTGATTTGTGATGACCATCCTGTGTAAAACTGAACACGTTAGTGATTAGATATTCCCATGGATTTCTAGTGTTTTTACTGCTCAGATCTCTGGATGGTACGTCAAGTACAAAATTAACCTCGAAAATGCGTATTGACCCTATTTCAACATTCGAATAAAGGTAAGGAATATAGGAATTAAGAACCAACCGATCAAGTTCAGAAATAGAAGAGGGTACGGAAAAATAAATTCGAAAACGGTCAATTGATTTTGATTTTTGTTTCCGTCACGGAAAAATAATTCTAGCGTACTCAAGTCAATAAAACCGCTAGGCACTAAATTTGAAATTTAGTACTGGACGCTCTTCTCTCCGTTTTCAGCACCAAACGTTTATGGTTGCATTGTAATTCGTGAATGCTGTGGAAAGAGCCTGTACCTATTCACAAGAACCCACTGCAGTGAGAACCGGCTAATAGAACCCATAGAGTTGCCACAGAAACTCACAAACTGGTCAGTTAAATCTGATGATAAGCTGTACAACAGCGGGGTGCTGTCTAACCCCGAAGTTGATCATCGGTGACGAGGTTCGAACATCGCACCAGTGACCTGATATAATCAGAAATCGATACCACTCGACCACCGCCTGTATACTGGATATTCGGAATAGCGGTCAGGTCATCAGTGTTAGCATTATCCCTCTATGAAATGTTTCTCTATTCACGGCCTCGTTTGGGGGTTCGGGTGAAATGAAATCGGTCTTTGCCTCCGCTTTGTGCTTAAATTTAGTCCAGTTCACTTTTGCACGCTTCATGCAGTTTTATGAACTTTTAAACGTCGAAGATATCCATTGAGCATTGTTTGACTTACGAAGGTTGCCAGGTTGCTTTTGTTATATCTCGGGCGTACCTTGATCTTAGACCTCTGCCCTAATCATCTGCATGATTTAATTCTTTGAACTGGTCTCACAAGCAGTCGGTCTGGGTTTCAAACGTTCCACGACAGTCGGCAGCGAACCACGAAGAATAATGATATCGTACATTGTACAGTACATCTGTAAAGTGGAGCGGCATTATTAGCACTCCTTGTTTCCTTACAAAAACCCTCTAGAATTACACTTTTACGCGCCCCTGCCCACCATCTACTCTGTGATTTACTTTCACGCGCAGAGTGAGGCCACGAGGGACAACGTCGCGCCGAGATTAGACGGCGCTGGCAGTAGCATCAGCCGATGCGTTCGTACTTCCTGAATGAGATACGAGCAATGAGAATCATTTTTGATTCAAAAACCTGAAGAATATGGGACGTTTGAATGATTGGTTGGTCAAACACTTGTACCGCAGAAAACGAAGTCCGTGTCCCTGACATTGAACGGGATGCTTCGTATTTCCGTATTTTGACTAAATACGTTTCTCGTATCTAGGAGTGTGAATCGACCAGCCTCGTTTCTTTTTACGGTTGACCTGAATCTTATCTTCCGACGTATGCATGCACAGTACAGTATTGTGCTTTTATTGTCTTTGCTTTTTACTCCATATTACCCATCTCGAATGGGAAAATTAGTGTATAATTTCCATCTTTGCATATCACGTCCTTTATTAGGTTCGTTGTTTACTTGGGACCCCTTTATTCGTACAAGAAGGCCAAGCCCTTAATGGTCATGTCACTATGCGTGCTAATTCACGACAATCATATGATGTTCAGATTGAGCTGATTGTCCCCGGAAGCCAAACCAAAGTAAGTCTGCTGGTCTTCTACCATCGTCTGATGTTAACCACACCGGCCCTCCACGAATTTCACCCAAAATAATGTGTTACCACTACCTATCGTATGTTCTCATAAAACAGATCACAAACAGTTTGGATTTGAAAAATCCTCACTTTCGCTACAACGGCTATCCTCCCGCACCACCTCCCGGATCTCATGTTCGTTCACCCACTGAAACATACTACGCTAATTTGTGCTTGCAACAACAACTTCAAGTTCAAGCTCAGTCAAGCACAGGATTGACGGTTCCACTGACCGCTGCTGCTTCTGGTTCGCTTTTTGCCATGCACCCTGCCACTGCATTTGTCCAAACATCGGGTTCCGCCGAATCAGCTCTTGCTCAGGCCCCACTTCAGTCCATGCAAATGTCTCCTCATCCAGTAACCCCATCCCCGTTAGCCGTGATGACTCAGGCCAACAATCCAACCGTGGCCGCATCTCATCCACCAGCGCCGCCCAGCACCGTGCTCCTGGATCCGTCTGCTGCAGCTGTTTCCGGACTGTTCTGCAATCCGACTGTCCCCGTCGTATCAGAAGATCACATTCCCCATTCGACTAATGGTTGGCGTCCAGGTAATTTGAAAATCATTCACATACTGAAATCAATCTACCATGCTTTCGATTCCCGAACGAAAAGTAGTTGGTGTTATATATTCTTTGTCCGTCTACCTACGTTTAACGCAAAATATGGATTTGTTGCTAGTTGAGTAATACCAGTAATCTATGGATAAGTTTTCTTGTATGGTTCGCTGCCTGTGTGATACAACATAACCCGATCAAAGGTTGTACTCCAAAAGCGATAACTTGTCAAAAACTGAAGCAGTTGGATCTCGTAATGAACTTCGACGAGCAAGACAGAAAATGGACGTTGCATACTTTCATTGGTCATTAGATAGAAAATATGAAATGAATTGCCTAAAAATTTATATTTGCGCACCTTATCAGCCTTACCAAGTGTTTCTTGCACATATAAGAAGTATTCTATCGCAATACGTATTCCTCATTGATTTTGTATGGAAATTTGCAGTGGGGTTCGTACACTGTGGCGAGCTAATTACATTTCCACCTAATCCATTTAGATCAACGTCTAACTAACCGATTATCACATTTCGTGTAGGGGTATTTGATCCCAATGTCGTACACTAAAAGGAGCACCCGCAGACACTCAGTTATCATATGAAGTGGTGTCGCACAATCAACAAGTTTGATGAAGTCAGTAGAATGCGTGCAAGTGAACGGCATTTCTCAACCACCGGAGCCGCGGAGTACGAAGTTGTCACTAGAGAACCCTCTAAATTTTATCCAGGGAATCTGCAAGGCGAAATCAGTAATTCCTTTGGACGGAAAATCGATAGTTTATAAGACCGGAAGTAATTCGGGATATCCTGTGTCTTTGTCACTCTGGTGAACCAGTGATCAGTAGCACAGTTTTGTGAAAAAAGAACGTTTTTATGCACCCGGTGTAGGGTGAATACTCATGACGCAAGTGATTAACAGTGAAACCCAAAAGAATAGAGTATATGGACCAGTTGGAAAGTACAGAGGGAAGCGCGGAAACTTAATAGAACAATGCATACATTTAGAATAGTGACGAAGATCAAGGGCAAGATTGTTGAGCAGTCGTCGTGTACGAGCCAGTGGACTAAATGCAACACATGAATTCCTATGGCTTACCTTTCTTTTCTGAAGACGCACCGCCTTCTGCACACTTTCGTCAGCCATTCCCACGTGTTTCTCTTTGCAGATCCGTTCACGATGGAATAATGTGGTGCTGCATTCTCTTGTTAGACGAGAATTTGATTATTCTTGCTCGTTGTTCACACTAGACGTATATATGTATTATTACTACAACTACGCCCATCCCCACCTGACCATATTAATTTGTTGGTGACGTATCACACGTCGTTTCAAATCCCTCCATTCTCAGCTTCGTTTGCGCATTTCCGTCCTCGCCTCTGTCCCTACATGCGGTTATAATACCCTCAAGCATCTTATTCTCTTACATAAAGTCAAGTTTTACACGACCTCTTTTTAGAGTGCCGCGTTGGTCCTCGTTCTCATCATGGTTGTATCTCGAAAAGCCCGGTATTCTTTCACAATCCACAGTCCCCCGACAATGATATTGCTTGCGAGTCCAACATTGCCTACACGTGTGGATTTATCTCGCTTGTACTTGTGTTTCATCTGGTCAAAACCAACAACGAATAGACTCAGGATTGTCCCCGACATTTTGTCTAAACACTCACGCACTGTGTTTCTGTTGTCGTTTGACCAATGATTCTAACCCTTGCGTCCACACCTTATCCACCTTTCCGTATCAGTTTTCCTCACCCCGGACCCATCGTTTGCAAATTATTATCATGATCTTGGTATTCCTTTGGTGTTTTTGGGCAGCCGTTCGCGAATCGTTATTCTGGTTAAATTCTTCCTAATGTCTTGTTGGCAAATCGACCGACGAGTGGGTTTGTAATAAGCATAACCGGAAAGGTTAATCAGTAGTTTCAACAGGTACAATTGCTTTCTCCAGAACTGGATTTTTGTCAAATGCATAGTTCTTTAGAAAGCGTCTTATTGATTGACGAAGTGATCAACTCGACTGGGCTGATTGAACAGTTTCGATTTTGCACTGGGGAAAACAGAGGGCTTGATTCTACCAATTGAAAACAAACGAGACGAGGAAAGCACTGCACTGTCTAATTTACAAGTGCATCAGTGAGATCTCTTTAGGATTCCATGGTGTACTGATCCACACGGCTTTAATAACTATTAGTTTTGGTACCGGTCATCGGGATGCGAGTTGCCGCAGCTAGCTGTGGAACCAAGAAACTCACGGTTGTCTGTACCCGTCGGAAGATTTTCCGACTTACTCAAGACCATAAATTATCAATTCCTCTGGTACAGCTTCCCCTCAAATATGGTGGATACTCATTCATTTATTACATGATTACCTCTTAGTATATTTTCGATACAAAGACAGGGTCCTCCTAAAGTTTGATGAATAACCGTGAAGCAGTAACAGTCACCGAGTCATATTGCTTCGTTCCGCCTGGGTCTGTTGTGCTACCTTTCAGCTGTGCATAGCGGAATCTTCAGGGTTTTTCGAACTCAAACTGAGTAAGGGGCAACTGCGACTCGCATTCAAGACCCCAGTTCCACAATCCGATAGATGCCCCTATTAAACCTCTCGTGAGTTTCCAATAACGCCTTTCTGGAGACACCGAGGCTGGCGTTGGCACAGCTCCTAGGGAGATAGCCGAAGCGACGCAACTAGGCGGTTCCTTTGCGCTGAGAGCCTTACCGGTTTGTGCAAAGTGAGCAGTCGCCGTCCCGATAGGCGCACTCTGTTTATCTGCGAATGCACCCACCGGCTAAAACCGGAGGCAACCAAAAATTGCACTACCTCTTAGGGTGAAGCGGGCTAATACTGTGATTTCGGCTAGAGAGATGAATGCCGGAACGGCTAGGCCTGCATCGGACAAGGCTCTTGTAGGCTAAATCCCTGTCGATCGGAAAACGGGGCTTTTGGCTCTATGCTGTACCCGTCGCCTGTCCTCGCCAGCTCGACCTTCAGAAAACAGTCGTTGGTACGCCATGTGGTGTCCGCACTTTTCGGATCATTGATGGACGCACATCACTGAACACTTCAAACGGCGGGGTGCATTCGAAATAGTCGTCCGTTCTCGAACACCCCACCTGACTCTTACAACTCGCTAGTTTACACCTAGCCGACCATGTGCTTAAGTAGTGTTTACGAACGCACGCTACAGGGAAAAATCTGATCCATGTCGCCTATCCGTCTTTTGAGACGCGCTAGCTAATAAACTAGACGTGGCCTCACTTTATAACACCAGAACTGGTCGTTCATCAAGAACGCTGCTGATCCAGCGGGTTGTGCACTGTCCCGTTCGGCCGTAAGGTTCTATGTCTCCGCGCCTCCTCGACACACGCCAGCTGGTCCTCACTGGAGGCCGCAAAATGCACCAGAGGTGGAACGTGCCGCCGCCATGCAAGATTCCCGCAAGTTATTGTCTCATGCGAGTCATCGACAGGTAGCCGCTCTGTGAATAGAACTGGCGGTACGCCAATTCGCAGTGAACAGATGCATCTTGAACACTAGGCGGAGCACTTTTAGACAGTGTATCTGGTTTTCGGCGTCACTCTCTCCAGCAGCTCTTCCGGTTCCCGTCCCGTGGTCCACTACGAGGCGGAGTTGCGCAGGGTGATCCAGGTCTCAGGAAGTCACAAGGCGCTAGGCTCTGATAGCCTCCCTCAGCTCTTTTCAAAGATTACGGTGTCCAGGTCGTCCGAGGATTTCATGCTTTGTTTTCAACGATTTAGAATTTTGAGGAAGCCCCCTCCCCGGTGAGAGAGAGGGCGGAAATGATTGTTGTCCCCGCTTTTAAGAAGTGACCATAGGGGTGCACGCCTCATCACAGTAGTGTCGAAATCGCGGGCGTCAAACTCCACCGATTACATAAACCGCTCCGACAGTTGCTTGAGCACCATCGTACCTTCCAAAGACCAGGGGTCGTTCATCTGAGAGGCCTCCGACTCTAGGAGCAGGAATGCTGTGTGGTACTGTTCGTTGAGAGATAAGGTACCTGGGGAGTATGTCAAACCTCAAGGAGTTGTATCGTCATACCTCAGGTCGGGTTTCGGTCTACGGCCAACTTTTGTCTTCCCCAGCGGAGTACGGTAGGGTTGCTCTGTGCCCCAGTTTCTTTGCAACTTTGCCGTAAGAAATTTTCCACGGAACACCTACTCTGGTCTACTTAACGGCGAAAAAGATGAATTCTTCCGTCTAATGATTAGACTCGCCCCCGAATGGTGATGGGGTATTCCCAAGAGTCTCCAGTAATATTACGAAGACATCGATGTTTGAGTACCAACGATCTTCATATATTCTCCGTACACAGGCGTCATCTTTTTAAGCCATAAACGGCACTGGCCCGACAGCCGCGTCGCACAATTGACCCTGGATAGAAAGACCATGCCATGTCGACGCCACAGACGGCTCCAGTCCGCAAGTGCTAAACAATTACTATCAGGAATCGACTGTGCATGACGAGGGTCTTTTCATCTATGACGGATGCCGCAGACAGGCAGCGAAATCAGCTCTAGGGCTGAGATTTGCGTATTCCATGCCGTTATTTGACCTATGATCACACACACGTGAAACATTTATGCGAAATGAGGGTAACAAGATGTTTGCGGCGAACTAACAGGAGGTGACGACCTGATTTTGGCCAGCTTTCTTTCAACGTTGTCGATCAAAGGCGGAAGTGTCCAGAAGAACTCGCCTTGTCCGGGACAGTGCTGTCGCCCTGGGGGTCAGGCCTTTAGTTTTCGCTACTAAAACAAAAAGCAAGTCATAATTTACACCCAACCGCCGCAAATGGGCGGCGACATTCTCCAATATCCGTGGAGCCCACCCATCCCATATTAGAAAAAACTGGTGTAAAGGTAAAACGTAAGTAACCTGGGAATTGGAATGGCGGACCACATCAAGCCTGGCAGTCATCCGGGTCGGTAGACAACTGTCTACCATTGAAGTTGAAGGCCTAGAATGGCGCGGTCTCCTACACTACTTGACACCAACGGTCAACTGAAACTGATCACAACTGTCAAGGCGCTAGTGACTGAAAAGTAGATTCAAATTAGCGTGCTAATAAGACGACATGTTCGGCCGCAATTGTTTGTCTAGTCTAATCTCAAACACCACCCAATTGATCAACATTAGGAAGAGATTTTTTACGTACTTGTTTATTTTGAGCAAATAAAATAACTAAAAAAAGAAACCTGCATTCTGAAATTCATCATTCATTGTAGATAGGTGCGGGAGGTGAATGATAGCACAAAGATGGACGTGTCATGAACTGAGGATGGCACTCGAGCTAATCTCAGGATAAAGCAACAGCCACGAGAAATCCACCGCCAAAGGAACCCAGGAAAACCCGGTTTTCGCTAATTGTTTTGAAAGCCTATGACCAAAAGAAAACAAGACACGGGTCAAGGTAGACTGTTGTGTTAGAATGCATGACTGTGTTCAACGTTAACATCGTAAAACTATTCTGATGTGCACTGGTATTGTTTCCTTATCTGACCAACCTTTGAGTCGGATTATTGCTCTGAAGAATTAAGAAAAACGAACCGCGGGGATCAACACCGAAAATGGAAGAAAAAATGAGAGAAACTCAGCTGTCGTCAGAGAAAAAGTTGGACAAACTGGAATGTAACTTTTTGAAAAGTGAGATAAATGTGATCGCTGAGATCCGACATCTACAACAAGATATTTTTGGATTTGGGCAAAGTTATTTAAAGTGGTCGATTTTCAATACTGGTGCAAACACGGATTAAGAAAGCTTGCTGCTCACACCGAGTACGATTAGGGTCCCCAAAAAGAAATCAATTCGGCCTCTCTCATACTCTATCGTGGCTTCCGATCTCGATACCGCGTTACAATCACAGCACACAAATATCAATCAAACTAAACCTCCATAAATCAAGTAACTGAAACTGTTCTGAAAGAACACGTAGTCACTTCATCATTAATTCAGTCATGACCCTTCGAATTTACCAGACTAGATATGTCTACATCCGGTTCTTTCTTAACAGTTGGGTATACAACATTGATGCTAGCAGTGTTTTACTTTATATTTGTGAAACATAGTTGCTCCAGGCTGAGGATGCTCGGTGACTTTCTGAGTTCGATCAAAGATGTCTCCGAAGGATTACTCGCGTTTGATGGGAAGATCGAGTGAGTAATGACGAGGTTCGTCGTTGTCGTCGCCACTCCCTGACCGGAATGATCGGTCTACACCACCTCCGATGGCTCAGACATATTTTGTGCACTCCTGCCCAGTCTACCTTTTCCTGTTCCATTCGCAAGTACTGAAAGAAGCAATGCAGCCACCACACCAAGACTAGGTGCAGGGGTATGAAAAAGTTAACATCAGCGTTGGCCTATGTATACTCACCAACATGCCAGTACATGGCACGGGGGTGTGGTACCACGCGGAACATGCATTAAATAATAGATTTACAGTGTGGGAAAAGCTTCGATACCGAGTTTGCGGTCTGGTTGGTAGGAAAGGCACCAAGAGGTGGAAGATGAAGCACAAGAGGACGACTAAAGAATGAAGAGAGATTCGAAGTCTGACTTCTAAACAGTAGCCTCGTTTTCAATATCCACTTGGTGTAATGGGCAGCGCGATTTTGACTGTCCCGTATATCAACCATCGCACTCAGCATTTTTCTGTGATTTCTGCTCAACGAAGCGACAAAACGGATAGCGCCAGGATGTGGAATCACTGGACTGATGAATGGACTTTGTCCGGTCTCTACCTATCGACCTGTCAGGTTTGATGGAATTTCAGGTCCGAAGTGGACCATCCGGTAAAGTTATTTATGTCACGGAGGCAAGCCAATAAAACATGTCAATATGCACTTCTGCCTCAATCAGCAACAGGGTTACTGGCTGGCTTTACCAAAGCGCATTATCTGCAGCAATCAGAAGCAGAATTTCAAGTACGACGTACGCAAGTATTACTGCCCAAGCCAAACACAGGAAGACGTGTTTGTGACTGATGCTGCAACACTGTTTGAGACTATCAAAGTAAGATTCGTATTGTAGGTATGAGGTACCCGATAGAAATCCTTTCTCTGAAGTACCTGAAATAAACTTGGATACACGGTTTCTGTTTTGGATGCTGTAAGTGATCGGTGTATTTCGCGGGGACAGAAAGAGCAATACAGTGATCACGCTTCATTGGAGGAAGAACCTATAATCTGCGCTGTTTTTTCCATAACGGTTGTTTGGCAGGAAACCATAAAACTACTATCCGCTATTCGTTTGTGGCAGAACAAATCGAGGAAAAAGAGATTCCGTGAACATTGTCTAACCGAACAGTCAAACTCTACTCACTGCATCACTCAACCAGGGACGGTTGTCGGTGGACCTTCGGGTAAGGGATCTCACATTCCCCCATTCGATACGAATACAATCCTGTTGCACGGCAAACTGGAGCGAACAGAATGGAGGAGACAGGAAAGAATTAAGAAACAAAACAACCAAAGGCAATACTTCACACGACAGTGTTTTTTTAGTTAAGTGGTCTCAACGAGATAGACCTATATAGGACGGGATGACTGATCTAAATGTGTGGGTGAGGGAAATAATGAATGGTAAGAATGATTTGATTGAGACTGAATAATTCATCTTTAGACGAAAAATTAAACTTGCAAATAAGGCTAGATAAGTAGGTGATCGGAACACAATTATCAATATCGACACCATTTGTGCATGGAATGAAAACATGTGGGTCTCCATGACATCCGCACGGTTCGTCGCCAGACTCTACTTTATATGGCCTTGAGTGGTTCTGCACTTCCCCTGCACGGTACACTTCGTGCAGGAGACACGATCCAGCTCGACATATTGATCGGTGGAGGCCAGACGAAGGCTAGTGTCGCAGAAAGTTATGTGCGTTGTCAGTGTCTTCAAAGAACAATCCAGCGAATGAACAAGGATAAAAGCAATTTCCGATCGAACACTCCCAACTAGGATATTAAATTCGATTGCTCGAGGTTTCTTTTGACGGCGAGAGAAGCGACCGCATGCTGAGGAGCAGCTATCACCCTCCAGAACTAGACAAACAGTAACCCAAAGGATTTTGCCCTGTAACGAGTTGGTATTGATGACCTGCAACATACCTGGGGTGGGAACTTTGAGTGATCGTAAAGCTTCAGGTAACTAATCAGTTGTACATATGGCTGAAAATAAAGTGTAAGCATAATTAGAACAAATAGGAAACGAATAACGTGGCGGCAGACCGGTGGTGGTAGACGAGTTTACAACGTTTGCTTACCACCTCGGAGGCCAGATGCTTGAATCCTAGCCACTACCGGTTATTGCGGTGGTAGACAATCATTCACTGTCGTCCGGCTCGTTACCACACCTAATCTGTTGGGTCATTATTGGGTTATCCATCCCAAATCTCAGGGTCTGGTTTCCGGTTGTCTTCAATAATGCAGTGGGCCTTTGCGGCTATGGAGTACACCTCTTCCATTGAACCCATGCGCAAGAATGTGACTGAAAAAACATTCTTCTTGAGCTCGTTAAATTGTTTTGCATGTGATGGGAGATAAAGTACATACCAGTTTAGACGCAATCTTGTGCGGAAAAGACGGAAATTCACATTTCACGATTATTTAGAAATTATAAACGGACTTCCCGCTGATGCTGGAGATTATTTAACGAGTTTTATTTCAAAGTAGAATACAGCAGAAACGTCGGAGGCCTCATCACTGAAAGTATTCTAATGAGAGAAGTCGGAGTTTTTGTCTTAGCTTCGAACTCAGGGATAAGGGTGTCATGGTCGCGAGCAGCATCAGTCAATTACCGAAACGATACAATCATTATGGCCATGCAGAAGACGCTTCTTAGTTGCACTATAGAAGTTCCACTCTTGTGGCCCAAGGATTGCCTTTGGAGCGTCGGTTGTTTTTTCAGTGAAGCATGGATGATATTTTAAAAAAGCCAGTAGGAGGTGTCCTAGAAGAGCCTTAACGGTCATAAAGAAACAAGCGTTCGTACGGCAGGCGTAAGACAACGACGGACGCAAGCCTTAACATACGCATTTGATCGACCGGTGCCAAGTTATAGCCTGATTTCCAAGTTCTTATTATTCGGCGAAGCCAAGGCTTTGCGAACAAAGCGCATCGACAGAGTAGATTAAGTGGCATACGTTGAATGCGTCTAAACCAACGACGGCGGTGGAGTGATAACAGCACATAAATTGGGAAAGCGATACACCCATTCACGAAAAGATGTGAGATGTGGGGGACTGGTCTGATGTTATCAACAAACTCGTTAGATACACTACGAAAACGGTGCAGAAATAGATACACAAAAGTTCCGTTAACCATTACTAGAGGGATTTTTTTGCGTACTGATTATGGTGATATAGGCCTAACACTGAGTTAACATCAAGCTTCGTGTCAACGTAACATTACTAGTGACGGAAGGCACGAAGTAAAACGGAGTGAATGACAGTGGTTAGCGAAAATAACGAGTGCAGCTTTTTGCCGCGCAGTTTCTGCTTTTTCTTGGATTTGTGTTTATGGGGAATGAAAGTGTGACAGACAGGCCACACAGCACCCATATCACTGAGCCATTCCACCCCCTCCGTCCCAAAGTCCCCAACCAACGACAACCGTTGTGGAGAAAGGCTGTAATTGATTACATAATTCAGTTGTTTATGATTGATATCTCGATCAAATATCTCCTTTTCAGTTTTCTTAGCTAATACTTCTCTTGTAAGATGAATAAAGCCTTGCAAATAGCCTCAGTTCTGCTCTACTTCGCTTAACTGATTGATTCGATTTTAAGCAATCTATTTATCACATAAACTAAGGGACGATTCCTACGCCTGAAGGTTCCGACGCTGATCAGAACTCTCCTGATGCTGCTCAATATTGGATCAAATGGCACTGCACATTCAACGGCTTTGTTGAATCCATGGAGCACTAACATTGAAAACCCATATGAATTATCTCGCCCCGACGGCTTTCCGGTACGTGAAAGATTGTCATGGCCACGAAACCCCTGCAGCAACTCTGCAATCAACGTACATCAAGTAAAAAAATGGGCCGTTTGGTCGAAACCTATTACCCGCCTGCAAACAAGAAGTTGGGAAAACGACGGATCAGTTCCTCCATGAACGATTATAACTACAATCACGGACAAGACTTAAACAGAAGCAAGCACGTACCAAGGCGTGATCTGAGTCCACAGACATAGACCAAAATAAACGGCAATCTTCAATTGACCCACGCCAGCGGTGACCAATCACAATATGGTCAATCTGAGTCCAACGCTGTGAAGACGAAGGAGGACGCCATGTGAGCTTATGCCGCTTCTTATGGCAGAAGTTTGTACTTGCCAGAAACAATCCGTGGCAAAAACACGAGAGCATGCGACTGCTCGAGCAATACCCTGACGAAACCGATACGAGGGTGGCAAATCAGTTGGTCACGGCAGAAGCCTCCTAGTTCATTTCTAGGCAATACATAAATGTGCACATCAATGATTTTCCGCCTCAACTACAACTGGATACTGCTTCTGACACCACGATTACCTCTCGAAACCTGTGGCACTCCATCGGTTGTCCTGCACTCGAAACCAAGAATCATATTGCAGCTAGTGCTAGCGGCGATTATGTGAGGCTTGTATCCCATTTCAAGAGCAAAGTGACTTTTCTTGACCACGATACTGAAGGTCCGTGCTATACATCCGACCTCCTCGGACTTGACTGAATTCCTCATCTTAATCTCCTTAATTTTTCATTTCGAGATATGTGTAGTCTGATCCAGGACCCCTCTCAGCCATCTGGCCTATCATGCATCGGCTTCCCGATGTTTTTTAGGAAGGCCTTGGTATGCGTACTCGTACGCAGGCATCACTGTAATTCATCACCGAAGCTTAACCGGCATTTTGACTCAAACTACTCGTGTCGTATGTCGCGTGGATCAAGAACTAAAGCACATGAAGAATCTCGGCATCATCCTGCCGGCTTCATACTCCATTGGGCTGCTCCGATTGTTGTTGTTAAAAAGACAACGGGAGCCTTCGTAATTGCGTGGATATCTCAACAGGATTGAACAAGGCACTACAGCCGCATTGTCACCCATTCCCTTGCCGAAGACACTTTTACCATTCTGAATGGCGGTAAGTGCTTCGCAAAACTTAATCTAGCCGAGGCGTATTTACAAATACTCGTTGCTTCAAGGTCCCAATGTTTTTTGACGATCAACACGCGTCGCTGCCTATATCAATATACTCGCCCACCATAAATCAAGTACTTCGGCTTCGTCTTTGATGCCAGTGAACGACAGTCAGATACCAAAAATGTTAGCGCCATTCAAGCGATGCAACCGTCCACCGACGTGCCCATATTGCGTGCATTTTTGAGAATGATCAGCTACTACAGTCCTTTCCTGCTATCTCTTTACGACACGCGCGCTTTGTTGAAAAATCTGCGGAAAAAATACAAACGACTGTTAGACAGCATTTAAGAGTCACAAGAAAATGCTCAGTTCCCAGCTGGCATTGACACACTATGACTTTAACATTTCCATCGCTGTTGCAGCTGACGCTCCCAATTACGGCAGTGACTCTGTTACCTCGTACAGGTGGTCAAACGGAACGGAGAAACCAATAACCCAAGCATTCCGTATATCGTCACCGCCGGGAAAAAACTTCAACCAAACAGAGAAAGAAGCTCTTGTAGTGACTTTCGTGTTAAAAAAGTTCCACAAGCACATTTATGGGCATCACTTCACGCCACTGACCGATCTCAAGCCGTTACTTGCTATTTTCGACTCTAAGAAGGATATTCCAATGTACTCCGCCAACCACCTCCAACGTTGGGCGATCATCTTCCTTAACTATAGTTTCACAACTGTGTACCGCCATACCGGAGTTTGGACGGGCTGATGCCTTCTCGTGTGTGTTGACGTCATTGCCAGTGACCCCTGAGAAATGCATGATAGCTGCAGTGTCCATCGAGGATGACATGCGTCGCATTCTTCATGATGCTGCCCAGAGTGTTCCGATGATTGGACGACATTCGCCGTGAGTCCCAGCTGGATCCAGTTATCGGTTCCGCTTATCCAGTGGACTAATACAAAGCGGCCAAACACAGCCCCGACTGGAGAATTAACCAACTGTACACACGAAGCACTTCATTTCCATGCATGCAGGCAGAGTCGTTACTCCGACCTCTTTTCGGCAGATAGTCCTTCGACAGTTCCACACCCCCCTCGCAAACGAGACTGCGCTTTGGCGTGGTGTGGTGGCTTGCGCGATAAAGCAACCCAACGAGCCATACACGTTGGCTTACCTCAAACCAGAGATTTAATCATACCTGGAAGGTCAATGGGTAGAGTACTGACGGAGCAGTCTCCTGATCCTCCGGGTTGGGGATCGATATGGCCTGGCAACTCGGTCGGCAAAATCAGTGGAAGAATAATTGATCCAAGCAAATGGGCTTCCACTCAGCCACCCCTGCTGTCTTGAGGACAGGTTCTTGTTAGAACTGAAGGCTTTGGTTGAGAACCCTAATCGTTCTCCTGATTAGCGACTGGACACCCTAGCAGTACCCCCCTTACATCTCCCATGAACTGCATAAATAAAAAGATTTCCATACTGCATCGGTCGTCGTGCAGGATAATCAGGACTGCGCTGCCCATTACATCCAGCGGGGTGGGTAAAGATGAGTGGGCTACTGCTCAGAGTTCCCTCCCTTTTATTCAACCTTTGTCTTCTGTCCCCAACCACCTCTCTTTGCCCCCTCTATCCACCCACAATGCTCCCACTGACAACGCGTCCTACACTCGCAACAGCTCATTGTCAAATAGTGTGAATAATCCTGTCTTGTAACTCACATTTTCTCAAGCTTCGTCAGCCTCTGAATCTCGGCTTCTTCAACGTGCATACACTCATGCAGGCTGGGCAGCAAGCGTGCCTAGCGCTCAAAATTGATTCTCTGAAGATTGATGTCTGCTGCGTGAGTAAAATGCGTATCCAAGATTCGAGCAGTGCGATTCCAATTACTGCTCCTGGTATGTCATCGAGGTATTTCCTGAGCAATTTGGGAGACGAAGCAGTTAGAGCTGTGGGTCAATATGTACAAGAATAGTCTTGACTGGCAAGGCTGAAGCTACCCTTTCACAGTGGATGCCAGTTAATAGTCATCTTGTGTTGTAAGACTCGAGGGGTTAGTTGGCGTTCAAAAGGATAGTTTTGTTAAGCGTAGTTTGTCTGTAATCCCGGAATGCGTTCCAACAAACTGCAACTCTAACACGCAGAAGGATGATTGCTATGATGAGCTCATCACTACCATTCGCAGGAGCAGAGGCTTTGACGCTGTGGTGCTAGCTTGTGATTTTGATGCACAATAACGAGGATAGACTTCTCCAATTTTGTGCAGACAAACGGTTATTCCTGTCTGGTACAAATTCCCGACACAGCTCGTGCCGCACGGCAACATGGCTATCTAACTCTGCAGGCATGCTGAACGAAATCGATTATATCGCCGTAGGCTACCGGTGGCGCAGTTCTCTTCAGAACCGTAGATCCTACTGGTCCACGTACGTAGTCGGACCATGCATTAGTTTTATTGCGACTACCACTCCATCTCCATGGTAATCGATGCAAACCGCAAACCTGGTTAGCCGTTCAACGTTTGTGTGATCCAGAAGTTTGCACCAGTTATGAACAGAAATCACTACATGAGCTAGGAACTGTGACGAATAGTAATGTAAAGGAGCATTGGGTCCATATCCAGCAGGTGATGCACGTGTCAGCAGGTTTCGCCTATGGTCTTAGATCCAACGTCCATCAAAGACATTGGATCTCTCAACAGTCACTAAGGTTACCGGAGCAAAACCCTCAGTTTTTTAACTGTAAAGAGATGAATAAAATACGAAGACACCTGCAGAATCAAGTTACGAAAAGCCTTAAGAACGATCGCGAAAATCGGTCAGCCAAGGTAGCCGAAGAAATGGAAAGAGCAGCTGCTTCAGGTAACAGTCAAAGACTGTTCAAACTTATCCGCCATATCAGTGGATGGCGAACCCCGGTCAGCGAAACAATATGCGATAGAAATGGCAAAGAGCAAAGGCTCGACCGCTGGACCGAATAATTCAAGGAGCAGTTTAGCTGGCCGACGTCAACAACTGAGATTCCTTGGGGAGTGTCACTTTATCCTCCATCCGGAATTGAAGTTGAATCGAGCATTTGATTTCTAAAGCAAAGAAAAGCAGCCAGTCCTGACGAACTTCCTGTGGTTCTTTTCAAAATGGGTGGAAATGCTTTGATAAAATCACTTATCATCTTACTTCGTGACATTCGGAACGAGAAGCGTCTGTTGTTATGGAGCGGCCCATTGATTGTTCCCATCTTCAAGATGGGAATGCGCAATGATTGCAGTTTTCATCGTGGGATCAATTCAACTCCGATGGTCACCAAGGTATTAGCCTCGATTTTGCTGCGCCGTCTGATACCGGCTCGCCGCGAACAACAGACCGGATTTCACCCAGGTAGAGGATGCATCGACCAGATTTATAATCTTCGCTAATTACTTGAGAAGCGTCACATACACACACACACACACACACACACACACACAATCGATCAACATTAATGGTTTTCCACGACTCTAAAGGCACCTTTGATTCGGAAATTTTCTTGTAAACCCGGCATACGCTCATCCCCGGAATCTTAAGATGCGAGTATTTTTCTCGTTCCAGCTTAGACAGCCATGCGGCTTTGTTTTATTTTGATGAGAGGTCACCATTTTAATCAGAATTCATAGCCTGAGGGAAATGCGTCTTCGAAACACGTGTATGACGTGAACACTGCTCAGTAGCACGTGACCAAAAATCCCTGAGTACTGGAAATAAGTAACTGCCGACAAAGAACACTGTACCCCATCCGGCTGATTTATTTTGCTATAGTATGTCACATTCTCTGATACACTTTAACAAGAGTAAATCGATTTATCTGGGCCAAGTTGAAAACGTGGTCAAATTTAGTATAACTGTGGGTTGATGCATCAGCATTATCATATATTTGCTACTGTGTTTCTGCCTAACAATTTGTTTTTATTTCGTTTGCATACTCAAACATTTTGCTTGTCTCGTTTTAGCTTGTATGCCTCGTTTTCGATCGATTAAAGCCTAGTATTCAGGCGTTGACTCACGAGTTCTCACTCTGTTAATCGCATAAATTCTTACGTTACAATATAATCGAACAGAACGATGGACAGACACCTGCGTCAAGATCGTTTCGATGCAGACCGAAATTCTCTAAATGGCGCTGACTCATGAGAACCGCGGGACTATATTATTTCACAAACATTTTTGGGTTTCTCAAAGAATATCAACCAAACTGGAAACTCGTATGCATTTTTTGTCGTCTGCTGTTTAAAAAATCGTTTTTGGTGCACTGATTGTGATTCTGCCGTCGTCACCCTTTGATCCCTGTGTATGCAGACCAAAAACGAAATTTTTGCGCGCTATCTGCTGGCAGCTTCGAAGCAGAATACCCTTGAGACCATTGATCAGTTCATGCAAAAGCTCAGAAATCTTGTCAGAGATTGTAGTTTTCAGGCTGCCAGTGCAAAGGAAAACGAAGAAAATGCAATGCGCGATGCGTTTATCAGTGGACTTTTGTCAGACCTTATTCGTCAGCGACTTCTTGAAAACAAAACACTCGACGTGGGTACTGCTCATGACCAAGCTGAAGCTCTCGATCTAGCTCATCAGCGGTTGCAGACGGTCACTAAATCCAGGTATTTGATAAACCGACCAAAGTGACACTAACTACATCTCGAACTGGCTGTTTTTTGTTACGATCGCCATCCTCGTCACAAATGTCCCGAGGGAGACGCAACTTACAGGTCGTGTGGTAAACGGAGACACATTCAGGTCTGTCAAGCTTCTAGGAACACAACGCATGCCGAGATTTCTTCTCCATTCTTTGTTTCTTTCACCATCACAGCTTTAGCTACGTATGAAAGAGATAAGTTTTGTTACCTGGGAAGTTACATCTCACCAGGTGGTCAGACATCTGATGAAGTGTCATCGAGCATAGAGAAGGCGCGTTTGGATTTTGCTAACCTGCCATATGTGGCTCCGGTGACATCCGATTGCCTACCAAGGGTCAAATGTGCACTGTGGTGGTTAGATCGGTTCTTTATTACGGCTCAGAAACATGGCCGTTATGAGTAGGTGATACGTAAAGACTGTCGGTATTCGAGCATCGATGCCTCCGTAGCATTGCCTGCATCAGCAATGCCGAGGTTAGGCACAGGGTGTTGAGAACCAGAGGTCGTTCTCTGGGCCTTGTTCTGAATCGAAGCAGATTAAGGTGGCTGGGACGTGTGTTATGCATGCGCACCGATAAACTTCCTCGGTGTATGCTCTTCTCCCAGGTAGGCAGTGGTTTTTGTTAGGGAGGCGGAAATTTCCCTGAAAATAGGTCATCATCTAAGCGGGAATCGTCATTCTTTCAATCCACGCACAGGCGCTTCGTTAACACTAACAAATGACAAGCCCGAGTATTCCACGCATGACGCATGTGCGCTTCTATGTCAGGTCATCGGACTAAAAAGGGGAGGTGTAAGGGAGTCGAAAATCTCCCTGAAAACGTCATCCGCAAGGCTGTAGCCCGCTTTTGTCCAACCTAGGGACAGGGTGCTTCGTGAACACTAACCAATGACAAGGCCCGTATATCCCATGTAGCAGTACAGTCATGACGCGTGTCCCTGCACCAATCAGTCTATCACACGTCACTGTTCACATAGACCACTGACAGACAACCTACTGTCTATTCCTCACACCAATCCACCAACCACCCAGACTTCTGACGTACTGTGATCCGACTTAACCAATCACACCTACGCACCAAGCTGAACAATCAATAACGACGCCATGTGTCCATGCGTTCCTTGCCTTATGCTATATGAACAGTTCATTTTTGGTTACGATTGAATACAGTCTTCGCACTTTGTTCGCGGTTACTTTTCCGTTGGGATTGGACAATCGAAGAATCACTGACCGGGAATTATTCGGAAGTTTTGCGCACCGACACAACAGTTTTGAGTTCGGTCACACATTATCCTATATAAACTGCTTGTTTTGTATAAAATAAAATCGGACGGTTCGAAGGCAGAATAATCTTCTCACTATAGTTAGTGTAACAATGTAGAAGAGAGACAACAATCGATTCTGACCACGAGAGAACCCGACTGGATTTCCAAACTTCTGAGAACAGAACATGAAGTTCCCCCAACGAGCTGCAATCCACCATCTCTAAAAAAGGCTGGTGGGAAAGCCATCGGAGCCCGGCGCTTTGTGACATCCTAAGACCTGAATTTTCTTGCGGATCTTCACCTCGGTAGGTGGAACTGCAAAAAAGCACTGCTCCAACAGGGTTTTCTTTGGGAATCAGTGTGCCTGTTGTCCTCCGTGAGTCACAACAAATGAAATAAGAGGGAACTGACTGAAAGGATAAGATCCTGTGTACTTGCAGTTACCAACGCTGGTTGATATCTGCTAATGAGTGCTCTCCTAATTAAGGTTGAACAGTGTAACTACCAGTCTTCGCAATCAATCCACCGATGCATGGAAGTAGATAAGCATTGCGATAAGTAAATGGAATGACTTTCTGGTTGTATTCGGCGACTTTTCTTCGCTTGTCGTTTGTTGGAGGTCTCCAGAACTTGCACCTTTCATGGGGACTTGTACCGTTTTCTCATACCGTATTCAAGAAGTACTCCTACTTTTGATTGAATGACTTATACCACTTGAGCGAAGCGGCATCGGGAGTTAATAGTGATCGGTATACGTCTGAAGAGAGATGATAAGAGTGACAGGAGCTCGACACGAGCAGTGAGTAAACAAAAAACAGAGAAAGCAGACAAGACACTGAAAGAGGGATATCTACCCGCTGAGGTTCCAAAAGTTACGGCCCAGCAACACGTCAGTACAGAGGTTGTGTGAACTTGACAATGTAATACGATCTTAAAGAGTATTTCCGAATTTGATAGAAACAACGGTGTGTGCCGTGCTTTATAAACACACCCCTGACTCGCTGATGTGAATGCTTGATACGCTACCTGCGATTTCTCGCAGTAGTTTAGGAAATGTTACTGGAAACTTTCCGTGCCAACGAGGACGTGCAATGAAACACCGTTTACAAACATAAAAATGCAAATACTGAAGAAATAAGGCGCTGCAGCATCAGCAGCACCGAAAGGTGAATTTGCGGCCAAAACACTGCGATTATTAGCCTGTTTTGGTATGGCGAGTGCTCTAAAAACAAACTGCGTATCCTTTTTCACTAAAAGTCTTACAGAGGGCTTCCCTTTAAGGACAGCAAAGGCGTGATCGCCGACGGAAACTGCAAAATAGCGGAACTAATTGCTCGCAACTGAGATAACATTATTCAATGTGTTCAGGATAACTTATATTCGGATGACTGTGTTGCTTGCGATGTAAAGCATGTAGATGGATTACGGTTCAACGATGTTATCTTTTTGAAGGCCAATTCTAGTCCGTTTTTGGCAAATTCATCCTCACGGCTAATACAATTACATTCACAGCATAGAAATGCATAAGTTTACAAACAACACCTGCATTAAAATGTAGCAGGATATTCGTAAAATGTGTTGCTGTGTATTTCGAAAAAGACGGGTGGGTGGTAGCTTTCGTTTCATATGATATGATACAGTAGGGTTACTGAAACAATCCTAGTTGCTTAGCGAAACCCAGTCATTTATTTTATGGCAATCTATGGTCTAATTCACCAGAGAGCAAACCGAAAATAAGAACTGATGAACAGATTCATTACCATATATTTAAGTAGTAATCGCTTTGGAATTACAATCGACAGTGAAAGATTCTAAACGCCGAGGGAATTCATTATATGTCTGCTTTCCTGGCAAGCGAAAATTCAATTGCTGAACTAAATGTAAATATTAGTCAACGCTTTAACAACAGAATCGCAGTTTTTACATCCGATGATATGTCTGTACACATAGGATGAAACCCAATTGGTCAGAGTATAGAGTTCACCCACTTCCAGGTGTTTGGTGCTGGTGAGATATCTTCGATGAACCGAGTGGTCAACTGCGTCTCACGAATGAGGATCTGCATCAAGTCGTCTTCTTTGAAGCACTCGCTCACTTTGCAAGTTGGTAAAATTGTAATAAGTAGATTACATTTTACGTATGACTCGTCACAGTGTGAACGTTCAACTTACCGTTGAAAATCATGGAAACATCGTGCGGCTGTTTTATCCTTGTTAGGGATCAACAGCAGAGCACATCCACCGACCCCCGAAAGGAATAGAACCCAAAAACTGGATTTCGTTTTCACGTCCACATGGGGCGATGCGGCTGCATGTTATGCGCGCCAACCGATACCCCGACTAATGACAAGAGATCAACCTTGGAGTGGTCTACTCCGGGGTATACGGACGACCTTCAAAAAAACATCTAAAGGAGCTAATTGTCGGTGGGATTTTTATAGGCAATTAACTAAGTTTACTTCTACGCCGCATGTACTCCGATGGAGTTTCCGTATGATAAGCAAGCTGGTCGTTGTGTCTATCATACACAAAGGGATCCAAGGTACGCATCAAGATCTACGCAGGTCTGCACATGCGGTATGATTCACTTCAACTGAACGTCGAGTTACACTACAGGAGAGCGACAATTAAATGGCGGAATATGACGTGAGTTCAGATACCGTCCAATATTGCGATCCACATGTACACTAACTTTATGACCACAACAAATTTAAAAGTATTACCCGACGTCGTACTACTGCATCAATTTTCGACAAAGTATTATTTATGTAACCATTCGGTTTTGTTAACTCGACCATCAATCTCGTACTTCTGTGCTTTGGTCTTGATAGCTACCTCACAACACCGTCCAGTTGAAGGAAGGATAAGCAGAAGCATAACGTGAAAAAGAGACAATGATTGAGGTCGGTAAAATTCACCCCATCTGATTTCCGACGACCTGATGAGATGTAACTGCCCAGGCATAAAACACCTATATCAGGTGGGACTTGTCCGCCAAAACAAGGTTGATGTAGAGCCAACCCAGTCATGCGCAAGTACTTGACAACTTGAAGGCGAAAACCATTCCGAACATTGTTACTGTTGTTTAGGCTATCTAGAAGAACTTGCAACTGAAATGGATCTTCACCCAGGACAATATCGTCTGCGTACTCTAAGTTCGACACTTAACTGTCTCAGTAAGGATTGATGCCGCTATTCTTACGAGGATAGGGCTATCTCAAGAACCGTTACAACCACCTCGAAACTGAAAAGCGAGATAGAGAGCAACACTTGTGAACGCCACTTCTATTGGTGAACTCAGACGGAAGATCGCCGTAATCACGAACTCGGCTTCGGTTGCCTGCATACAGGCATTAGAAAAGTGAAATAAATTTCTCCGGCACACCGTTCAATGAGAGGCGGCACCAGAGAACTATGCGGTCGACCGAGTCGAACGTCGTCCTTAGATCAAGAAAGACAGAATGCGTGCTTATGCTCCAAATACTTTTGAAGGGCAAAGAGGTGGTCGATATAACCCCGAACAGGTCTGAAACCGGCTTGATTCCCTTGTGTACACCTCTCACGAGCGTGAAGAACAATCCCGTGGACCGGTTCGGGTGCGATACTTGTCAAGCTAATTCCTCTGCGGTTTTCACAAGAGGACCGGTCACCTTTCTTGTAAATCGGCGAAATCACCGATTCACGCCATTCTCTGAGAACCTGCTCACTATTCCTGATTACCTGAAGATGCTTAAACTCCGACATCAAAGCTTCAACCCTATCCTTGGAAAAGGATGAAGAAGAACCCAACTAGCGCGGGAGTTTTGTACCTCTTCAAGGAACATACCTCCCGGATAACGTTCAGGAGTGATATCCACCAGCGTTATCTTCCCACAGGTTTATTCGGCGGGTCTGCCGTAGAAGTGGAGCAACTGAACTGTTCCCCAAGGTGCTCCACCAAACGGTTCAGACAACGTCCGTGAGAGTGAATTACTGAGCCGGCAGATTCGTTGATTAACGCACCTGCAGTAACAGACATTGTTCAGAATACCTTATGGGTTCGTCAATCGCGAAAGGAGTGGTTAGAAAGGGATAGACGTGTAGGTCCTGTTAGCATGAAAAGAACGCGGAAAATGCGATGGAGTGGTGTGGCTGATTGGCTTCCCATATAATTGGTCAGTATTACTAAGAGCCGAACCAATTAAACGAGGAAACCTTCGTGCATGCAGAAGGAGACGACGTTCACAAGTCGTTCTGCGACGAGTTAACTCCGTTTGGTTGGTTATGGGGGTTCGATTTTTGCTACTCGGGGGTAGGAAGAGTGACAAGCCTTGACATTTGTTGGTTTATAAGCTCATACACTGGTTATGCAATCTGCACATGGTTGTGGTCATATATGAGTAAAAACAGTGCATTCATAATGGGTATGTAAAAAATGAATGCAGTGCACGAACACATCGTGCTAGCACGGTAGTTCCTCGAGAAACTCAAAGGTAACGATGAAGGTGGTGGAAACAAAACAGGCGTTAAAACGATTAGACAGGTCAGTATTGAGTGGAAAACTGGGGGAGTCATCCCCATTGCTACTATTGCCTCGCACAGATAATACCCTAGTTTTTCTATCCTTCAATTTATACGAGGTTTCTCGGCAGCTGTGGAAACTAAAAGTGTATCAATCTCCGGGACCAGATGGGATACACCCTGCGGTTTTGAAAACACTAGCGAATAAACTAACCTCGCTACAGTCTGGAAGTTTGCCCAAGGAGTGGAAGACTGCAGTCGTCTATCCGCCATACAAAGGTGGTTTCTGGGAGGAGCTTGTGGGCTATCAATCAGTAAGCCCGACTTGCACTACGGGGAAGGTGATGAAAAAATTAGCGTCGACGCGCATTCGGGACCATCTAGGAAATCATATGCTTCTGCCACAAACCAACACCGACTTCGTCCTTAGAGGTCGTGCGTCTTCAATCTACTTTTAGTTGCGCGTCCATCGTTTATTAAGACCTCAGCCCATACGAAAAAGGTTTGTGCTACCGCAGGAGCCACAGTTGGGTCAATACGTCGATCATTCAGACGGTTGAGACCTGATGTTTTCCAACCGCTGTATGCTTCCAACTTCCGTCCGGGACTCAGGTATGAGTAAGCATCTACCTTCCCGTGCACCATTAAAGAGATGTTACAACTTGAAGCGCAACGCTTCACCGCTAGACTCGTCGGTGGATTACGAAGGACCAGCCACGAACGTCGTCTAATTTTTCTTGGATTGCCTCCTGAGTATTACCAGAGAATCCGTGGGGACTTCATCAGCTCGAGGAAGATTCTTTGTGGTGACATGGGACCGGAATTCGAAGCCGTTCCCTCTGAGTATGAACGACCGGATGAGACGTCATTCCCTGACATTGAAATGCTTCAATTGATGGGTCTACCACTGGTGCATCGTCTTTCACTCAGGGCAACTAATCTTTGGAACGCGTCAGGGGCGGCTGTGGAAGAGAAGGATGATGCTCGGTTAAAACGACGTCTCCGTGAACACTAGAAATCGACGTAGAGGGATGCTTCTCGAGCGGCAGCTCAGAGTTTGTGATGAGGCTCGCGCGCGATAACTACCTGTCTTCGTACTTGAGAATTAATTATATACTTAATCAATCCTTAGTGATTTACAGATGACAATGATAAACAAATAATAAACGCAAAAAGCATCACTATTTTGACTCAGATCATCCCTTTGTTTGTCGTCCATTCCATAGCCATCCGACGTCCAGCTAGTTAGGGATGGCTTCATACACGCATGAAGCGATGTATGGATTACTAGAACATGATTAAAAGCAAAAACCTGGGCATAAAACCAAGTAAGAACTAAACATTAGCCAGAATTTTTACTTGCCTGAAGCGCAATCAACCCACCACCAAGCAGAAAAGCAGCGACGCGACCGAGTTTTGCGAAAATATAGCCGGCGGTTCTATTTCAGTTTACGGAGACAAAAATCGATACTCACAATCCTGACCCTACGCCCATAATAACTTGCTGACGATGTGGACGTTTTTTGATTTCATTCAGGGCATCCTGAATGGCGCCAACAGCCCTATCTTTGGTGTGGTCACCTGCCGCCATCACAAACAACCGGACTCGAGGAGCCGGCAGCACAAACGTCCAGTTTGTGACCCCCCGTTCAATTCGGTTCAGTTCAGTTCAGTTCAGTCTGCACAGGACAGGTAATGGCCACGGCCAATCGAGCGTCCAGAATTCCTTCGATGGTATACACACCAGTTATGCACCCACCACCTCCGAGTGTATTTCGTCGAATCCCCGCTAAAAATGAGAGGGAAACGGAAAACCTCATCGCACATCAACTGCGAGAGACATTATGCATCGTGAGCGTTCACTGAGACAGTATGCAATGAGGGAAAAAGTCTGCTAAAACACTCTAGAAGGACCACAGTGCTACCCGTCATCCATCTAGTTGATATTCTTAAGGCTCACTACAAGGAAAGATCTCGTACCACTTGCGATCAAGGGCACATTTGAAGGATTGGACTGTCTGCAGATCTACCATTTCACTAGGCAGACCGTTCCAACTGTTCACAACCCTGTTGCTGAAGAAGTGCGATCTAGCCATCAACCTAGATCGGGCTTTTATCAACTTCTTTTCGTGTCCCCTTGTTCTGGAGTCTACGGCCAATTGAAATAGACTATCTGGTCTGAGGCCAGAAAAGCCCTTCATTACCTTGAACGTTTCTATGAGATCTCTTCGACTTCTCCTCCTTTCCAACGAGAAGAGATTCAGGTCACAGAGTCTCTGCTCGTAAGTCGTACCCCTCTGCCCTTCAACCATCCGCGTGGCGAGACGTTGGACTTTCTCTAGGCAGGCGGCGTCCTTTTTGTAGAAGGGTGACCAAGCCTGCACACTACCTTCCAAATGAGGTCGTACTATAGCCATGCAAATAGGTACGAATACCTCCGGCTGCCGGCAAGACAAAGCCGATCGCAGTCTAAAGAGCTCCCCACGAGCCTTATGCGCAGCAGCGTTGCACTGCTCCGACCATTTGAAGTCACTTTTCATGATGATCCCCAGGTCTTTAACCCTACTGGCTGCCTCTATGATGAACAGCTCTTGATCAGGAGCGACAGTTAGGCTCTCTGTTGCCCTTGACAACAAATGGCTTTTTTGAGCGTTTAGAGGTAAGTCCCATTTGTATGCCCAGTTTAGGACGGTGCCTATTTCCCTGCCCAAGTCCGCCCTACCCTTAGATCCAACAATCTTCACATCATCCGCAAAAATAAAGCTGGGCGATTGAAGAGTGGATGCTAGGTCATTAATAAATAACAAGAATAGGACCGGGCCTAGGACGGATCCCTGAGGTACACCACCGGTGACGTTCACCAAACTGGAGCACCTGTCCCCCACTTTGACATAAAGCGTCCTGTGGGAGAGGAAGTCCTCCAGCCACCTATATACTGGCCCACCTATCCCGAAAGTCTCCATCTTGCATAGCAAAAGACAATGATTAACGGAGTCGAACCCCTTGCTAAAGTCGAAGTAACATACCTCAACTTCCTTACCTTCGTCCAGTCGTCGAGTTACTTCATCTAAGAAGCACAGGAGATTAGTCAGGCAAGATCTATTTTTCAGGAATCCATGCTGCGCCGGGCTTAGCATGGAGTGCTGCAGTAAGTGCTGGCAGATATGAGCACGGATGATCTTCTCGAGAACTTTACAGAGAATGCTAGTTGGGCTTACCGGCCTGTAGTTCTGCACAGCCAAATTAGGCCCACTCTTATGTATTGCCACGACTGCCGCGACTTTCCAGTCACGAGGCAGCTTACCCTGGTCAAACGTGGATCTGTACAGCCTGCATACCGATGGAGCTATGATATCCGCCAACGGCCTAATGATAGCTGGATGAATGCCATCTGGGCCCGCTGACTTGTGGCTGTTTAACTCCTGTAGGTACTTACGCACGCATTCCTCTGAAAGATCTAGCTCGTTTAACTGAGGAGGATGTATCAGCGCCAGATCTACTAGTACCCCACTATCTATCCTATGTACACTACCAAAGTATTCCCCCAGGGCGTCTGCTTTGCCCTGGTCGTCAATGACAATACCATATTCTCTAGTGGATAGCGGACCTACGGCATTTCTTGTTGAGCCTTTAGACTGTACATAGCTGTAGAACTTCTTCGGCTGTTCTCTTACAGACTGGGCCAATTTCAGCTCAAATTCCCGATTAGAAGTTCTCAAAATGCTTACAGTCTCGTTTCTCAGCTTCGTATAGCGATTCTAGGCTAGCTGGCTGCCGGAAGCTTTGTACTGGTTCCAATAGCGGTTTCTACGTCTGACGGCCTTGGCTATTGCAGCCTTCCACCACATGGGCTTGCCTTCCCCACTCCTTCGTTTTAGGGGTGCGAACTCTTCCTGTAGGGCAGTCAGGGATCCTTTTATGGCCTGCCAGCGCTCCTCCACAGTAGCCTCCTCTGGCGCGTCCCAGGTCAAACCCATCGCCCTATTACGAAGCCTAACTATGTCCATACTACCGAAATTCCTAATCAGCCTTGAGGGTACCTTCGGTTGCCGCATGCATAGAACTATTTTGACACACACGTGGTCACTCTTTCCCAGCGGTGCACAATAATGCAGTCCAGCCACATCGTTGGGGAAGTTCGTTATAGCTAGATCCAGCAGGGATGGAACGCATCCAGTCCTATATCTGGTATTCTCCCTAATATGCTGGTGCAACGCATTGTCATGCAGCCATTCTAAGTAGCTTTGCTCCTCCGATCCCGGCACGCAGACCTCAGCCACCCAGTCGATGTGCGGAAGATTGAAGTCACCCACTATGAGGGTCTTTTGTGCGTCCTTAACTAGTTCAGTCAAAGTCCGCAGCAAGCAAACGTCCTCTTCGTGGTTTATGCTTGGTGCCCTGTAGACACAGACGACGTTAACCCTTCTGCCTGGAAGGATGATCGTAACGGCGCATAGCTGGATATATCGAGTGCACATCTTGGTCTGGGACTCAAGGTGGTTTGCACCTGACCTAACGAGAATGGCTACTCCACCACCAAGGCGATCTTGTTCCCGATCCTGCCTGTAGGCTGCAAAGCTGTTACTTATTAGGCCTGGCACATGGTCTTCTTCAGATTGCACAGGACAGGTAATGGTCACGGCCAATCGAGCGTCCAGAATTCCTTCGATGGTATACACACCAGTTATGCACCCACCACCTCCGAGTGTATTTCGTCGAATCCCCGCTAAAAATGAGAGGGAAACGGAAAACCTCATCGCACATCAACTGCAAGAGACAATATGCATCATGAGCCTTCACTGAGACTGTATGCAATGAGCAAAAAAGTCTATTAAACATACTCCAGAAGGACCACATTGCTACCCGTCATCCATCTAGTTGATATACTCAAGACCCACCACGAGGAAATATCTCGCACCGCTTGCGATCTAGGGCACATTTGAAGGATTGGACTGTCCGCAGTTCTACGATTCCACTAGGCAGACCGTTCCAACTGTTCACAACCCTGTTGCTGAGGAAGTGCGATCTAGTCATCAACCTAGCTCTGGCTTTTATCAGCTTCTTTCCATGTCCCTTTGTTCTGGAATATAAAGCCCCTTGTAACAGACTATCTGGTCTAAGGCCAGAAGAGCCCTTCACTACCTTGAACGTTTCTACGAGATCTCCTCGACTTGTCCTCCTTTCCAACGAGAACAGATTCAGATCACAGAGTCTCTGCTCGTAAGTCATACCCCTCTGCCCTTCAACCATTCGCGAAGCAAGACGTTAAACTTTCTCCAGGCAGGCGGCGTCCTTTTTGTGGAGCGGTGACCAAGCCTGCACGCTACCTTCCAAATGAGGTCGTACTATAGCCATGTAAATAGGTACGAATACCTCCGGCTGCCGGCAAGGCAAAGCTGACTGCAGCCTAAAGAGCTCCCCACGAGCCCTATGCGCAGCAGCGTTGCACCGCTTCGACCATTTGAAGTCACTTTTCATGATGATCCCCAGGTCTTTAACCCTACTGACTGCCTCTATGATGAACAGCCCTTGATCATGAGCGACAGTTGCCCTTGACAGCGAAAGGCTCTTTTCAGCGTTCAGAGGTAAGTCCCATTTGTATGCCCAGTTTAGGACGGTACCTATTTCCCTGCCCAAGTCCGCCCTACCCTTAGATCCAACAATCTTCACATCATCCGCAAAAATAAAGCTGGGCGATTGAAGAGCGTATGCCAGGCCATTATTAAATAACAAGAATAGGACCGGGCCTAGGACGGATACCTGAGGTACACCACCGGTGACGTTTACCAAACTGGAGCATCTGTCCCCCACTTTGATTTGAAACGTCCTGTGGGAGAGGAAGTCCTCCAGCCACCTATATACTGGCCCACCTATCCCGAAAGTCTCCATCTTGCATAGCAAAAGACAATGATTAACGGAGTCGAACCCCTTGCTAAAGTCGAAGTAACATACCTCAACTTCCTTACCTTCGTCCAGTCGTCGGGTTACTTCATCTAAGAAGCACAAGCAATTGGTCAGAAAAGATCACTTTTTCAGGAATCCATGCTGCGCCGGGCTTAGCATGGAGTGCTGCAGTAAGTGCTGGCAGATATGAGCACGGATGATCTTCTCGAGAACTTTACAGAGAATGCTAGTTGGGCTTACCGGCCTGTAGTTCTGCACAGCCAAATTAGGCCCACTCTTATGTATTGCCACGACTGCCGCGACTTTCCAGTCACGAGGCAGCTTACCCTGGTCAAACGTGGATCTGTACAGCCTGCATACCGATGGAGCTATGATATCCGCCAACGGCCTAATGATAGCTGGATGAATGCCATCTGGGCCCGCTGACTTGTGGCTGTTTAACTCCTGTAGGTACTTACGCACGCATTCCTCTGAAAGATCTAGCTCGTTTAACTGAGGAGGATGTATCAGCGCCAGATCTACTAGTACCCCACTATCTATCCTATGTACACTACCAAAGTATTCCCCCAGGGCGTCTGCTTTGCCCTGGTCATCAGTGACAATACCGTGGTCTCTAGTGGATAGCGGACCTACGGCATTTCTTGTTGAGCCTTTGGACTGTACATAGCTGTAGAATTTTTTCGGCTGTTGTCTTACAGACTGGGCCAATTCCAGCTCAAATTCCCTCTTGGAAGTTCTCAGAAGGCTTACAGTCTCAGTTCTCAGCTTCGTATACTGGTTCCAGGCTAGCTGACTGCCGGAAGCTTTGTACTGGTTCCAGTAGTGGTTTCTACGTCTGATGGCCTTGGCTATTGCAGCCTTCCACCACATGGGTTTGCCTTCCCCACTCCTTCGATTTAAGGGCACGAACTCTTCCTGTAGGACAGTCAGGGATCCCTTTATGGCCTTTCAGCGCTCCTCAGCAGTAGCCTTCTCTGGCGCGTCCCAGGTCAAACCCATCACCCTATTGCGAAGCCTATCTATGTCCATGCTACCGAAATGTCTGACCAGCCTTGAGGGTACCTTGGGTTGCCACATGCATAGGACGATTTTGACACACTCGCGGTCACTCTTGCCCAGTGGTGCACAATAATGCAGTCCATCCACATCGTTGGGGAAGTTCGTTATAGCTAGATCCAGCAAGGATGGAAAGCATCCAGTCATATACCTGATACTTCCTCTAATATGATGGTGCAACGCATTATCATGCAGCCAATCTAAGTAGGTTTGCTCCTCCTATCCCGGCACGCAGACCCCAGCCACCCAGTCGATGTGCGGGAGATTGAGGTCACCCACTATGAGGGTCTTTTGTGCATTCTTAACTAGTTCAGCCAAAAGTCCGCAGTAAACAAACGTCCTCTTCGTGATTAGTGCCTGGTGCCCTGTAGATACGGACAATGTTAACCCTTCTGCCTGGAAGGATGACCGTAACGGCGAGTGCACATCTTGGTCTGAGACTCAAGGTGGTTTGTACCTGACCTAACGAGGATGGCCACTCCAACCCCAAGGCCATCCTGTTCTCGATCCTGCCTATAGACTGCAAAACCGTTACTTATTAGGCCTTGCACACGGTCTTCTTCAGAAAGCCACTTTTCCGTGACGGCAACTATTGACGCTTTCTGTTCGTCAGCGGTTTTGGCAAGTTCCGCCCATTTGTTTCTAGTACTACACGCGTTAGTATATAACACCACCGCGTTTGCTCCATCGCCTAGGTGTCTCTTGTTATTTACTCCTGTCTGTTTCTCAGGCGCAAAGCCTGAGATGAAGGCACGTTTTTTGCTTCGAATGTCCCCACTGGTGTACATGAAGCCGGCTGACGATCCGGAGCCTCCGACGACTCCCAATCCATCTCTATGGGAGTTGCCACAACATCTAAACTGGCAAGGGTCGCACTGTCATCCATCTTCGGACAGCACTGCCAATTTTCGTCTTCCAGCGCGTCTTCAATTACAACTATTTGCGACCCCGCACGTGGCTTCCTTACTACTGTCGGGGTCGGGACCTGAGAGCCGAGTACGGCATTCCGCTGAACTTTTTGGTTTCTCACCAGCGCCCTGGCTGGTCGAGCAAGGTTACCCCCGGAGCTAGACCACCGGGCCTTACTCTATGCTCGTCCGGCACAATTTGGTGCCTGTCTTTGGTAATGTGAGTCACTATTGCCGCCCTTACCAGCAGTTTCTCCCGGGTGGCCTCATCAGCGAACTCCACTAGGATTGATCTCGCACGATGTTCGCCTTTGTTCCCCAGTGGTGACTTCCACGTCCCCACTCTGTGCACCCTTCTTAGAGTAGTAGGGTACGGAACACCTGCGATTTGCGGTATACAGCAGACCCTCCTCCTATCTATGTCCTTCCTGGCTTTCGATTCCCTTATAAAGGAAGTATCGGCCTGGCAATGCCACGATACTTCCTCAAAGTTGGCACGCCTAATGAAGCACAGAAGTCGGAGCAGACCGGCAGGTATCCCCTCTCTCATTTTGAAAAATAACGATCACATAACCTCACCTGTAGCAATAGCCGAGGCGCTTAATTTTTACTTTGCTGCATCCATGACTACGGACCCCCTTACTTTTCCCCCTTGCATAGATCCTGTCACTGAGCACTTAATGTCTGATTTAGAATTTACTCTAAAAGCGGTGACCAACCAGCTTACCCGTGTCCGGAAGTCCTCACACCTTGGCCATGATGGTGTTCCACCGACACTTCTATGTCTTGGAGGAACTGATGTCGCAGCCCTACTATTGAAGGTCTACAATCTATCCATCAAGTTTGGCATATTTTCTTCACAATGGAAGACTGCAGTCATCATCCCAATCCATGAGAAAGGACCAATACATGACCCCTCAAATTGCCACCCTATCAACCACACTCCAATTGCTTCTAGGTTGATGGAAGGCCCCATCAAACAGCGGATGTCGGACTTCCTATTGTCCCATAACATCATCCATAGTGGGCAGCATGGCTTTTTAAAGTCACTTTCATGCACCACCTCATAACGGCGGCCGCCGACAACAGTACATCCATCATCATTATATACCTTGATATGACAAAGGCGTTCGACCGCGTCCCTCACGCTTTATTACTAACCAAACTCAAAGCTCACGGCTTTTCCGGTTCGCTTTTAACGTGGTTAACATCGTGCCTATCGAATAGCTCACAAGTGGTTTCCATTGATGGGTGTTTCTCACACCCTGCTCCAGCCACCAGTGGAGTTACACAAGGCAGTGTGCTCGGTCCTTTACTTTTTCTCACCTACATAAATGATATATTTCCCATCTTGCACCATGGCACCCCATTCCTTTTCGCTGATGACATTAAGATTGACTATGAGTTCCCTCCTCAGAACCTCAACATTATGATGGATGAACTTTCTAGTGGCCTAAAGCGACTCGGGAATTGGTGCAATTCATGGAGTATGGACTTCTCGACCTCGAAGAGCTGCTACACAACATTCAGGTGTCAAGTGGCCCCCGGAACCCTGCTTATCCACGACCTACCCATCTCGTACAGCCCTTTAGTTCGAGACCTTGGCCTTCATTATTCTTGTGGCTTTAGGTTTTCTAAGTATGTTCCACTCCAGATTGCAGAGACGAGAAGAACCACTGGTCTCATCTCCAGAACATTTCGGCTAAATGATTGCAAACTGCTCACTTACAAGTCTCACGCCAGGCCTCTTCTTGAATACTGTCCTATTATCTTCACCAACATGACGAAATCCGACCGCGTTTCTCTGGAGTCCGTGCAACGTCAGTTCACCAAACAATTAGTGGGATTTTCCTCCAGTTTGTGTTACAAGGATCGATGCATCCTACTCAGTCTTGACCCTCTATGGCTGCGTCGCATGAAGCTCAATTTGTGCTTCCTGTTTAAGCTGTACCACCGTACGGCCTTTTCGTGTACTGAACCCATTTGTCTCACTCCCTCCACGAATTATGCCCTACACCATCGTTCACTGCAGTTCTCTATTCCTAGATCAAAATTAGCGTTAATATCTAACTTCTCCCTTATAAAATACTCAAAGGTATGGAATAAACTCCCGCTAAACATCCGTGAGAGTCTCTCAATTTCCCAGTTCAGAGGCTCGCTGAATCACTTCTTGACTGTTCCCAATGTGATCTTTCTTACCGGCTAGACCGTCACCAAAGAGGTGGCCTACGAAAACGGGTTTGATTGCTAGGATTATTGCACCAGAACTTTCATTTCCCGCCCGATGACAAACGCCAGTGCAACTATTTCTTTTTACGTTATATTGCATACAATCTATACTACGGTAGCTACAGTTTGCTGACTTTTGTAACTATGCCTAGTTTATTATCTGTCGGTTCTCCTAATCTTATACAATGTTCGTGTTCTATTGCCAACCAAAGTTCCTTAGCCTTAGATATCTCTGCGGCAAATAGGTATGTGGCTTTGGATCCTAGGACACTGAGTTCCGCCATCTACCACCTTACTTGATCTTTCACTCCTTTTCCGTTCATTTTGGCTGCCACCACCCCCCCCGGGTTTTATGTCCGGCCTCATTTCGCCTTTCTTAACCATCTCATTTTAGAATCTCATTCCAGAAGCCCACCTGCTAGTACCTACTTGGTGGCCTTTCCACTCGTCTCATCTCTGTATCTACCATCCACCAACCACTATCATATTCCCCCTTATACACCACACTATTTCCCATCAGCTGAGCTAGACTCATCTACACCAGCTAGCCCGGAATGGTCTCTGACGGTCTTAGGCATGGTCTGGCGCTGTATGAGACTGATACGCGTATGCCAGCTTGTGCTTTACAACGTTCGTTGTCCTACTCTGTGTGTTTGCATAGTCCCACTCTGCATTTTCCCAGCCCATGCTAGCGAAACCCCTGATGTCAACGGCACCCATACCATAGCGTCGTCCGAACGTAAGGAAAACAAGCCACCCCCAGAAGTTGCGAAAAAAGGCAATTACGCATAGAATTACGATCGGGCGGAGGGGCTATGGAAAGTTCCTATATGGGCTCAACCATCCCCTTTTTAGGAAAAAAAAGAAAACAAAACTGAAAAAAGAACAGTGGAAACAAAAAAGTCCTCGTGGGATCGATTCGATCCCTAAATACCACTGACATCGAGCTGTGAGGGAATTGGGCAACCTTCATCTATGGGTATGTCTCCCATCAGCTCAGACCTGATCCTGTGAAAGGGAAAACCCCACACCGCCCTTGTTCGCTCGACAAGCATTTTGTTTTCACGCACGAGACTGACCAGGGTGACAGTGCACTGGACTCTCCACATACGTTTACCCACCCCCCGCTCTAAGTTTTCAACCACCCCATACCCTCACTGGGCGCACCTAGCATGCATGTTGACGTCAAATACAATCGCTGCCATAGCCCTGACCTTCAAACCATTGACCTGGACAGCGTGTAGACGTACCTGATGAATAACGGCAACCGTGGTGAAGCCCGGAAAAGGAGAAAAAGAGAAAAGAACATAGTGAAAACAAGTCACCTTTTCCATCCATACCCCTCCATCTTCCGTCATCCTTCTCAGAAAGCGGCCTTCTCGATTCCCTAGCATCCAAGCCACGTTTAGGTTTACAACCCTACCTAACAGTAACTACAGCCTCCTGCCAACTTCAATCACTACCGCAGCCTGGAATTTCAGCCCACTGTCATGGATAACATGTGGAGGCAACAGATGACCAACACCTGCCTCACTTGAGTCTACAAAAAATGAACACGGACAACTGTTCATATTTCTCCATTCCCTACTAACTATCTCTCCTCACTCTTATACCAAATACGATATTTAAGCAACCACCAAGTCATGAGGTTTCTCTGCTCAAATTCAAATTATATCTCAGTAGGCCGGCACTACCGAGCAGGAGCACAGACCAGGGTACTTCCACGTTTCTGTGCATGATAACAATTTTCTCTAACGCATCGCCAGAACTTCTGATTGCGTGCAAACCATTTATCCTTTGAAATGCAGACGCAGCAGCCCACCCGGTTTACGCTATCTTGCAAGCCTGAAGTAGTACTTATCAACCCTAAGTTATTCAAACTCTCAAATTCAAATCCAGACCAAAATATGAAATGTGCCACCGACCATATAAACCCAACCAGTTCATTATTAGCTGTCGCCATTTATCATCATAAATCACAGCTGGAACCACGTCCAGACTGCTAAGATCATTTATTTCAGGTTTGTCGTCGTCCACTCTCTCGGGCTCCACTTTCGGTGACCAAGGTTCACACCTCGACCCGTACCGACAGAGACCTAAACGGAATCTTTTATACCAAACAGGATTGCAATCGAGCCACACGACCTAAAACACTCCCAACGGCTTACCAGTAGATTGATAGGCGTCCTCTGACGCAACACCTCTGCTACTGATGTCACTGCCGGAGTCTTCACAAATAACAGTTCACAAGCTACCTTCTACTGATTGACTGACGCGTCCCTTACCCCGCCTGATGAACCATACCCACGGGATGCTGCACATCACCTTGGTCTCATGTGAAACAATCCCATGACAGAGCCAGAATACGCAACACAGGAATGTTCTACTCATTAAATTTTGATACGCCATCCAAACGCAAGTCCACTTATCCCCCCCGTCCGTGGTTCCCAATAATGACGCCGAATATCACTGAGAATCAATAAGTCAATATATTTTTGTCAGCGTAACAGAACAATAAGGCGCGAGTCTACGCGGAGGTTTTTTGCTCAGTTTTCTCTTGCAAGATTTCACTTTTCGTTCGATCGTTATCCGGCTTGAAATTGATTCTTCACTAATTGAAGACCTTCAAGTTGCGTTTCGTTTTTTTCTGAGTGATACGGGTTATTGATCCTGAACCTAAACTCACTTTTTATATGAATTGCTGTTTCCTCCACATTCATCAATGTTTCCTAGTCCATTTCCACACACTTTGTTCGTATCTCCCCGTTTCATGACGCACTCCGTTTATTGAGACCGGGGATATCCGTCATTCCGGGCCATCGTCGTCTTCATAGAGAGCCGTTCTCCTCATATTCACCAAACTTCAAGTGTACTCCCATTCATTTCTTTCATCTCTTCATGTTCATAACTTATTCCGTTCATGGAACCTCAATAGGCCTCCGTTATCCACAGCTTGCATTACTTTGGTTTATAACGCATCCTTAGCGCTATATATTTTCACGAAATATTTCGCATTCCCACGGGCCACCACCAACCAACCCGGATTCGAAACCAAACCGTATTTGCCGCGCGAGCCATTATCATTTCGATCGATTAAATCTAACTCCATCTATATTGCTTTGCTTCTGACGACTTCGACTCGCTTTCTTGAAATTCGTGTATAGTTCATTGTTTTGAGTAACGTTGTACACCATGATCGTGCGCTTGTGCGTGCGTTTCGACTATGGTCGAGAAATATACCATTATTATTATCTTATCATTATCTTCTTCCTGGTTTAGGATCAGGAGCCTGTGGCTTGAGACCCTGGTCATCGGCAAGATCTGCCTATTGCAGGTCCTTCACCTTGTTTTCTAATACCAGAAGAGCGGGGTCATCCACCCTAACTAACCCCTCCTTCGCGATATTACAGTCACCCTTCTTTTTGACCCGCCTTGCACTTCTCGGCTTCTGCTCAGTACACTGGCCCTCTTCATTCTGCTTCAAAGGAATTGAGACAACGACCGCCTGGCAAGCTCTCGGAACTGGTCCACTCGCTCTGATGACTGTCCTCTCGGGTGGGGCTACTACTTCCGCAAACGATTTACTGCAACCTGATTGCGGTGGTTTGGGGCTTATGACTGAGGTACTATTTGGTGGGCGTTGGTCCTGCCCTTGGGCCTGCAGTATAAAAGCCAGACTGGCCGCCTCCTTGTAAGGGGCACAGACCCATTCAGCCCATGGGTTCTGTTTATAAAAGACATAGATGTCCCTTGCTATTCCTGAACACCTTGGGTGAGCCCATCTCTTGCGTACCTCGCACTCTATACCATTTACTGCATGTTTTCCGCACCTAGGTGCGAGAAACGGGTCAGCAACGCGTGTCATATCGAAAACCACAAAAGCGTGGGCGAAAACAACCCAAGAGCTCTTTACCCAAACACAAACTAAGCACTCCGACACTAGCAGGTAAAGCCCGCTAACACATAAGTACAAAAAGAAAGACTAAAAGCGAGAAAAGATAGCTTCAAAAAACACCGAACACTGCTCGGCAATACTACAAGGAGAAAAAAATATTCTCATGATAAGATGCACCATAAGTGCAATTCTGATGCGCTCAGTATTGTGAACTAAACTAGGTTAATTCACAAAACTATTCAAAAATACAATTCAAAGACAAGAGCACTGTACTTTTCGTACAAAATAAACCTTTTTCTTACTGGCTACCAACAGCTTGTTAGTAGTCACATTCTACATGTGAATCTCTTCCAAGTCATTCTCCTGTGTTGTTGGCACAAAGTTGGTCATTTTACTCAACTCAGTCCCGATTCGTGATTGGTCCTTTATCCAATCTGACGGTAGCGTGACAATATGGTTTTAGTTAATTCACATGGATTTGATCTTATTCTTCCATGTGATTTGAACAGTCTTATCCGTTTCCCTCTTTCTGACGTTGACCTGCATTTGTTTGAATGAATACATGACGCTCCCGCCTGGTTTAACAGTAAAGTTGACTATCCACGATCTGTGTCTCGCTCGGTTCAAAATTTGGCTGTATGATTTGTCTATTCATTGTTCATTAACGTTGTACTGATTATAGAACCGTGTTTCGGATTAATGCGTCTATCAGTTGAAGTCTTTTGAAATTTGTTCGAGAAGCGAAGTAAGCCACACCGAGAAGGAGCACTCTAGAAAGGCTTGAAGCAGCAAGGTCGTACGGATCTGAGTGGACTTCAATCGAAACGGTCAAAGTTGACGGTTGAAATGATTTCGCTTACAGTTAGCCAATTCACCAAGCAATGCAGACCAATTCAGACAAGTCTTTATCGGCCCCCGATCTGGAACGTTACAGGACTGAGTCAGAAGAAACTATGGATCTCTTCAAGGAATTTAAAGAACGTTTGCGGTTGTTGAAGTGCAAGTTCAACATGAGGAGTGGAAAATATGAGGATCAGTTTGCAAGAGCTACCACGGTCGAAGATAAATCCGGTGATGAGTCCCCAGTGGTCGAACGATCGCGGCCGCTGTCTACACTGGTATTTGGGGCCAATGCCTCAGCCGTTCCCGGGTTTGATACACCACTATTTCCATCAAATAAGACCACTGGTTGTCAGACGTTTAGTCAGGCATCCATATCTCATTCATTCACTTTACCACAAAGAGAAATAATTTATTTTGATGGAAACCCGAAAAAGTATTGGCTGTTCATGAGAAGTTTTGATAGTGCCATTGGGAAACGAGATGTGGATGACGAGTGTCGCCTATCGTACTTAATACACTACTGCAAGGGTGAGGCTAAAGAAGCCAGCGAGAGCTGTTCTATCCTGGACCCAAGCGAGGGATACCAAGGCGCCTTAGAAATTCTCCGTAGGAGGTTTGGCCAAGCCCACGTGATAGCCAGGGCACACCTAGATAGCCTCGTGGACGGGCCCATCATTAAAACCATGGACCCAATGGTGCTGACGAAATTGGAAGGGGAAATGCGGAACTGCCAAAACACTTTGAGTCAGTTAAATCGTGTTGCAGACCTCAACGCCTCTAGAACGCTTTCGGAAATAGTACGCAGACTACCTCAAGCCCTCCAGTTTAAGTGGTCTGAGGTCGCCGCGTCTATCATACGACTAGGCCGAGAGCCAACCTTCTCGGATTTGACGGAATTTTTTGATGAGAGGGCCGATGTACAAATGGTTCATCAATCCTATTCTGTCACTTGGCCGAACTTACAAGCAAGACCTCCTTCTGATCGAAACGCACCGCACAATGCGTTACTGCATCACTCACAAACAACTATAGCGCCATCTGTTAAGCCGACAATAGCACGCAGGTGCTGTATGCAGTGCGAGGGAGACCATTACACGGACCAGTGTGGGAAGTTCATAGCACGGAGTGTACCGGAAAGGATTTCCCTTGTGGAGTTTAAAAAACTGTGTCATTTATGCCTACAACCGAATCACGAGTCCATCAATTGCAGGTCACGCATGACCCGTGGTACAGGACGTTGTATGCTGGGTCACCACCCCTTACTACACCCGCAAGACCCGGTGAGTACGGAGCGGAATCCGGCGACTATCCAAGACAACGCCCGTTGTCATGCGACTTCGGCTGGAAATTGTACAACCTCTTTGGGAATCATACCAGTCAAGGTTTTCGGGCCGCCAGGATCAGTAAAAACCTATGCGTTCCTGGACGGAGGTTCCGACTCCACACTTATAGATAAGAACCTGGCGAATGAATTGGGTTTAGCCGGACAACCAGCCACGCTCTCAGTTTCAACCATTATGCAGACAACTGAGATAAACTCTGAGGTGGTTGGGTTTCGACTATGTCCCTTAGAAGGAGGAGAGCTTATAGAAATCAATCGAGCTTGGACAGTCCGACAGCTCCTCGAGTTAAAACGTTTTGTTTCTGGCCGAACTAACGATTGGGCTCATCTGCGCGACATCAACCTGCCGACAATTGAAGGCGGGAGGGTATCGACACTGATATGTATGAATGTACCCGCGGCGCATTGGGTGCTAGAACATCGATACAGTGGGAAAGCGGATCCTTAGGCCCCTCGGTTGGACCGTCGTGGGACCGGCCTTTAGCCATGACCAAAGAAAGGTTCGCGTTGATTATATAAATGAGAGTGACTCTCTTATGGACGAGTAAGAGGGTATGTGGGCCTCGGAGTTCAACGAATCTGCAGTTTAGGGTCAGTCGAAAGCACTATGAATTCAAACAGCGCGGCACTCACACTCAGTTCATTTTCCACAGGACATGTAATGGCCACGGCCAATCGAGTGTCCAGAATTCCCTCGATGTTATGTACGCCACTTATGCACCAAACACTACCGAGTGTATTTCGTCGAATCCCCGCTAAAAATGGGAAGGAATCGCAAAACCTCATCGCACGTCAAGTACAACAGACATTGTGCATCATGAGCGTTCACTGAGACCGTATGCGATAAGCAAAAACTTCCAATAAAACATACTACAGACAGCTAACATACTCAACGCACACTACAAAGAAATGTATCCCACCACTTGCGATATAGGACAACTTTGAATGGCTGGACGGTCTACGGTTCTATCGTTTCACCAGGCAGACCGTTCCAACTGTTCACAACCCTGTTGCTGAAGAAGTGCGACCTAGTCATCAACCTGGCTCGGACTTTCGTCAGCCTCCTGTCGTGTCCCCTTGTTCTGGAATCTACGGCCACTTGGAATAGACTATCCAGTCTAGGGCCAGAAGAGCCCTTCATCACATTGAACGCTTCTACAAGATCCTCTCGACGTCCCCTCCTTCCCAACGAGAAGAGATTTAGGTCACAAAGTCTCTGCTTGCACGTCTTACCCCTCCGTCCTTCGGCCATTAGCGTGGCGAGGCGTTGGAAATTCTCTAAGCAGACCGCGTCCTTTATGTGGAGGGGTGACCAGGCCTGTACGCTATCTTCTAAGCAAGGTTTCACTAGGTCCATGTAAATGGGTACAAATATTTCCGGCTGCCAGAAAGACATTGCTAAGTGTACCCTGAAGAGCCCTTCACGAGCCTTTTGTGCAGCAGCCTTGCACTGGTCCGACCATTTAAACTCCCTGTTCATGATGACTTGGAGGCCTACAACCCTGCTGACTGCTTCCATGGTGAACGGCCCTTGGTCATTGGCGACAGTTAGGCTTCACGTTGCCCTTAGCAGCAAACGGCCCCTTCCAGCATCCAGGACTAAGTCCCACTTGTATTCCCAGTCCAGGACGGCACTTACATCCCTGCCTTAGTCCACCTCACCCTCAAGTCCAACAATCTCCACGTCATCAGCAAAAATAAAACTGGGCTTTTGAAGGGCCCATGCCAAGTAGTGAATGAACAACAAGAATAGCACCGGGCCTAGTATAGATCTCTGAGGTGGACCACTGGTTACAGTCACTAAACTAAATCACCTTTCTTCCACATCCCAAGAGAGAACAAGTCCGCCGGCCACCTATATACTGGCCCACCTATACTGAACGTCTCAATCTTGCATAAAAATAGACGATGATTAACGGAGTCGAAAGCCTCGTTAAAGCCACGGTAACAAAGCCCAACTTGCTTACATTTGTCCACTCGTCCAGTCGATTCATCTAAGAAGCACAGGCGACTGGTCAGACAAAATCTATTTTTTAGGCATCCATGCTGGGCTGGACTTGGGATGGAGTGCTCCAGTAAATGCTGATAGATGTGGGCACGGGTGATCTTCTCAAGAACTTTACGTAGGATGTCAGTTAGGCTTACCGGCCTGTAGTGATCCATAGCTGACTTGGGTCCACTCTTAGATATTACAAAGACGGCCGCAACTTTCCAGTCCTGAGACAGTTTGATAGGGTCTAAAGCGGACCTGTACAGACTGCTTACCGATGGACCTATTATATCCGCCAGCGACCTGATGATATCTGGGCAGATGCCATCTGGGTCCGCTGACTTGTGGCTGTTTAACTCCTGTAGGTACTTACGCACGCTTTCTTCTGGCAGATTTTGCTCACTTAAACGTGGAGGAGGATGCACTAGAGCCAGATCGTCTCGCTCCTCACTGTCTATCTTATGCACGCTATCAAAGTGTTCCTCCAGGGCGTCTACTTTGCTCTGGACGTCAGCGACAATACCGTGTTTCCCCACTTAATTGTGGACCTACGGTATTCTTTGTTGGGTCTTTCGACTACATGTAGCTGTTAAAATCTTTCGGCTGTTGTCTTACTCGTCGGGCCAATCTGAGCCCAAATTCTCGCTTGAAAGTTCGTAGTAGACTCACGGTCTCTTTTCTAAGCTTTGAATTGCGGGTCCAGACTATCCGACTGCCGGAGGCTTTCTAATGGCTCGGGCTGCGATTTTTACTTTTTGATGGCCTTGGCTACTGCAGCTTTCCAACACATAGGTTTGCTATCCCCAATCATTCGTTTAAGGGGGTGAAAATTATTTCTGGAGGGAAATTAGGGATCTCTTTGTGACCTTGCCAGGTCTAGCAAAGACGGAACGCATCCAGACCTATATCTGGTTGTAAAGGAGTTCAGGAGACCCCGTTCCATGCACAAGCATTCATGTTACAAACGACATTTTTCATTCTTATGAACTATCATTGCCGGAATTCCGATTGTTTATTTTATTTTTCTAAATCTTTGTCACAATCCGGACTCCTACCGTTGCCTCGAGTGAGGGTCGCTCAGCTTGGGATTCGTTGTGACTGTATTCGGTAATCTCATCTTCTGTATCTTGCCTTTTGCTGCAAATCAGCTGCAGTTGTTGATTTGTTGTCCAAGTTGGAGCGAAAGATCCCAGAAGGTACAATATTGAGGTTTGATTATAGTAACATTAATTAATTTGTTGTATATAGCACCGTAGCCATTTGGGATCGACTTTGTTTTGAATTGTGTCGAAACAGTTTGTTACGCGTCGCTCGAACGTTCCGGTGGTTGGACTTTACACCGGTACTTTCACTAATGTGCTAGTGCAAGGCATTGGCATGCAGCCATTCTAGTTGGGTTTCTTCCTGCCATCCTGGCACACAGACTTCAACCGCCCAGTCGATGTGCGGAGGATTCAATTCATCCACTATGAGGGTATTTTGTGCTCCCTCATCTAGCTCATTCAGGGTCCGCAGCAAGCAGACGTCCCCGTCGTGGCTTGTACTTGGTGCTCTGCGGACACAGGCAACGTTAACCCTTCTTCCTGGAAGGATGATCGTAACTGCACACAACTGGACACTGCGAGTGCACATCTTGGTCTGATACTCAAGGCGGTTTGTAGCTAACCTAATGAGGATGTCTACCCCCCCCCGTCAAGGTGATCGTGTTCCCTATCCTGTCTTTACATTGCAAAACCGTTACTTATTAGTTCTGGCACATGATCTGCTTTGGAAACCCACGTTCCAGTAACGGCAACTATTGACCCGTTGTGTTCCTCAGCGGTTTAGGAGGGTTCCAGGCATTAGTATATAACACCATCATACTTGCTTCACCGCTTAGGTGTCTCTTATTATTTACCCCTGTCTGCTTTTCAGGAACAAAGCCTGAGATGATGGCAAGAACTTTGTGTCCGGCTTCCCCACCGGTGTGCATGATGCCGGCTGATGATCTGGGACATGCGATGGCTCCCTATACATCATTATGGGAGTTGCCACAACATCCAGACTAGCAAGAATCGCGCTGTCCTCCACCCTCGGAGAGTGCTGTAAATTTTCATCCTCCAGCGCGTCTTCAATTACAACTATTTTCGACCCCCCACTCGGCCTCCTTACTACTGTCAGGGCCGGGACCCTAGAGCCGAGCACGGTACCCTGCTGAACTCGATGGTTTCTCACCAGTGCCCCAGCTGTTCTAGTCAGATTACCCACCGCTGATAGACCATCACGCCTTACTCTATACTCGTCAGGCACATTTTGGCATCTACCCTTGGTGGTGTGGGCCGCTACTGCTGCCCTTACCAGCAATTTATCCCGGGTGGCTTCATCGGCGAACTCAACCAATATTGGACTCGTGTGATGTTCGACTTTTTTCGCAAGTGGTTACTTCCATGTCGCTAATCTGTGCGCCCTCCTTGTAGAAGTGGGATACGAAACATATGTTTATGGCAGTGTATCGTAGACCCTCCTTCCATCTATGTCCCGCCAGTCTTTCGATTCCCTTATGAAGGGTTATTCCTGATTTAGGATCAGGAGCCTGCTGCTTGAGACCCTGCTCATCGGCAAGATCTGCCTTTGCAGATACTTCACTTTATTTCCCAATAGAAGTATACAGGATAGTCCGCCCTAGCTGTCCAACCCTTCACTACATTGCCATCGCCCCGCTGAGAGGCTTCAAAGTACTAGGCAATCCACTATGTTGACGAGTCGATCTACCAAGTCATGTCCAGACAGACAGGGCGAGCGACGAAGACAGGAACGTAGAGCTCTCGGTCCCGGTCAGGATTGAGTCCGCTGCTGTGGTACAAGACCTAGGTGTGCTTGTGCACGAGAGCTTCAGTCCCGCTGAGCAGTGAACGTCAGCAGTGATCATGGAAAATGGGGCGCTTTTCACCTTAAGTAAAGCTTTGGCTTCTAGAGAGGCCGTAGAAATTCTTCCTATAAACAAGGTGGCTGTGAGACGTCAATCGCAGACTTTCGTTCGGGCATAGGCACCAAGCCTAGTGAAGGACAGAAACGTGTTCGTAGACGTTCAAAGGAGGTCGACTCGAACGATAAATGGGATGCAACAAAGGTCATACCGGGAAAGACTAAAAGCCCAAAATCTATTCTCCCTCGGTCGCCATAGGCTAAGAGAAGAACTGATGGAGTGCCACAAGTAATTTGTGGGAGTCACCACGACCGACAGGCCACTGCTGAGTCGTTGCTACAACCCCACAATCCGAGGACACGAGCAAAAGTTGGACAATCCAGGAGGAGATAAGAGCGTAAGGGCATGTCTCTTTCCCAGCCGTGTCATGAAAAAGTGGAAAAAGTTGCCCCCGAGAGTAGTGACAGCAACCTCGGTGGTTGCTTCTGGGCACAAAGTGGACGCGTGCGGGGCAGGGGTATTCCCAGACTATTGCCAACCATTCTGAGAAGCTTTCTTTTGTCCTTATTTTCCGTCGTTTTTCCCTCCCGACTACCCATCTTTTACTGCGTCTCATCACTCTAGTGTTTCCTTGCTGCACCTATCGATATAACAGTCTTCACATCACCTTACTCATAATCATTCCGTTCTCACATCTTTACGCTATTCGAGGACTCGAGGTATATCTCACATGGGGACAGCAGTTAGTTGTGGGGGCAGACCTATTTTTGTGGGGTTGCCGTTCCCGAGAGCGAGCCTGCTTCCTTCCCTTACCCCTCAGATGCTACGGATACGAAATCATACTAGATGCCTGAAAGGAGCAGCAAGGCCGGAGCTCCTTTGGCTCACAATTCCATGATCTGGACGTTTAGTGGCTCAAGCCATGTACCCTTTCTCCTGTCCTGACATTTTACTTTCTGCCTCAGTAGCGCTGCTTGATTATTGTGTCTAGTCTGGGCTTGAAAATGCAAAGCGACAATTTTGACTTCGGTTTGAATCTCTCTTCTTCTTCCGTCATTTTGCCTTACTTGGTATGACTGTGGTATTTGCTGTCCCTGTGCCGTCAAATTTTCTCGGAACATTTTACGGACATGTTGACCTCTATAACCAAACCATTGTCCAGTTCCCAGTTATCAAGGAACCCATTTGTGCTCTCTTGCAGAGTCAGTGTCAGTGAAATACCTCCGCTTCCATGCCGAAGGTATCTTACCTATGCTTGCCTGACACCTGTTTAAATCGTGTACTTGGTGGGGAAGCTTGTGACAGGGGGCAATGAGGGGCCCATGCAAATTGCTTAGGAATCGCAGAGGAGCATAATCCGAAGTGTTGCCGAAATAGGTGGAATGAACGTGTGCTCTTTCATTGTGAGACGGCGCCGACGAATCTTTCCATTCCGCTACTTTAAGCAAACCCAGTGGAGATAAACAAGCACGAGCACCAAAGGAAGCGTTTGCACTCCGGGGGAAAGGGTCCTTCTAAACTTTCCCATGCGAATATAGTTGGAATAGGCCGTGGGAAGTTGTGGGGATCCCCACTGGGGGGTTACCGGGTAAAGTGAGCAATATGAATTCACTGTCCTCAGCACCAACCTGTAAAGGATCAACAAAATGCAGCCTCCAAGAATGAGGCCACTATTCATCCCAAGGCGGTTAGTTCTTCAGGGTCCACACTGAGCCCAGTTTTAAGAGAATTATTGCTCCAAATAGAGAGGTTCGAAATCACTGCTTTGCACCGTAGGCTTTTGCTATATTTTTCTCCAGTCGTTCAAAACAGGGTTTGGCAAGTCTTCACTATTGCGTAACTCTGGGTCTCTGACGGATATATAAAAATGCCGCCTTCAGTGAAGAAGCCATCGAATATTACCTCAGTCTCTCGCACTTCAGCTGCCAGGAAAAGTAGACTTGTGCCAACTTCGGCAACCCTGGGACAGTGCTCGGATGACCTCTTTGACCTCTTACGCTTAGTGACCAAACCAATGCTTTTGGACCAGAGCATGTCAGATATAAAGTCCCAGCTTATTAAGTTGGGTGATGCTGTAAGGCTCGTAAACCTTGCTTCGCGGTTTACTTGTTAAGCGAGTTTTTCGGTCTTTCGAATTACCTGGACCATCTACGCTTTGCTTTGATGCCCGGCACTGTATGAATACTTTAACCAGAACTTTACTCTCTAAGACTCGTGAGAACGAGAAGGCAACTGGAGGAGATAGTAATTGGCGTGCGCTTCAGTGTTTGCGTGAGATCGTGCGCGAAAGCCACGGTCAAATGGCAACCGCACTAGATGGTCAGCTTTCAGTCGAACATAAAAGGTGTTATAAGCTTGGACGAAGATGGCTGTCGCTGCATTACTGTTTACAAACTTGCCCCTCTTGTGCTTCACCGAAAGCGCTGAACTCTACACCCCACAAAGTGATATTGGCTGCCAGTTTGGCCAACTCTGTTGCGTTCGAGGTTCTAAGAGTGAGCCCACCTGGCAGCGCGATCTTTTTAATGTCTCAGACAGAATACTCAACAAGCTTGTCAAAATACACCGTTGAATGCTTGTGGTGTGGCTAATCACCCTCGTCAAATATTAGGCCACGTAAAAGTGTTCAGCACAATAGCATTCATATCCTTGTGCCGTTTGCAGACTATCTATCAGCCCAAGGGCCCATACAAACAACGGGAGGTAAAGCCCGTCTCCAACGGAAAATTGATAGATTTGTGCCTATTCCCCTTTTTGAGGATGACTTCTGATAGTTCCAAGCTTTCGACACGGACAGCTGTTCGTTCTTTCCCCTTTGCTGTCCACTTTACAGTTTCACTTTCACACTGCTACAGCTTCATCTTCACAAGCCTTTGCTGCCCCATCATCAGTTCCCGCCCCGGAATCATCTTAACAACAGTCCAATACTACGGACATAGACGTGTCCATGTCACCTTTTTGTTGCCACCTAGTAAAGACGACAACTGTTACCTAGCCCTCCTACCCCATTGTCTGTTGTGCACATCTGCGACCATAATTCGTTCTCCGCTCCCTCCGATGATAAGCTGTTAGCCATCCAGATGGGCGCGTCCACCAGTCTACCCACTCTTCTCACAGACACCACTTCCATCCAACTGCTCCTCTTCAAGTCAGCGCCCCTTAGCTCATCCAATCCGGTTTCGTCTTAGGGCAAAGTGTCCCACTCTTATCCATTGGCAGCTCCTACAAATTCGCCGCGTGCTCTGCCGGCCAGTGCCTAGGTGCGGCCTCCCTTCGTTGCCCCCTGAACCTTGAGTCGAACTTCCACAAGAAAGCTATAACTACGGCACCCGATTCTAAGCTCTGTATATTCTGTGTAACTTCCGCTTCGCCTTGCCCCTCCCATAATACGTAGCTCGATTTATTACCCTATATACCTGTTTCTCAAATATTTTGAAACCTTTCCCCGTTTACCCTCTTCAGTCAATATTCAATCCCGGTTGGCCCTTATTTTCAAAGTGCTTCTGATCACCCTAGTCCGTTACCAATACCCAGTAAAACCTACAGCATTTTCATTTGCCCCGACCTTTCCCTCTTCTTTGATGCCAGTTACGCTGCTCCTCAGCAACCCCTTCCACAGAACCGCTTACTGCACCTTGGTTACAAGACTACACTAAATGGAAATATTCTGGATCTAATATCTATTCACCACTTTCCTCTCGCTGACTTGTCAGTAACACAAAATTTCCAGGTAGTTATTATGAAATGGTCGTTCGTCACTTGTTCCTTGGTGGCCCTATTAATTTCACGAACTCCAGCAGCACATACCATTGCCAAAATCTGGACTTCGCGGGTTACACTCATTCGCCAACCAGACTGAGATGATTATTTTCCCAATCATGATGACCAAAGGGCTGCAGGAATAATGTACCCCTGCTTTTTTGACGGTTTGAACAAATAACCCGATACTTCCCAAACTCCATATGAAAAAAGTCCATCGCGCAACCTCTCTTTAAGAAGTAGCACAAAATTCTAAGCCACTGAGTAATTTTGATGACTTTATTTTCATTGAACAAGGTTGCCCTCCTTCTCTATTCAACGGCCGGGTGAAATGCGATGTCTTGACCTGAAAGCTAAAATAGTGAGCCATGCTAATGAGGCCAAACTTTCGTCCATGTTGCATAAACACCGAGGCAAAAACGGGGTTTCAACTCCTGGTTTCGACCGATGACTCAACAGTTACCTTCCCCGCCTCGCACAGAACATGCCTTCATTATCTTCTCCGCCTCAGCCATAGCCTTAGCTACCAAAAACCCCTGCGCCATCTTTGCCTCTTACGTAGTCCGTCCATTCTACCATGCCTTTCAAGGCTAGGAGTATTACCAAGCCATTATGCGGCAGCTAACCATCCTCGTAAATGGGTCCAGATGGCCTACCTCTAGTTGCTCTCGACAGTGACCACCTGGACCTCCTCCTCTTTCTGCTCAACCTCTTACCCTTCCACATAATGGAGGCGTAGCATCGGCTAATTGAAAGGGATCTTCAGTCGTTTCCTTTCATAAAGAGAGGCAGTAGTGACCTCGATTTTTTCAAGAAAATGACCGTTTTGGGTCCATTTTCTTTACGATTTTTTCTGATGTTCGACTTCCATCCCCTACCAGCTTTGTTTGGTTGCGTAGGCTTACCTGGATTGACTTTTCCGAGGCTTCTGTTGACTTCATTTTCGAATCACTTTCACTTCCGGCCCTTCACCGACTGTACTAGCTTGCTGTTTGCTTTTCGCTTCGCCGCTGCTCTCATTTTCTTTCAGTGCATTTCTCTTATCGGTGCCGTTTCTGTGCCACGATAAACAGAATGCACTTTAGCGTCTATCCGTCAGTCTGATTAGTTTCTGTTCTTTCCATAGAGTGGATTTCTTTGGTATTTCGCTGTGAGACTGAATAGAAGACATTTTCACATACCGCGTTAGAACGTCACCTATAGGGTCTTCACGTGAGTTATTTAACCGTTGCAGTTTAAACCACATCCTTGGTGTGTCTAGAATGAAAGAAAAAACGATGAAGCAATATTAGTTACTTAGCAATCCCGAACCACAATATTGGCAGACAACACTGGTTCTTCCTTTCACTGTCCTGTATGACCTGATAATTTGATTTTCTACCTATTTTCATTGATTCATTTGAAAGTAAAAAACCTTTCATTGTCCTTTTCTTTGACTTATCTAGGGCATTTGATTGCATATCTCACCATTATCCGTCGAACTGGCTCCGATGTTTGGCTTTGTTCTTCCATTACTTTCTTGGTTTTCTTCCCAACTATCCCATCCTCCACAGGATGTCCTGATGAGCAGGCACGCCTCTAACTCCAGGCCTGTTACTGGTGGTGTCACTCGGGGCGGCTTTTTGGGCCTGCTTCTTTTTCTCCTAAAGATAAACGATATATTTCCGATATTATTCGATGGTACGCTGTTCCTTTTTCCGGACTACGTTAAAACTGTTTACCCTTCCTGATCCGGTGACCTCAGCTCCAATAGATATAACATCTGCCCTGAATTAACCTTTCTTAATGGACGGTGCTCCACCCGGAAGATGAGCTCCTCCGTCGAAAAGTGTCTTTCCTACCTATATATGCCAGGCCCCTCTAGGTTTAATGTGAGTTTGTGGCTCGCCCATTGACAGCGAGGCTTCAGAAAGGCACACTTGATAAATTATTCTGGCTCCTGTAACTTCTCCGAACATGCTGTCTTCCAAAGGGTGAAGGCTTAACAGTGCCTTGCTCTTCTTGACATAACTTCAGCCTTAAGAACGCATTCTTTAAATGCGCAAAGTACCTGCCAGACCCCTTTTCGAATATTTCACCACAGTCCTTTCCAGTATGCATAAATCTGATAGAGTTATTACTGAACGTATACAAAGAGGATTTACAAAGCAGCTTATTGAGTTTTCGACGCACTATAGAGAACGGTGCTCGAGCCCCTAAATCAGACACTTGTGGTTTTCTCTCTTTAAGCTCAGACTTGTCTTTCTGTATGAATTACTGACCAGGAAATCTCATTCCTGGAAACAATTTAGTCTCCCCGGACAGGGCGTTCTTTGCTTTGTGATAGATGGCACACGATTACCAAACCTTTTGCGAGGACTGCTGTACTTTCCAAGTTTCTCCTCCCCACCCGCTCAAAAATTTGGAACAAACTACTTTCTAGATTTTCTCAATCAGTGTTTACCTTCGACCAAGCTATAGATAGGTTCTTCCCTGTCCCAACAGCTGCGCACTAATCCAACGTTCACATAAAAGAAGGCCAAGATTATGAAAAAATCTTGACTTTTGAGCCAGTATTCTATTCATTTCAACCGGCAAGCTATTTAGGTGGATTTTTTTCTTAACGAGGACTTTCTCAACTTATCAGTATTCCATTTTACTTTGGCATTAACATTTTCTGTTGGTACATTTTAAAACCTGACTCATTCCACTAAATGTCTTGATCTATCGGTTTCCTGAATCCTGCCAACCTTAGTTCTAAATAATTCTGTCCACATGATTTAAATTTTTAGAATGGCAACTGTAGGGTTTCTCTTACACAGTCCTATAGCTTCTGTTCTGCCATTCATTGGCTAATTTACTTATATCGGGTAAGCGACCCTAAATTCAACCTCAAAGTCGTCACCGAAAGTGCGGTTTACTTATTAATGGTCTCTCCATCTGTTTTTTCTCTTATCCCATAGCCACTAAAAGGCCAATACCTTTATACCTTTTTGGCTCTGATGAACCCACCTCCGTTGCTTCATTTTATAGTTTCAACCTAAAGAATCTTACTAAATTCCTAAAATGATTGACGGATATTCGGGCCTTAGCACCTCACTCGACGTGCCTCATTCGCGGAACTCAACTTGCAGTTAGCACAACAACATTTATCTTCTCACAAAGCACGCTCTTGCATGTTTTGTTCCACAAAATCTCGCTACATCTTTTTTTATAATGTTGACCACAATTTCTACTCCAATCTCTGGAATGAACTTTTTACCATCCGTCTCCTCCAAGTTCTACTATCTTCTATGTCCCTAGTCCCATAGTCACATCATGACCAATAAATCTATGATCGTTGATATCCTCCCACCTACGTCGCCCCCCTTTCACACTCGGCCTCGCCACACGCCATCCTGATGCCAACTTCGCTGCAAGATTCCATGCAAAATTTCTTTTATCTACAGACTGGTTGCTCTGAGTCCAGTCCGAACCTCTTTACTGAATCTCGTAAATTTTACTTCTCAAAAATTCTGCATTTTTCGTCTTGCCCGCTATAGATCCAGCACGTTGTTAGTTCGTTTGCTTATCTACTACCATGCAGATTCGTCCGTTTTACCTGTTCCGGCAGCAATTTCCTTCCTCATTCTGGCTTTTCTGGGTTAACTCTTGAACAAACTGCAGAAAATTGAGTGTTTTACTCTTTCGAGGTTTCACCGTCTTCTTTTTCCTGCAAGGTACGCTGTTCAATTATTGGTTATCACACAGCTCTCATTTCCGGATATCTCCTCCCGTAATGAACCACATTCATATTCTTATACAGTCTCTGTTCAGCTTCTCAACATTACCTCTTCAGAGTGCTCTCCAAACGTTGTAAGCCCCATAATTCAGCAGTCCCTCGGAATTTACTTCCGTCCTCACCCTCAAAATGGAGATCGCTACTACCTTCGTCATGGCAATCATTAGCTCTTCTGCTCTCTTCATGCACTGTTGCAATACAAACTGCTTTGGACGGCACTGTTTGAAAACCATCCCTGTACACCCCCAGCCGTCAACGTTCTGACTGGCGAACATCCGCTCCCCTGAATAATATAACCGATCATCCGATTGAGATACTTCACTGCGTCATCCCAATTGTATGAAGTATCCTGCTCTTTCATTTTCCTTCAACATAGTTCGAATCCTTCGGCGGATTTCCCTCTCTGTCGACATTTCGCGATCGACCTATAAAGGAAAAGAGTAACCGACCCACTTTTAACTGTATTCTAGGGATTCTTCTTCTTCATCCCTTATGGACATTGTTGCCTATTCTAGTGCCACTGTACACCTACCAAGTCGTTTGAATCTGTCGGTTATCACTATCTGTCGTCATCTCAAGAACTTCGGTTGTTTCACGTTTAGCTTCCTCATCAACCCTTTTCCCTATTACAAATTTTGCAGCCCCCTTCCCGACTTGTGGTCATTTTCCAGTGAGGTGCTTTTGTCAGAAGCTGTCCACCAGTCATCACGAATCAACCGGTTGACGGACTTACGTTATTTTACTGCCGATTAGTTGTCCCGCTTCCTCGGCTGACTCATGGCCGTTTCTATCTATCGCACTGTGCAGTCTTACTGTTTTTAATAATGATAATGGTATATTTCTCGATCGCGGCCAAGACACATTCACAAGGCGTGGTCATGTAATACAGCAATACAAGGCATTGTGGGGTAATCACAGCTTTGAAGTTCAAGATTCACGTAATTGCAGTAATAGAACAATAAACTTGGGCAGCGTTCAAGTGAACTAAAGCGGAGGAGGTCAACGCGGCGCCTGTAAATGAATTTCGAATTCGGGACGAAGATGTTGTGGTTAGCCGGCTAGAAGTGGGAATGCAGATGAAAGCGATACCGAAGAAAGGTAAAAGTGCAGTGTTTGCAAGAACCCATAAAGCAACTGGTGTTGGACATCACAACGTGGACAAGGAGTTGAGGCGGGAATAATACGCAACTTGCCTTTTGGGTGCCGATAACTCTCTGCGACGGATCCGGTAGTCCACAATGGATCACGGCGACCTATGGAATCGGGTGTACAGTCGATGAGAATATGGAAGGAGAGGGCGGGGAGTGGAAGAGGGATTCAAAGAAGGACCGAAAAGTGTGGAAAGAGAAGCGGTGTTGCACCAACTGGATATTTGATAAATCAATATCGAGAAACTGGGTGAGAGCATTACCAAAAAAGAATTAGAAATAGAGCCAACATCGTGTTATCAAAGTGCAGTAGGAGATGACTGCGAGATACAGAGAAGACTGATCCAACATTGGATAGCTCATTGTAGAGGGAGCCTGTGGTACAGATGCAAGCGAGTCGGATGGGATTACCAGATTGGCCTTTCTGTAAAGGTAACTTCGATGTTATATAAAAATTCACACGAAGGCAGAAACCGCCATAAATGCGGTGTGCTTTTAAGGGGCATGATTGGTGAATGGAGGCAGAACGGGGAATTCAAAAGATAAGCCGTCGAGGAAACTCTGTTGAGGACAAACGCTGCTGATGCAATCAGGCAAATATGCACAGGTGATGAAAAGTAAGGAAGAGAGCGGTGTCTAGGAGAGGCTGATTTATAGCCATTTCCGCCTCTGTCACTGCACCGTCCTACTGTTCTCTGACAGGTTCCGTAACAAAACTGTCTCTTCGAAAATATCCGTTGTTCCTGTTTGACTTCCAACTAGCTCCATACATTTTTCTCTCTTTCATGTTCAAAATTCCGACAATTCAGCCAAATCAAATCAACGCTATTCGCCTCAGTCATCTGTGCCTGACTTCCAGTTTGCAAGCTCCATTTTCATTTCAGTTCAAAGTACTCCATCTTACTTTTTTACTCTGATTTAACATATTTGCCCATTTTCCTAGTATAATCCGCGGAATCTTCACGAGCACCGTTTATTCTTGCTTTCATGCATGCCCTTAGCTCCCCCTGAAATAAATGATTACTATTATTACTACCATAGTCAAAAGAAAACTGCAAGTGAGGGTTGCCATGACACCTAGCACGAGATGCCCTAACGTTGGACCACGAGGACTTGACCGTTGCTAAATCTAAAGCAAGGCGGGATTGGGTTATCAGGAAGGTTGGGGTGTACTGAGGCTTGTGGGCACTAAGCAAATGGTAGGAATCAGGAGAGTTCACCGTGTCGGCTTGTGGAAACAGCCACTAGCTGAATTACAAGCATAAGGGCATAAGGACGTGCCGACTAAGAGGAAGGCAATTACAACCATGGCCTCAACACAGGGGTTTGCTGAGAATGAGCTCGCTGATAAAAACCGCACAGCCCGCCAAGCAAGAACGATCAGGCTGCGGTTGTAATTGAAGAAGAACTGGAACATGAGAAGTGGCAGATTCGTTCAGCGGAAGGAGAAAGTGGCCCTAATCCATCCATGGTAAGGTCTTCTGAGTCGTTAAAAAGGCAAATAGGTACTGAAACCACCGTGAGGCGTACTAAGGATTCCAAACCGGCGGGACAAGAAGTCACGGGGGCGAACCAATAAGCCGCGACGCCCAGCAAACTACGAACAAAAAGTGGCAGCCTCTCGGGTACTCTGCCCCAGACAAGACAAAAAACTAAAGAAAAAATAGGTAGCATCGACCAAAAGGGCCACTGTAGCGCAGTACTCCAGTGGCTGCATCATAAGGAATAAATGGTCGGAGTTGATCACTGAGGCTTCTCACTGCAATGCTAAAATGGTGGCAGCCTCAAGCGCCTGGCTGTCCCAAAAGGACCATGTCCCACAGGGAGCTTGGGACCAACTTCTCGTTTATTGACAGGACAGGGAAAATAGTAAGGCGGGTGTTGGAGTAGCCTTCCCCGTCAGAGAAGGGCTAGTGCTTATGGAATCAGAAGTAAGCTTGTGTTCAGCAAGCACTTGAGTGTGTTATTATCACAAGCTTGCAAACTGAGAAGACAGCCGCTGCACACGTGTACAGAAGCCGCACGTCGGTTTTGGGGGAGGGCAAAAGATTGGTGGAATCATCACGGTAGCTCCAGACACCAGCAGGCGGACCTCTAAAAGTGGGAGTCAAACCTGCCAGGAATGGATTAGACTACGTGCAGCTGTGGTCCAGCATATTAGAAGCGGCACTAAGTACAGATCAGGGCAGCAGCCTCCGCTGCTCTACCTAGTGATCACAAAGCATGAGAATGTCATTGCGGGTTAGATTTGTTGCCAAATTTAGGCAAAAGTGATCACGTTGCCGTCAAGTTTTCCCTCCGTCTGAGGCACGCAAAAGCCGTGGGGAGGTTACGTAGAAATTTGGGGGGTTGAACTCAGAGGAACTTAAGACTGGGGCTGCAAAACTATACTGGATGAGGAAGCTTGAGTAGAGGAAATGTGGTAGAGGATCAGGGAAGCCTTCCGGAGCCGCAGGATTGTTTTGCCCCACTTCACGAGTGCAAAAGAGAACGTAAGCTAGCTAAGCGTACACCGGCGGTTCGACGGGCGGGAAAAAAGAGGGATGGAAGATGGCAGACTTTCGAGGCCACCGGTAGCGAGGGGGCCCGGCTACGGCACTCGTAGGATAGAAACCCACTCTTAGAACTCCAACGAGGGGCAAAGAGAAGCCTTGAACTGGCACTGACCAATGAGGTTAAACAAAACGCAAAATGCTACATTAGATAGGTCCAGTCAAGGGTTTTGATTAGGAATGGAGCCGGACCCCTAATTTTGGGGATGAGAGGAAAAATTGTTGAAGATCAGAGCAAAGCCTTAGTTTTTGGCCTTCAAATAGTAGGTGACGGGAACAATCAGCGTCGACCAAAACATACTTGTTCGCTTCCATCGTCTTCTACTGAATTAACGAGACCTAGTAGCCGGGGCCTGATGACGTACGCCCAGCCACCATAGATTTGTTCGCTGCTACTGTTGGTGGACATGTCTGCTGCCACACTCAGAAGGAGGAGTCCGGCCGTTGGACCAAAAGTTAGCGATAGTTTTGGCTACCCGCAAGGGTCACGGCCAGAAGAGGAGGATTAATGTCCTCATAGCCTCTCAAGTATTCCGAGAAAATGTTTGAAGCGACTGGTAAGGGAATACATGCAAGTAGCCGATGAGCCACAAGCTGCTCAGTAGGGTGTAGCACTGGTTTTAAAAAGAGTTTTGTCGCTCGATCCTTATATTATTCTCCAACGAAGTCACTGGTCAAGTTGATGAAGGCTAAATGGTCGAAGTATGTTACCCAAACTTCAACAAGGATTCTGGCTCAGTCAACCGTCAACCTTTACGGAGAAACTAAAGGCTTTTGGGATGGAGAGGTAAATACGCAGGTGGGTGCCAGCCTTCCTGACCAACAGGACGCTTCACTTTAAAGTAGGAGCCTGCAGGTCAAAAGCGGCAAAAGTGATTAGTGGAATACCTCAAACTTTATTTTTCGGCCTGCTGCATTTCCCTCTCCAAGCAAATGGATATGTTCGAGGTTATTCGTCAACATTTTTAATTTTTTGGGACGATGTGAAGTGTGCGGGATCAGGAGATTGTGGTGAGTTAGGGAGAGACCTGACGCAGGTAGTTACTAAGGAACGCAAATTGGATGTGCCCTTAGACGAAAACAAGAATCATCTTCTAACCAGAGCTTCAGCAGGTTTGGAGGCAATGGGAGAACTGGAACGTTGACAGTTGAGGAGGAGCAGTCAACAAGAGACTTGGGTGTGAAAATGGTTGCGGAATTTGAACAGTGCAGGCTGGCTTCTCGTAGGACTAAAAGCCTGCTCCTTCCGCTGCCCTTAGCACTCCTAGCAGATAGCTGGAATCGTTCACACCTATGTACAAGGCAGTTATGAGGCCCCTTTTAGAAAGTTGTGTACTAGCTTCGGCACATATTGTGGAAGAGCATGCAGCCCGTCTAGTAAGGGGGCAAGCGACAAGCCCACTTAGATTGCCGAAGGAAAACGAGGGAAATCATATGGGCAAACACTTCAGCAGATGAGACAGTCCTCATTTGGGAAAAAGACTCAGAGATCTTGTTTAGGTGTCGAAAATCCCGAAGGGGTTTCAAGCATAAGTGCCCGGGAATTTATTTGCACAGGTCACGGATCATAAAGTGAGAGGAAGTAGAATAGGATTTTGGAAGCCACACTCTAGGTTAAATATGCGAGTGAACTTCTTGAGCAGTGGAGTAGTGGAAACGTGAAAAGGAACAACTGAAAAAATGGTGGGCGCACAACGTGAGGCATTTCAAAAGAATGCTTGATGCTAATTGGAGCGAGTTATTCCCAGAGTTAGAATACTGAGGAGTAGAGGGGAGTTATCGTTTACTCCGGGCCTTCCAGTCACCCTGTGTCCGCGCCCACGATCTTAGGCACTGAGTGTGACGAAACACTGGCGTCACGGTTACCTTTGTCCTTGATAGTGGGAACAGCTTTTCTACCCTTTTATGTTTAAACCAAACTGAGGGAGCGAACCCCTTTGTGAGGCAAAACTGGAAGGACCTAACAAGGTCGTAATTTTGGGTGTCAACCCTAATGCGTACCACTGAAAGAACTCAAGAGGTTGGATTGGACCAGCCACCGTCAGTCCTGTGCAACCTGATTTGACCTAACGTGACCTCTCCCAACTTATTAGCGGGGAGGAAGATTTGGATGCTGATGGCTACCCTCAATAAGTGATATTTCAGTGGCAGGCCGATGGAGCTAAATGTTCACAATGTGACCGCATGTCCTCTCAGTTAGCTAGCATTCAAAAGCGGTAGCTTCAATCACAATTATGAGGACTCATCACCCTATATAACAAGTCTAGCATAGACGAGGTCACGGTTAATCCCCCTTTAGGAGCAGGGAGCTGCCTGGTAGCTTCCCTTCGTTTCTCATGGCTCATACCGCTTGGTCATGCAGTGTGGCATGTGGCCGACTTTCGAACTCCTTCCAGCTTGGCTACCCCGGCAATCGTACATGGGAGGACAGGTGGACCAACGTATTCTAATCACGGACAGTGGTACCATCTGCTCTCCCCGTGGGAGCATGGGCTTAGTCTGTATTGGCACGGGTCCTGAGATTGCCAGAGGCAAGTACATCAAGATATCTTCCCTCAAAGGTCAGACAGAGAAAGGTGTTTCCAAGAGTATAGGGGATTGCGGCTTTCTCTCTACTGATTCACGTATGAACACTTTCCCGTGGACTCACCGGTAAGCCACTAAAGTTCGACCAATTGACCACTGCGTGTAAATCCAGCTGCAGCAGCTCATGGAAAACCTCTGACAGAATGGTGTGCCAGATCTTTGCAATATCTAGATAAACGGGGCTTCGGGACAGCACCTTCCGAGGAAGGTCATTTACAGAAGCAAAGACTAAGAATGGTCCCAACACAGAACCTCGCGGGATACTGCTAGCACCGAGATACCGGTGGGACCGGGACCGCGCAACCCCTTCTGAAAAGGTCCTCCCAGTTAGAATGTTCTCAATCAAGTGAAGCACGGACCCAACAATATCGAGATTCCGGAGCTTCAACAGCAATTGATCCTGCTGTACCTTACCAAAAGCCACACTAGAGTCAGCAAAGGTGATTTCCGTATCGTGTCGCCCGGCCTTGGCAGTGGACTATCGTTCACATGCGATCGGTAAGTTAGTTGGTCACTACCTTTTTACTCGGAAACCACCTTGCCTTGTGCACGCGAGCTGATATTGTTCAAAATATTCTCGGGGACCAGAGGCCACAAGCAGCTCCATAACCTTCAGGGTAGCTGAAGTGAGGTTGACCGGGAGATTGCTATCGGCCGCAAATGCCGTCCTACCTTTGTACGACCTTGGACCGCTGATTCTTCCCAATCTGTTGGTAGGCTGCTTTTTGTTATAGGCGGGTTCAGTAGTCTGGTCTACGGCAGAGAAAACTTCAATCAAGTGCATCCAGAATCAATGAGTGAATTCCATCCGGCCCCGAAGACTTATGAGTATTCACGGGTTAAACAGCAGTTTCCACCTAAGACTCCGAAACGTTCTCAGGAAAGACTGACAGAAAGTCATTCACGCTCCGTGTCGGCGTGATCACTTGTGCAGTATACTCCGGCTGATAGCACCTGGTCAATGCTTTTGCCTTCTTTCAATCGATTCACCTTGGTCCTTCCTCGTTTTATAACGATGGTATAACCACTTGCGTCCTTTACGCCCTCTGAGATAAGCAGAAAGATATCAAGGTGGTGCCTAGAAAATAGATTTTGTCTGACCAATTGCTTGTGCTTCTTAGATGAATCGACTGGACGAGTGGACGAATGTAAGCAAGTTGGGCTTTGTTACCGTGGCTTTAACGAGGCTTTCGACTCCGTTAATCATCGTCTATTTTTATGCAAGATTGAGACGTTCAGTATAGGTGGGCCAGTATATAGGTGGCCGGCGGACTTGTTCTCCCTTGGGATGTGGAAGAAAGATGATTTAGTTTAGTGACTGTAACCAGTGGTCCACCTCAGAGATCTATACTAGGCCCGGTGCTATTCTTGTTGTTCATTCACTACTTGGCATGGGCCCTTCAAAAGCCCAGTTTTATTTTTGCTGATGACGTGGAGATTGTTGGACTTGAGGGTGAGGTGGACTAAGGCAGGGATGTAAGTGCCGTCCTGGACTGGGAATACAAGTGGGACTTAGTCCTGGATGCTGGAAGGGGCCGTTTGCTGCTAAGGGCAACGTGAAGCCTAACTGTCGCCAATGACCAAGGGCCGTTCACCATGGAAGCAGTCAGCAGGGTTGTAGGCCTCCAAGTCATCATGAACAGGGAGTTTAAATGGTCGGACCAGTGCAAGGCTGCTGCACAAAAGGCTCGTGAAGGGCTCTTCAGGGTACACTTAGCAATGTCTTTCTGGCAGCCGGAAATATTTGTACCCATTTACATGGACCTAGTGAAACCTTGCTTAGAAGATAGCGTACAGGCCTGGTCACCCCTCCACATAAAGGACGCGGTCTGCTTAGAGAATTTCCAACGCCTCGCCACGCTAATGGCCGAAGGACGGAGGGGTAAGACGTGCAAGCAGAGACTTTGTGACCTAAATCTCTTCTCGTTGGGAAGGAGGGGACGTCGAGAGGATCTTGTAGAAGCGTTCAATGTGATGAAGGGCTCTTCTGGCCCTAGACTGGATAATCTATTCCAAGTGGCCGTAGATTCCAGAACAAGGGGACTCGACAGGAGGCTGACGAAAGTCCGAGCCAGGTTGATGACTAGGTCGCACTTCTTCAGCAACAGGGTTGTGAACAGTTGGAACGGTCTGCCTGGTGAGACGATAGAACCGTAGACCGTCCAGCCATTCAAAGTTGTCCTATATCGCAAGTGGTGGGATACATTTCTTTGTAGTGTGCGTTGAGTATGTTAGCTGTCTGTAGTATGTTTTATTGGAAGTTTTTGCTTATCGCATACGGTCTCAGTGAACGCTCATGATGCACAATGTCTGTTGTACTTGACGTGCGATGAGGTTTTGCGATTCCTTCCCATTTTTAGCGGGGATTCGACGAAATGCACTCGGTAGTGTTTGGTGCATAAGTGGCGTACATAACATCGAGGGAATTCTGGACACTCGATTGGCCGTGGCCATTACATATCCTGTGGAAAATGAACTAAGCTGAACTGACCTCGTAGGTTGTGTTCGTGTCGTTTCATTTTTTTTAGTCTTTAGGAAACCAACTGAATTCTATGGCAGCTGTTCGGGCCTCCTCTAAGGGAGTGCGCCAAGCCTCAATACCGGTTTGTGATATAGGACCTGGACGAAGACCACCGCCCCAAAATGCTTCTGGTATCATGTGATCGTTGCTCCCTACTGGAGGGTAATTTCAATTCTTTTTATATAAGAGCTCTTAGGGGAAATAATCAGATCTTGGGTGGAGCCTTGAATGAATTGCCTCCGGGTTGACTCCCAACTGTGCTGGCATATTGTCAGTTCTTGGGCCTTTGCCGTTGCCGCATACGTTTCAAGCCTTCCTCGCCATTGCAATAATAAAGAGCCCATGCCTGCGCACTGTGGCCCAGAAAGGGTGGCACCGAAACCGTGTAAAGTGGGACGAAGGCTTTCAGTCTTGCAAGTAACAGTGTTACACACTACAATCATTACCCCTCTGGCCATAATTTCAGCTCCTTAGCACTCTCTTGAAGGCTTTATGTCGTACGTGGCTGTCAGATCAAGGTCTTCCACCTCCATCCCTCTCAAAAAAGGAATACTGTTTGTTCCATCTAAGTTGGTAGTCAGGGCTTGGCATTTGACGAGATTCGGTCATTAATCCCATCGATCCGTCCATCTGAGAATAGCACCTTCATCCCTAACTGATATATTCACGTCGTCTGCAACGATGGGACATGGGTTGCTGAATTCCGTAACCAGGTCATTTATGTAGAGGAGGAAGAGCAAAGGTCTCAGTACTGAGCCCTGTGGCACACGACTGGTAACTGTCTCCAACCTCAAAAGACAACCACCCACTTTGAAAAGGAAACTAGGGCTCTCAAAATGGTGTGGTTTTCAATCACCTGCATTTATGGCTATACCATATGTTCGCAATTTGTGGTCCAGCAGACGATGATCTACAGAGTCGAAAGCCTTACTGAAATCCAAATAGCCAACTCCTACTTTCATGCCCTTATCCGGTCGTCGTGTGGTCCCATCGAAGAACATCACGTTTGTCAAGCACGATCTTTAACAAACCCATATTGTGCAGGCCCCAGTGGGTCTTAGTTAGCAAGGTGCAAGCTAAGTTGCTCTCTGATTATACGTTCCAAGCACTTACATGGCACTTCTGTCAGGCTGACCGGTCTGCAGTACTACCTTCTGTCTGGTTCCTGCCCTGCGTATTGGTAAAGCATTGGCCTGGCGTCAGTCATCTGGTACCTCGCTGTCCCTCAACGACGCTTCATACAACTGGGTATCAGGCCCTGATTGAATGTCGGAAAAAGGCTGAACGACCACCAAATGGACCTCATCCGGTTCGGCTGATTTTGCCTGCACAAGGGCCTAGGTTACCAGAGCTCCTTATCCTCACTTACACTAGGCTTCTGAAGCGCTGGCCTACTCCAAGTATCTGGGCCTCGCCATAGTGAGCATCTGGTCCTGACGATTCACGTTCCTAAGGAATACAAGCAATGTTTTCGCCTTATCTTTACCGTCAAAAGCAACGCTTTTGGTATTTTTAAGGTACCTACGCTCTTACATGTCGTTTTCTTGGACTGCATTTAAGCGAACAGCCTCATAGGGTCATCTTTTACGTGCTTGTAGAGTTTTTCTCATACTGACACTTTGATTCTCTTTGCAGACTTTGGGTTCTGTTTCCAACTGCCTTGTAAGCGGCTCACTCGCTGTGCTTGCTGTGGAGTTTGCAGTAACCCCATAGACTTCTGCGAACAGTTCACCCTCTTGCTCTCTCCGATTTCCTACAAAACGGCCGGCCCTCATTCCTTTATCGTGTTGCCGGAGCAAATTTAATTATCAAGCTTGTTAGCCCGGTTGTTATTGCTCTCCTCCTTTCCTTCACAGTTGACTCAGGCACTTCAGGATACCAACATAAGCTTTTCCTTCCTACCCTCAGTTGATCCAGGTCACTCTAAAGTAGTTTTGAACCAACTAAGACCCTTGTTTTTTATGCTTCACAGGAAGAATCGCCCACAGGACCCCGCGATCACACTTCCTTAATGGCCCCTCTACCACCAGAGAGCTGACGCCAGATTGACATCTGGTTAGCAGCAGATCTAGAGTAGGTGAACGCTGTTGATGGAGTAAGCGTGTTACCTCTCTTACTTTTTGTGTAAGAGCGTCGATGTGAATTTAAGTCAAGGGAGGATTTACTGTGGCTCCCCTGGGGGCATACTAATAGTCCCAGTTCATTTCTGGAAGATTCTTGTATCCCACTATGACAGAGCACTGTGACCTACTCAGTACTGTCTGCGGAAGATGAAGTAGTTCACAGTCTTCCCTATCTGTTTGCTGTTTTCCACTGACAGAGACTATCCCCCACGGCCACCGGCCTATGAGAACGCGAACTGAGGAGTCTTGCCTGTTGGGCATTACGAGTGTAGACGGGATATCCAACTGATTATATTAGGCTCTCAGGAGAAGGAGTGCCGCCCCATCCAGCCTTCTCTCTATTCTAGCCTGTCCAGAGGGGAAGTAGCCATGAAACTGTATGGCGCCTTGCTTTCTCTTCTGCTATGTCTCCCTCAGATATAATCACTGGTCCATTAGTTCTAGTCAGTAATTCCCCCTTACGTCCTCGTGCTACGGGCAGCGGTGTACCGTATGACCGCACCCTCCACCATCGGCTTTACCTATACCCTTTAGGTCTTTTGTACCCTCGGGGGTAATTCCTCAGTGGACAACCTGTTTTTTGCGCAAACGGTCACTTGGCCTGCATTTCCATAAATCTTTAAGTCTACACCATGCACATTAATCGTGTAGCTGTCTAAGAGAGCAACTGAGGTTTACCCTGTCTCGGTACCTAGCCACCTATTTTCTACCGAGGGCCTCAGGAACATACTCCTGTTTGAACTTGTGGTTGGCCTTCGTGTAACGGCTGTCGTCCAGCTTTCATCCTCATTGCTGGCATTCTGAAATGGATAGGCATTGCCATCACTTCCGTTTTCACTCCAGTCAATCCCCTTCTTCAGGGTAAGAGAGGTTGACAGCCTACATGCTTCATACTCTCCATGGGCATTTTACAACTAGCGCCGGTCCGTTCCACTTCTCTTAGCTGTTGAGCTGATCATTCACTGTCAAGCTTGACCATTTCTGACGACTGAGTACTTCGGAGTGAATTCCCCAATAGGTGTGCCGTCAGCTCTCACTACCAATGGGATAGGCTGCTTGAGTTCGGGTTCTAATGGACGTGCCAGATTTCGTTCCGGTGCAACCTCCGGCTTGAGGGCAGCCTCCGATGCCATCCTTCTAACTGCTCGTATGGTATGCTTGCTTCTTGATGCCTGGCGTGCTGTAGGTCCCTGCTATATGTGTCGGCAAAGACAGTAGGCAAAGGCCTTGGTTCATGCGCTCTGATTTCCTTCCAAAGCCTTGCCTTATGACGACGTTCATGCTTCAGTTAAGCAGGTTGCCCCGCCATTCTCAGGACATCTTTACCTTGTCTACAGTCAGCATTCCTCCCGATTCGCTACTTTTGGCCCAGCAGTTCCGCACTTTTCATCGAGGGGCTAACAAGCTGCTACAGCGTGAATCACAGATCTTTCAAGACGAATCTAAAAGAGGGAAAAGGGGAATTTGTCTGATGTAAGTGTTTACTAGAACTGATGCCAACAAGTGCGCATGCACGTTGCCCTAGCTTTGAAAATTGGGGTTGCATGCTATTGGACGGCCGAGTTCGTGGCACCAGTGGTATCTACCCACCCCCTGAGTGGCTGATACTACATACGTCACGAGCCAGTGTTTTTTCGGTGGTCTCAACCCTCACCGTTCTAGCCAGCTGGTTTAAACTCGTAACGATTTTTCCCGTAACATCCAAAGAGCGTGAAATAAAGTCAGAGTTTTGTTGGTGAAGACCACAACATCACCAACCTTGGTCATTCACCCTTGTCGAGCTTGTTATTAAGGTCTTTGAAACACTGTGAACAGGAAATCCGCCTGCTTTCATCCATGTGGGTAATTGCCCTAGGGACTCACTGGGCCTTGAAAACAGGCTTCTGACATCAGTGCTAACAAATCACTCGGGGTAAGAGCTGTATAAGTGTGGTCGTCGGGGGAGAAGGGCGCGACAGAACGATTGTTCGGGATTCTCTCTACTTATGTCAGCATGATGTTTACCGTCTCTCTTTACGGTGGCTGCTAGTCAACGGGGAGAGAAGTTTTCCCTAGCGGACCCAGTCAACTCTTTCCACGATCTACAGTCGTGACTGGTTCGCGACGGCACCAAGGGTCACTGAAAGCCGTGTTTCGCAGTCCGGTTCGTTAGTTCATCTAGGTTTAGACTTTCGTTGCATCTCAGTAATTGTCGCTGAGCCCCAAGAAAAATCGTCCCGTTCTCAGGAAACTTGTTTCACGGCATACCTCTTCTGTTCGCTAAGATTTGTAGAGTTTGGAGGAAGGAATCGGTTGCCGTCGAGCTTTCAACTTCTAGGTTTGCGGGTCGAAATTTATTGTCTGTTTTGTTAGCCCCCATTTCTTTTCCATCTTTTCTCTTCGCTTAATCCACGCAAGTAAGAAATAGTCAAGGCCGCTGTCACTAGACGACCACTGCCCTGAGATCTCTCTACACTTCGGTAGCCGAACCATACACTGCTTGCCTGCCTCAGTCGTGCATTTTCTACACTGGGTACAAAGACAAACTGCTATTTGGGCTTCCGACCATCCTCTCAACATCTAAAATTGTTTCCGGACAATACCAACCATGTGGTTTTGTTCCGCTCGTGTATTCACACAGCGTTTGAGTAGGATAAGTCATTTCGTCGCCGATTGCCGAATAGGCAGTATTAGGAGGTGTTCCACCCCAAAACATAGATAGGAGTACGTTAGCCTATCACTTACCCCTAGCAACCAATCAGTGAGCACTGGACTAGGGTTTTTAATTGGCTTTCTGGGAGCAGCTGGATTTCATTGCTCTTTCACAGCCATCTGAGTCTGAATCTGTTGAACAAACACTTCGGATTGTATGTTTTTGGAGAGATGATGCTCTGTGGAGCGCAGCTCATTAAGAGTTACTGAATCCACGAGTATGCTTCTGAACGGATAGAGACACTCTGAAATCGGCAAATGCCCCTTAAACTTAGTCAACCATAATGACTGGCTTTTCTCTGGTCTGCCATGACAGAAGAGAAGTTTAGAGCCGCCACTCCGCGTGTCTGGCAGCCGGAAATTTGCCACACTTTTGGAAAGTTTGTCTGCTGGATTGTTGACAGATGTAAAGGAGTTCAGGAAACCCCGTTCCATGCATTAGCACCCATATTACAAACGATATTCATCATTCGTATGAACTATCTTTGCTAGAATTCCGATTGTTTGTTTTATTTCTTTAAATCTTTGTCACAAACCGGACTCCTACCGCTGCCTCGAGCGAGAGTCGCTCAGCTTGAATTTCGTTGTGACTGTATTTGGTAATCTCATTTTCTGTAGCTAACCTTTGCTGTAACCCAGCTGCAGTTGTTGATTTGTTGTCCAATTTGGAGTGAAAGAGCCCAGAAGGAACACTATTGAGGTTTGATTATTGTAAAATTAATTAATTTGTTTTATATAGTAGGTGGCTATTTGGAATCGACTTTGTTTTGAATTGTGTCGAAATTGGTTGCTACCCGTCGCTCGAACGTTCCGATGGCTGGACTTCACAGTACTCAATATCGTTGGCAATTGCTGAGGCATGAAATTACGCAGCAAATCGGCAAACCGTTCCGAATCAAAGGACAATACCCTGCAGGTGAACCAAAACCCTCTGCCTGTAGGTGTTGGTCATGTTTCTTGCTCAGGCTCTAGTATATCGGGTTGTTCTAGGGCTAGCTTGGTTTCCCATAGAGCTAGAGCTGATCGGTTATTAGCTGAGTTGAGGGAGAAGCAGACTGCAGAACAATTAGAGTTAGATAAGCAACGTGAGCTGCTCCAGGTGAGGAATGAGACGGAAATGGCGAAGCTGCGTTTTGCACTCGCTGAGGAAGAAGAAGATCTAGTCAACAGAGGTGCAGTCAAGGGTGGAGTAATGATCAGTGAACATCTTTCTCGTTACCTAGGTGATTGCCACGTGCAGAACGATGCACCACGAACAACAAGCTTGGTTCCAGTGGCGGAACCTGCAGTGAATTATCGTTTGGACCTACCCAGGGTGGAACTGGAGTCATTTGCGGGCTGCTCGTCAACGTACTTGAAGTTTGTGAAACAGTCCGAATATTACGTCGAAGGTAGAGTTCGAGACGATGGCCAGCGCCTACTTTGTTTGATGCATTCCTGCAAGGGACAAGCAAGGGATGCGATTGCCGAATGTGTTATGTTGCCTCCAACAATGGCATACAATAGGGCTAGGGAAATCCTAAAGGATCTGTATGGACAAGATCATGTAGTGGCTCGTTCACTGATTGACGGCTTACTGCAAGGTTTGAAGCCTCTTGTGGAAGATTCGGATGCCCTGACCAAGTCGTCGTTGAAAATGCTGAACTGCGAAGTTGCCCTCACGCAGATGAATTGCATGTCAGACCTCAACTCATTGCAGACTATGGAACGTATCACTCGAGTGCTACCAACGCGTCTCCAGGATTTGTGGGCTAGAACCGTTGATGATATTTTGGGAAGAGGAGACGAACCGAGGTTCCAAGATCTGCAGCACCTAGTGTCCCGTGAGGCACGGATTGCTCGAAGTAGGTTTGGCAAACTGGCTGCCAATAGCAAGGCTCAGGGTTAGTCGCGGTCATCCAGTTGGATGAATTATGCACAAAACCTGCATCCAGAAGCGACACGGTTCACGCCAAATCAGGGTAGTACTTTGTTGGTCGCAGCTAATAGGTGTTCGGTATGTAATGGAATACACGCACTTGAGGAATGTCAGCGATTCCTTTCTCGTGATATACCCGGTCGTTGGGCATTGATCAAAGAAATCAAGGCTTGTTTTTCGTGTCTCAAGTGTGGACATCTGTCTAGCAACTGTTCTGTTTCCAAACCATGTTCAACATCAGGTTGTCCGAAACGGCACCGCCCTCTACTGCATGTTGCACAGAAGCAATGTACCGATCGAGTCACGCAAGATACAACACAAGGGCTGCAGCTGGGTAAGCTGGGTACGGACGAGGCAAGAAAGCCTAGGCAGCGGACCAATGATTGTGCGGCTACTCTTAGGCCAGAATGTCGGGTCAGTTTAGGTGTACTACCAGTGCGAGTAGACGGACCGGGGGCTCTGCGGAGACCTAACTCTGCTGGACAGTGGGTCTGATGTGACTCTAATACAAGAAGACATTATGGAGCTGGTGGGCCTGAAGGCATCCCCGACCTCACTTTCGATTTTGACCGTAAATGGGACTACCACTTGGAATTCGGGAATAACGGAGCTGCGACTGAACTCATTGTCAGAGAATGATTTCGTGAATGTAGAGAGAGCCTTTTGTGTTGATAGGCTACCAATCCAAGCAGTCCAGTACTGCAAAGATGCGGACATTTTATCCTGGCCTCACCCTCATTGCATCCAAAGATAGAAGCTGGAAGATTCGAGAGTGCGAATCCTGATAGGTGCCGACGTCCCAGAAGCACATTGGGCATTAGAGCAAAGATGCGGCAAAAGAAAACAACCCTATGCTGTGCGGACGATTTTAGGATGGATTGTTCTCGGTCCGATAGACCAGGAACCACGCTTTGTGAGGACAGTAGACCACACTGAGAGGGGAATCGACCCCTTAGCAGAACAGATCGATCGACTTTACAATGCCGATTTCTGCGATGGGTGTGCATCAGAAAACTCTCCTTCATTAGAAGACAAACAGGCCGTTGATATGGTTTCCAAAGCCACAACCTGGTTGGACGGACACTATGAAGTTGCACTTCCGTGGAGGAATCCTGAAGTGAGACTTCCAAATAACTATATTGTGGCCAAATAGAGACTAAACAGCTTGAGGAAAAGGTTTGCGCGTGACCCGGAATTCTTCGACAAATACTCTACAGTAATAGAGGGTTATGTGCGCAAGGGCCACGCCCAGTTAGTGCCCGATGTTCAGCTAAAAATGGGGTTTGAGCCAAAGTGGTACCTACCACATCACGCAGTTGCAAACCCTAAAAAGCCTAGCAAGTTGAGGGTGGTGTTTGACTATGCGGCTGCATTCCAGGGACGTTCATCGAATGATTACTTGCTACAGGGCCCGTATGCAACGGCAAGCTTAGTTGGAGTGTTGCTTCGTTTTCGAAAGGAATCTGTCGCATCGGCTGCGTATACTGAAGAAATGTTCATGCAGGTTCAAGTGCCGACGAGAGACAAAGGAGCACTGAGGTTCCTCTGGTGGGAAAATGGTCGACTAGGTGGTAATCTTGTTGAATATCAGATGAATGCCCACCCCTTTGGTGCCGCTTCCTCCCCATTTTTGCAAATTTTGCGTTATGTCGCACGGCAGACGATTGGAGAGGACAGTATGAGGATTACGTCTCCAGGGCCGCGTATAAAAACTTCTATGTAGACGACTGTCTTGTTTCTTTGCTCACACCGGAGAATGCAAGAGGTTTTGCTATCCAGATGAGTGAGTTACTATCACGAGGTGGATTCCGGCTACATAAGTGAGTGTGTAATCGTAATGAGGTGCTGGATATTTTACCAAAATCTGAGCTGGCCCATCCCGCTTTGGAAATAGATGATTGCTCGCCTGTGCCGGAGAGGACGTTGGGGTTAGAATGGAAAGCAATAGAAGACACGTTCCAGTTTTTATTCGCAACACGCGAAAAACCTCAAACAAGGCGTGGCTTGTTGTCTATAGTATTATCCGTGTTCGACCCACTAGGGTTGGTTTAATCTTTCATTCTGCCAGGCAAGGTGTTATTGCAATCACTGTGCCGCTTGAAGCTTGGTTGGGGCGACCCAATTGGAGAAGAACCCCTACGATGCTGGAATGAATGGGTAAGAAGTATGGAACAACTATGCGCATTCAAAATTCAGCATTCTGTTATTAGAGGTGATCATTGAACGAAGGTGTACAGTTTCATGTATTTTGTGACGCTTCTGAAGTTGGCTATGGGGTGGTCGCGTATTTCAGAATGGTTTCAAGGGACGTAGCCCCGTACTGTGCCCTACTGTTCTTTAAGTCAAGGGTAGCTCCTCTGAAGACCGTAACGATCCCTCGATTGGAGTTAGCCGCAGCAAGGCTGGCCGTTAGAGTCTCTCGGATTTTTATGGAGGAAACTGGAATCAAGCTTGTTAAGACTTACTACTGGACAGACTCTGCTATAGTTTTGCACTACATAAACAGCACTCAAACGAGAGTTAGTAGGTAAGTTGCAAACCGTTTCGCTGAAATCCATCAGCGGTCGGAACCCTGGCAGTGGCGTCATGTCAGATCAAGGGGCACAACATCACCTAGTGATATCAGCTGCCGGTTCGAAGGTCCTAAATTCTTGACGAACGATGAAACTTCATGGCCGACCAGTCCTACGGTGTCTGCAGCACCATCGAACGTGGAGTTGAAGCAGCCTTCGAGTACAGTTCTCACAGCGTTGCAGGATACATGGACGGACGCACTTCTAGCTAGGTACTCCAGTTGGTTTCACTTGCTGAAGTCGGTAGCGTGGTTAACCCATTTTAAAATGGGCACTGCAGTCATGAAAGGCGGTCACACAGATCTAGGATTGAGAACTGGGCCGCTGAAGTTACACGACATTGCTAAAGCGGAGGAAAGTGTTATTCTGATTGTACAAGCTAAGGTCTGTGGGGAAGAGTTAAAATGGCTACGATACAGGAACAATAACCTATGCACTAACAAATCTCCGATGAACAGAACCCTATTAAAACTCGATCCAATTTTATCAAATGGAATTATTTGTGTTGGAGGACGACTGAACTACTCCAGTCAGTTTCAGGGTGTGAAACATCCGGTGATACTACCCAAGGCTCACCCGATTACCGACTCGATAATCCGATGATATCACACGATGGAAGGACACGCCGGACCTTCTTATTTACTCGCGGAACTTCGCAAACATTTTGGATTGTGCAGGGGGCAGCTGCCATCAAGCGAGTACTTGGAGGATATTGGAAATGCCGGAAGCATTTGGCGGTCGTAGGCAAGCAGATGATGGCTCCTCTACCAGCCATTAGAGTCCAACAAGGTTGGTTTCCGTTCAAATACGTCGGAATAGATTATTTCGGCCCATTTGCGGTTAAGTATGAGAACAGCATGGAGAAACGATATGGATGCATCTTCACCTGCCTACAGATGCGTGCAGTACTTATTAAAGTTTCTTATTCTCTAGGCACGGATTCATTCATTATGACATTGCTGCGTTTCATGTCGAGGAGAGGGGCACCGTCCGAGATTTTTAGTGATAACGGTACAAACTTTGTTGAGGGTCAAAGGGACTTGAAGAACCTGATGGGAAGATGGTCTAGTGATAAGATTGCTGATAGATTGTTGCAACGGGCGTGCAGTGGCATTTTAATCCCCCACATGCTAGTCACCGTGGTGGTATATGGGAGATCATGGTGCGTTCGGTTAGAAGAGTACTTCTTTCAATTTGTGACGAGCAGCCGATGACTGACGGAATGTTGTTGACATCCCTTACGGAAAGTGAGCGGATGGTGAACGGACGACCGCTAGTGCCTTTGACCTCGGACTGTCGTGATCTACCAGTACTCACGCCCAATGACCTACTTATCCTGAGGGCGAACCCACGAGATATTCCAACGGATTCGTTGCGCGATAGACTGGTTCGTCAGTGGAGGCAGGCAAACTACCTAACATCTGTGTTTTGGAAGAGATGGATCAGGGAATATCTTCCACTATTACAACAGCGGCAGAAGTGGATAACTCGAGAACGCAACTTTAGATCGGGTTTGATATCCATTTCGCAAGCTGGAAGGCACCGTCTTTTAGTTATTTCGTTAACTCCACCAAATAGTTCACGGCCCTGTCGATCCTGCCAAGTGAAGCAGGATAGTTGTAAACACAGAAATGGTTGCTGCATTGTTTATTGCCTCCCATAGTGCGGAGGCTGCGCATCCAGCTGCCGTCCCCTATAGGGCACAGTTAGCACAGAATAGTGGTGATTCTACCACAAACGGATAAGCAGTTATCATTTATTGTACCACAGATTCCTTCATGTCTTTCCGGTCCCACCATAAGAACAGTAGTGCAACTCTGTTCTCTACTGGGATCTTCACTAGAAAGAAAATTTCTACTATATCAGCTGTTATTGCCACTCTGCCTAGCCTGAACTGGCACAAAAACCCAAATTTCTGGGGGTGCCCAGCCTGGCCCTCGCAACAAACTATCTTTCAGTGATAGCCCCTGGAATTTTGCAGGGCGTCAAAAGAAATAAAGGCCCTTTGGTCATTCTGGGATTGAAAGCTGGACGGTGGGGCAGTTGCTGTGCCTTTTTCGCGAGTAAGAAGTCGGTAGTCACTTTTTTGCACAACCAAAGTTTTCACTGTGCGTCATCGCATCTGAGTGCCGCTTCCAAAGCTGTTCGCCAAGACCGAACCCCTCCTTCCATAGTGGCAGTGTGCGAAGAACGTAGTTCTTGTAATCCACTAAGCGATCAGTTTGTGCACTCTACGAGAGAGGTACTTCTGAAAGGTTCGACAGTGGTCTTATCTTCCTCCCTGCCTGTGAGATGAGTGCCAATTGGAGTTTGCCAAGTTTGAACCCATGGGACTAGAGACAAGCCGGGTAGAATTCAAAAATATCCGCAACTCTTTCAAGACTACTTCAAGAGAGTTCGTTACTAGGCAGCACGGACTATCCATCATTGGTTTTACGAATAACACTAAAGGTACCTGCTCCTATTCGCTCACCTCCTCTTTGACCAAGAGAAGGCATTATGACGACTATACTGCCTGAGGTCGGACAGCCTGAAGTGCATGTAAGCTACTTTCATTTCTTTACGATTTTTGTTAGATTTGGGTTTCTATTGTCATACCTGCCTTCCTCCCCTGTTCTATCTAAGACTGCTTCTTGAGGACTACGTTTTCAGCAGCGGCAAAACTTGGTTGACCTGTGAAAAGCGTGTTTACTCGTTCATTAAGTACACTGAATCTCAGACCAGTCTGACGGCACCCGGGAAGCTCCAAGTCATTGCCAAGTTTCCGTGCGGAAAAGGCCATTGTTTCTTGGATACTAGGTGGGGTATATGCTGCTGTACTTGGTTCAGTTACTTTCACCAGACAAGCAGCTAGACATCAAAAATGATCTAGTACGTCCACGGTAAACTGATTATTGCATGATAAGTGTGCATAGCCTCCGGAAGAATGTTGTTCTGAGAGCCTCCATGGAGCTCAGGAGAGAAAAAAGAAGAGTGGGTAGCCACCTTGAACACTGGCTCATGCGTGGAGATGGATAGGGGCGGTGATATCTCTGGAGATGATTGCGAAAGACCAAAACGTCTCCTTCCTGACGGTGGCAAGTATAACATTCTTCATTGGTCGTAAAGCGGAAGAGGCAAAACTGGGACAAACAGTGAGACACAGGACCGTTTGAGTCATATTTGAGAGGGAGGAAAGCTGATTAACAGACCTCGTCCAGGACCAATCCTCCCAAATGAAACAACGGCGGCTCCGCCAGCGGATGCCATCAAAGAAGCCTAGTGTCGCAAATAGGCAGCTCTAGGGTGAGACACGAAATTAGTATTAGGGGTTTTACGGAGCGGTTCTGGAGAGGGACACGACGAAAAAAGAGTCACGGACATACAAGTACCAGTTGGATTGTCAACCTTACACTCGATGAAAAGGTACTGCGACTATGCAGACAGAGACCCAGTTCCAAGTGGACGGCACTTGGAAGGCTGAGCTTGTTGGGTTTTGGCAACCCTTGGTACTGGAAGGCGGTTTTCGCATTGACGGGTGAGATTAAAATCATCCGGCGGAAGCTTCTGCGTAGAGCCTAATGATTGGGGCGCATATCGCCGTCGGTGTTGCGTCTGACTCCCCTATTTGTGCGCAGAGCCCCGCACAATGAAGCAGCCAAGCATTGGCAGGAGTCCCATTATCCCAATTATTGCACCTGACACCAGCGGCTCAATACAGGGAGCACTGAAACCACGGTAGTCCGATCTCGATAACAGCCTCATGGAAAATGGTTATAGGAGCTGGTCAAGGGGCGTAAGATAGTTGACCCTAGCATTCAAAGTTGGTTCAGTTCCAACAGGACTGGCTTCTTCTACTTTGAATTACCTTCTATTTCAGATATTCAGTTCACTTCACGCCCCTTCAAAGCCTCAGACATTCTTTTTCTGGCCCCCTCTCCACCGCTGCGGTTGGTTGTTTGTTGCAGGCAGCCCGGAAAAGACAGCTGACAAGTCGGTATAGCGCAAACTTGGCTTACTGATGTGTTTAATTCGGAAGCCGCATTGGTTTCTTTTTCCGGTAAGTATTGAATTTCGATCGGTTTTTGACTCATCCACGTTTAAGCTTTGGCTAATTTACATTAGCGACTGTCCACCATTATCGGTACCTGTTCGTGCGCGAACTCCGAATCCAGTACCTGGCTGCCGCCTCGGTGTATGGCATGTCTACCTGAAAGGAGTCTAGCAAGAATTCCGAATAATTCTCGAATGGCTGGATTAACCATGCATCCGTCTCCAGAACATGAAGCAAAATTCCTTGGTTTGTCGACCCTCAAGCTTCCATTCGTCGTCACCCCTGACTTATCTTTGATGTCCTTATCACCATTCCCTACCATTTACTCCTCCGGGTCATCTTTACACTTCTCCACTCCTGATGAACCTGTAACCTGGAAATTAGACTGTTGTATATACGACACAATATTTCTCAGGTAAGTCCTCACCAGAGCCGTCAGATCAAACAGTAGCTATTGGTAATCACTCCATTTATGCTTTGCTGGAACTGAAAAGTGGCTTACTAGAGGCGGAAGCAGCTGATGCCATGGGAAGGACCACCCCGACTAGGCCCAAAGAACGGGGACTGCACTGAAACGCGAGAACCGAATGATTTGTCTCCTCAGTTGAAGTGACCGCAGATTTCCGAAATGGCAGAGCAGTCGCCATGGGGTCTTGGAAAGTGTTCTCCGTGTCACTAAAACTGCACTGGACGAAATTGTGGGAGTCACGTGTCCATCAACGTAGGGGACTTCAGGGTTGTTTTGCAAGGTGTTAAAAGATAATTCTGGGTTCCAGGGTGGCTTCGTAGATCCACTGACCACGTAAAGGTCTTCGTCCCCCAAATCATTATCTGTCCTCGATCCTTTGGAGTGGGTAGGACTACACTGACTATAAACGAAGATGTTTTCAACATGCATGCAGGCAGGAGTTCGGGTTTGGCCAACAGCCAGGACGAGAGGCCAGGGGCAATGGCAACAGTGAAGCTAGTTTCCGAAGAGGCGGAACATTTTTATTTGCCGAGATATTCAGCTCAGTATATAACAGGCTCTGGTTAAGGGTCATAATGCTTTGCTTTCGTTGCAATCCCGAAGTGCGTTACGTAACAGTAGCACACATTTGTTACCTATCTGAAGCCAGAAGATCCAGCTTTGCCGTGGTACGTACAAGTAGTGAGTGACAACCTCAGAGCCGGTTACTATTCCTGGACTGCCGTTGACTGCTGTCGTCACAGAATTTGAAGTAGTCGTGATAATAAAAGAAAATTTGGTATTATCGCGAGAGATTTTTCACTTGGACGGAATCGGGGGCCACTGTGTACTACAAGCGGAACGGTAAAACGATCATTTCTCAAATAAGAGACCGATCACGGCCGTAGCCGTGGAAGCTAGTTTTGGGTGAAGTTTATTCCGTCGATTTGTCTGCGAATGCGACTCGAAGAATGAGTAAGACTCTTCAACAGAGGGGTCTGGGGCCTTCGCGAGCACTCAAAGCTATTACCTGTAAAGACACAACTCCTGAGTTGATAGGGTTTAAAATGCGCACCACGGCTCTTTTAGTCAAATGCAAAATATTCCATCTGTGCTTCGAAGGTATTTCATTCTTGGTTATTTTTTCGGAGTGTTTTGTGGATAGTAATATACAAGTTGCACTTGTGGGCTCCTTTCAGTGATAGTGAATTTATCGTGTTACAAGTAGGTCAAAACCAGCCATTAAACTCCTTAATAGTTTTGGAACTTTTGTGAGATTCATAAAAAGAAGATTTTTTCTTGACGAAGTAGACAAAGGGGGGCAAAGCACTTACTCGAAGGGCTATTTTAGGCACAGCTCAACGAGAAAATTAGGCCCCATTTTCTCTGACGGGCTCCTACACGTAGGAGAGTGACTGGTTTGGGTCAGATTTTTGGAGGAAGTGAAGCATTTTATTATTCTGCCAAACAGGCACAAATCGCTGGTTTGATAACCGAGCGTTATTATGACGCGGAAGGTCATGTTGCTCCTTCGCAATTTCTGGGGATAACCCGGCTCCGGACCAAGAAGGTTATGCAAATGAAGTGTGGTTTGTCTTGAAAGGAAGTATCCTTCGGCCGACTGTCTAAGTACCCCGTATGTGCGAAGCCCGAAGATGTTACTGCCACTTTATTGATGTGCCACTAAAACGAAGGCATCAAGATGGGAGAGATGAGCAAATGTATGGTATCAGGAAACCGAGAGGCGTAGGCATCTGTTTCAATACCAGAAAATAGATAAGGTAGCAGGTGGATGAAAAAGAGGGGTAAGGTAACAAGTCAAGCTAGCGTGTCCGAGGCGGCAGAGAAGCCTTTAAAGGTATTCTTCAATTATGCTCAGGCTGCGGTGGTTAGGCGAGTGGCCACGGAAGGACTAGAGATAAGGAAATGTTATCCAGCTGGTAGCAGGAAAAAAAGGTAGAAATACGTCGAGAAAACTCCGAATGAGTGGACAAAATAGATGGGCAAAGGCAGCCACCGACCCAGAACTGCTGTTATGGGGGAAACTGAAGCACGAAGAGGGGGTTGCAGTCGATGTCAAAAGCTTCCACTAGGCAGGAAGCCATTCTTATACAGTTGGCTCGGACAATATCAGCAACCTCAGCCATACTGTCCAATATGTCTCTCAGGGGGCGGTACCACCGGGCGTACGGCAGACTGCAGAAGTCTTGCCAATTTACTAGGCGGGTTCGGAGAAAAATTTCACCAACCACCGAAATGTTAGCTCTCTATCGATAGCACCAAAAATAATTGAAAATTTTATCCGAAATTCTTTGGTTAGAGGCCTGGAGGAGAATGGCCCTCTCTCCGATTTAAAGTCTGCTTTATGAATAGCAGGCCTTGCCTCAGCAACCCATCAGGTTTTTGTTGAGGCCGTCAAGAGGCTAGGCCTGGGAGGGAGGGAGGAATTTTTACCTAGAAGTACGCGAGAAATTCGACAGCGTGAATTATAATCTGCCGCCACTTCTAATAATATGAGTTTATTTCGGACAATACCGAAGAACGCCTCAGTGCATAATGACGTGGTACAGGCAAAAGTGGAATCCGATGCCCATAGAGGTTGTACAGGTATATGGGCACAAGTTGGTGTGATAATGTTTTTTTAAGTTGTACGTCACGGTGGAGGTTGGCAAGTTTAAACTCGGAGTCCGGTGATAGGGCCGGCCGAAGCCGAGTGGAGTTGGCTGGTAATAGACAAATACTCACAGATCTTACAAACAAAGGGCTACATGGCAGAAGGGTCAAACAGGACTGACGGATGTTAAGTACATCTTGGAAAAGGAAGAATTTACCAAAGATGGGTAAACAGGTAAAGGCGATTTGCAGTGCATGGGGGGGGGTGTTTGGATTGAAAATAAGATAACGAACGGGAATGTAATATCGGAAAACGAACCGGAAGGGATCAGTCGACGAATACATTTGCTACTTACAGTGGAAGTGAATTGATTGGATCAAACATATACCAAATAAACCATGCGACTAGGGGGGGGGGGCGCCAGGGCGATGGATAACAAAGTAGCCGGATGGAAACACGTAAACTTTGCCGAGTATTCACCTGTGATGGATGGATAATGATGCACCAACAGAAAACGGGGGCAGGCGAGAGATCAATTTGGAGAAACAGAGACAATAGCTGAGGTGAATAGCCTGAAAACAGATACTAAAGCAAGTGGCAGGTAAATAATAACTGTGAATTTTTCTTTTAAGGAATATATCACTTTGTCCAGAGAAGAGGAGCCTGGAGACAAGGCCAACGGGACGGCCAAAACTCCACCCTAATGACCGTCGATTCAGCTTCAAACCTGTGAACTATAAGTCTAATATGGCCGCAGCAACCAGCAAAGTCCCTCAGGTGCTGGGTCCGGTACTGTTCTCGATATACATTAACTTCTCTCCGAGGTTCACAGGTTCCCCTCACCCCACGTTTTCGGACGAAGCAAAGGTTCTGACGTGCCCGCAATCTGGTCATGTTCAGCTGGACCTGGTTTCCTTTCGGTAGTTGTCAGCAGTATAACGCTCGCCACCGAACCTGTCCAAAAGCACATGTCTGATGGCCGGAGGATCAGGTGGATCAAGTCATCAAATCACGGACCGCTCAGAAAAACCAGTCCAGGTACAAAACCCAGTTGCGATTCTCGCGGGTAAAGGCAAGCCCTCGGTACAATGTTTGCAGGCTGCTGACGAAGAAAAAAGGGCCGTGTACTGAATGCGAAGAAACTTTACCTCAAGAGATTAGAAGATACTATCGCCTCCTTACAGAGCTTTGATTTGATCCCACTTGAGGTACGTGATCCAAGCTGGGGCTCAGCAGTAATGGGGAGCACCCTCCCTTTGAGGAAAGCAAAGAAGTTCCAAGGGAAAGGTATTGAGGTAACAAGGGCTGCAATGTGGGAACAGGCTTGTCGCCTCAAGAGTGTGCTGGCTCAAGTGAAGGAGAATGCGGGGGGACTCAGTTGAGGCGGCGAAAAGGTCAACTGGGTTAACAGCCACAAACAAGCCATTATTTGCCCAAAGAAGGAACTCTGCCCCCAAGGATACAAGTAGAAATCGATCTGGCAGAGAACCAACAGAACAATTTAAGCTCAGTCTTTCACTTCCAAGAGGGTTAACAACTGAAGTAAACTTTCCGAGGAAATGGTGGAAGCAAAGGCTCTAGCAGGCTTCGAGAGGAAGCTGTGTGCGGCGTGGACAAGCACTCCGGGTGGCTCCTCAGCCAGCGAACTAAGAGTAATCGTGATTTTCGGCCTTTCTTAGGCTTCTTTTTCCACTTCAGTTTTCTTCAGCCTACGTAAGTACCTCCTTCGAATACTCATTAGCTTCCCTGGATTTCTCAAAATTTCGCGAGAGCTGATAGCTGGATTTCTTGAAATCCGTGGTCTCCTTGGCCTTACCCTATTGAAAGGCTCCTTTCTGCTACTCTTTTTGATGGCGGTTCCAATAATTGATGCGCTTCCTACTTACTCAAAGACAAAGCATCTCGGGAAGACGAGGTACGGTGAGATCCGAAGGATCCCGATTGCGAGAAACCCAACTACCACTGGCATTCGCTGTCAACTGTGTTGTGGTTTAATGCGATCTTTAATTCACTCATGAGCTCTTTGAAGACCCTTGCCAGGCATAACATTACATCCGATTTATATTACTAACTTCTTATCCAGCACTTCAGTGAAAATTGTAGCGCGTACTGAAGACTTTACCGTCCGGGGAAGCCGCGCCGCCCAAACGCAGCCGGCGGTGAACCACACCAAAAAATAGCCTGCCAGTAACTCCTAAAATCTAATATCTACATAAATGTAAGCACGCCGTTTGGCATAGCGCAGGCTCATATTTTTCAGACAAGCCATACCAAACCAATCCAGGATACGTAGCAGCAAATGTCTCAGGCGCTTGGCCCAAGAGTCGCTGTCTTTCTCTCGTCGCCATCAAACAGCCGATAGGTTCGCCATTTGCATTCTCTACTTGGCGGGGAAACTTTCTCACAGGTTTTGGTTCTGAATTCCAAATGTTTCCTGAAGCTTAAATTTTGCCTTTTTTAGAGTACGGCGGTCAGGTTGCACGATCCGGGCTGACAGGACCGAAAAGTTAGAAAGTCTACAAAATAGCCAATAAACTAGTTTGCAGACGTTTGCACCATTTATCCTCCATTACCGATTGACCTGAACTTGGTTAACCGGGAAACGTACATACTGGAATAGCCTGAGCCGGATAACTCTGGACAAACCCTGGATCGCTCAGAGGAGTTTCCGTGGCCTATGGGACATTGTGCACAACTTTGAATTCCTGACATCCTCGTTCTATTTATTACAATTTTGTTAGCCACTCTAACTTTAGCCAAAACGACTTTACCCTAAGAGGTAGCATAGTTTGCGCCTACAGTCTTGTCTGACCATTCCTCTCCTTTGGCGGGTCTTTTCCATCCCGTTTTTCGACACTTCTCACGATAGTGAAATGGTCCGTCTCACTTCAGTTTGTTCCCGTACTGCTTAGTATCCGATGACCGCCGATGGAATAGCCACTTGCGTCGTTGCCCGATGCGTACACGTTTTTGTTGGCTGAGATAAGAAATTTCGTCTTTAAGGTTAAGTTAGACAGGCGCAACTTAAGAGAGGGACAGTAGAGGTCAGTCCGGAAGTGAGTAACGCGTAGCTCAATTAACAAACCCCAAAGTCAGAAAAAGATTTATGCGCCGATTTTACGGTACTGGATGAACGAATTATACGCACGGAAATTACTTACAAAACTCAAATGTACGACCACAACGATTAGCAACAGAGACCAGAGTTTAGCACAGGTCAGTGACAGGTAACACCGTCACGGCAGCCCGAGTTCGAATCGAAAACTTGCCACGGCACTCGAGCAAAATATAAAAAAGTTCAGGTATAGTGGTTGATGCTTGCCGTGCTTGTTCGAGGGTCAACGCGGTAAAGGTCACAGCCTCAACAATACAAGAATGTGACAACGGCTGGGAGGATTTCCACACTTGTAAGTTGAACAGCCCACCAAATTTAAGGAGTACATAGTGATATTGATTCTCCCTAACCTACCTGGACCTTTATGTCATCGCATACTTTGGTGACCTTGGGCTTCATCTATCTTTAGCCAGTCGCATACGCGCTGGCAGGGTTTTGAGGTTATATCCCAAAAATAGATGGCTTAGAGTTTCATCT